>CM044319.1:26695000-27895000 GCA_024291935.2 Okapia johnstoni | reverse complement strand
GGTATAAGGAGAGCTGAGGCCAGGTATACGATAGATCTCAAGGATCTTGGGGAAAGTTGCACACTTTTTGCAATAAGGAAGGTCTTATACCAGGTGTTATTGAAAATGGATTTATAATGTCCATGATTTTTATTGTGATAAGGGATTTGTTGGGTGTGAAGCAGGGAGAGCCAGGGGAAGATGAGTGTCAAAGCTAGAATCCAGGAGAATAAAAAGGTGACAGGGATTCTATAAATAGTGTCTGTATAAATCAGGCAAATCTGGCTACTGGAAGCTGCTGGAATGTGTGCAACTTGTTCCTTGTGTTCAAGAGGAAAAATGTGTCCAGACGTAAGGAGACCAATATGAGAACATCAGTGAGCTGTGCTAATGGTGATACTTCTGGTGATATGTGTCTGCTTTTAAGTTTCCAGAAGCCCTGACCCTGACTTTAGTCCTGGCAGCTTATCTCATAAACTGTTTCTGGGCCTTCATCCTTTTGCTTTCAGCCTGTAGTACTCCAGGAGACTGGAATGAACTTGGCAGTGACCTTGTTGATGCCTAGGATTCCCATGTCTCTGCCTCTGAATGATCTGTCAAAGAACGAACACTTCTAAGAACTGCACCTCTTCTTGAAATTAAAGGGAGAGGGGGAGCTAATTTGAAAAATTGCTTCCTAGACTTTTATCTATTTCTGATTTTCTCCCAGCATCTTTTTTGAAAAGTTCCATTGCAAAAGTGTGCAAAAGAAAATAGAACAGATGATGGAAACTGATGACTAGAATCAGCTGTTCCCTAAAAGCAGCAATAATGTCAGAGTGGTAACTGGATAATCCATTCTGTTTTGGGCTTTGTCTATTTTTCTTGTATCTGAATTGTCACTTGGTTGTCTCTTATTTATACCTCAGTGAATGGTTTACAGTGTGTGTGTGTGTATGTGTGGAGACATATGTGAAAAGTAGCTGTATTGTAATATTTATCATAAAAGAGCTGCCTTTGTTTCATTTTACAAGCATCACATTGATGATTTGAATAATAAAGCTGACTGGCTTACTCACTGAAGGTTGCTTCCATAATGGAGCAAATTTATGTACCGAGGTTCTTGTTTTCTTTATTAGATAATTGGACAAAATGCTGAGAAACTGCTACTAATTGAGTACTCATTCCAGCTTTTGTCTGTATTGAGACTAGACAGGTTTTCTGATGTTTGCAAAAGAATTAAATATCCACCAACCTCTGCAACAGCTTCTCTCATCCCAATATGTTTTCATTAACTTTAACTGAGTCTCTGGGCTTAAATGTGGTTTATCCTAGAATTTTTACACTCACCTTTTATAAGAATCACATATTGGAGGATGTTTTCATTTTAGAAAAAAAGTGTGATCAAAGACAGGTCATATGTTTCCTTCTTTGAGGCAGCAGGGGCAAATGGGCAAGGTTCAGATCAAATGTTTTTGCTAGCATGACATTCAATAGGTAACAGTTGCCCTGAAGCAGGGCATGAAAGAGTTAGGGGAAAGAATAATAGAAACTGAAAAACCTTTGAAAATCCATATAATATTAAATATTTTGAGAATCAGAAGTTGAAAAAATTCAACTGTAAGGAAATGCACATTAAAGCATAGGTATGCTATTTTATTAGAAGCCCTACTTCCCCTCCTACTGCTGCTGTTAAAAATTTGAGCCTTAACATTGCTCTTTGTCTTTTAGAGCAGCTTCTTTTAAGCACTCTTTGCCTCCACACAGTGTCTTAACTTCAAGTACATCTTTCACAAGACACCTAGGTTAATTATCTTGAGGCACATCTGATCTTGTTACTGTTATGTTAACAAAACAAAAGAATTCCTAGAATCTAAAATAACAAAGCTCTAACTTGTTAGCATAATATTACTTAACCCTAATCTACTTTGAAGACTTATTTTCTAATATTCCTCATGCATCCAGTTTCCCACAAACTGGATTAACTACCTGTTCTTCTCAAAACCCAGAGTGATCTCACCCTGGCATATATGCTCATTCTCTTCCTGCAAACTGCAGTCCTTGACTTTGCATTTCTACCACTTGAAAGTCTATCTATCCTTCAAGGTTGCATACTCTGGTATGCAACCTCCAAGATGGCCCTGGTGATCTTGCCTTTTAAAATTCATGCCTGTGCGATTCCCTCCCCTTGAGTGTGGACTGGACTTAGTGGCTCATTTCTGATAAATAGAGTATGGCTAATGGATGAGATGTCACTCCTGGGATTAGATTACACAAATGTCATGATTTAGATCATTCTACACTCTACTATGAGGGAGGCCAGCTGCCATCTTGGGAGCCATCCAATGGAAAGGCCCAGATGACAAGGATCTGAGGGAGGCCTTCAGCCAATAGCCAATGAGAACTTGAGACTCTCAGTTCAACAGCTCAGAGCCACTGAATCCTCCTAGCCACCATGTTAATGACTTAGTGGCAGACCTTTCCTCAGTAGAGCCTTCAGAAGAAACTGCATCTCAAATGGCACTTCAATGACCATCTGATGTGAGATCTCGAGGTAGTGGCATCCAGCCAAGCTGCACCAGGATGTGTGGCAGAAACTGTTGAGATGATGAACGTTGTTTAAGCCATGAAGTCCAGGGGCTATTTGTTATATAGTAATAGATAGGTTTTGGTACCAGCAGTTGGATTTAAACTCCTGTAAACTTCTATGGTTCTTTCAATAAGAGCTACTATCTCTCTTTCATATTTTCCTAGAACACATTGTGTGTACTGGTGTTTTGGGACCTTTCAACTTTTGCTTTCTTTTGTTTTCATATATATATGACTTTTCTCCTACATGAAACTACAGAGGTCCTTGAGGTCAGGGGCTGTGTGCGTGTGTGCTCAGTCGCTCAGTTGTGTCTGACTCTTTGCGACCCCATGGACAGTAACCCACCAGGCTCCTCTGTCCATGGGGTTCTCCAGGCAAGAATATTTGAGTGGGTTGCCATGCCCTCCTCCAGAGAATCCTCCCAAACGGGCTCAAACCCATGACTCCTGCATCTCTTGTATTGCAGGCAGATTTTTTACCCACTGAGCCACCTGAGAAGCCCTATGCCATATTAATCTTTGAATTCCTTTTGCCCAGGGTTTTGGTCACAGTTCATGCAGTAAGTGCTCAATAAGTATAGTTGAGTTGAATTGAGTGAATATGTTTAGTTATACTTCAATGCTAAGATTAGTGGAAAAGAACAATTGACCAATTCATGTCTAAAGATTTTACAGCTCTTGAATTTTGTCAACAGTTAGTGGATTAAACTCTAGTGGTTTGTTTAGGTACATCTTCCCAAATATTTCATGTAACATTATTCTTTATTTTGAATTGTATTGTAAGAACTGAATTGTTAGAAAACATGATTTTGATGAGCTTCCTACAGATTTCATTAATATTTGTCTAGATTGAATTATAAAGAATCAGATTGTGTTATATTACAACTTCTCCTGGACTATCAGGATTTTGAGGATGTTTTGGACTTAAAATGACCTGCATAACTTCACAGCATCAATTTCTCTTTAGATATTCTGTATTCTTTACTAAGTGGTCCATTGTAGGTGTTGGTTTGCTACCCTATGCACTAATTGAGAACTCACAAGTTACTTTTGAGTTTTGGTACTGCTGTACAGTAGAAACAGTGTTGGTTTTGGAGTAAGATAGTTCTGGTTTGAAGTTTGGCTGAACAACTTATTTGCTGTTTGACTGGGAAAGTTACTAAGTCTTTCCAATGTTCCACATGTTTGCTGGTACATTAAACTGTAAGCCATGGGTTTTGAGAAATAATTGAGATTGTATATATAGAGAGAAACTAAAGAATTTATTACAGTGTACAAAAAATAGAAATTATCAAGTAAATAGTAGCTGGATACCAGACAATGTATACTATCTAGTTCACAACATCAAACCATTCCTTTCATTTCCAGTTTATGTCATCATAGAGTTTGTGGCTTTACTTCTTTTTGTTTAAGCTGACCCATGGACTTAAGAATATCTCCCTCATCCTATCTATGATTTTACAGTCTGCAATTGCTATGTGTGCATTTAATCCTTCCTTTCATGTAGTAATCCATTCAACAAGTAATCCATTCAAAAAATAAAATTGGGACCACATCAGAAATAAGGTACTCAGTACTATGGCTTCTTTGACTTCTTGGTGCATTTTATTATTATTATTTTATTATCTGAAGTATTTATTATTTGAAGTAAATACTTGATATCCACTAACCTATACTGTTAGATATCACTTAATGTGGAGAAGGATTTGCTTTCAGCAGTCCCTTTGTAGTTATTCAACCTTAATTCAGTTTACTCCTATTTCTCCTGCCAGTTATATGAGTTTGGGTGAATCACTTAATTTTGTCAGTTTCCTCAACTACAAAATGGGTGGGACAATGGCACCTCCTAGGGCTGCTATGTTGATTGAATATGACATTCATTGTAACATCCTGGGCATATTACAGCATAGAGTATTCATCAAAATTTAGCTATCCTAGGAGTATCCTGCCCACATATCTTATTTCATGTATTCAAAATAATGCAGATGGGCCTTAAAAACTGCAAAACTTCTTGCAAGTGTGGGTGGTCATTTTTAATAGTATCTAGAATGGGGTCTATTTCTAATACCTCATTAAATTCACAGGTCTAGGGGAAAAGCTGTGTAGTCAATAGGTGATTGATAAAGGTTTGCTGTTGCATATGATAATGTGTCAATGAGACACCATACAGGCCTCATTTACTGCTGAACAAACTGAGTCCTTAAGGTGTGGATCAGCCAGTAAAGTGCTCAATCACACCCTTGGCCAGTGTGCACTAGCATCTCATAGAGTTTGTTTTCCTTTGTTTATTTCTTCACAGCCTTTTATATGCCAATAACATCCTACTCTGCCACTAAAGATCTTTTGATTCCCAGCAAAGAGTTTGATTCTTTTCCAAAGGACAAACAAACACAGGGTTCTTTTCATGGTTTGAACACATGCTGGATATTATAGCAAGATGCAAGGGTTAGGCTCAGATGGATGGGAGGGTCATGCACTGAGTTGATTCACCTCTGCTAAGAAGAACTGTGGAGTGTGCTGGGAGGCTAAAGACATCATTCTGTAGACTCTTGTTGCATGCTGATTTTTTAGAGGTGGCAGCCATGGAGATGCACAGCTTAGAGCTTCAAAAGAGCCTACTGCCTGGAGCAGAGCTGACTGGAAGTCCTAGCTGTCCTTCCATGAGAACGCTGAGGCCATGCTTCTCTGGCTGCTCCCGCAATGGCTGGTATGGCTGGTGTAGACCTATTTCCTAAGACTCAAGACATATTCCTTTGACCAGGCTGAAAGTTCCTCAGAACTGCCCTGTGGTCTGAGGGCCTTACTACTCAAACCTTCCTTTCCTCTCTTTCACAGGTATTAGACTAGACTTGTGATCTGAAATCTCTTCCCATCTACTCCTGTTCCCTTCCCTTTTATTCACAAGAAAAGTTTAACTCTTCCCCCATCAAATTTTGCATGTCAAATCCTGTCCTAGCTTTCTAGGAGCACTGACACAGTTGGTGATATGCTACCATATTGGAAACACAGCCCCATTCTGTCTGAGTACCATACTGGCCCAGTATGAAGCTTTCCTATCCTGTGTCCTCAGTCTCACAATCCGTGCCCTTGCACTGAACAGAATATGGCCTGTAGTCTCTATCATGAAAGAACCTGTACATTTATTTACACAGGATTCATATTTACAGTTTGTGTCCTGGCAGGCTACAGTCCATGGGGTCGCAAAGAGTAGGACACGACTGAGTGACTAACACTACTACTACTATTTATCTGATAGGACTACATATTTATACACATTAACTCTCCAATTAGCCTATAATCTCCTTGAAGGCAGTAGTGTATCCAATTTATATCAATCTGTGCTTTCACATCTGACATGAAGTGCTTTTGATACATGACAAGAAATATGCAAATACTAAATAAATAATTCCATAACGGATCCAAGAATAATCTGTGAATATTCTGACCAAGCTTCAAATCCCAACTCTACTTTTTCCTGTGTGTGTAGTTTTGGTTATGTTGCTTTCGCTATCTTTGATCCTCAGTTTTCTCAGGTATAAAGTGAGTTCTGAGAGGGCGAAATGAGAAAATGTAATGAACATACAGTCTCTGGTACAGTCACTTACATATAATATTAAGAATTAATAAACTTAAGGGAAAACTAATGGTAAATATTACTGTACACTGCAGGTTTCCCCATAAGCATATTTAATAGAAACATACATTTTAATATATACAAATGAATTTTACATAACTTGTAAGGATCAAAACTTCAAAGAAAATTCACCTAACCTTCTGCCTCTTGGTCGAGTAGCACCTCTTGGTGCTTACTTAATATTTGTTATCTGGACAAAATAATATTATATATTAATATAATTTTAATTAATTAAGAATTATAAAATTATAGTTTTATTTAAGAATTATAATAGAATTGAATAGAATTAGAGTGGTCCTGAATTATTTAAAAATAAAAACAGGATATAAGAAAGCCGATTTCTCAGTTAAGTTTCTACTCTACAAAACATGTGTCTTCACATATTCTTGCTTGTCTTAAATTTTTTGTAGGCTTAGAATATCACAGGCAAAGAGCTTGCAGTGATTTGCTCAAGGCCTATTCTGGTGACCTTAAGAAATGGGAGAGAAAGATTTTCCTTAGCTTACCTATTCCCCATATCTTATCTTCTCAAGGCTGGGCTCTATGTCTGCCAAGGTTACAACTGGTTGATCAGAATGAGTTACCATGTTGATATGTTAAGGGATAAGACTAAGGACAGTCCTCAAGGCCTTTCTTCTCTTTCAGGGTAAAGTACAGTTTAATGGTGACCTCCAAAAGATGAGGATCTTGGTTTTATTTTTCTAACCTAAATATGCTAGGTCTTGAGAATTTTAGAATGTGCAGGAACAAACCACTGGAGAATGTATTTTGGGTGTGTGACTACTTTTAGCCCTGAGTCATAGCAGAGGCAGTCACATCTACTAAGCACATTGAGGGTGAGCCTGTGGTTTTCCCTCTGATGATATCAGAGCATTTACTATTGCTTGGAAACACATCGTAATTCCTACAGAAACTGGAGTTATTGATAACTGGATCAAAAGACATGTGTGATTTCTGCAAAATGTCTAGTCCTCTATTCTGTGGTAGTGAAACATGTTCTTCCTAAGTATCTATAATCTTTTATTTATGGTATATAAGCCTGAATTATCAAAGAATTAATTAAGATGTCCATGAGTGATAAGCTACAGTAAGGAAGATTCTGATTTAGGGAGTTTTAATCCACCATGTAAACTTTTTGGCAGCTGAGAAAAATGCTGAACCAGGAAAAGATGTTTTGATGTGTTCTCTGGATAGACACAAGGAAAATCTTTAAACCAGAGTAAATAGAAGTGAAAACCTTCTGTGTTCAGACATAGCTTTTTTAACAATGTCTATCGACAAAGTTCTGTTTGCTAGCCCAGATATTTTGTGCTGTATCTCAGGAATATTTTTCATGTTTCCATTTTTTTCAAGTCTTTTTGATTTATAGGAGAAAGAATTTTCACATAGTCTTTCACCATCTGCTTTTAATTTGCTACTAGAATACCTTGGCCTTGCACTGATCTACTTCCTCTTTGACGGAGCTGCATTACTATGCCTCACCTAGTAACCCTAAATTCAATTCTGGCTTTGCTCTCTGACTAGCATACAGGAATGTTCACATGAATATATGTGATAATGTATATGTCATTATGTCCAAACAGCTTTAAAACCCTGATGATATCAGCTTCTAAACTTGCAAAATTCTGTTTGTATTTCTCCATCGGAAAAATCAACAACTTAAAACACTTTGATGACTCTTATCCAGAATGATGGGGTCTCCAAACTTCTGTTTTCCTGTACCACTACTGATGAACACTTTTGAGCCTCTGTCTCCAGTTTTCTTCATTTAAAAATGAACTGTTATACTAATATGTATGTTATAAAATACATGCTAAAAGTTGAACATTTTTGAATGAGAAAATAAAAGTAATTAGACATATAATTTCAATCCCTTTTCTCTCCACATGACTTATGCTTTCCTTGAGACAAATTCATCCTATGTACCTCTTTTTGGAGACTCTTGTTCCCAGATGTGGCAGGAGCATTTTAACTTGTATTCTTGCCTTTTAATTTAATCCATTAAATTCATCTCCACTTAGCTACCATGGTGATTCATATGAAGTGTATAGTTGGCCCTGTGACTCCACTGTGTAAAGTGGTTCAGGGGCAACCTCTCTTGGGATGAAGTCTAAGCCCTCTTGAATAATGCTTTTCACACCCTTTTTTCCTAGCTGCCTTCCCATCTTAATCTCTCATTCTTTGATGAAGACTTCCCATTTTAGTAACATGAAGTAACTGGTACTTTAGGTATACACATCTTACTTGACATCACTCAGTGCCTTTTGCTCGTTTTATTCTTTTCACCTAGAATAAGGTTCATATTCTTTTTGACTCACCATTAAATTCACTCTTCAAAATTCATCCCAAGCACATCCATTTCTAAGCATCTTACGCAGGGTTATTTTAACCACTAGATATTAGAGGCATAGAGAAAGGGCCTATTGGGTTAAATAAGGCCCATTATAAATGTAAGCAACCAGAGGGAAAACAAAAAGTCTGAAAAATTGAAATGAATAAATGTTTAATTAAATACTTAATATATCATGTCATTATATCAACCAATCAACTGCTACTACTAAATATTTTATATACTATAAAAATTATATTGTGATGTGGGCAGCATTTTAAAAAGTTTGTTGACATGAGCTGGAACCCGGAAAATAGTAGTGCATTAAGACTACTAACATAACAAAACGTCCTTGCCTTTTTGGTGTTAGCATATG
This sequence comes from Okapia johnstoni, assembly GCA_024291935.2. Lineage (NCBI taxonomy): Eukaryota > Metazoa > Chordata > Mammalia > Artiodactyla > Giraffidae > Okapia > Okapia johnstoni. Next base: position 27,886,114 of record CM044319.1, on the reverse strand, counting down.
GTTTGAGCAAACCTCTCTTAGATCACTAAGTCTTTGTATTGAAACAGTCTCAAATGTCTGTCTCTTTTCACTTTTTTCAGAAAATAGTAATCATCATTTTAGAGTGAAAAGACTGTATATCAGGATTTAGTTTGTTCCTTAGAATTTTATAAAACAAAATGCTGAACATTCAAAATTTTAATTGTTGGCTGTGATGCACAGCATGTGGGATCTTAGTTCCAAAACCAGGGATCAAACCCACGCCCCCTGCATTGAAAGTACAGTGTATTTAAGTACAGGGAAGTTCCTCAATGTTTTAAATATGAAAATAATACTAAATATTTAATTCATCTCAAGTCAGCTAAGTATAAACATATATAAACATACTATAAAGCACTAAGTAAAATTCAAGTTTATGAAACTATAAATATTATACATATATCTTTATTCCAATATAGTAAATTAAAGTGATAAAGGATTATTTAAAAATAGCAAAACATATGAAAGAAGACATATGTATTAGATAAAATTATGAAAAATATTTGATCTTTTAAAAATAAGCAATCATATAGGATATGTCAATTCTTGACTTGGAAATGGGTTTTTAAAAATTTTTTCCAGTGGATCAATTAATTATTTCTAAATCTATACCACTTGGAGAAACATCAAGGAAATAAATATAAAGCCAAATATATTCCTCTAATTACTTCATCTTTAAATAAAATCATTTTTGTTTGTTAATTTTAGAAGAGCATTGTAGGGGATTCCCTGATGGTCCAGTGGTTAGGACTAGTGCTTTCATTGCCATGGCCCAGGTTCAATCCATTGTCTGGGAAATAAGACCCCAGAAATCATGCAACTCAGCCAAAACAAACAAACAACAACAACAAAACAGAGCTTTGTAAACTTTCTGAAACTTCACCCAGTCCTTTCATTAGTAGCCATATGTTTTTTTGTTTCAAAGGAAGCATCCCTGGTTCATCTTTGTTTCCTTTGTTTTCATTGCATGTAGATGAAAAAGTCAATGCAAGATTACTTTATCAATACCAATACTGGCACATTTGAGTTCCATTTGCTCAGGAATTCTTTGTGCTAGAGCAAGAATTATCTTTGCAGCCCCAAATTGGCTTTGTCAACTCTCATCTTCTAAGTCCTATAGAACTTAATGATATTTTAGAAGAATAATTTTAAGTGAGAGCTACTTTTTAGCATTTGTGATTTTAATGCTGTATGTATCTCCTGGGTAGAGAGAATATTCATTCAACAAGTGATTTTATCGTAAATTGATAAGTTTTCATTGATGCTGATCTCAAGAGATTCTTATATTTATTCATATTTACATTTGCCAAAGAACTTGATGTTTTCAAATGGATTTGAATTACTGTCTATCATCCTTTCATTGCAATCTGAATGACTCTGTCTAGTATTTCCTGTAGGGCAATTCTGGTAGTAACAAACTGTTTCAGCAGTTGTTTAGCTGGCAATGTCTAAATTTCTTGGTCATTTTCGAAGGAAAGTTTTGCTATGTATAGAACTCTTGGTTGACATTTTTTCTTTCAGTATTTTAAATATGCAATCCCACAGCCTCTGGCCTACAGATTTTGTCCTGAGAAATCTGACAACTTTATTGAAGATCCCTTGTATGTGCTGCTTTCATAATCATTTCTTTGTCTTTATGTGCACAGTCTTTATGACTTTATCTTACTTGAAGTTTATTAAACTTTATACTTGCATATCCATACCTTTTGTCAAATTTGGGAAAGTGGGGTTAATTATTTCTTTAAATCAACTTGCTGTAAGTTTTTCCTCTCTATTCTCCTTGTAGGACTCTCATAATGTGTATATTGCTCTGTTTGATAGGTCCCATTAGTCCTTTAGGCTCCATTCATTTTTATTCTTATTTTCTCCTCAGATTCAATCATTTCAAATGACTTGTCTTCATGTTCACTGCTGTTCTTGATTAACTTAATATTGAACTTCTCTTGTGCATCTTTCAATTCAGTTATTACAGGCATACCTTGAAAATATGGGTTTGGTTTCAGACTATAGCAATAAAGCAAATATTGTAATAAGATAAGTCACTTTTTTTGGTTTCCCAGTGCATATAAAATTTATATTTACATTATACTATAGTCTATTAGGTGTGCAATAGCATTATGTTGAAAAGAAACAATGCAATACCTTAATTAGAAAATACTTCCTTACTAAAAATACTAACCATAGTCTGAGCCTTCAGCAAGTCATAATCATTTTGTTGGTGTAGGGTCTTGCCTTAATGACTGCTGGTTGATCAGGGCAATGGTTTCTGAAGGTTGAATTGGCTGTAGTAATTTCTTAAAATAAGACAACAATGAAGTTTGCAGTGTAGATTGACTTTTCCTTTTACAAATGATTTCTCTGTAGCATGCAATGCTGTTTGATAGCATTTTACCCATAGCAGAATGTCTTTAAAGATTGGAGTCAAAATTATCAAATTCTGTCTCTGATTTATCAATGAAGTTAAAGTAATAGTCTAAATCTTCTGTTGTAATTTCAACAATCTTAATAGCATCGTCACAAGAAGTAGATTTCATCTCAAGAAGCTTTGTTCATTCATAAGAAACACCTCCTCATGCATTGAAGATTTATCAGGAGATTGAAGCAATTCAGTCATTTCTTCGGGCTCCACTTCTAATTCTGTGAAAATTATCAATATGTGATACAGAGACACAAAGTGAACAAATGCTGCTGGAAACAAATATGGCACTTATAGACTTGCTTAATATAGGATTGCTACAAAACTTCAATCTGTAAAATTGTGCAGTATCTTCTAAGTACAATATTGTGGATCAAAATAAAACAAAGTATGCTTGTATGTTTTTCAGACTCAGAAGTTTAGTTTCCTTTGCTCTTAATCTCTTGTCCTCAAGTGTCTGTGAGTCTAGAGTCTCTTGCTTCCTGCAGCTTTTAGTAGCATTAAATCTGTGCCACTTCTGTCCTTCTGTGCTTCAAACTGGGCAAAATATAGACCCTTAGGCAGCTTGGAGACAGGTTATGAAATTGCAAGTTTGGTCCACCCTCTTCTTTCCAGGTCACTGAATAGGAGCAGGGACTGACTAGACTGCTACTTCCCCCAAACTAAGTGGGGCAACGGTAAGTTAAAACACCATGAATCTCCTACCATTTTGTATACGGCCTTTTCTTCATTGGGTGCTTGCTTGGTTGCTGTACAACTTTAATTTCCAGAGTGTCTCTGAAGTTATTTTAGTTAGTTAGGTTCAATTTTTTAGTTAGTGTTTCTACAAGAGAGTGATATTCTGAACCATCCTGGTCTACAATCTTGTTGATGTCACCAATTTCAGAATTTTTAAGATACGTAATAGAGATTTCATTTGGAATAGCCCTGTTCTGCATTATTTGGCTTCTACTAGTGTAATTGCTTCCTTACAACTCAAGTTTTCTCCTCTATGGCTCATTTTCTACATGGACTTTGATGTAGTTTGTCCAGTGGGGCTTCAATATTGTTCTGTCATCTTTGATTCCTCTAAAAGAAACTTTCAGAACCATTAACTCTAGGGAGAAGTTCTCCTCTGACCAGAAAGTATTTTGAAGAGATTTTATGCCAACTGAAGAATGAAGAACCTTGTGAAGGCAGAGTTAAAAACCTATTTCAGAGGATTCTTCTCATTATTTTGCTTTTGGAGGTAGGGGTCGCAAGCCCATTTCCTGCTCAGAGGCTGATGGAGTTGCAGGAACACATAAGGAAAAGGGCCTAAGTGGATTTTAGGTGAAAGTTTCAGGGATGGGGATTGGGAAGGTCAGATATAGGACAATAGTGAGAAAAGTTATTAACATGTCCAAAATAATGTTGTATTCTCTATTTCCCATTCCCATTCTTAATATCGCCAAGTAACGTGATCTACCAAAAATATTATATGACAATCTGATTCATCTTTGTATTCCCAGTGTCAGATAGGGTATATCATGCACTCAGTTGATGTTCAATACATGTTGAACTGAAATAACAATTATCCAGTCTTAAAAATGATTCTTATTGCCAGCCTTTAATATATACCTTTCCTACAAGAAAGTTTTTATTCCCAAATAGTGTTACACGAACCAGTCCTTCCATAAAAATATGACAAATATTTAAGGTTAAAATATATATAAAACATTGAAAAATGCATATTACTTTTATTTCTGTGAAGTATGAAGGAGATTATGGGGATGATAAAAGCTAATTTTCTTTGACATAAAGTTTTCTAACTCTTAATTTTATCTCTTAACAAACCTGTCAATCAATCAGTGAAATAGCTGTAATCAGGATTTTTTGTACAGGGTTTTAAAAGGTGCTATCAGACATATTAAAAATGTTATAATTCTGGTATTAGGAGAACAATATATTATGCCTGTTCTTATTTCGTTAGGGAATGCATCTATTTTTTCCAAATGGGACTCGATTATCTTAAACTTATTTTAGATTTTGGTAAGTGAAATATGAAAGAAGGTGGAAGATAATCAAACTTAATTTTCTTTTGAAAGCTAGCCTTGTATGTATAAATGAGCCTTCCACTTGACAGAAGAAGATCTAAGTTCTACTATAATCCACTAATGTGTCATTGTTCAAGGAAATTTGACTCGCCATTTCCTTTTCTATAAAATAAGGATAGTCACAGTTTCCTTATATACCTAACTGAGTTTTTACAGAGTCCAAGTGAGAACATGTGTAAGAAGATACTATAAAATGTGAATTCTAGCAATGGTCTTTTCTTTGACCCTTCCTTTTTGTTCTGCTGTCTCTGTTGTAAGAAACAGACACTCAATAGATTGGGGAAAAGAAATTGTCACAATGAATGTCCAAGGTCATATCCCATGGAGAGGATGGATTGCCAACAAATCTTTATGCATTGGAAACAGGAATGTTTGGAGAGCATGCGCGTGCGCGCGCGCGTGTGTGTGTGTGTGTGTGTGTGTGATATTACATCAAATCTTACTCTGCTCATAATTCTCCAAGGGCTTTTCAAGCTCAGTTCAGTTGAGTTCAGTTGCTCAGTCCTGTCTGACTCTTTGCGACTCCATGAATCGCAGCACGCCAGGCCTCCCTGTCCAGCACCAACTCCCGGAGCCCACCCAAACACATGTCCATCGAGTCAGTGATGCCATCCAACCATCTCATCCTCTGTCGTCCCCTTCTCCTCCTGCCCTCAATCTTTCCCACCATCAGGGTCTTTTCAAATGAGTCAGCTCTTCGCATCTGGTGGCCAAAGTATTGGAGTTTCAGTTTCAACATCAGTCCTTCCATTGAATACCCAGGACTGATCTGCTTTAGGATGGACTGTTTGGATCTCCTTGTAGTCCAAGGGACTCTCAAGAGTCTTCTCCAGCACCACAGTTCAAAGGCATCAATTCTTTGGCACTCAGCTTTCTTTATAGTCCAACTCTCACATCCATACATGATTACTGGGAAAACCATAGCCTTGACTAGACAGACCTTTGTTGACAAAGTAATGTCTCTGCTTTTTAATATTCTGTCCAGGTTCGTCATAATTTTCCTTCCAAGGAGTAAGCGTCTTTTAATTTCATGCCTGCAGTCACCATCAGCAGTGATTTTGGAGCCCAGAAAAATAAAGTCAGCCACTGTTTCCACTGTTTCCCCATCTATTTCCCATGAAGTGATAGGACCGGATGCCATGATCTTAGTTTTCTGAATGTTGAGCTTTAAGCCAAGTTTTTCACTCTCCTCTTTCACTTTCATCAAGAGGCTCTTTAGTTCTTCTTCACTTTCTGCCATAAGGGTGGTGTCATCTGCATATTTGAGGTTATTGATATTTCTCCCAGCAATCTTGATTCCAGCTTGTGCTTCATCCAGCCCAGTGTTTCTCATGATGTACTCTGCATGTAAGTTAGATAAGCAGGATGACAATACGCAACCTTGACGTACTCCTTTTCCTATTTGGAACCAGTCTGTTGTTCCATATCCAGTTCTAATTGTTTTCAAGTAGTTAGCATAAAATCCAATGTCCTTTCTATGGCCTTCAAGACTATTTCTCTTACTTCAAACTTATTTTTCTCTCACTCCCCTCCACTCGTATATCTTTTCTGTTTCACAAACATCCAAAGCCCATTTTCCTCTCAGGGGTTGTGTATTTCTATTCTTCTTTCTGTAAGGCTCTCAATCTCAGAGTTACTTGATCCAGACTTTCTTTATTCAGGTTTCTACTCAAAGGTAACTTCTTCCAAGAGATCTTGAATGATCAAATATGTACAATAGTATCCTCCCCTGTCTCTCAAGTCCCATGATCTCACTTTATTTCTGTTCATAGCACTTAATTCTCCCTCTCTTTGCTTTATATATACATTTTTTATTATTTGTATCTCATACAAGGAAGGAGAGGCTTCTTTCCTTACACTCCAGGAAAGCAGGGACTTGTCTCTTGTTTTTCCAGATCTACATTCAATACCTAGCACATTGTAGATTCACAATGAGTAATTTTTTAATGAATAAATGATTGGCTGCAAGGAGATCAAACCAGTCAATCCTAAAGGAAATCAGTCCTGAATATTCACTGGAAGGACTGATGCCGAAGCTGAAACTCCAATACTTTGGCCACCTGATGCTAAGAGCTGACTCATTGGAAAAGACCCTGATCCTGAGAAAAACTGAAGGCAGGAGAAGGGAATGACAGAGGATGAGATGGTTGGGTGGCATCACCAACTCGATGGATGTGAGTCTGAGTAGGCTCTGGGAGTTGGCGATGAACAGGGAAGCCTGGCATGCTGCAGTCCATGGGGCTGCAAAGAGTTGGACACGACTGAGCTACTGAACTGAACTGATTCGCTGAATTAATGAACAAATATCAGTGTATATCTCCTGAACTCTACGTAATATTTGTAGCCAAGTCTATATTTTTAGAAATGTTATCTCTTGATGTGAATTAAACACCTGATCACAGATAATAAAACTTAGTTTTCCCCACTTTTCAAAATAGTCCACTCTTTTGCTCTTACCTCAAAAGCCTGGTTGAATTCTTTTAAGTCATTGCTTTGAAGTCATTTGTATCTTTTTCTAAAGCCATTTAATGAGATGGAAATAACCATGCGTGAAGCACTTTTAGCATAGCCTTTACAAAGTTAGCTTTTGCAATTTAGAATTCTTGTTAGATAACTCACTGGAGAAAAATGTATTCATTTATATCAGATTTTTCTATCACAGGTGATTTTTGAAGATATTTTGTTAAAATATTAGGTTATAGCAAAGTGACAAGACACAGATCCCTGAAAGATTGAAATCCAAACTGGGCTCATGTGGAACTCAGTGAACAGTTTTGCTGGCAACGTCACCATGTAGGCAGTTAGAGGCAACTCTATGCATGATAGTGGCTAACTGCTGGCACAGCTGCCGAGGTTGAGAAAAACAAAATTAATTGTAATTAAAGAAATTCTGCATGTTGGTGCCCTAAACACTTACAAGAGTAACTGCCCTGTGAGCTGAGGAAAAATTAGAGAAAATGGGAAACTGTAGAGACCTTAGCCCAGTTGCGTTGGCTCTGACTTGACTACCACAGCAATACTGAGTTTTGTATTACTGCAGTAAGTTTTTTAGCTACAGATTATGGTGAAGCGGACTGAGATACAGGAGGGAAGCCTATAATTCTCTATTACACAGAGACCGAGTGTTCGTAAAATATGCAGCCAAACAGATGCAACTGTGTTTTTCCCTTAGTTAAAAGTGAAACTATAGCAATGGCATCTGCAGATTTTATGAAGGGAAGAAGTCACCTTCAAAACTTATTTTAGAATTGTGTAGAATGAATGAGATATCATGCAAATATATTTATTTTTAGTCTGTTTTACTATCTTTAAATTGAGAACAGTTTAATCCCAGATTTGACTATGAAAGTGTTTACCCTAATTTTCTTTGTTTGATCCCTTCTTTTAAAAAAAAGATAAACAACTTTGAAAGAAACATTAACCTGATATGCTAGGAATTTACTTGCTGAGCTCAGATATGACAACAGAGAGCATTGCTGTGAGCCAATCAGGTGCTGCCTGTGGAGATGTTTTTGTTTGCAGCGTTTTCACACATACTTATTCAATAAAGCTTTTGTTTTACTGACATTGGAAAATAGCATACTGCATTATGCTGTGATTTTGAAGTGACAGTGTCAGTGGGACTAGAGTAAAAGATGTGAAGTGAATTGAGGCTGAAAACTAAAGCTTTGTTTTTGCTTATTTAGAAAGGAAAGTTAAATTTTAGATTTTTTTACACTTTGGCTCCAACCACTGGAAAAACAAACAGCAAAAGCAACAAGAGAATCACAGCAAAACCAAACTTGTGTCTTCCTTGCAATATATTTAGTTAGAGAATGTCATTCCAAGCATATTTCTGTATTTCTTGGGGAAATAATAAAATTGTCACAACTTCTTTTGCCATAACTTTTGACAGGCAATGCATATTTAATACTCAATAAATAAAATAGTTTAATCAGTTACAACTTGATATTCTAAAAAGTGTAGTATCAATTGAAACAAGATAAAGTGATACCTACCACTTAAAACAGTGTCTGTTATAAAAGTTACTGTGATAAATTCAAATTACAAAAAAATTTCTTATTCACAGATGATTTTATACTTAAAGCTTAGAGGGTAAGGCAACAAGGAATGATAATAAATCTGTATGTGTATGTGTGTGTGTGTTCAGTTACCAAGATCTTGTCTTGACTGTTTTGCTACTGCATGGGCTGTAGCCCACCAGGTTCCTCTATAGGGTTTCCCAGACAAAAATACTAGAGCAGGTTGTCATTTCCTTCTCTAGGGGATCCTCCTGATCCAGGGATCGAGCCCATGTCTCCTTCATGGCAGGCAGATTCTTTACCACTGAGCCACTCAAGAAGTCCTGATAATAAACCTACAGTTGTACAAACTGGCACTTATTCTACCCCAGGTGTTCTGACTTGGTATGCCAGGGAACCTGTGCTGGGCTTCATGGATGGTGGTGGTTTAGTCCCTAAGTCCTGTCTGACTCTTATGACTCCATGGACTGTAGCCCACCAGCCTCTTTTTCCATGAGATTTACCAGGCAAAAATACTGGAGTGGGTTGCCATTTCCTTCTACAGGGGATCTTCCCAACCCAGGGACTGAAACTATGTCTCCTGTGTTGCAGGATGTCTCTTGCATTGAAGGTGGAGTCTTTACTGCTCAGCCCCCAGGGAAGGATGGGCTTCATATTCTTCATCTATAAGAGCAGAATAAGGGGATTAACAGTAGAATTTCTGATGTCTTTCTCTTCTACCACTTTGTGAATCACCTTGTTTCAGAAAATAGGTAGTTCAAACATCATGGTTGGTCTTTTAATAATATGTCAATAGAATTTTGTTCTTCATGTTTGTATGTTTGCTTGTGCATGTGTGCATAGGCAAATGATCTGTAACCTGAAAGTTATTATTCAGTAAATTCAAAGGTAAAATGATATTGACTTTTGCATTCATGGAAAGGTAGATAAATGTAGTTCTAACCGTGTTCCCACAGTAGTTTTATCTTCTAGCATAGAACTCATGTTACTTAGTGATTACTTTATATGTCTTTGTTCTTCATTAAATTTTGCTGATTCCTTCCTCTCATGATATGCTACAATTTCTCCTGCTAAAAAACAAAATTCAACTGAGTAAATTTAAAGATCAATTAGCTTTATTCAATGATTCATGAATCAAACAGGTTCCCATCTTTAGCAAACAGAAGAGAGCTGCAAAGTGCTACAGAAAGAACAGTTTTTAAAGGCAAAAAGTAAGGGGGATAAGGAAAAGGATTACTTTAGGCAAGGTCCCCTTCCTTTGGGGATGAAAAGGAGCTATCTGGCAGATTACGTTAATAGTGCTGACCAGGAAATTTCAGACTGACTGGTTAAGATTACATTCCTAGGGAAGGTTGAAATTGCAGGTAAGTCAGGTATTAATTCTTACAGTGGGATGGGGGGGTTAGCACAAGTGACTCCATTTTGGGCCTATTGTCTCTTTTTTAACACTCTCATATTAAAAATCAATTGACCCATGGTAATCATCATTTAGCATTCTTTCTCTTTAAATCCAAGAGTAATATTTCATACTGCTTCATTACTTACCTTCCTTATTTTTCTATTACTGATTGACAATCCCTAATCATTCAAAAACAAAAACAACAACAACCAAAAACCTTTCTCAATGGAAATTAACCCTTGTCAATTACACCCTACCTTGTTGAACTTGGGCTTCCCTGGTGGCTATTTGGTAAAGAATTTGCCCGCAATGCAGGAGACCTGGGTTTGATCCCTGGGTTGGGAAGATCCCCTGGAGAAGGAAATGCCAACTCACTCCAGCATTCTTGCCTGGAGAACTCAACGGACAAAGGGTCTACAGTCCAGAGGGTCTCAAAGAATTGGACATGACTAAGCGACTAAGTTTTTGTTATTGTTGTTGAACTTAGTTCCAAGCCATTCTCGATATTCTTTTCAGGTTTCTCAACTTGCAGTGAACATGAGACTTTGTTGTTTTCTGGGAAATGAGTTCTTGGCCTCTTCTCTAACATTTCCTTTCAGGCTCCTAATTCATACTTGAGTTCCATAATCATTAGTTAACTTCTATGTTCCAGATTATTCTCTGTAGTAAGGTCATTGATCCTAAACTCTACCTGCCTTCTGGTCAGCTCTACTCAGATACCTCACAGTCACTTGTCTCAACAGGGTAGAATAGAACCAATGGGTTTTCTTTCCCAACATCTCACATCAGATATCTGTAAGCTTCCCAGATTCTTTCCCCCATGTTACCCTTCTAGCCTAGTCACCAGGGCCTAATCAATTCTAAATCGCAGAATCTACCCCACCCCTGACCCCAAACCCATTGGCAGTGCTTTAGTTTAGACAGTTATCACTTCACACTAGAGCTAGTATATTGGTGTTTTGTCCATTTTGTCTGTTCAATTTTTTTTTCCTTCCCATTCAGCTCCCACAGTACAGTCATAGAAATTATTTAAAACTAGAGATATTATCAAGTATTTTACCATATTTTACCTATTCAAAACCTTTCAGTGTTTTTGTTGCCTTATAGACAAGTCCAGATATCAGAACATGAAAGTCTCTTTCTTTTCTGTACATTTTCAAAGTCATCTGTTGGACAGTCCCCACCTGTTCTTAGAAGCTGCCCAATACACATATATACTATTTAAAATTCTCCAAAAGGGGCAGGCTATTTTATATCTATCCCTACACTGTTTTTTACCTGTAGTGCCTTTTGTGTGTGCATGCATGTGCTCAGTCATGTCTGACTCTTTGCCACCCCATGGACTATAGCCCACCGGGCTCCTCTGTCCATGGGATTTCCCAGCAAGAATACTGGAGTAGGTTGCCATTTCCTCCTCCAGGGAATCTTCCTGATCCAGAAATCAAACCCACATCTCCTGCACCTTTTACATTGGCAGGCACATTCTTTACCATTGTGCCATTTGGGAAGCCCCAGAGTGCCCTTTACCCATGATCAACTTGGTGAACTCCTATTTATCCCACAATACCCAATTATGTGAACCCTCTTGTGATACTCCCCATGAACAAAATTGATGGTTATCTCCTTGAGTTTCCTGTGCTTGTTCCCCCACACCTTGTCCAGGCCTCATTTATCTTCTTTCATTAACAATTTTTAATGTATATATGAATTCCCTGTACCTAACAGTCTTCATTAAAAATATAGTTACATGTTGGGTTAAATACTGCACCAAATAAACATCCCAGCAAATAGTAGAGAGGTATCAGTAATAATGCAGCAATAAATGCTGAGGATTTTGTGGTGTTTTCTTGAGGCCCTTTTCTCACCATAAATTAATCTGTGAATAAAGGATAAAGCAGGGGATAGTTGGTATTAAAATCTTGAGGAATAACGTGGCTGTCGGTGGGAAAAGATCAAGAGGAGGAAGCTGGAGTATTTTGGGCACTTCTGAAGGGGAGATGGAGACCATCTGTTGAGGAGGATGCTGCAGGAATGAGTGCCAGGACAGAGATAAAAGTGAATGGAAAGGAAATGGTGGCTGAACAACATCAAAGAAGCAACTCTGCTGCAGAATTGTACAAGTAACTGCATATTCTCTCTGGCAGGGATACCAGTGGGTGGCATTGGACAATGTATCCTGATGGCTATGACAAGGACTAAGAAATGGGGGCATATTTGGCTTATGACAGCTTCAGTGCGGCTGGGGTTATGTGCTTAGTACAAAATAATACAAAACAACAGGTTATGTTCTGATGTTTTCAGTTTCTCTTTACGCACAAGTGTATCTAAATGTGTATTTCCTACTTTCAATAACACTAACTTAAACTACTAATTTAAAGTAGCCCTTGTAATATGTTTAACTCTTTTTTTTCCTTTTTAAAGATAATTGTCCAACTATTATAAATATACTGAGTATTAAAGATGATATCTCAACTTTCTGAAAGCAATCGTTTGCATGTTCTGCTATGCATTTTTCTTAGCCAAACTCAGGTAGACCTGTGTGTGGACAGGAAATTCATTCATGACTAAAACAAGATACTTTATTTGCTTGACATAGGAGAGAAATCATAAATGAAAACATCTTCAACCATTTGTTTACAATTATGTGCTAATGATAGACAGAAAGCTTTGAGATCAACAGGAAGTATAAATAATATAGAAAGAAAAAAGAGAAAAGAATAGTGTTAATAATAACAGTTGCAGATGGTTAGCGTTTTCCCTGGGAAGTATTGTTTTAAATTTCTGTTAAATCTTGCCAGATTTGGGGAGATTGTTTGATCTTAAGTAGAACATGTTACCGCTACTTCAGTGATAGTAAATGCTGCTGAAACATTTGCAAAATAAAGATCAATACAATGGAAATGCATGAACTTACATGTTTAGGTGATAAATCCTTAAGTGTCATAAAGCAGTTACTTTTTGTGCCATTACATTTCCAGAAAATCATGTTGGATCCTTCAAAGTATTCACACTACATCCATGATCTGAGTTGTGACTTTTCTTGGATGGAATACCAATGACCAAAAAATACATTCAAAATTCATGTGTAGAGGCATATTTTCCTTTATATACTTGCAGCTAATGCCTTCCTTGTTTTTTAGACAATGAAAACATAACCAAATAGTATAAGTCAGTAATTAATGGTGGTGATATAGATACTGAGAGACTTTAATCATATAGTTGAAAGGAAAAATTTAAATATGTTCTGTAGATGCTTGGCTGACTGTTGTTTCACACAGTGGTGAAACGGTAATAGGTTTACTGTTGTTACAATCAGATATATTTGGCTTTTTATCTCAAGAATTTTAGGAAAATATGTGATAGCTCTCCATCTCCTACTTGAGGAGTTGTTAATCAATGCGAATATAGTACCAAAAACTAATTAGAGTTCATGCGTGAACAGTAAAAAAATAGCAAAATTGGAAAAGGAAAAACACAAAGTCAGCAACAAGAAAACACTGCCCAGTAATGTTTTGGCTACCAGCATAGTGTTTTCTATTGATAGGAGTAGAGGGTGGGTATTTTAAGTCACCTTTCACTTTAAGATCAATTCTATTTTGGTCTATTTGCAAATCCAAATAAAAACAATAGGTTAGTACTCAGTATGGTTTTGGACACTGATTTATTAGAGAGTCTAAGGAAGAATCTTTAAAAGCTATTTTAGAGTAAAAGGGGTTATTCTACAGAAATTCTTTGGAAGTTGTCCCTCTTGAATTTACAGTCACAAATTTATATTCCCTTTGTGGTCTAAGTGGAAATGATCCATCTTCTGTTCAAATTACTGGTCAATATGTCAGTCAGATCAAATGCCACTTCTAAAATGCTAAAAAGTGCTTCTGAGGAACGGGGGATTTCTTTAACAAGACACAAAGTGCTTTTTAATCCATTTCTTACTTGTTAAAAGCATTATGATTCTTACAGATTGTTCTATCATGATGTGGTTTTAATCCTTTATGAGAAGGGAAAACAGCATGGAATTCTGAAAGAAGTTAAGAACTGAGTCCAAGTAGCCTCCTTAATAGCAGCACTACCCCAAATCTGAACTGATAACATAGTGCTTATGAAAATACTGTGACCAATGAAATGGGGAAGATTTTTAAGAAAGACTATAAAAATATTGGGGAAATTCTTTTTTTTTTTTTTTATGAATTAAGTTCTTAAAACTTGCTTTGACTTCTAAAGAATTTGGTTTCTCATGTTCTGAATCATGTTCTGAATCAAGTACCAAACCAATGAAAGCCATGGGAACCCTATGAAAAAGCAAAGATAATATTGCCTCATGGAAGAGAATGTTTTATTTTTCATGTGAAAGTTAGTTACTTCTGGGAGTAAGAGTGAAATTACTAATTTTTCCATGTTTCCAGTTGCCTCTTGTATTCCAATATTTATTTACCAGTTTTTCATCCCATTTGTGTACAGTAACTATATCTGATTAAACTGAATTAAATTCCATTCCTAGCTAAATATTAGAGGTACTCAGTTCAGTTCAGTTCAGTTGCTCAGTCGTGTCTGACTCTGCGACCCCATGAATCGCAGCACGCCAGGCCTCCCTGTCCATCACCAACTCCCAGAGTTTACCCAAACCCACGTCCATCGAGTCCGTGATGCCATCCAACCATCTCATCCTGTGTCGTCCCCTTCTCCTCCTGCCCCCAATCCTTCCCAGCATCAGGGTCTTTTCCAATGAGTAAACTCTTCGCATGAGGTGGCCAAAGTATTGGAGTTTCAAAGGGCAAAATCCTAATAGTAATGGGAAGAGATAGAGACTGGAACTGGAGGTAGTGCCAAGGTTATATGGATCTGCCTGCTGCCTGGGGAATGAATTGAAGAAGGATAAATGGATTAGACCGAATACTATTGTAGCATACTACATATGGCTTGATGATAGCTTGGATTAAGGTGGTAGTTTGTTGATGGAATTTGAATTGTAAAATATTTCATGTATAAAATTGTAAGACATTGTGTTGAGTTGGATATGGGGGAGGAGGAGAGTGTATGATCATGAGTGGTGCTTTGTATTACTTAGTAGTTGGGAAAGAATATTGAAAGTGGATCTGGCTGAGGGTAGAGAAAATGGGAATGAGAATAGTAATTTATCTTGGAGCATTTGGGACATGTTAAATAAACCTTGTTTTATAAATTTTATATTAAGATTCCATTCATATAGGCACGTATCAGTAAAAGATAAATAAATCAGTCAATTAGTGAGGATATGACCCACATTTATATGACATCATGATGGGAAAAAAAACAAAGCAACATTCTGTATTTCTCAACATGTCATCACTCCTATTTAAACTCATAGAGATATTTCATCATGGAGCTTTTCTCAGTCAGAATTTATATATGATTCTCTCAACAAAGTGAAGAAACTAAATTCTCTTTGCTTCTTATCTTTTAAAAAAATAGCTTGTTTACTGTCATTTGACTAATGGTCCAAATATATGGATATTGGTGGTTCAGCTGTAAAGAATCCACCAGCTTATGCAGGAGACTCGTGTTTGATCCCTGGGTTGGGAAGATCCCCTGGAGAAGGAAATGGCAACACACTCCAGTATTCTTGCCTGGGAAATCCTATGGACAGAGGAGCCTGTAGGCTATAGTCCGTGGGGTCACTAAGAGTCAGACACAACTGAGTGTCTGAGCATGCACATACATCATATATGGAGCTTATTTTTAACAATTACTTATAGTCTAATAGATCATGATAAGCACATAATTTTGAGAATCTGGATGCAGGAAGTTCCAAGCATGAGTAGAAAAACTCATATTTTTTAGAATTTCCTTTTTTTTTCTGCCAGAGAATGTTTGGTTTTGCTTCATCAACATTAAGAAAGCCTTCTCTGGTTTATCTCCAAGAACTAATCTAAGAATCAAGAAACTTGACAAGATCCTTCCATTCCATGTCCCCACCCTCATTCATGAATTCTTTTTTTTTTTTTAATGAATCTTAGAAACTACACCAAATATATATGATCAAATTTAGAAAAGAATGTTAATTCTTTGATTCTTCGCATGCTGGCAAAATGACTGAAAGTAATTATTTGAATACTACATTAAAAAGACCTGATTTGAAGATCCAGGTTGTCATTTCCTACTGAATTATATACAAGTTCTTTGGCATTGCATTTAAAGTGTTCCACAGCATGCCAGAGCAACTTTTCTCCCTTTATCCTTGTCTAATCCTCTCTCTGTTAAGCCCCTGTTCCAGACAAACTAGATTGCTTGTCATTCCCTACTTTTCCTAATACCATTCTCTAGACCTAAAATCTTTTGTTCTCTTACCAGATCACTTCCCTTCTTGTTTTTCATTTCCTGCCCATATCCTATTCAAAATTCTCAAAGTGTTGATTATTTTTTCTTTTAAGGCCTATCTCAAATGCTAGCTCAAGCATAGCAGTGCTTTTAAATTTTATCTTAAATCATTTTTAGTAATTGTTAGGCTTATCTTTTATTTGAACCTTGTAAAGTGCCTACTTATCCTAGTCTTTCCTATTGTGGTTATTGTAATGACTAGTGTGTATCATGTAACCAATAAATATTTTTTTTGAATTAAGTGGAATCATCTCCACTGACAGCCCCATTTTACATTAGTTAGGCACTGGGAAATTATTCAAATCATGGAATCATCTTGTTTGCATAGACAAAGGTACTGTACCAGGCTCTCCCCATTATATTGCCTCATTAGGCCTCATTCACCAAACATGAGTTGAACACCTACTAATTGCAGTATTCTGTGTTACTCTGTCCTGGAAACAGGACCAAATATAATTACATAATCATGTGTCAGGAAAAATATATAATTACTTGCATCTTACATATTCAAAATAAATTTCTAAAATAAAATAATTAGACTAACTTGATATCAATTAAATCTTGTCCAAATAAAGACTGAATATTCAGCTTTGTTCACTCTCGTGTAAATGGCTGATAAAGAGAGTTAATCTTTCCACTTGAGAAAAACAATTAACACATATCTAACCCAGCAACTCATTTATTCAACAACTTTCTCAACCAAATTTATAAGTGAAGAAAAAATTTTCTACTCAGTTTCTTGTTTTTTTTCAAAGACACTTCCAATAAATTGGTTTTATGGTCCCTGATTTTAGGTATCTTTCTCAGGATTGGTTATAAACAGGGCAGAAGTACAGCTGAAGTCTGGAGGCAGCAAACAATTGTGGAAAATCTGTGAAGTAATGTTTGTTCTTGCAACATTTTCCGGCCTATTTTTCAGGACCCATGGGCTACAGATAAGCATTAGGTATGTGTCCAAAACAAACCAGTGTTTTTAAGACACTGTCCATCCTTGGTGTAACTTTCTCACAAATAACTAACTTAATAAAAGTTTACTCCTTTTTCATCATTCAAAAGGTTAGGAGTAGGGAAACAACTTGGGTATGTGTGATGTGATAGTTTACTGTTTTAGGTTAAAATTTCCACCCAGTATTTCATTTATCAAATGATTGCATGATAATATGTAAGCCAAAAAGTATTAGAAATGCATCATGGGTAAAGAGTTTATTTTTGTTATTCTTTTGAAATATTCAGCTGGTATTAAAAACAGATCTTTTGAGCTAGAACAACAGTGGTACAGGTAGACTTCTTACTTTTGGAAAAGATCTGGTCTTTAGCTTATGGGAACCAAGCCGAAGCAGATGTGAAAAGTTCAACTAAAGGAAGAACAGATTAAACTCACTTTTGTGGTTGAAAAACCAAAACAGATGTTATTATTAAGCCACAAAAACCTGAGTGCATTTAAGAAACACGAGGTGTCTGAATTTTAAATATATATAGTTGAAATAATTAAGGCATTTAAAGCTACACTGACTGTTGTGTGCCACTAAACTCTTAATCTTCAAATCCAAGAGTTTGCATTTTAGGGAAAAAAAAAACCTTTCAGGAACACTGAGTCTCTGTTATTGTGCTTTTCATCTAAAAGTGAGAAAGAAAGCATCTGACAATGAAAAACAAAGCCTTTGGGTGATTTTAAAATTATTTTTTCCAAAGGATTTTGAAAATGTTTATTTATAGAATTTTTCAGTGCCTTTACAGAACAACTCTGAAATATCTAGATTACTATTGTTCCAATGTAAATCTTAGAGCAATGATGTCACAGAGCAGAATTGAGATGATACCAATCTATACATTCACAGACCATTGGTCAACTAACTGAAATACTTCCCTCACACATTATGGTCTCTACCATTGGATAGAAAATGGTGTGAGAAGGAAAATTTAGGTCAGCATTGTCCCACAGTGGCATGACTACACTCTGATGGCTAATTTTGGATTTCTTAATAACGTTATGTTCTAATATGCCACTTCATCCATCTAATTTCAAAGAGACCAAAAGTCTGAGTCAAAAGGACACAAAGACTAAGTGTTATCCTGTGAAAAATCCTCTACTAGACAAAACCCAGCAGTGTGCATGGATGTGTGTGTGCTCAGTCGTGTCTGACTCTCTGTGACTCTGTGGACTGTGTAGCCTGCTAGGCTTTTCTGTCCATGAAATTCTCCAGGCAAGAATACTGGAATTGGCTGCCATTTTTTCTCCTCCAGGGGATCTTCCCAACCCAGGGGTTGAACCTGTGTCTTTTGCATCTTCTGCACTGGCAGTCAGATTCTTTACTACTGTGCTACTTGAGAAGCACATTTGATTTGATTCATAGTTTGATCATTCATAAAATTTCATAGCCTTGATCATTAATTTAGATGTGTTTTACACATTAGGCCAAAAGGGATGTATTTAGCTAAAACGAATATTAAGGATGTAATCTTTCACCTCTGTTTGGAAAAATGAGTGTTACATGATATGGGATGATTTAGGAGAGAGCTACAAGAATTCCAAGCTTCTATATCATGTAATCTTCAAGTGTTGAAAGTGGAAATCTCTAAATTATCCATTCCCTTTTGAAGAATTCTCTTTTCCACTCTGGGTCTCAAGTAGGGAGAAGAAATGAGGTGACTTTTAAATTGTCTGGGACATCTTTTCAAACCACATATGCTTTTTTCTTTGTTCTCTCTACATGAACATTTCAAAATGTATTTGATATGATTCCAGTTCCCACCCTTCATTCCCTCACTCTGCACCAATGACCTGACCTGCGCCCTCTACCTTGCCTGATTCCCTTCCCCTCTGCCACTCTGGCACCTTGAGAACCATCCACAGTTTTTTTAACATTCTACGTGGGAATGACCACTGCTGTAGTTGAATGCCCTAAAAGTTTCATGATATGTCCAGGTTACATCCGCCACATAGTTTGTGCAAGAATTTGTATCATCATATTGATTGCATGTTGGGCTCATAATGTTTGCATCTATTGGGTTAATTAAAATAAAATATACTATCACAGTCAATTTCCCTGTTTCTTTTCTATTTTTATATGTTACTATAGGAAATTTAAATAACTTATCTGGTTTGCATTTGTGACTTAAATTTCTATTGGACAGTTCTGTTCTAGCTGATAATGAAACAGAGGGAGAGGAGAAAAGAGGAAGAAATGCATGACTCCTTAGGGAAAATGATATAATGCATTTCCTTACTTTCAGCAATACTCTGTCCTAGAAGAAACAGTTTTGACTTTGTGTGAATTCCACTCAAAAACAGGTTAAGCAGTTAGCAATCAAGAAGGTAAGTGACTGGAAAAGACCCAAGAGCAATCACCTCTTGGATGGCTGGGCCAGTAATAATGGAGAGGAGAAATGGCATTTCAGCAGGATTCATATGAGAGGATGTCCCTGTCTGGTCAGAAGACCATGTGTAAGGAGTAGTCAGCTCTGAAGAGTATGACAATCTCCAGGAAGGTGCAGTCCAGGTAATATCTGGATGTACATAATATATGAAGTTCTGAAAAACTTAAAAAAGATAACATGGATAAGGAGATAAGAATACATGTGAAAGTCACTCAGTCGTGTCTGACTCTTTGTGATCCCAAGGACTATACAGTCCATGAATTCTCTAGGCCAGAATACTGGAGTGGGTAGCCTTTCCATTCTCCAGGGGATCTTCCCAACCCAGGGACTGAACCCAGGTCTCCTTCATTGCAGACAGATTCTTACCAGCTGAGCCACAAGGGAAGCCCGAGAATACATGAGAGGGATGTAATTACCTAACAATTAGAAATCACTTATTAATTTATTATTTAATTCCATAAATATCCACTGAGCTTCTCTTGAGGTCTATTGAAGCCTTTTTCAAGACAGTGAGGAAGGAACCAAAGAGACAACTTCTCTATGTCCATGGTGTTTGCATATACAGGGGGATGTTGTTAAGTTGCTCAGCCGTATCCGACTCTTCGCAACCCCATGGACTGCAGCAAACCAGGCTTCCTTGTCCTTTACTATCTCCCAGAGTTTGCATTTCACTAGAGATGAATTCAACTTACGTTAATTGAATTGTATTCTACATAATACAAATAAGAATGGGGAGGGTCCAGAGAGGTATAGAGAGAGGCCTCTGTTCATAATACAGGTATTATGAAGAAGAAGTTCTTCCCTTCACTCTGCTCAATTTATGTATACCTGATAGTTTCAGTTCTCATAGGAGTCCTTATTTTCATGAACTTCTGTGTTTCATTTTGTCAGTCTGAGCAAGATTCTAGTTTTCAAAAAGATTTGGGGGGATATACAATATGTTTTGAAAACATGAGCCAAATACTTCATATAATGCTCAATCATAGAAAAATGATTAGTTCCATAGCTGGAGGAAAAGCTGGTTGTGTTTTACTAAGACATTAAAAACTATTTCAATTTTGACTACACAGTATTATTATCCTACAGATAAAATATGAAAGCTTCAACAAGATACACCCCCCCTTAACTATTGCATGATTTAATTCAAAATCTCCATCTTATCAATGAAGATATCACACATAAATTTTGATGGGAATAAAGATATATATTTTTTGCCTTTCTCTAATCTCCCAAACTGGAAACATTTGTGTAATATGAAATTAAGCTATTGAAATGTTATATTTGTTAGCTCCTAGCTTTTCCTTTCTTTTCTTTGTGAATGTGAATTATTTTTTGTGTACATTTAGCTTTCAACATTTTCTAGAATTTCTTTAAAACTTGGTAGTTTTTTTTTCATAGATTGAAATATTATGGCATGAGCATAAAGGGAAGTACTATATATTTCTTAAGTGAAATTTTAGTTCTCTCATACCGCAAAATGCTTAGCACTAGCCTTTTCCATGTCTGCTCATGCATGTCTTCTCCACAAGTCACAGTTTATTCTGCTGTCAAGGCCCTGGCACAGAGTCATCATTTTCATAAAATTTTCTCTGACCAATAATGCCTTATGCCAAAAATGTATACTTATATTGTTTTCATCACATAAAATAATCATTCACTTAAAAATTGCCTTTTAATCATTTATTCAATTATTATTACTATTTATAACTGCATTGAGCTTGCTTTAATTCAGGTATAATTTTAGGTATTGTGACTATAGGAGTAGCAAAATAAACTTTCTTATAGTCTTATAAAGTTATAAAGATCCTACATTCAAAAATGTATCCGCAATCAAGTAGAGTGAAGTTTAAGACAGAGAATTCCTAGGTGCCGTAAGAACATGCAAGTGGATCTCTTCCCTGGCTGCATATTGAAATCACCCAGGGACTTCATGAAAAAAAAAAAAAAAGCACCTATGCCTTGGTCTCATGCTCATGGTCTGATTTACTTGGTGTAGTGTTGACCTGAAGCATGAGTGATTGGACAGTTCCCCAGGTGATTCTAATGGATATCCAGCATTGAGAACCATTGGTGCCCTAGCTGAATGCCTTCTGGGGGGGCCTTAGTTTATAGGGTACTGATGCATGTCCCTCTGGTCAACCATCAGTACCTCACTGGACTCTTCAACTTTTCACAAAGAATAGCAATAGTGAGGTAAATTTGAAGAAAGAATGGGTACACTTTTAGCATCCATTTTCTTGTGAGATCTTTGGTAGCAGTAAGTGATAAACTTGTGGATTCTCTGCTATGCAGCTGTCAGGAAGAGCAGCCTCTGACTTTTTTTTTTATTATATATAATTCATTTAATAAAGTGAAGACTAGGCACCAGTGATCTTCATCCGCATAGAAACTGAATAGCATCAATATTATTTTTTTCACCTGCCTGCCATAGAAATGTGATGTCTTTTTGATTCTACCTCCAGGTTTTCTTCAATTTTAAAGATGTCTTTCTGGTCCCAGGCACTTTAATTTCTTAAATCAAAAATGAATAAGTTCTGTGTCTACTGTTTTTAAAAAAGACAAATAATTTTACTAGACAGTCAAGTCTACACTTCCCATACAGAAAATAGAGGCATTTACTGTTTTAAGTCAGGCTAAAAATATTATTTAAGGTATACAGGTAATTGAAGAAAGCACATTTTCCGTCCACTCACCGTTTATCTGATAATTTCCTAATCTTCCCACCCTTCATCATTCTGTTCTGTTAATTTTGCTACATATACAACCAAACCTTACTTTTTGTGGTGTTTGCTTTTTTTAAGTACGGAAGTGAAGTGAAAGTCACTCAGTCATGTCCGACTCTTTGTGACCCCATGGACCATGGAATTCTTCCATGAACTATGCAGTAGGTACCCTTCAAATGTTTAAAAAAAAAAAAAAAAAGAGGGAGACTATACTGCTTGCATCATGACTTAAAACTATTAGAAGATAGCAATTCAGTAGTTGGGACAATACACTTCAAAACACCAAAAGACAACAGGTTTAGAGAATCTGGCATATGTTAGTGATTATGCAATCACTCATTTCCCACAGATTTCTTTTTATAGGAAACTTTGGAAAATCCCAGAAGAACTGACCGAGTCATTTAAACCACAACAGGTTTCTTTCAACATCAAAATCATGGGTAGGAGTGGGCGAAGGATAGTTGTTTTTTTTTTTTTCCTAAGGCATGGATAGCCTGGTTCTGAGTGTGCGAAGCTGTGGCTTCCCCTCCTATAGATGCCTTCTGAACAGCCAATCTGACTTCCTCCCCAAACCAAGGCATCCTGAAAACATCCAAGCAGAGGAAGCATTTTTTCACCATGACATGGGAAAGGACCACAGAGATCCAAATGGAAACGGACATTTCATGTGAGTGACTGTTTCTGTCCCACCTTGGCTTCTTGCCTGATTCAACAGACACTTAGGTGGCTGAAGAAGGAAATTTTTGTTAAAGTGAATCCAGCTCTGAGTTGGACACAGAGACTTTTGACTGGCAGCCGAGTTGCTTGTGCTAGCTGGCAAAATTAGCAAATTTTTCTTTTGGTTGTTGTTGGGGTTTGAAAATACACTTCATTTCCTGGCAACAGTTTTCTTTCTCTAGTAGATAAAGGGAAAGATATCTTCCATCTACACTCCTATCATCTTAGAAACTATTTTCTCAACCACACAGGATCCCCTGAAGTCTCACTCTCACTCCATGGCCTCTTGACAGCTGGCTTATAACCAAGTGGTCTCAGAAAAGTCCTCCCTTCCCTGATTGTGTGTGTCAGTGGGAGTCTGTTTGCTGTCATCAGAAGGCTCATCTTACATGTATGGCCATGATAGCCCTGTGTGTCTGTGTGTGTGTGTGGTGTATGTAAGAGGTAGGCACAGTGCCTAGTCTTAAGTTTTTAAGAATACTCAAAGACTATAATTAAGAAAATTAGAGATTAAGGTGTCACTTCTTCCCCTGTTGCTCTCCATGAAGCTATAAAAAAAAATCTCATGGTTATGGCCACATACCATATTGATGTAATACACACCACTGTGTTAATCAAAAATAGTCTTCCACACTGGTGGAAGAGTGAATTGACACAATCTTTTTGGATGGTGTTTTAGTGCAAATCAGCAGCTTTAAAAATGGCACATCCATACTTAGGAATTGATCTCACAGAAGTGTTCATAAGTGTGCAGTGAGATTTATTAGCAATGAATTGTATGCTAAATGGTGAGAACAATTTAAATGTCAAACATTTTGGGAAAGTTAATCAACTATAATATGCCTGTCTAACAGAAGATTTTGTAGTTGTGTTTTTAAAAAATATCCACTGATATAAAGTAAGGTTTTGACATAATATAGATTAAAAGAAGAATAAGATATTAATACAGTTCAGTGACAACTTTATGTAAGTATGTATGTATAATTGCTTAAACAACTAGCAGGAAATATACCAAATTATAATGGTGACTTACTTTGTAGCTTGACATTTTAGATAGAATGGTCAAATAGATGCATAGATAGATAGATACAGATGTAGATATAGATAGAAGAAAAAAAAAGCATTTTATTAGATATTAAAAATGTTTCTCAATCTGTAAATATTACAGCTTATTAACATATCCATATCAAACTACATTTAGGAAAATATCATCTTTGCTTCATAAGTCTAATCACCACAGAATAGAAATAGGTTTAAAAAAGATAAGAACTTCTAGACAGAGCTAAGAGGCCACCTACTTCCTCTCTCTACTTAATCAAGGAGAAAAGATAAGTCCAGAGAGGTTTTTATCAAGGTCTTTTATTCCTTTTATCAAGATTGGAGTTAACTTTGTGATAAAGCCAAAATAAGTCCTAGCCCCAAACTTTTTCTGATATGCAACAGATGACATTTTATTGTTGTTCTTTCTTTGTTTACATGTAGGTCACTGATTTAGAATTATTTGTTTGGCATATTTGCCTCCCAGATGGTCTTGATTCTTCTATCATGAGTGTTTGACATTCTGAATTCAAAATGGTTGTCATGATATTAACAGCAATCTTGCACATTTCATTGATGAAATCTGATAAATGTCGGTATGCAGCAAGACCTTCTGTCTTAGAACCTATTGTTATATATGTATTTGACTTTTAACATGGATGATTTTGAATTAGAGACTATCCAATGAAAAGCATAAGGAAAATAAACCAAAGTTAATGATTTCCAATTCAGTAACTTTGAGTAAGATATAATTTTTTTCCTGCACCAAGTATAGAACCCTCTAAGAATTCAGTAAATACTCATTGATGGAATTGGTAAGTGAATGTTTTCAGAAACATTTACCTGATAGTATAGAATTATATGTAGTTAGAATTGGCAGCAATATTTAAATAATTCATACAGGTCCTAACTTAAATGGTTTGATCAAATATTTTCTGAAGCACAAGAGTAGATTTATTTTGGTTTAAACTTTTCCTTTTCCCAGTGTATGGCTCTTGTGTTGTAGAAATTAACTGCAAAAATGTCATATAATACTTACCTGGTATTATAACCTTCTTAAAATTCAGTCAGTGAGTATTCATAATTTCTGAGTAGAGAATGTTTAATGAATTCTGAGTAATATTTATTAACTATATTTTAATGACTCATCCTTTTATTGAAAATATTAAAATGTTTTAGAACTCACTTTATAAATGTGATTTTAATTCTTTTACCATATTCATAGGCCACTGCTTTCTAAAGGAAGAAGATTAAATGATTCAGGTTTTGGGGAAACAAATCACTGTGCTAATCTTCAGGTATTTCTCTTCTTGATATGGCCGCTAATGCCTAATTGTAGAAGCACAGGCCCCATCACAGCACTGTTTTCATTAGTGCACCATTGAATTATTTGTCAGGGATTGGAAATCTTGTGTAAGAAACATACCAAGCTTCAGCACTTTCTGAAATGGAATGGCTTTTCTAAAATAGTCCTCAGGATTGGCTTCATGGAAAGAGGGAATACCATCTTACAGAAGGAATTCAGGTGTAATATAGGAGCTTCTGGAAGCATGAATAGTCTTATCTTCAGGATTCTTAGAATTAAAGATTCTGGCTTCTCTTTGACATGGACTATTGAAAACCCCCGAGTAGGATTGGTAGACCTGTCCCAAGTGTGGAAGATACATAGTTTGACTATAAAGTCTCTTTAATATTTGGGGAAATATTAATTAAAAGCCAGATTTTCAGCTTCCTTTGATAAACAGAATGATCTAAGATTGAGTTCTCTTCCTCTCGAGGCACTAGTCAGTCAGCTTGTCCTGGTGAGAGGCTGCCTGTTTCTGTGAGGAGGGTGCCCTTCACTGGCTGCATTCCACCTCAAGTCTGTTTCACTCATATTGTAATATATTTCCTGCTTGATCAGTACAGAAATTTGATTTTTTAACTCCTGTCAAAAAAATAAAGCATTACTAGTGCTTCCTTCTGCTCCAGGTATGTTTTGTAACTTGATTCAACATTAAATCCCATATTGTGTTGAAAAGGACACTGAAATTTCCATAGGTAAATATATTTTATATCCTTTTATATAGACTGTCTTTATTCATTTTATCTCTTCTTTTTATGATGCAAAGCTTCTTAACCAGTTTTTAATGGCTACTGAAGTTTTTGCTTTTCTCCCTTTTTTTCTAACTCTTAAAACATTTTTTATCTCTAAGAATTTAGCTCGAAAGGTTGGCACTACTACATTACTCTAGAATTCGGTTCAATACAGTGTTAAACACTTTTTCCATGAAGGGAAAGGATAATGCCTTTTACTAATATTACACATATTATTAACATTTTTACTATTATTATTGATGGTATATGCACTAATATTAATTTACTATTGTTCTAATATTACAGAACCTACTCTATATGCTGAGTGTATAGCAGATCTGCAAGTATATCCATTGATTGAATCAGTATTTCCACATCTCTACTATTTAACCTAAAACATTAACTTTCTTCAGCATGAAAGTAATATATTGGACTGTAACATATCACCCATAATACATAGCAAGTCAAATAATATTAATTCCTCTTTCATGTTCTTAGGAAGGAGTGTTTCTAACAAATGCATAGTACAAAAATATAAGTTCCTGCCCTTAATTTCTATTGCCTTATAAGTTTCTTCTTACTACTACTGAGCCAATGTTTTCTTCTTTTAATTTCTCTATTAACTTTAATTAGGCTCATGAGTTTGCTGGCCAGGTGGGTTTTCCCTAAACACTCACAACTCTGTTTTCCAGGCTAGCAGTAGAATTAAGTTAAGCTGCAGATTTGAGGCAGATTCTAACATTATAAGCTATAGAAGTTTCCAATGCCACAACTCATTTTATCCACTGAGGATTTCAGCAGGCAGCACTTTTAATAAGCCAGGCTCAACATTTTTCAAGGAATACTTTGGGATCCATTTTTGAAAGCAATATTGGTTATGATTCCACAGCTGGAAGATTTCCGAGGAAATAATGTTTGTCCTCTTGAAAACATGTTTAGTCCATACGGCATAAAGAACATAACAGTTCTGAGCCACCATTCTAAATTTTGCCATAACATATTTCTAATATGTAATTTTCCAACAGCATTGTCATGGGCCCATGATAGAATAGGAGGATTAGTTCCAATTCAGTCTTTCATTTTCTTGCATTTTACTTTGTCTTCTAGGAAAGATAAACTTGCCTACATTATTTATGTATTTTAGTGAATTAAAATAGATTTCATTTGTAATTTTCTCATGAAAAATCTTAAGAAAGGAACAGAACAGAGCTGAAAATCTTCCCTCGATCCTACCGGGCATTAGATCGACTCAGGTACTGGCTGCTGGTTTAATAAAAAGATAGGATTTCCATTTACTCCAGGCAGGCTTAATGTATTGTTCTCGGAGTGAGACAGTCAGAATGAGTCAGGAGCCAAAGAATACACTTTATAGACACAAATAATCGTAAATTCAGAATGTCACCTTTAGGCAGAGGCATTTTTATTATTGTTAGTGGAGCTGCTGAGTAGGTTTGATGTTTTATTCTCTTGAGGACTCAATGTTCCCGAGTCCTGGAGCCCTGTCTTTATCAGGCTCACAAGGAGGGAGCCCAGCCAAACTTGCTTCCTATACTTCTCTATGATTGATAGCAGATGGCATGCTTTAAAATAAACCTATCCATTAGCAGTCCTCAGTGTTTTTACTCAAGGCATTTACAACTGTCTCAAGCAGAAGACGCATTCACTCCATGAGCTAGTTTCAGTCCACAACAGCTATACAGGTGCAAATCTCTCATTAACTCTTAAATAGTGGTGAAATAAACAATGGCTTTTTCTCTGACTTTATTTAAGGGAGGATACTTCAAAGCTGCTGTGGAATTACTCTCCTCCACAACAGAGCTTCAAAGGATAGTTTTATTAAAACTGAACAATATTATGCAATGATATGCTAGTCCAAGGAATGTACATATCATGTGGTGAATATTATAGTTTAAAAGTTTGTTTCTAGGCACACAGATTTAGTGGTAAATTACCAGGCTCACAGGAGTGTTTGTGAAGAGGGAGAAAAGAGTGAAGATCTCATTAAGGGTCCCTGGCAGCGCTCAGGTTCTTGGTCCCACGCACCTCTACTCAGGCACCGAGTATTCATTCCCTCCCAACCCCTTTCCATTGCAGAGGGAAGGTAGGGCTGAGCGCTCATCAGTAAACTGGGTTAATGGTTTGTTTTTAGGCAGCCATTTGAATTTCCTTGCATGTGGGTCGGAGAAAACAATGGCACCCCACTCCAGTACTCTTGCCTGGGAAACCCCATGGATGGAGGAGCCTGGTAGGCTGCAGCCCATGAGGTCACAAAGAGTCGGACATGACTGAGCGACTTCACTTTCACTTTTCCCTTTCATGCACTGGAGAAGGAAATGGCAACCCACTCCAGTATTCTTGCCTGGAGAATCCCAGGGATGGAGGAGCCTGGTGGGCTGCCGTCTATGGGGTCGCACAGAGTTGGACACGACTGACGCGACAGCAGCAGCAGCAGCAGCAGCAGCAGCAGCAGCGTGTGGGTAGTTAAACAATAGCAACACCATTTTACAAGTTATCCATATTGAACACCGGTGAGATGATTGGCCTCAGGATTTCAATTTATGCTCAAGAAGATAAACAAAGCTTTGTAGTTTAAAAAGTCTTGTTGTTAACATGGGCAGACACCCAATGGCACTTAGCTTATGCCAAATATGGGTTTTGAATGTTACAGAAATGAGCTTCTTAAATTTTATCAACAACTTGAAAAACTACTATCACTATTCCTAAAGTTACAGATAAGGAAGCCACTCTGCTCTGAGACCTTAACCAGAATATTTCCTGAAAGGAGGGCTTAAGAGAATGTGTTCTAAACTGGACTGCCTGGGTTCAAATTTTTGCTCCAGTCTTCACTCTCTGTATGACAGTAGGCATGTCATCTGATGGTCCTCTGTCTCTCTTTTCTCACTTCTTTTCCTATAACTCTTTGTTGTTGTTGAGTCGCTTTGTTGTGTCTGACTCCTTTGCAACCCCATGGACTGTAGCCCGCCAGGCTCCTGTCCATGGGATTTCTCAGGCAAGAATACTGGAATGAATTGCCATTTCCTTCTCCAGGGGATCTTCACAACCCAGGGATCAAACCTGCATCTTGGCATTGGCAGGCAGATACTTTACCGCTGATCCACCATTCCTACTTTAGGCTAATAATTGTCCTTACCTTTTATGGTTGTTTTGATGATAGAATAATGTATGCATAATGCTTAGAACAACTCCTGGCACTTAGGAAATGCCAGGTAAGTTTTAGCTATTGTGTTGTCATTGTCATCATTACTAAAGTTACTAGAGTGACATTAAGTCCTTAATATAAACTCATATAAGTCTTCTCTGCTATCTTCTACATGTGGGACTCTGTTTTGAAAAATTCTAATGTCCAAACAAAACAAGTCATTTATTTCACACTTTATTAATCAAACATATACATGGTTGCCAATCAGAGGCTCTGATCAGCATGAGGTAATAAGAGTTTTCATATGCAATTGATAAGATTTTGCCCCAAAGCAAAGTAATTTGACACTCTAGTTTTAGCAGCCTTATTATTGGTGTGTATGTTATTCCCTTAGGCCTCTGAAATAATGAAATCGGTTAATGGAGCCCCTCATTACCTTCCATGGGTCCCCATGGGCCGATGCTGCCATTGTAGGTAAACCTGAGCCAAAATTTCTTTTCAATGGGCAGCTGGAAAGGCACGCAGTAAAAGTCATGAGATGAACCCTATGACTACCCCATCCCTTGCTATTTTTTAAAAAGTATTGTCTGCATTAAAGGATTTTCGGAGAAGGCTCACGTAATAAGACACTTGCCACTGATTTTCCAATGCACACATAATACAGAGAGTTCTGAAAAACATGGTGGAAGAATCCAACTGTGCAAGAGGCATATGTTACAACTCATCTTCATGGTTTCTGCATGTTTCCTCATCAGGAGGCTTTTGTAGACATTTGTTCTCTCATCTTTGTGAGTGCACTCAAGTAAGTTTTAAAATAAATATGTCTGTATACAAGATGAAAAATAAGTTATGTGGGGAAATTTAAGTGAAGAGCAACACCTATCAGTACTGCATTACTTTATGGATATTAGATATTCAATTATTACAACCACAACAACTCTTTGCTTACCTGAAATATTTCATTTGGATTTCTAAAAAGTAATTCTATATTGGGTTATAGAAAGTAAATGCTGGGCCAATGGATATACCATACTGGCTTGCTGTAAGTTTGGAGAGAATATGGCTAGTAATTTGAGATTAGTCAAGGGCACCTCGGTGTGCATTTTAGAGGAAGTTGGTATACTAATGGTTCCTCTACACTTCATTACCAGTTTTAGTATCACACTGAATGGGATTAAGTCAGTTAGATTTATAAACTCTCTAAACAGAGAGAAAGAAGGCTAAAGAATGAAGCCTAGGACAATGGGACGCTTATTGGATTTAATGTTTTAAAAAGAGAAATTGTTTTAGTAGTAAATTTTTTTCCCAGAAAAATAGATATTAGGAGCTTAAAAAGATTTAAGAATATATTTAAGCATTATGATTTTTTTTTTTGTAGAACAAACTAAGACTATATTCTTATAGAAGTATAACTGTGTGTGAGTTATATTTTTGTTGAGTTCCAAACAATTAGAATTTAGAATGCAATGGTAGAAAGAAAGGACAGGGAACTTGACATCAGGATACCTGCATTCTGCAAAGAATAACGACCAATACTGGCCTACTCTCAGAGCAATCACTGCAGCTCTTTATTCCTAAATATAACCCCCCCTATGCCTCAGATTTCTCAGCTGTAAGTGAAAATGGTTGCCCTGAGTCAGCAAATCAAATAACTGGCAAGTAGACATGGAAGTTCCTCTCCCACAGCCAGGACAGGCAGCAATAATTGATCACAGACTCTTCCCGCTGAGCCAGGTGAAAGTGAAAGTGAAAGTTGCTCAGTTGTGTCCGACTCTTTGCCACCCCCTGGACTATACAGTCCACGGAATTCTCTAGGCCAGAACACTGGAGTGGGTAGCCATTCCCTTCTCCAGGGAATCTTTCCAACCCAGGGATTAAACCCCAGTCTCCCGCATTGCAGGTGGATTCTTTACCTGAGCCACAAGGGAAGCCCAAAAATACTGGAGTGGACTGAGCCAGGTGAGGCCTCTGAATTCTCAAAGCAGTGATCCTAGCAGCCTTCCTAAGGGTTTCATCCCTCAAAGTGAATGTGAAATGAGACCTGTTGGCTATGTCTGTTAGTCCCCAAAATGCAAAAATTCTAGATTAATAATGTTTTTTTACAATGAGGTAGTGTCTGTGTTTAAGTGGGCAGATGTATTAGACAGAGAAATAGATATCTTGCTGAATATGGCATAAATTCTGGTGTTTTTATATTGCCTTCAGTGACTGCATTTCTATGCAGAATGCTTACTTTTAGGGAAATTTTGACATGCTTGCACATTGATTCATTCATTTACTGTTAAGGTTTTAAAACTGCTGAACCTGCTGTATTCTTTTTGTCCACTTGACCTCATATTCAGTACAACTTTAAGATACTTTCTGTTAGTTTAAACCCAGTCTATGTCCTCCTAAACTGATCCAAAAATTGTGTTCTCAGTGTTCTCTTCAATAGCTGTTTATCTTTTGGAACCCTTGTTTGTTTGTTATTTTGAGAATTTGTTCTAGCTTTGCTAAAAACTTGACATTGAAATCTCTCAGAGGTGTGTATCTGTCTTTATCCCTCTCTGGGCTTTGTTTCACTGGAAAATTTTGGAAGTTGAGGTTCATTGCAACTATGGCCTCCAACTGGGTTCCTTTGCATTATTATTCCTGTGTCAGATACACAGCAGTTATCTAGAGTTTTCCAATGGGAATAGAAAGAAGCCTTTGTAAAATCAGGAAATTAGTTTCTGAAAATTGATAAAATGGAACTATTATCTTAAATAATAGCAATTTCTTAATAATATGTTGAGTTTAGCACCACTCCTTATAATAATTCTTCTTTTTCATATAATTTCAGATGGAGAGAATAAACTATCCCAGTTAGGAACATTATGCCTATTATACATTTTAATAGCATTTTACATTTTGTGGAGTACTTTGTAGTTCCTCTTTCTGGTGATTCATTAAGAAAATGTAGTCTTTTGGATACAAAGATGTGTTAGAACTTAGGAGACAGATTTTGGGGCTTCCCTGATTCTGTCAGTATAACTTGGGTAACAATGACCAGTGGCCCTGTTTCTCTACGATCTAGCTTTCATCTCTGTAAAATGGGTGCACTAATGCTAATTTTGTGTGTGGTAATAAATATTATCCTAGGTTAATTTCCTTAAGCTCATCAAGAGAAGAAAGTCTTAAGTAGAGCATGTGAAGTGCTACTTACTGTGTCATCTAGGACGGTTTCCCACCTTCATGTTCCCTTTCTAACAGAGAAATAATGAAATTGTCTATGAGCCAGAGAGGTGACTGGAGAGTGGCCAAGGATTTGGGTTGAATCCTCAGTGGTGTTTGACATTTGTGTTAATCAGTTGGCTTCTTGTCACCTGGAGTAATGTTAAGTTGAATTTGTATGTTCAGCGCAATGAAACAAGCAAACAGATTTTTTAAATGTTAGATGTTCAGCAAATTAACAGTTATAAGACTTCATATCCAAGAGCAATAAAACATTGTTTAAATGATTAAAAATAAACAGAATTTACATTGACAATAAATAAACATATACTTTAACATGAGGAAAATGTGAGCAAATATATTAGCAGTAATTAACATGTAATACTTTAAATAATACTTTAATTGTTTTCAAAGCTATTTGTTTTAGTTGCATATTTGCAACAGGTCAATCAGGGCTTTAATCAGCTAGGTTCTTAGTGGCTGGCTATCAGATTTGATAAAAATCAGGTCAAAGGGGCTTGCTGGTACAATTTCTTCTTTGAGAAATCTTCTTGTGACTATTCCCAGGAAGATTAACAGAAACAACAATAACAAACCACTTTATAATAAACAAAATAGCAATAAAACTTTATATGGAACCTTTATTTTCAAAGGATCCCAGAATGCTTATAAACTGCTATTCAAACCATATCCAGGAATCACTAAAGCACAGCTACATTTTGGAGCCAAAAGGAGAGCTGAACTGTTAGTGGGAGAGGATGTTCCTGCTCTAGAAGGGGTGTAGCTTGCATGACCTAATAGGGGTTTTCTGGCTCTAATTTCTGCAGTGCCGCGTGGGTGGAATTCCTGTGCTTTGGAGATGCACAAGGCGAGGCTGTATTGCTTCAGAAAGTGGGAAGTGAAAGAGAATATGGTAGTGGAAAGAGGAGTAGGTAGTGGGAGGAGAGGTAGTGGGAAACGGACTGTTTATGTTCCTGTCACCAAGTGGCAATGACTACAGCACAGTCACCAGTCGTTAGGGCTCCCTGACCCTGGGGTAAAATAACTCTGTCCCAGGTGCCATTTGAACCAACAGTTGCCAAATGAAAAACTCTTCTATGGGAACTTTTTCAGGGGGAAAAAAAAAAAGTAATAAGAGTCAGCTGACTCACATCTAGAATTGTAGAATGTTGCAATACAACAGACCCTAAAGATGATCTAGTCAAATACCTTTATCTTTGAGAGAACTAGCACCTAAAGAGAGGAAGTGGTAAGAGCATAACTTTAGATCGGTATCAGCATCTTCCAGTCAGAAGAAATCTTAGTGATTAACTAGCTGCATCCCCCACACTATTATTTAATGACTTCCTAAACAAATCTTTCTAAAAGTTCTGTCAGCAATTTTGTTTACTGACAGGGATACATGACTTCTAAGAGAGACAACTCACACTGTTGGAAGTTTCCCTTTAGAAACATTCTTTAGAACATTCATACTTTCATTTTTTAATACACCGTTATTGAGTGTCAATCAGGTACCAGGCATTAAGCTAGGCTTTGAAACACACAGGAAAATAATAGTAAAATACAGCTCCTAATAGTTACTGGGAACACATTGCATGTTAGTTAACATGGGCTTTACATGTTTTCACTCATTTACTCCTTGCAACAAGCCTGTGAAGTGGAAACTGTTATTTTCCCCACTAACAGGTAAGGGAGCGAGTACAAGTAATTTGCCAAAGAGAGGCAGCTAATAAGTGGCAGAGCAGGAATTTAAGCCAGAGGTGATGGTTTTAGAGCCCATGCTCTTAACCCTAACACCATGCTACTCTTTAGGGAGCAGGTGAAACCATAAATGAACAATGCAATAGTTGATTCTTGTTCGAGTTAAATAAAGACGGTTCTGTAAGAGGCTTAACGGGGGATCCCCATTAGCCAGAGTGGTCAGAGAGGACACCTCTGAAGGGAAGGAATATTCCTAGGAACCAGTCATGAAAAGAGCCCTTGTCAAGGGAGGAACAAGCTCAAAAGCTTCCCCAGCAAGATTGGGGAAGAACCTGATGGATTTTGGAGCCCAAACTTTCTTCCTCTAAAATTCTCTAATTTAGTTGTACTCTTTAACCAACACAGAGTAGATCGAACCCTTTTATCATTTACAATTTTGGTTTCGGGGGGTAAATTAGGATCTTTTCCTTGAAGAACTGTATATAAACCACTGATCACATAAAAGGTAACTGGTAGTACCATAGTACCCACAGTTACAAACCTTGTAAAGGGACCATATTCCAGACTCTTGATTAATACATTATCCCATCTCCTAGTAGAACAGTGAAAAATCATTTTTTTCTACCACACTTATCAAAGATGGGCCAACTTATTAAACAGATTCAAATGAAAATATGTCCTGCATTATACCTAGAAAACACTCTAAAACTTAGAATATAAGAAAAACTTCACATGCTATCACTATTGATTACAATTCTAGCACTAGATTGTACCATTTCAAACAGTAATATTGATTCGATCTTCTACAAATAGGCTTCAAGGACAATGGTTAAGATGATAGTCAATTCAGAACACATGACGTGTTCATTTTTCATGCTAGGTTTCCGTCATACTGTATTCCTTTTCCTGAGGGATGGGACTGGTAGTCTATCAAGTAAGGATACCTAGATAGGCACATATAAAGTAGGTCAAAACACTCTGTTATCTTAGGATATGAACAAAGGAGAAAAAACTACTTGGGGAAGAGTTTAAGAATTTCCCAGTAGAGGAGTATTTTTGAAATTAAATATTTCTCTATGTGAGTTGACATTTAAAATGTGTGACTTAAGAGAGATAAGAAGAAAATTGTGAGAAACATAACCTTAAATATTTTGGATCACATTTTTGTGAATTATGCAGCATTTGGCACAACTTTAAGGAAACAGAAACACTCTAGGGTAATGATGAGTATTTGTGTGTACTTTATGTGAACATATATGCACACTCACACAGCTATATTTGTGACATAATGTACTAGTTATATGGAATATGTCTATGCAAAATTATTTTATATGTAATATTTCCATCCCTGGGACTAAATGTTGGCAGTTTAGAATTTGTTTTTGTGAATGCTTTCGTGCTGAACTTATGGAACATAGTTGTTGGAAAGCACAAATGTTGTTGTAATTCTTATGGGCAGTCAAATGTCCTTTGAAAAGTCACCCTAGATCCATCCGTAGAAATGGCATGTTGTAGACTGGACAGAACAAAGCAGCGAAAGAAATAAAGTGAAACCATGTTATCATTGGCTTCCCTTGAAACATATTAAAAACTCTCAGAACAGATAATCTACAGTAGGGAATAGCACTGTGCTGGCCCAGGGTGTACAGGATGACCTAATGGGTCTTTTCCATCTCTAATTCCTGTGATACTGCAGATCTAAGAGATGGAGCCAGTAATTGCTTACAACATAGCAGATTCCTCTCTCTCCCTCCCCTTTCCCCCCTTCCCTGGAGTTCAGCAGAGAATCTCTTAAAATAAACAAAAACTGTGAGAAACTAAGAGAAGTCAGGGACTGGCCCACTTTTGAGATGCAGAATGTGGAAAGTATGAAGCGCTGATTTGACTATGAAGGCTGGAAAGCAGAGGGGCCAGAGCCATTTACACTGCAGGCAGTAGTTAAAAAAGGAAAAAAAAAAACTTGAAAAAAATGGGTGTAACCCTGGGCTTTGATACAACTGGCCTTTCAGCCCCCACTTGAGATTTGCACATCCTCAAGGGAAGCTGTGGTTTGGAATAAGATCGTGCATTTAATTTCACTCAGAGAACTTATTGGACTTGGCACCAAAAGAAAGAATTTGCAGTATATTTTTTGTCATGATTAGTGGCCCCCTCGCCACAACATTTGATTATTTTGGAAAGGGAAAAGTTAAATCCTTGTAAAGTTGTGATTTACAATTTTCGAGCATCCAGGTAGGGAGCATGACTTCTGCCAGCTTGATCATGGGATCCACATTTTATTCTAGCTCATTGATGTGAGAAAACAAAACAGTTCTGTGGGGGAAAATAGACTTGAAAATATATCCCTTGATTATCCTGGGAGATTTTTCTCTCCAAACTAGATCTTCTCTCAGTCACATTGATTTTGGTATCCGCTGGAACTTGTAGCAAGAAACTGGCATGTGGCTGGTTTACTTTTCATTTCTAATCTGTAGTATCTGGTATTTTATTTTATCATTTGATTTCCTTGCCCTCACAGTTATGTAAATCTTGAGGCAAAGGAGTTAAAAAGAAGTTCTTATTTTATACCTGGACATTTCACTGGACATTTTTTCCCAAGCTTTATAATTAAGATTGGAGATCTTGTGGGCATTTTAAATATATACTAAAATTTGTCCAAATAGCCAAAGGCAAAGGGAATGACCAACTGGGTAGCTGATGAATATTTTCCTGGTAGACGTACAACAACGTTCCCCACAACTGGGATGCTTTATCCTTTGACATTAAGAATGCTGTTTGCAGAAGTAACATTCCTTTGAACAGTCAGCGTTCTGAAATCGTGTCCCGCCGCAAGGACTCAAGTAGGGTAAGTCTGAGCCTCGACACTGAGTAACGGCCAGGCTTAATTAGATTCTGTCCTGGTGTCCAGCACTTATATACAGTCAGTCGGGTCTTAAAATAAATCTTGAAGGGGAATTAATAATAAATTCCACTTCTTATACTACTTTTGAATTTTTTGGTGTATTTCTAGCTGGATTTGGACTTGTTTATAATGTTTAAGCAGGGAGTTCTCACCGTGCTTACTAAGTGAAAGCGATTTGCTGAATAATGTCAATGTAGCAATGTTAGTGGTATTGTTGGCAGAGAGAAAACACTTTTTTACTCATTCTAGACTTGGACAGGAGATAAAGATAAATACAAGAATTCCACTGGTATTTGGGAAGTACTATACTGGTCCCAAGTTGAGTGTGGTGGTTAAGGGAACAGATGAGTAAGGGCAAAGAGCCTGGGTTCTAATCCTAGCTGGCTGTGTGACCTGGGCAAATTGTTTATCTTCTGTAAGCCTCAGTTTTTTCATCTGTACAATGGAGTGAGTTAAACTACTTAATTTGGTTATTGAGGGGATGGAAAAAGTTAACATATCATTAATAGCATAATGATTGGCACATGATAGGAATTCAACAGGAGTTTGCTATAATGGCTGTTTGATATTGACTTCATTAGCAGGATATTTTCTGGTTGTGTATTGTGGTAAATTTAGATTCAGCTTCTCTGTGAAAGCAAGATAGGAGATCTACTTTCTATCCACTTGCAACCATTTAATGACAGTGAGTCTGTAACAGTTTTCTTATTTGATCCCACCTTTACAAAGCTATTGCAAAATTTGAAACAAGACAATTTATTCTGTGTTAATGAGGCATCTTTCAATTGACAGTGATACTAAGTTTTTCTTCCATAATTTCTCATGTTTCTAGGGATTCTGAGCTCCTTTTTTCCATTTCTCTCCTGCCCGCTCCCCTCCCTTCTCATGAGCACGTGTGAGTGTGCACACACATACACACACAGTTTTTTTTTTTTTACTCTCTCACACCCTTCTCCAGGATTTACTTTCCTATCTGATGGACTCATTCTAGGCGATCTATCTCCATATGATGGAAGAGCATAGGTGATTTTACAGCTAGCAATCCTAGAAGATATATATCAAAATAATGCAGCACAGAGACAATTCCCATAGTGAAAGCTAAGTTTTCCCTCAAATATCAATAATAGGTATAAGCTCACAAGTTACAACTTGTGGTCCATTTTTCTCTACATAAGATCTTTATATATGAACAATTTTTTAGTGCCTTTTCCTAAAGTAATGCAACTTTCCTGTGTATTATAAACACGTTTACCCCTTCCAAAAGATATACAATCTCTAGGCTCACTCTCTTACTGCATCCCAGGTCCAAGCTGAGTCTTTAAGGGATGTGTATTTGCTTTGAGTATGATACAGGTGTAATAATTTCATGGTTCACTCACTGAATGCTAAATGGTGTTTTCAATTACCTCCTCCAGAGACAATAGACAAGGAAAAGGGAGATAAATTCATTAAGACTACCATTTAGAAAAGAGGAGGAGAAACAACTTACAATGGTCAAGAGTTGTTGGTATATACTGTATTCTGTTGGACTAGAGTAGCAGGATCTCTTCCTTCTGGTGGGGAGCACAGATTCATCTCCACCAATCTGGCTGCTCTTACATCTGCTCTCAATGGCTCTTGTCCATTGT
This sequence comes from Okapia johnstoni, assembly GCA_024291935.2. Taxonomy (NCBI): domain Eukaryota; kingdom Metazoa; phylum Chordata; class Mammalia; order Artiodactyla; family Giraffidae; genus Okapia; species Okapia johnstoni. Next base: position 27,847,315 of record CM044319.1, on the reverse strand, counting down.
CTATCATAGCTTCATCTGAGAAAGCAAAGTTTCTCTTGCTGTGATACATTGACTCTAACCAGCTCATGGCATCCTCACATGGTATCAGCGCCCTGGGGAATGACTTGGGGATGCGCCATTCCCTCAGACCATTATTTTGTTCAACTTTGAGTTTGTAGCTCAGATGGTAAAGAATCTGCCTACAATGTGGGAGACAGGGGTTTGATCCTAGGTCGGGAAGATCCCCTGAAGAAGGGAATGGCAGCCCACTCCAGTATTCTTGCCTGGTGAATTCCATGGACAGAGGAACCTGGCAGACCATAGTCCATGGGGTTGCAAAGAGTCAGATATGACTGAGTGACTAATGCACACACTTTACAAACTTAAAAGGCTGTCTATTTGTTGTTTTAGTTTTTTTCTATAAGAGTTCCACATATTATGATTCTATGATGCCCATTTTTTTCACCTTTTAACAATTCAGAAATCAGGAAGTGTGTTGCAATCAGGAGTAGCTTGCTGCTGCTGCTGCTAAGTCGCTTCAGTCATGTCCAACTCTGTGTGACCCCATAGACGGCAGCCCACCAGGCTTCGCCGTCCCTGGGATTCTCCAGGCAAGAATACTGGAGTGGGTTGCCATTTCCTTCTCCAATGCATGAAAGGGAAAAGTGAAAGTGAAGTCGCTCAGTCATGTCCAACTCTTAGCGACCCCATGGACTGCAGCCTACCAGGCTTCTCCATCCATGGGATTTTCCAGGCAAGAGTACTGGAGCGGGGTGCCATTGCCTTCTCCGCAGTAGTAGCTTAGATTATATAAAATAAAAGAGTTTCTAAAATCAGTGAATGCCTGTAATCAAAGGCTGTATTCTAGACCCTGTTACGGGGATTTGTTCTTTTAGTAAGAGTCTTGGTGTGTGTTGTCCACAGTTGCCGTGCTGTGCTGCTAAGAAACACATTAAAAAAAGCAAAAATTTCTACACAATTCACTCGTTAGAGTGGTGGAATATGGAGGGACATAATGGACAAAGTCAAACACATTACCATGCCCATTTATTATCTTTATGATTTTTAAAATTTGACTATTTATTCTTATAAATGGGCTTTCCTGGTGGCTCAGATGGTAAAGAATCTGCCTTCAATGCAGGAGACCCAGATTCAATCCCTGGGTCGGAAAGATCCCCTGGAGGAGGAAATGGAAACCTAATCCAATATTCTTGCCTGGTGGGCTATAATCCATGGGGTTGCAAGAGTTGGACACAACTGAGCACCTAAAACTTACAACGCTCTTACAAACACCTCCGATGTTCATCAGTGCTGTTTACTTTAGCACTGTCATCTGGAATACTACTCTGTTCTCTTATAAGACATCTCCTTATACCACTTGCAGAGACACAATCAAGGTTGGAATTGACTCACATGGTTGTGATCAAATCTGGCATTTTTACCATGTGCTCTTGAATTTTGTCTCCATAGTTTCTGTGAAGTATTAAGTTGTCGTTTGCACTTAAAAAAGTAACATCACTACGATCCTCATAGTCTTTTGCAGATTAAGTCTATCCTTAGAAAACCATTAGATTTAATATATTTCCAAGGAACAGAGGTCAGTCTTATTTGTGACATAGATAATTTATCTGTTTTGTCTCCATCTAGCCCTCTCAGTTCTGTGTCCATTTGTTGTACCCACTTCCTTTTCAAACTGCACTTGAGTAACTCAGACCTTCCTGTTCCTTAAAACACACCTCTATCAAAACCTCCATCAAGAAACGGGGCTGGTATTAATTAGTTTTACTCTAGTATGATTTAAAGTCAATCTTAGTTGTGCTTTCCTTTTATATTGAAACAGAAACAGTGAGGATATTTCTCACTGAGCAGCCTCTCAAGTATGGCTAGTGAAGATGCTGCCCACACTGACTAAAAATAAAAGTCTGCTTGGAGGATGGGTTAGATGAAGGTCTAGAACCATGTTTGCCAAACATAATCATAAAAATTTATCTGGAGCATTTAAAAAAAATTTCCTGGGCCCTGTTCCAGACTTATCGGGTCAGACTCTCTGGAATAAGGTCTTGAGAATCATGTTTAATGAATTCCCCAGGCAGTTATTGTGTCCAGATAAATTGGCCTAAAATAAGCCAATAATGAGAGAGGATGTAACCATAAGAGAGCACAGTGGATGCCATAAGACATGACATGCAAAAGGTTGAAACTGATGAATCTTCAAGTATAGTCATAGTTGCTATAATCACTGAAATGATTTTGTTCCTCTTAGAGTTCATTTCTTCCTTTTTGTTGCAAACTTCAATACATCCAAAAGGTGGGAGGCTGTATGCAGTTTGAAACCAGAGAGAGCCAATAAGACTAAATCTCACATGATAGGATGGTGAAGACTGTACGGAAGCAGGACACACTGCTATTTTGTGCACATAGACCGTCCCTTGGTCTCATCTCATTTAGTTTTTGCTGAGTAACTTTATTCCAAATTTATCATTTTGTGGGCTTTCATTTCTTAATTCTTTAGTATGTTAAACATCTTAATTTATTTATAATTTTCTCCAACTTTATTGAGGACTGATTGACACATAAAATGGTCTATGTTAAAAGTGTATAAAATAATGATTTGATATACATTGTAGAATGATTACCAAAATGAAGATAATACATCCATCCCTTTGCTGTAATGTTTTTGTGTGTGTGTAATGAGAACGCTTAAATTTACTTGCAGCAACTTTTAAGTCTACAATACTATATTATTTTTTTTCCTTCAGTTTTTTATTTTTTTATTTTTATTTTTTTAATAAATTTATTTATTTTAGTTGGGGGCTAATTACTTTACAATATTGTAGTAGTTTTTGCTATACATTGACATGAATCAGCCATGGGTTTACATGTGTTCCCCATCCTGAACCCTCCTCCCACCTCCCTCCCCATCCCATCCCTCTGGGTCATCCCATTGCCCCAGCCCTGAGCATTTGTCTCATGCATAGAACGTGGAATGGTGTTCTGCTTCACATATGATAATATACATGTTTCAATGCTATTGTCCCAGAACGTCCCACCCTCACCTTCTCCGTCAGAGTCCATAAGACTGTTCTATGCATCTGTGTCTCTTATTCTGTCTCGCATATAGGGTTACCGTTACCATCTTTCAAATTCCATATATATGCATTAGTATACTGTATTGGTGTTTTTCTTTCTGGCTTACTTCACTCTGTATAATGGGCTCCAGTTTCACCTACAATACTATAGTAATAACTATAGTCACCATTCTGTTTATTAGATCCTCAGGACTTCTTTTAACGGAACATTTGTACACTTTACATACATCTCCCCTTTTTCCCTGCCCCCAGCCTCTGGCAACCACTATTCTGAGAGCATTATTGTAAGTAAAATAAGCCAGGCAGAGAAAGACAGATACTATGTAGTATCACTAATATATAGAATCTTTAAAAAAAATAGTCAAATTTCATAGAAACAGATTAGAATGGTGAGTACTTTAATTTTTCTAATATGAGATGACTTTGCAAGTATTTTTATCACTTTAGTAAGCAGCAAGTTTACAGATAAAAAATGATGAATAACATGATATATATTATGTTTTATAACTTTGTACTATTTAATATTTTTATAGAAACATAGTTTGTGTGTTTTGTACAGTTAGAACTATTCTAACATAAACTTCTGAATTAAGTCACTGTATACATAGGTGATACTGAAATGGTTAAAATATATTCCTTCATGTAATTTGAATAGTGCTTTGTTGCAAGGATCTTGGCAGAGGGATAAAGCAACAATAATAAAAGAATTTGACTAGAGATATTCTAAAGTATGATAGTCCATTATTTAATCAGACCCTTCTATAAGAATTATTCAAACTAGTAGTAGTTCATTAAAATTTTCTAATGATAATTATTTAATTCATACCATTTAGATGGGCTGTAAATTGGCTTAGATACAAGAATCCTATGTTCCATTTTAGTCTCTGCTTTGTAAATATGTTGTCATTACTAGTGGCATTTCTGTTGGCCTAAAAGAGAGACCAAACTGCTCCAGGTCTGAGATCATCAGTCCTATGTCTTTCCAGATCTCTTCGTGTAAGAATTTGTGAATCCAGCAAAGAGAAAGAGTTAAACCTATTCTCCTAGTTGGCAGAAACTTTGTAGTTTAAAATTACACACTGACTCTGGTGTAGAGACACAAGAAATTATAGAGCAGACACTGTCCAGGACAACGTATAATTTAAAATGTACTAAAGAATGTATACCGCATGGCAAAGTAAGTGAAGTGCTTCTTCAAATATAAGTGTTTTGCATAGAAAGGCAGTAATTATCCACTCCTAGGGAAATGTTTGCATTCATTCTAAATCAATATTTACTATTCATTTCTTGTGTTCAACAAAACAGAGATTTAACTTTTTTTTAATTTTAATGAAGCCCTGAGACTACAATAATTCTACAATGTAATTGTCTTGATATGAAATATTGTTAAATGGTGTTGCTATTTCAAGAAAGAGCAGTGTGAAATGGAAGGGTATCCCTATTTGTGAAATGTTTCTTTGGGAACATTCAATTCATACTCAGCCAAGCAGGGAGGCTCTCCCGTTTTCAAAGATAACTTAAGCTATCTCTTTGGTAAGGCCCTTAACTAGGATCATTCAGATGAGTCCTTGCCTATATATTTTTTCTTCTTTTTCCTAACACACACTTTCTGATAATGATTCTGTTTCAGTTCAACTGTTGCCTTTTTGAGGGCATGTGTGTGTGTGTGTGAATGTATGTAAAAAAAACTCTTCTATACAACTATTTTTTTTTTTTTGCAGGAGAAAAAGATTTCTTTCCCTGTTTTCCCTCCCAATTTCTCCTGATTATTTAGTTCAAAAGAACCTCAGGGAAAATGGTAAAGGGAAAAAATAAGAAAATAGGACACATGAATACTGTATTCTGAGATAAGACTGAAAGTCTCTGGCATATTTTTATTAATAGAGCTATGATCTGATCATTCTATGACTTTTCTTTGAAAAATGACTAATTTTCTATTACAGAGTCTAAAAAAGAACTGGTCAATATAACAGTATGTTATATTACAATAGGAATACCCTTTTTCTTGGCAACAGAAACAATAATGCCTTTGCCCCTGACTTTCAGGTCAAAGCGGAGTCCTTTCATGCCCACCTTTATGTTTCCAAATACTACATAAATGCCCAAGTTTCCTTATATTTCTGTCTTCCACTTCTGTATATATTGTAAGACCTAAGGTATTTTGTTGTTCTTAATTTGCTTTGTTGTTGTTGTTGTTGCTATTTAGTGGCCAAGGGGACATATTTTTGAAGACCCCACCATTCCCATGAGATTTTTCAGATTATTATATTGATTAGCTTACTTGATATTAAAATATAATCACTATTTTATTTTCAGATGCACAGCTTCTATAATGTCTCTGTATTATTTAAAACAATATTTAGAGCTGGAGGGGCATCAAACGTAAATTATATACCTTTGCAATGTCATCACGTAGTTCATGTGGCATCTCTGCCTTTAAAATATCCATGTAACAGCAGCGTGGGGTGGGTCTGTACTGAGTTTGCTCTCTGTGCTTTCCTGCCATTCATAATTCATGCAAGCTCTTTGAGCAAGTTACTATTTGGTATGCACTCTGGGGACAAATAATATCATTTATGCATTGTGATTGCTACTCTGTCTTCCTCCTTATTGACAAGAAACAAGGGTGTTGCTTATAGTTTTGAAACTAAATGGGGTGCAGAAACTGTCCTTCTCTTTCTGAGAAAGGCACCTTCTTTCTGCAGGAAATGTTATTGTAAACTGCGCTGTTATAAATGGTGTGTTAGTTCTAAAGATATCCCTTTCTCAATGACTGAAGTATCAAAGTGTTCCTTTAGCATTCAGTGGAAACAGCCACTGGAAAAGCAGGCAGTTAAGGACATGTTCCTAAAGTCTGGAAAATCAATGGGACACTAAAAAGGGAACTGAAGTGGACTGGAAGGAACCTCTTGAGGGTCATTTAAAAAACCAGAAACTGATTATGAACAGAGCTTTTACCCAAGGAACTGGAGGGGGCCAGCAAACGCATTCTACTGCACTCCAGTTAAATGTCTAATAGTTGAGATGTTTTCTGCACAGCCCATAAAGGATAATGAGGAAGGCTTTGATAGCTCTAAAGAAAGTTGCTCTGTGGCCTCTCACAAAACCATGATCTGAGTGTAGGTGGCAAATGCTTGTGTACCCCAAAATGAAAAGGGGCAATGCCAGTTAGGTAAGGCAGTTACCTTGCTAATGGCATGGGAAAGGGATACTGATGTGAGTTTGTACTGGAGGGAAAAATAAAAGTAGGTGATATCAGAATATAAAATCTAAGATCTCATTTCCTTAAACTGCAGTTTTCTGGAGACCTTAAAATTATCTATGATTTTACCTCTACATGATAATTATTTAATGTAGGTTAAATTAAGGATTAACCTGCATTCTTAATTTTATTGTATTGTGTTTTTTTGCAGATTATGAATTGTTCCTTATATTAGTTGCATTTAAAAATATTGTGTTCTCTACTGTTGCAATAATTTCTGTTACTTTTCTGTTACTTCTCTTCTGTTGCAATAATTATTCTTGTATATCACTACCCCCCAACTCCAGTAAAGATAGACCCCATGAATAATTTAAAAAACAAAAAATAAGAACATACATGTTGAAGTATTTATATTAAGTTTGGTAATGAAGAAAGCAAGTTTCATTAACTGTTCTTTTTATGGTGCCTTTGCTACTCTCAGGGAAAGTCTATTAAAAAGAGAAACCTTAAAATCCTCTCCCAAGGCACTGACGACACTTGCATTGACCTTGTATTCACTCTTTCAGAGTATGAGATGGTTACACTGAATAAGAGAATAGTTGAATACTTTTGTTGATAGAAGTAATTTGCTACATGGTTGATAGGCTAGTCCACCAAGAATGAAGTGATGCTTTCTTTTGGCTTTAGCCAAGAATTGATCAATTGATTAGTTTACAAACATTGATGGCACATCTTCCTGCCCTGATACCCAAATAACTGTTGAGAATTAGCTGAGACAGGGCATGTAATAAACACAAAGGGGAAAGAAAAGTACTCAAATATTCTCCTTAATTTACCCAGATGTAAATCAAAATTTAATGCCCAGTAGAGATATGTTCAATAAAATGGACTTCCATAAGCATTAAGTAACAATACTCTTTGAATTGATGATCTGAGAGAATGGGCAATGTAGTGTCCTACAAAGAATGTCCTCAGCCACTTACTGCTTACATTTACATGGATGTGCTGGTTATGATTCTCTCTTTATCCCAGCACTGCAGTCCTGGAAGACAGACTAGGAGATGGCAAGATGGGGCACTGCATCAAAATTGGTCATCAGCCACACTTGGACTCGTTTCAGCTGCAGTGATGTTCAGTTTGGGAAATCAATAATGGCTAGATGTTTCTTACTTTTATTCTATTGCCTATGTCAGCAGTTCTTAAGCTTTTTGGTCTCAATAACCCTGTTATACTAAAAAAATATTGAGGACATTAAGTAATAGGATATTACATTTGTCAATATTTACCCTAATATAAATTTAAAGCTGATCTTCAAAAAAGTATTTATTGTTCAAACAACAATAAATTCATTTCATTAGCAAACTGTTTTTCATGAAAAGTAACATTTTCTGAAACAAAAGTATTTACTGAAAAGAGTGGCACTGTTTTAGCAAATCTCTTCAATGTCTGAGTTCTCATATCTGCTTCTTCATTCAATTTGCTGTCACATCAAATAGTATGTAGCCACTGGAAAACTCCACTGTGTACACATGAGAAAATGAGTGTTAAAAAAGCAAAAAATATTATTCTGCACATAGTTTTGATTCTGAATAATCCCTGAAAGTGTCTCAGGACCCCTCAGGTACCCTCATGTATCACACTGTTGGTCTATAATGTGTTGAAGACATGCCTATTTACCTGTCCTGTGTGAGTTCAGTGTAACACCTGGCACATACAATGTACTTAATACTATTTATTTTCTAATTATTATTCTTCAGCTCAAACTCTTTCAAACTTATGCTTTAGGCTCAGATAGCTTCATATCTTCATAATCTCTTATGTATACCTAAATGATCAAGGAGAACATTCTCTTACCCTAGATCTCTTCTCAGGACCACTTTTCTTTACCTTTGAAGAAAGTTAATAAAGGATAAGAAAATGGGAATGGAAAAAAGTAGGTTCTTAGGATCCTTAAGAAGGACATAATCACATATTTGGGACACTAGATTTCTGTAATCCTTAAGTAGCCAATCCTAGTGGATTCTAAAATATTTTCAGAAGCATTACTAATTTCAAAGCAAATAGGGTGTTGATAGTGTGGTTTGGCTGAAGTATGATTAGAGGGGACTTCTAGGACTTGCTGTTTCATCATCTGATAACTGATGCAACAGAGCACAGCTTATAAATAAGAGTACCATACTTTTCAGATGGATAAAACTCTCTGTTAATGGTCAGATCAATCTATGCAGTGTATTTAAAGCCTGGACAAAACAAAGGCATTTTTATGGTTTGATATTGAGTTTTTGATAAGGCAAATGTTAAGATTCATTTGTTTTGACTAATGTCTATGGATCACCCGCTATGTGCTATGGGTAAAGCAATGTAAAAAAAAGTATGATTTCTGCCTTCAAATGCTTTGCATTATAGTGAAATTTACCCATAAAACATGGAAATTAATGATACAGAGTAATGAATGTTAGGATGTAAAGAAAGCAAGATGTTTTAAGAATTCATAAAAAGGGATATAACTGAGTCTTGTAGGAAGAGAAAACCTTCAGGGGGAAAGATAAATTACCTAAACAATGAATGGAACTGGCCTGGTTGGAATTCCTATGGAACTGAGAAGATATGCTGTGCAAGAGAGTTGAGAGAGAGCATAATCCATTTGCTTGATGTGAGAGAATTTCAGTAGCTTAGAAGTACAAACTTCTAAAGGAGTTTGTAGAGTAGTGAGTGACAAGTTGGAAATGTAACAAGGAGAAGGAGGAGATTTGAAGAGGGGTTACATTTAATTTTGAGATAATTATGGAGCTTTTGCAGGTTTTTAACCAAAACATAATCACAAGTAGGCTTGAATTTTGTCAAGTTTACTCTGGTTGCAACCCAAAACCAAGACTAGTGTTGTGTTGATGTAGAAATAAGGGAAATGGAGACCTACATAGGTAAAACAGCAGCAAAATTGATGGCAGACTGTGGGCACATTCTAGAGATCCAGAGAACGTTGAACAGACTGGATTTAATAATGGTGCAGAGGTTGAGATGGAGTGAAGAGGGAAAATTTGTGTAATGCTCAGGTTCCTGGCATATGCAGTTGAATGTTTTCATTGAAATAGGAGCCCAATAGGAGAAATATTTGACTACAATTGTCAGGGAAAGCTGATGAATCCACAATTTTTGAAATATCCAAGTGGAGATGTTAAATATTACATGACATCTATGGAATCCACTAAACTATGACATCCATTAGGTTAAAGTTTATGGAATCATGTATTTCACCAGATTATGGAATCCACTAGACTAACTATCATTAAATGGACAACTACATTGCTTTGTTTCTCCATTGCCTATCATATAGCTACCTAATCGTAGAAATTCACCAAATATTTGTAGAATAAATGAAAAAACAAATAGTGTGAATAAAGAAATATGAGGAGAGATTTGGAATGGCTAGTTAGATTTAGAAGTCATTAGTATATGGGTGATGGCTGAAGTCAAGGGAGTAAGTAAAATAACCTATGTAGGTAACAGACAGTGAAATGAGAAGGGATGTTTAAAAGTATCCAGAAGAATTGCAACATACAAGAAATAGAGAGTAGAAAATGAAAGCTCTAAAGAAGAAGAGCTGAAGAATTAGAAATTATATCAATTAACATTTTTTCATAAGCAGCAAAGGTTGTGTTTCAGTCACTCAGTCATGTCTGGCCCTTTGCAACCCTGTGGTCTGCAGCTCACCAGGCTTCCCTACCCTTCACCATCTCCCAGAGCTTGTTCAAACTAATGTCCATTGAGTCGGTGATGCCATCCAACCATCTTGTCCTCTGTCATCCCCATTTTGCTCCTGCCCTCAACCTTTCCCAGCATCAGGGTCTTTTCCAATGAGTCGGCTCTTCACATCAGGTGGCCAAAGTATTGGAGCTTCAGCATCAGCAAAGTTTCACTTTCTATTATTTTAAGCAAAACTTAAATTTACTGAGGACTATCTGGAGATAACAGAAATGAATGTGGAGAACTAGATTTGGGAACTGAGCATAAACAAATGAGCTCTGGAGGAGTGCATCACATGAACTATAATAAGTGTGATGCAGCAAGAACTACGGGGTCTTCTGTCCCTGCCAGTGCATGAATATGATGTCTAACCTACACCCTGACTTGATCAGGTGTTAGAATCCCTGGAGAAAGTGTGCAGTTGGCTGAGTCCTGCCTACAAACACGACATCCTGAGCTGGGGAAAAGAGAAGGTTCTGTCCCTTCAGCTTCCTTAATGGAATGTAGCCACGATATCCCACCAGAACTTCACAGCAGTGGGGCATCTCTGAGAGGAAAGAGAGGTACCTACAGCCAAGTGAGGGGAGTAGATGGGTAGAACCAAAAAATGACAAAGCTCACTATGAGACAAAAGCTAGAAAACCGTGTCCGTCTTCTAAATCAAGATAAATTTAAGTGAAAGAGAAGAGCAAAGGCTTCTAATCTGGTGGCAGCAACAAGGAGGTCGTTGGTCATTTGGCAAAAGCAGTATGAACTGTGTAGTGCTGCTGGAGACCAGACTGGAGTAGGCTGGGAGACGAGAGTTGGGTGACAGAGTGAAAATAGCTGGTGTAGAGGACCTTTTCAAAAAGTTTAACTTAAATTAATGCAAGAGGAAATTTGCTTTTATGATTTGGAAGCATTCAGTATGGCAGAGAAAACAACTTTGCATTTTGGTAGAGATTTTTTAATTCTGATGGTCAGGGCAAGAGTTCTTAATACTGCATGAGCCTAGATGGGTAAATTTCCGTATCTGGGCAATTACCATACATTGGAATTTCTTATTCTTTTTTCAGGGCACCAGTAAGTTGTACAACTCTGTAAATGACTTTGCTTTTACCTCACATTCTAGGTCACATGATTTCTCATTTAGATGCTTCCATGTATGTTTGCTGTTATACTGAATATTGCTGTCTTTGTATTTCTCTTTAACTAGAATTTCAAACACATTGAGGACAGGGAGGTATTTCATTTCTTACATACATATCACAACAGGGACATGAAAGAGTTCCCAGGCTCAGGGAGTTTTGATTGATTAGCTTATTGATTTTGAAGAACATTTACTGGAATGACATTCACCCACAAATCTTCACACACGCAAAAAAGATTTTTAAATGGTTTTCCTCCTTGAAGTGTTATTCAATATCCCCCATGGCTTCCTTTTACCATTGAAGTTGTTATGAAGATGCAGGAAAGAAAAGCACACATTTTTGCATTTTAAGATAGAATAAACTTTTAGATTGGAAACTTCCAAAACAAACTAGAACCAATGAAAAGTGTGTTTTACTGCTTTATATCTAAAAATGGCTCTACCCAATTTAAGCTATTTTTAAAACCTGGGTATTCATGCAGCTTGCATACCAAAATGAAAATTGGTGAGCTATAAACCCTTGAAAAACAGGGTTTATAATGGAAACAGTAATTGACCCTTAAGTACAACATCAAAAATACAATACTATATAATACAAAGCCCAGGGCTTGGGATCCCATCTCTGCTCTAACCTCAGATTGGCACACTAACCCAACACCACAAAGCCAACTAATAGTTATACTCTGAGATGTTTTCTTCTTACATGGCAGAAAAGAAGATATGTGATCCAATAGCCACATGCAGTTAAGCTTTGGAGAACCAGTACTCTGAATATCTTTAATGAACTCACCACTCTAGAGCTATATCACTATTAACTAATTAGACTTGCTTGGATAAACCATTCAATTAAAAAAAGAAAACAGAAAAGAAGAAGAAGAAAAAAACCCTACTACTATTCCTGAAGTTGTATTTCCTTGTATCATAGACTTTGAGTATGTAATATCATATCACAGGATTCAGTGAGGATAGAATGACCAATTGTCAGGAAAGCTCACGGAATTATTCAAAATATTTTGAAATATTTAGAGTTGTCTTCAACTTTGCTCTAGTTCAGAGATGGTCCAATTTCCTATTTCCAAGCCACAGCTATCCATTTTTAATCATGAAAATGCAATCTAAAGGGGAAAATAATAGTACTAAACTTGACTAATGAGGTATGAAGGATAAACTCAGATTCCATGTTATATCTGGCTCTAGGCAAAAGGGGGGATGTGTATACTAACAATTGTAGCCTATAAGGATCATAACCTATTCTGTTTTGTTTTCTTTATAGGAGTGGGGCAAGGGGTTAAGGGAGTTTGTTGCTAAAGAAGGAAAGTTCAGAGATTCCTTTCATTTTAAAATTGAAATGTGAGAGCATTGCCAGCTTATTCCTTTAAGAAGCTTCCAAAGAATTTGTCAACTAAGAATAGAGAAGATTTTGCCTTTTAAAATGTCATCTATTCACAAAAATTTTCAATGAATTATGTTTATCAAGGGATGGTTGTCAGGACTTTCTGGTGTTTTCTTGTTGGACGACCTTCTGTTTCTTTTGCTACCTTAAAAACTAGTGAAGTTGGTAAGATGAAAGTGAGTAAAACATTGTTAGCTCTGTTCATTTTATCTCTTCATCTGTACCCTGTGACCAAAATACTAAGTGAGCTTTAGAGAGAGGTCCGTGGGAGAAAGTTGGGATTGGGACGGAGGAGATATTTTTCTCTGTGGGAGTTTTTAGAAGATCTTACAAGTGACAGTGCCTGTTTTGGGATTCAGCAATTTTGTTAAATGCAATTAAAACATAGGTTTTTTTATAGTCATGTGCAAAACTGATGTGCATCCTAAAACTTCAGTGCTTAAAAGTTTATTTGCTTATTATAATTGTTTTATTTAATAATCTGATGTCACAACAGAGCACTTCTAAGATTTTTTTCATGTCTTCTTTAAACACTAAGATGTATCTTAGATAACATCATGGTATATACTTCTAATTCTATTTACTCAGTGTCATACCAAAGCCTGCAAACCTCACCAACACACATATTGGAATGCAAAAACACACTTTCTTCTCTATTTTCTTTTTCTTTTCCTTATTTCTTTCCTTATAGTTCTTTCATTTACTGAGTTTGCTTCACCCAATTTTATACTCTCCATTAATTCTGCGATTTTATTCATGGCTTATAACACTGTGCATAAATAATTGAGAAGAGTTAAAGTTTTGAAATATTAACAGATACTTTCTCTTTTCTTTGACCCTCTTGGTCTTTCTAGAAAATTCAGGGAAGAGATGACACATCAAAATACAAAGTGAAAATAAGTAAAGTCTTAGCTTTTGAGTTTCAAGAGCCCACTCTTCAGGGAAGTCAAAGAACTCATGACATGGGCAAAATATTTGGAAAACTACCTAATAAGTAAAAAATCAAGATATTTTCTTGCTCGTTAGATAAAACTTTCTTGGACTTGAGGCATGAAGAAAGTTCAGAAATAAATATTGAGAACTTAGAATGGGTGGGTCCCCAAGAAAAGAAAAGGGCTCATGTCCCAGTATCAACAGCTGAGTCTGGGTGGATGGGAGAAGGATGCAAGGGGTAGGATATGTGAGGCAACAATAATTTTTAGCAGGATTGCCTCTAAGTCTGAAGGGACTTGCAGAGAGCCATGGCTTCAGACAAAGGCCCTGAGGATCAGGGTCACAGCCAGGAGGAGAACCTCTGAGTTATCTGGTGTCCTGGGCTTCACCACCCAGTTCACATAGACAGTTTGAGTCTTGCCTGCTGAACCCATTCAGGTCTGATGGCTTTCTCTGTTTCCCTTCTTTCCCAAGCTCTTCTTGGATTCCTTTGCATAAGATTCCTAGTCCTGTGTCCACTAGCTGCAATCAACATTTAGTAAGACTTTTCTTTCCTCCCTTATTTTGCAAAATTGAAATAATTCAATTCGGGGAAATGAAAACTAGAAAAGATATCTAATCCCAACTATATAGGGCATGTAGATTCACAGAAGAAAATATTTCCACTCTAGTCATTGCTTCCTTTAAGGTATCTATGTTTCCTAAAGATTGTATGCCTGTGTGATTACTGATTTATGGAAAATGCGTGTAATTAGAATCAAAAGAGGAAAAATGTATTTCCCATAAATCACATGGCATCAATGATGCTGTTTACTCTCCTTTACTGTGGGTCTAATTTGGGCATTCCTCTTAAGGCAAATATAAATTTAGTCATCCAGGTATAGCTTCATTAAATAATGTAAAATACAACTTTGAAAAAACATTAAATATTTATTGAACACACATTAAATAAAACAATAGCTAGTCAATCTGTATTAAGTACTTACTAAGTGTCATGGTCCGGGCACGTGTTGGAAAAGAATTTCCAGACATGAGACAGAATGAGAGGGAAATAAAGTTTATTAGAGTGGGAGATGCTGTTAGAAGAGCGGGCCAGCTCAAGGGAGAACTGACGTTGAATGGGGGTCCTTAGTCCACTTTTATACTCAAGGTACAAGGAGTGGGATAGGAGTCTTGTGGGTCATTTGCTGGTTGGATGAGGCACGTATACTGGTTGGGGGAAAGAGTAAGGCAAATACCTCCCCTCTATGGGGTTGGAGGGGAGACAGGTTATACTGTTCCATTAATAGTTACAACATGGGAGAGGGAAGGATGATAAGGGTCTGGTTTTCCCATTCTTGCATTCCAAGACTCTCCATGGTTATCTGCTCTTTCATCCTTGAGCCACCACAGTAAGTACTGCTATATCTATACCTTTTTTTTTTTTAAATAGTTCCTTGATTTTCTAGGCATGAAATCTCATGGCCTAGGAAAAATAGGGTGGGATATTGTTGTTCAGTCGATAAATAGTGTCCTACTCTTTGTGATCCCATGTATTGCAGCATGCCAGGCTTTCCTGTCCTTCACTATCTCCCTGAGTTTGCTCAAACTCATGTCCATTGAGTCAATGATGCCATCCAACCATCTCATCCTCTGTCACCCTCTACACCTCTGGTCCTCAATCTTTATCAGTATCAGGGTCTTTTTCAATGAGTCGGCTCTTCACATCAGATGGCCAAAGTATTGGAGCTTCTGCTTCATCATCAGTCCTTCCAATGAATATTCAGGGTTGATTTCCTTTTGGATTGACTGGTTTGATCTCCTTGCTGTCCAAGGGACTCTCAAGAGTCTTCTCTAGCACCATAGTTTGAAAGGAGTGAAAGTCATTCAGTTGTGTCCGACGCTTTGTGACCCCATGGACTGTAGCCCACCAGACTCCTCTATCTATGGAATTCTCTAGGCAAGAATACTAGAGTGGGTTGTCATTTCCTCCTCCAGGGGATCTTCCATATCCAGGGATCAGACCCAGGTCTGCTGCATTGCGGGTAGATTCTTTACTGTCTGAACCACCAGGGAAGCCCAGTTCAAAAGGAGCAATCAGCTAATAAATCGAATTGGTGGAGGAAGTCAATCAACAAGATTTGTTGTTTTTAACATAATTATGTACCAAATATTTTCGCTTCAGCTTTAGTAGAAAAAGAGAAGTACCTTTCCTAGGTGTTCCTCAGTTCAGTTCAGTTCAGTCACTCAGTCATGTCCGACTCTTTGCGACCCCAGGAACTGCAGCATGCCAGGCCTCCCTGTCCATCACCAACTCCCGGAGTTTACCCAAACTCATGCCATCTAACCATCTCATCCTCTGTCGTCCCCTTCTCCTCATGCCTTCAATCTTTCCCAGCATCAGGACCTTTCCAAATGAGTCAGCTCTTTGCATCAGGTGGCCAAAATATTGGAATTTCAGCTTCAACATGAGTCCTTTCAATGAACACCCAGGACTGATTTCCTTTAGGATGGACTGGTTGGATCTCCTTGCATTCCAAGGGACAGTTCAAAAGCACCAATTCTTCTTCACTCAGCTTTCTTTATACTTCAACTCTCAACTATACATGACTACTAGAAAAACCATAGCATTGACTAATCACCTCCACTAGCTTTGTTCGTAGTGATACTTCCTAAGACCCACTTGACTTCACATTCCACATTCCAGGATGTCTGGCTCTAGGTGAGTGATCACACCATTGTGGTTATCTGGGTCGTGAAGATCTTTTTGTATAGTTATTCTGTGTATTCTTGCCACTTCTTAATATCTTCTGCTTCTGTTAGGTCCATACCATTTCTGTCCTTTATTGAGCCCATCTCTGCATGAAATGTTCCCTTGGTATCTCTAATTTTCTTGAAGAGATCTGTAGTCTTTCCAATTCTGTTGTTTTCCTCTATTTCTTTGCATTGATTGCTGAGGAAGGCTTTCTTATCTCTCCTTGCTATTCTTTGGAACGCTGCATTCAAATGGGTATATCTTTCCTTTCCTGCTTTGCGTTTCACTTCTCTTCTTTTCACAGCTATTTGTAAGGACTCATCAGACAGCCATTTTGCTTTTTTGCATTTCTTGTTCTTGGGGATGGTCTTGATCCCTGTTTCCTGTACAATGTCACAAACCTCTGTCCATAGTTCATCAGGCACTCTGTCTATCAGATCTAGTCCCTTAAATCTATTTGTCATTTCCACTGTATAGTCATAAGGGATTTGATTTAGGTCATACCTGAATGGTCTAGTGGTTTTCCCTACTTTCTTCAATTTAAGTCTGAATTTGGCAATAAGGAGTTCATGATCTAAGCTACAGTCAGCTCCCGGTCTTGTTTTTGCCAACTGTATAGAGCTTCTCCATCTTTGGCCACAAAGAATATAATCAATCTGATTTTGGTGATGACCATCTGGTGATGTCCATGTGTAGAGTCTTCTCTTGTGTTGTTGGAAGAGGGTGTTTGCTATGACCAGTGCATTCCCTTGGCAAAACTCTACCGATATTTATATGTTCAGGATAATTCCAGAGGCTTCTTCTCAGTGTTGGGAAAAGGCTGTTTATTTGTTTTAAATTCCTGCATATCTTTTTGCACTGATTACTCAAAAGGAAAAAGTGTACTAAACATTCATATTTGGAATTCTTTAAATTGTAGAGGCAATTAATAATAGTTTATTAAAAGAAATAAAAACAGTTACATAAATGCTACATCAGTCTTGGGGAATAGATCAAAGTATGAAAAGTTTGAGTTTGTTGTGGTATAGACATTTCTAAAACAGTCACCATGAAATATAACTTCAAAAGCAGGTTTTAGCAAAGACCACAAAATACATATTTATATTATAGTTTTTCTTAGTGTTTCCTATTGTTAAGGGCATTTGTCTTGCCTTTGAAATTTTGAAAAAGAACATCTAGGAAGAGAGCTCTATTTTTTGAAGTATATTTTTTAGGTATATGTGGGTTTTTTAAATAATAAGCTTTGTTTCCCTTCTTCCTCTATTTCTTTTCATTTTATACTTATAGGAGTATTATCATTTTAGAAGCACAACTCCAATCATTGTCATAAACTGAGAGGAAGTGTCACTTGTGGTCTGACTCTGTGAAAAATAAATATTCTCAATTCCTGAGGGTGCTCATATTCCTTTCCTTCCTTGGGAGATAGGTCTTAACCTTTGGAGTGGAGCCTTGTCAAATGTTATTATCAAGATGCTGTTAATGGATTAAAATCTCTTCTGACTTGTTCATTACCTCCTTTTTTTCTTTTTGAAAGTTTCTTTCCTCTTCACTTCTTCTCCCTCACACTTCCTCCTCCAGTTTCTCTAAGTGTGCAAAAGCCAGAGCTTCAGTCTTCAATAGTCAAGGCTCCCGGCACATAGGGACCATTGTACTGTACATTTAAATGGGATTTAAATAATATCGCTAAGCCTTCCAAACACATGGCTGCCTTTCTTGCTCTTATGAAGGGGTGAAGAAAGTTGAAGCCAGAAGCTGTTAGAGAGATTTGACCTTTTTCCAAAAAATATGGTGTTCAGGTATTCATATTGATAATTGTGATGAATTTCTAAGATGCATGTATTATGTCTTCTATGCTATGAAAGGAGAAAACATTTGTTTGGGCTGGAATATAACCAAATCTCATTAAATAAAGCTAAGTATATTCTTAGTCTCAACATGTGATACTGGAAATATCTGCATTTGTGATGGAAATTTTAAAATATAACTATAAAATTATTGATTAAAGCTGAAATAGAAAAAATTGGTTTTTGATTTATGTCAGGAAATACTCATTTTTTTTTTTTGGCTGAATTTAATGTATATACCGCCATCTTCCACTCATATGCACTATCTATACACACTTTGAAGAAAATCTAGTTCATATAGGTTCATATAATCTTAAGGAAAACAAACTGATATAAATTTCACATTTGAACTCAGTCTGGATACTATTCATTAATTCATTTGAGACTCTATTCTCGGCCTGTCACTGTTCTAGAATCTGAGGCGCTAAAGATAAGAAAAGTGCCTGTGAGGGGTGTGAGTGTATGTGAGTGTGTGTGTAGGACAGTGAGAGAGAGTCCTACATGTAGAGCCTACATTCTAGAGAGTACAGCGTTCTTCAAAGTACTACAAAGATATCTAGGAAACTACGAAGAAAAAGGCGCAATGATAGTACTGCCTAATGAGGAAGGTCAGAAACGACTTCCTGTCTGAAGTCAGGACTGAAGCGAATGGAGATCTAAAGGAACAGTAAGGGTTCTTGCATGAGGGAATTTTTAGCAGAGGAGGATGGAAAGGGGAGGAACCCTCCAGGGAGCAAAGACCCAGTGTGGGAACGAGGAAGGTGCGATACGCTATATTCAATATCCTGTGATAAACCATAGTGGAAGAGTATATAAAAGGAATGTATATATATGTATAACTGAGTCACTTTGCTGTACAGCAGAGATTGGCACAGCATTGTAAATAAACTCTACTTCAATTTAAAAAAAAATTGCGTAAAAAAAGAAAAGCAGGCCAAGATCAGAGTATGTATTAATATTTTAGCTTTCACACTAAAGGCATTGGGAAGCCACTGATCTTTTCCTCAGGAGAGGTAGAAAGGGGCACAGTATAATCAGAATTTGCATTTTGAAAGGAATATTCTGGCCGTAGTATGGAAAACCATATGTATCTTTGATGGGAGGTTCCTGCAATAATTCAGAAAGAGTGGATGAGAGCTTGGATTGTGATGATGGTGGGAGAAAAGAAGAGATAGAAAGCAGTAAGGTGTTACAAAAAAATCTGAATGAACTTTTTGGCCAACCCAATATGTATTTATCAGGTAATGGACATGGAGGCTTTGGAGAGAGGGCATTTTACAAAGTGGCCCTGGGTTACTGGCTGTGCCATTCATGCTCAGTGGGGCCAGTGGAGAGGTGCTGAGGCAGAGAGCCAGGATTCAAGGAAAACCACATGTTTGATTTTGACCTATTGCTCTTGAAGTATCCAAGTGAAAAAATCAAGGGGTAGAGCACTACAGGTCTGAAGCTCAGAGGAAAGGTGTAGATCATTGTACAACAGTACAGTTTTCATGTGCTTTTGTGTGCACAACCATAATTGGTGTATAAACCTATGGACTATAAAAAAAGTTGTCCAAGGAGAGGAAGAGGGAGAAGATAAGAGGGATATAACAGGCTTAGGAATCTGCACTGTTTAAGTTATGAGAAAAAGCAAAACAAAACAATCCAATGGTAAGGAAGATGGGAAGAAAAGAATAGGGTCTCATGTTATGAAAGCTGAGGAAAGAGAATGATTCAAGATGGAGGAAAATAAAAATAAAACTGTTCTCTATGTATCCTGAGGCATGACTGAATTAACATTCCTTTATTGAATCTGTTAATAGGTGTGAAAATAACAATAAGAACAAAAATCTAATGACACCATTTTGATTTGAGACAGATAAACAGAAACAGGAATGCGATGTGTGGCATCAAGTGAGGATTTTTGGGGTCACAAATTAGCAGCACAGGGTTCTATCTTCGGGGCACTTAATGTGGTTTGTAATTATAAGTTGGCCTGCCCTCCTCTCTCTCTGTACATTTCGCCTTCATTGCAGGGACCATGTCTAATTTCTAACCATTGAGCCTCAGCATCTAGCAAACTGCCTACATGTACTCAGAAGGCATTCCATATTTGTTGAGGAATAAATGAGTGAGTTTCAGTTAAACAATAAAGAACAGAAAGCTCTGAATTAGGAAAGAAAAGACTTTGATCTCCTGCTACTCTAGGTCCTATTTTGTTAAAACATTTACGTGCCTCTCTTTCTTAATATAGAAAAGCATATGCCTTGACTGGAAGACTTCCAAGATAACGTCTGATCTAAAGTTCAGTGAATTTGCTTACCTAACTTCATTGAAAATTTTGGAGCAGATCTCTCTGAGGAAAAAAAAAAAATAGCCTTTTGTAAAAACCTATTGCCATCCAGATTGAGTTTCATCTGCACGAGTGAAATCTGAAGAAGGCAAACACCTTAAAGATGCTGTGCCCTATTTCACATCCTCTAGAGGCACACCTATGAGCCATCGCTGTGGCATCCATCAGAGCTCATGGGGGTGTGTTGGTTTCTGGTCTTAGCTGCATCCTGTTTCTCTTGCTTTCTGCCCTGGGCTTCTTTCTTTGCAGGCTTTGAGTAAAAAGACTGCACATGTGCACATCTGGAGGGTAGGGAATTCACAACCTCAAGAAACCTTAGGCCAATGACGGGTGAGAGCCCTGAAGAAATACTTTCCTCCACTCTTGTCTCAGGTGGAAAATTCTGGGGTGCATTCCACATGGTTTTTGCAGGTCCCCCAAAACACTGAGACCCAATTCCCACCATGATAGTCAGTTCAACCACACTTTTCCTTCTCCTCTCCTGTTTTGCTCTCTCCATCCTCAACAAAATTCTCTTGGAAGGCTGTTTTCCAGGAAGAACCCAAGTTAAGGGAACTTTCTATTGGGTCAATATAGGCAGACAAAGTACACTTTACCCAATTAAGATATTTCTGAAATTTTTTGATATAATTTAAATTGTTCTAAAGCAATGTTTTGCTCTTGATTTACATTTCAATTTTAGAAACACTCTATTGCTATTCTGTTATGAAGCTTTAATTGGCATGGGCTTGTATGTCTTTTAGTAGCTCAACTAGGATAACTTCCAGCTTTTATAATGAACAAATAATCAAATATTTAAATACACTAGTAATATAGTTATTTAATAAACTATTTAGGATAAATAGAGCTTTGCTGGTAAAAGCACAATTACTTACTTGCTAACATGTGTATTTGCATAAATTTTATCTTGGACTATATTTTGTTATGTCAAGTTTGCAAAGATTTGAATCCTTATTGCTGGTGCCCTTCACTTGGAATTCCTCCCCCCACCTCAGTCATTTTCATTGTAATGATAATGATTTTCTCTGATCCACAAATATGTTAAAGTCAATAGTATATACACATAGATGCTTCTCTTTTTATTGGAAATAAGGAAAATATTTTTCTTCCCCTGTTCCCTGAGCCCATTAGTCACAGTACAATATATGCTATTAATTATGCTTAAATGTAACTTGCTTGTATAATTTGTGAACCTCAAATAACTCAAGACTTTCAAATTATTTGTCTTCCTTGTAGACATTTTGATTACTAGAACACTCCTAAAGCTAGTAGAAGGAATAATAGCATAGGATTAAAACTATGAATCACCTTTTGATTAGACACTCAGCAGTCTTTGTTGCTAAATGTTCACTCAGAAGATAACTCTAAGTCTCATTTGAACTTGTAGATTTTAATTCCATATTGATCACCAAAACCTGGTGAAAGAAATACATATTCACTCCAATCATAGTTTGAATTTAAACTGGGATGTTAATGCTTTGTTATAACAACAGTGGTCTCTAATTATGTAACTCTAATGGATAAGACTGATGGAACAAAGTGGGCAGCATAAAGTGGACAGTTGCATTTGGTGACTCTCTCCATTCGGTGTTGAATTTGATATTCTTTTAAGCTGACCTGTTCACTCAACACCGTGGAATAACATAGACTTCTGTTCATAAAGGCTTGACTGTGGTAATAGCAATAACAGATACATATATAAATAGAAGAAGGTAGGGAAAACAACTAGAATATTCAGGTATGACCTAAAGCAAATCCCTTATGCTTATAGAGTGGGAATGACAAATATATTCAAGGGATTAGATATGATAGACAGAGTGCCTGAAGAACTGTAGATGGAGGTTCATGACATTGTACAGGAGACAGGGATCAAGATCATCCCCAAGAAAAATAAATGCAAAAAGGCAAAATGGTTGTCTTAGGAGGGCTTACAAATAGCTGAGAAAGGAAGAGAAGTGGAAGGCAAAGGAGAAATGGAAAGATATACCCATTTGAATGCAGAATTCCAAAGAATAGCAAGGAGAGATAAGAAAGCCTTCCTCAGTGATCAGCACAAGAAATAGAGGAAAACAATAGAATAGGAAATACTAGAGATCTCTTCAAGAAAATTAGAGATACCAAGGGAACATTTCATGCAAAGATGGGCAAAATAAAGGACAGAAATAGTACAGACCTAACCAAAGAAGAAGATATTAAGAAGAGGTGGCAAGAATACACAGAAGAACTATACAAAGAAGATCTTCATGAGCCAGATAACCACAATGGTGTGATCACTCACCTAGAGCCAGACATCCTGGAATGCAAAGTTAAGTGGGGCTTAGGAAGCATCGCTATGAACAAAGCTAGTGGAGGTGATAGAATTCCAGTTGGGCTATTTCCAATCCTAAAAGATGATGCTATGAAAGTGCTGCACTCAATATGCCAGCAAATTTGGAAAACTCAGCAGTGGCCACAGGACTGGAAAAGGTCAGTTTTCATTCCAATCCCAAAGAAAGACAATGCCAAAGAATGCTCAGACTATGGCACAATCACCCTCATTTCACATGCTAGCAAAGTAATGCTCAAAATTCTCCAAGTGAGGCTTCAACAGTACGTGAACAGAGTGCTTCCAGATGTTCAAGCTGGATTTATAAAAGGCAGAGGAACCAGAGATAAAATTGCCAACATCCACTGGATCATAGAAAAAACAAGAGAATTCCAGAAAAATATGTACTCTGCTTTATTCATTACAGCAAAGCGTTTGACTGTGTAGATCACAAACTGTGGAATATTCTTCAAGAAATGGGAATATCAGACTGCCTTACCTGCCTCCTGAGAAGTCTCATGCAGGTCAAGAAGCAACAGTTAGATCTGGACATAGAACAACAGACTGGTTCCAAATTGGGAAAGGAGTACATCAAGGCTGTATATTGTCACCCTGATTATTTAAGTTATATGCAGAGTACATCATGTGAAATGCCAGGCTGGATGAAGCACAAGGTGGCATCAAGATTGCTGGGAGAAATATCAATAACCTCAGATATACGGATGATATGACCCTTATGGCAGAAAGTGAAGAAGAACTAAAGAGCCTCTTGATGAAGGTGAAAGAGGAGAGTGAAAAAGTTGGCTTAAAGCTCAACGTTCAGAAAACTAAGATCATGGCATCTGGTCCCATCACTTCATGGGAAATAGATGGGGAAACAATGGAGACAGTGAAAGGCTTTATTTTCTTGGGCTCCAAAATCACTGCAGATGGTGGCTGCAGCCTTGAAATTAAAATATGCTTGCTCCTTGGAAGAAAAGTTATGACATATCTGGACAGTACATTAAAAAGCAGAGACATTACTTTGCCAACAAAGGTCCATCTAGTCAAAGCTATGGTTTTTCCAGTAGTCATGTATGGAAGTGAGATTTAGAGTCTAAAGAAAGCTGAACACCGAAGAATTGATGATTTTGAACTGTGATGTTGGAGAAGACTCTTGAGTCCCTTGGACAGCAAGGAGATCCAACCAGTCCATCCTAAAGGAAACCAGTCCTGAATATTCATTGGAAGGACTGATGCTGTAGCTGAAACTCCCATACTTTGGGCACCTGATGCGAAGTACTGACTCACTGGAAAAATCCTGATATTTTGAAAAATTGAAGGCAGGAGAGGGGGTTGACAGAGGATGAGATAGTTGGATGGCATCACCGATGGGATGGACATGAGTTTGAGCAAGATCCAGGTGCTGGTGATAGACAGGGAAGCGTTGCGTGCTGCTGTCCTTGGGTTTACAAAGAGTCGGACATGACTGAGCAACTGAACTGAACTGATAAATGGATACATAAATCTATCACAATCTGATTTGACTTGAAAAAATATTTTTTGATATCAGTGTAACAGGTAAAATTATTTCCACTAGGCTCAGAGAAATGATGTTACTTATGACCAAACTGGACTTCCCAGGTAGCGCTAGTGGTGAAGAAACCACCTACCGATCCAGGAGATGTAAAAGACCTGGGTTCAATCTCTGGGTCGGGAAGATCCCCTGGAGGAGGGCATGGCAACCCACTCCAGTATTCTTGCCTGGAGAATCCCACGGAGAGAGGAGCCTGGCAGACTACAGTCCATAGGGTCGCACAGAGTTGGACATGATTGAAGTGACTTAGCACGCAGGCACATGACCAAGTTAAAAGGACTAATAAATTGGAACCAGGCCTTTTGACTCCTGGTCCAGTGATCTCAGCATGTGCCTTTTCCCAGCATTCACTAACACTAGACTACTGTCTTTTCAGCTAGTACCTTGCCCCATTTCCTGCTCTCATAGTCTTCTCTACCTCCTCTTACCATTTGCTGTATTTTCTCAATAAATGGTAAGATACATACAGGGAGTTACTTTGGACTAGCTGTATCCTTTGTCTTATTGCTCAGTCTGAATGTTGTATATATTCTTGCTGTGATGGTTAATTTTATGTTCCTACTTGGTGAGGCTATAATAACCCAGTTACATAATAGAACCTAAATCTCAGTGTTGATAGATTATGTTCACATCTACAGTCAGTTGACTTCAAGTAAAGCAGATAATCCTTGATAATGTGAATGGACCTCATTCAGTCAGTTTAAGAAGCAGCAGCTCCTGCGTGAGTTTCTAGCCTTCCAGTTTGCCCTCTAAATTTCAGACTTGCCAGTTACCACACTCCTGTGAGCTAATTCCTTAAAATGAAGCCCTTTGACATGGGATATATATATACATATATATAACTACACATATATGTGTGTATGTATATCCAATGTATGTATTGTTCCTATTGCTTCTGTTTCTCTGGTAAACTATGACTGACATACTTGCCTTATATTTTTTTCTGAGGACATCAATTATCATAGAGTTGTGCTCCAGTTTTGTTTTCTATTCCTTAGATCTTTTTCTATTGTCCTTCTTCCTCATTAAAATTTAAAGTTTCATTTGTACCCTTAATTCCATAGTTCACTTCTGATTCATCGGTCTTTTCTCTCATGTAACTCCAGTCTTTTCCATGTCTCAGTTAGTGAACATAGTCCTAATTTATAAAACAAAATAAGTGCCGTTAGCTCACTCCCTTCAATCTTCCTTTTGGTAAAATTAGGAGCATTTCACATCATATTCCAAATAACTTACTATTAGCTAGTCAAATGCATGCATACATATTCATACATAGACACAATGATTTCTAAAGAATATGTTGTATTTTGTTTTGGGTTTCAAAATATATACCAACCTATTTATAATTTCAAAATAGAAGGAATCAACTAAGTAGCAAGGAATCAACTATGAACTCTATCATAATACTGACTTTCATAATTAGGTGTTGAAGACTTTGATCCTTATGCTTTTGCATACTAGGGATTCTTAAGTAGGAAGTCATTTTCTGTAGCCTACTGGAATTCACATGGATGTTTCACATGCAACTCAAACCTAGTCAAAATTTAACTCCAACTCTTTCCCCCAAACCCTCTTTTTCTCTTCCTATTTCCCTATTTGGTTTTTGGCAATCTCATTCACAGTTCTTGATGACTCTTGACTCTATTTTCTTCACTAATATATTTCCCTTTGGTCCCAAGTTCTCTCGGTTCCTTTCCATTACTAAGTGTACCATACTCTGTTCAGTTTTTATGCCTTTTCACACTGATTCATTGATTAAAGAAATATTTACTGTCTATGTAATCTATATCAGGCACGGTTGTAGATGCCCAGGATACATCAGGGAATAAGACAAAGAAGTATACCTTGTGGAACTTACACTCCAGAAGGGTTTGACCAGTAATTAACAATTAATATAACTAATAAATATGTATGTTAGGAGATGATATTTTTCCCTGAAAAAAAAAAATAGGACATGCCTCGTGGGAATTGGCTAACTCAATACATATTAAATAAACATTTACATGTGGACGATTGGTTGAATGACTGGTGCTTCAAACTCTAGTATGTCTTATGTTTGATGTCCTGGAAGAAATTTATGTTTAAATAAGAACTTAGTTTATCTCGTTGTTTGCTTTGATTGGGTGAAGATTTTTTTTTTGTTATCTGTTTGTTTGTTTCTTTGTCTTTAGTAGACTAAATGGTAGAATAAATAAATGTTGCCATCCTGTCAGAGGATGCTGACATATTAAAATACCAAATGAATTGCTTAAAAAAAAAAGATATATTTCTAGTTTGCCTTCCCTTCCTCTCTCATACCATTTCTCCTTTTCTTCCTTCTTTTCTTTCATTTAATTTAGCAGTAACTATGTAATTTCTCCTGGAGGAGGGCATGGCAACCCACTCCAGTATTCTTGCCTGGAGGATCCCATGGACAGAGGAGCCTAGAGGGCTATAGTCCATAGGGTTGCACAAAGTCAGACATGGCTGAATGACTTAGCATGCAAGCAAGCATGTCATTTCTACTATGATTCCGGAGCTATGTCTGGCATTGGAGACACAAGGCTTATTAATAAAGAGCCCCTGAACTTAAGGCTGTCACAGTCAGATGTTGGATATACAGTCATACAGGTCAAGGGAAGGCACTCTAGTGCGTGAAAGCCAGGTTTCTAGAACTGTATTCTCTGGCTGGATCCTAGGTTAATCTGTCTGTAGGTCTCAGTCATCTTTTCTGAGAAATATAAATAAGGCTCTACTCAGAAATGTGTGTTAGGATTAAATGAGTTACTATTTTTAAATTGCATAGAAAAGTCCTTGGCACACAATAGTAATTTTTCACTTTTTTTTTTTATTGTAAGTATAATATGCTCTAATAAGTTCAAAGTGAGAAGCTTGCCTGGAGATTTTTGAAGTGTATACATGATAGAACTGAAAATAGAAGGATGGTTCTTTCTTGCCTGTAAGTTGAAGTGAGGCTTCCATAATTGGGATGAGGATTAGGTTAGTTATGGGGTTCAAGGAGACAGTGAGTTTGGGAATAGTTTTCAATGAAGAATGAAAGCAAGATGTGATAAAGGACAAGGAATTCAGACAAAACATACCATATATAATATGGCTCACTATAGAGTCATGAAAAAAATACTGAAGTTTTACTTTAGTATTTAATCTAGGACATTATCATTGATAGATTATTTATAATAAAAATTGTTATCTCTTTAAATTGTAATCATTAACTTTAAAGTGCTAATTGTTTTGGACTTGAGAAACTTGGAATTTATAATTCAAAAAATTATAGCATTTTTATTTTAGATTTTTAATCTATTCTACAAATTCTTAGGTTTATTTTACCTGTAAAATAGACTTAGTCTGTGAAATCAGGTATATTATCATTTTAATCTTATTTCTATTTAAAAGTTAAAGCTATAAAATATCATGTGTTATAATTTCTGCTGGGCAAAATTTCTTAGGGGATATAGTTGAGTTCAGGCACACTTTCATATAATGTGTAATGACAACATTAATTTTAATAAATTAGATAATGCATTTCATTGCTGAATTTCATTTGTTAATGTAAAACTAGAAAATAATATATCTTTTCCTAAAAAGAGAAGAAATAGTGATTTATTCCCTGACACAAAGTAATCCTAACACACACACACAAATCTATGAAAGCGTGTATTTGTTCTCAAAGAGCACACATACACACAAAAAAAAGATTTGGAAAAGAGGGCAAACTTGCTAGGATTTTAAATCAATATTTGTGTGACACCTTTTTATCTACTGCCTGAAAGAAATAAAAACACATTAAACTTTTTAATAAAAGTAAGTTAGAGTAACTGAGAGCATTTTCAATCACATCATAAAGATTTGTTTCAGACATAAACAGTGACTTTCTGTGAGCTCTACCCTGACATCTAAAGAATTCAGAATGACATTCGCTATCCAACAGGGATTTTCCTTCTGAAAACATCGCCCACTAAGAATCCCCAAACTACTCCGCCTCCTGCGTTGCTATGTAAAAAACACCAGGCAAGCATGGGAAAATGAAACTGGTTGGCTGAGGTTTGGCAAAGGAGCCTTCACAATGGGGAGGCTTAGGAGAATTTTCCTGGATCCCCGTAACTGGCAAATCAGGACTTCAGATCCTGGCCTTTTTCTAGCCAGGAATGGGAAGGAGAGAGGAAGGAGACAATGTAGCGGCAGGGGAAGGGGATGGGAGAAAAACCATGGGAAAGTAGACCACATCCCCAAGGTCTGTGCAGCAGCCTATCAACATTCATTTGTTCATTCATTTGATAAATCTTTGCATGCTGGGCATTGTTCTTGGTGTTAAGATAAATCAGTGAATAAAGCAAAGTTCCTCCTCTCAGTCTAGTTCAGGAGACAAATAAGAAACAAAGCAATATGTGATAAATCACATGGCAGTGTATACTATGGAGAAAACTAAAATAGAGGGAGAAAAGGAGGTATAAAGGTGGGTTTAAACTGGTCAGATAAAATACAAGACAGTGAAAAGAGATAAAAAACAAATAATTTTTAGTCTGAGTATGTCCCATGCAATATTTGGGAATAATTTTTAGTATAAGTATGCCCTCTGTTATATTTAGGTCAAACTTATACTAAAAATTGAACTATTTACTGTTCATTTGAAATTAAAATATAGCTGAATCCTACCCATCCCCAGTCTCCACTGCAAATCTAGTAATTCTGTTTGAATTAGAAAAAGGAGAGTGATTCTATTTTTATATTGAGTAGTCAAGGAAGCCTCTGATGTTATGATAAAAGAGCAGAGACCTAAAGGAAGAGAGTGAACCAGGCAGATATTTAGAGGAGAAGTGTCCATGACAGAGTAGAACATGTGAGTGGCAAGGCCGCAGGCTAGACATGTTCCTGGGAGACTAGTGTAGAAGATGGGCAGGAAGAAATCCAGGTGAAGGTTGAAAGGAAATGGACTTGAAGAGTTGAATGTTGAGCCAGATAATGTAGAGTTTTATGGGATATCATAAGAACTTTGGCATTTACTCCAAATGAGATTAGAAGTCACCAGAAAATTTAGGTCAGGAAATGCTATGATCTACATTGAATTTTTAAAAGATATGCCTGTCAAATGGGGACTAAAAGAAAGGGTAAAAACTGGAAAACCATTTAGAGGTCAATTGCAAAACTTAAAAAAAAATGACTATTTTTTTTGAAAGTGTAGTGGCAATGAGGGTAGTGAGAAGTGGACATTTTAAACCCATAAGATCTATTGACATACTGGATGTTGTGAGATCTGTGAGAGGGGCAAGGCTATTGGGAATTTTCTCCCAGTTTTAAGACCTGAACAATTAGAAGAATGAAAGAATGGACTTGACATGAACTGAAGAGAAGGCTGCAGGGGTACCAATCTGAGAGGGTGGTCTGGAGTGGTCTCTTTAAGGAGTTAGGTTACTGGTGGTTTAGTTCTCCAAATGGAGATGGCTCGCAGGCAATTGTACATCTGGAGCTGAAGAGAAAGATTGGAAATGCAGATATGTTTGTGAGTTGTCAGCATAAAGGTATTAATTAGAGTTATGAAACCAGATAAAGTCCCCTAGAGAAGAGAGATGGATCTTGGGTACTACTACAGGTAGAGGTATAATAAAGAAACAATTGAGGAGTATTGAGAGATGTTAAAGGAAAGCTGAGGGAGAGTGGTGTGGAAGAAAGCAAGGAAATACTATTGTTTTAAGGAGGAAAGATAGTTATGCTAAATGATGATTGATATTGTGAACAACAATAGTAACCCCAAGGTCTTTTAAACTGTATTAGTTTTAATGAACAAAATGCAATAAAGGATGAGGGACATGACATGTATCATGGGGTTTGTATCTCCATATTTCTTCCTTTACCTTCATCTTTCTGGATTGGAAGCACTTTGGTAAATGATTGACAATACAAGAGGACAAATATGAGCTAACATTTGACAATTCCTTTCTCCTAGTTCACTCACTGTTTCACTTTCACTAACTTTCACCTCATCTTAGACTCTCTGCTGCTGCTGCTGCTGCTGCTGCTAAGTCACTCTGTGCGACCCCATAGATAGCAGCCCACCAGGCTCCCCCGTCCCTGGGATTCTCCAGGCAAGAACACTGGAGTGGGTTGCCATTTCCTTCTCCAATGCATGAAAGTGAAAAGTGAAAGTGAAGTCTCTCAGTTGTGTCCGACTCTTTGCGACCCCGTGGACTGCAGCCTACCAGGCTCCTCCGTCCATGGGAGTTTTCAGGCAACAGTACTGGAGTGGGGTGCCATCGCCTTCTCCGCTTAGAGTCTCTAGGTCCCCTGCAATTATGGCCACTCATTATCTGAATCTCCATTTTGGATCTACTGTTATTTTCTTTTTTCTGTGCATACCACAAAGGCTTGCAGTCTTAAATCAATATATGAATGCAGGGGCAAACTAAAGTTTGACTTTCTTGGCAGTGCCTCCATTTATTATAGTTAATATCCACCTTGGTCAGAAAAACATCTGAGTCATTTATTTTCTTTAAAAAAAAAACTCATCTATTCTGTGATCCCTCAGTGTTCAGCTAACTAATCTGAAAATCAAATTATGTGCTAAACAATTAATAACATAATAGCTTCCCTTTCAAAACATCACATTTTGAAAGAAATCATCATAGCAGCACATGGTACCAGTTGAAAAAGTAATGTTGAATAATTTCTCTAGTGAGGTATGGCCCAACATAGTTGATAGGGAGAAGGTTTGAGTAGTTCCCTAGTGGCTCAGATAGTAAAGAATCTGCCTGCAATGTGGGATCCCTGAGTGGGGAGATTCCCTGGAGAAGGGCATGGCTAACCACTCCAGTATTCTGGCCTGGAGAATTCCATGGACAGAGGAGCCTGGTAGGCTAGTCTATGGGATCACAGAATCGGACACAACTGAGCAACTAACACATATACACTGAAAAGTAATCCTCAACTCAGCTGAAAGTGGGCAGTTGTTCACATTCCAACATGATGGTTCACTTTTTATGTATGAGACGATCACCTTATTTTTTTCCTCAGTTCAGGCTAAATACATAATTTGTAAAATATTTTGAGATTATTTTTAATCAGTGAGTTTCTGCTTTAGAAAAGTCCTATAAAATATTTCTCTACACATTCCTGTACATTTCCCTCTTACTTTGTTTCTTGGAGTGGTATGCAACAAGAATATACTTCTTTAATAAAAAGAAAAGTTATAGTTAGAAGTTGTGTTCACAGTTGCATTTACAAACAAAGCTGTCATAGAGCAGGATTGTCAAACATGAGATGTGGCGTCTAGTTTTGACCAGTGCATCGATTACTAGACTCATCAAGCCACTAGAAAATCCTGTTCTGACTCTGCGGTGAGTCTGTCCCCTAATGTGGGGAATCTGCCCCGCCTACAAGTTCACCTCAGACTAGTCTATGGAGTTAGGCAATAGGGCTATGTGAGTTGTAAAAATGTCACCTCTGTTGAACTCAAAGACCTTTAATGTCTAGCTTCTAGTTAAAGTAATAAAATCTGTTGCTGAGTTGCTTATCTGTTTCTTTTTAAATGCTCAGATCCTCACAAGTTAGTTAGTCTGCAAAATTGGGTTGAAAATTTGGCCAGATTTCTAGAACATCCACCCCTGGCATTTGCCAAAAGTATCAAAACAGCAGCCTTTCTTGTGGTACTCAGCTCCTCTGATTTCAGGCCCAGTTAAATACCAGGCACTTTCTTCTTCCTTTCTGGGTGGGAAAATGGGGTATGAGAAAACTGGGTAGAAGATAGAATATTTAGACATTTAAAAATTAATCTTTTCATATTTTCAAATCTTGGACTGAAAGTAACATAAATTAATGAGTTTGAATGTTTTTTGTTTGAAGTGAAAAGATCAGCATAGAAAAAAAGAAAAAAAATGGAGGCATCTCTGTGCCAAGACCAAAGGGTAATTTTGTGTCCTGGCAATTCAAGTTGTGGGTTGCTTTTCCACAACTGTGCTTCCACTGCTATTAGTCTGCTCGGAGTTCTACCCTGACTAGTGTCACATAATCTAATAATGAGCAGATGCTCCTGCTGTGCACATGGCTCTTCGATGGTGATTTTGGAGGAGGTTTAACTCTTTCATGATACCAGGAGACAATGGAATGAAAAAATGATGAGTAACCCAATAAGTAATGCAACTTTCAAATTTACCTAATGTACAAGAAAGACCTAGATCAACAGTAACAGAAAACTGAGAGAGAGCTGTGTCTTAGGAAACTTTCTCTTTTGTTTTCTGCAATGTTTAAGATATGGGTAAGTATATTCAAACTATCCAGTGTTGTTAGGGACCATGAATTAAATATAGACACACTGCGCAGCTTGTCAGAGATAACGATATTTCCGTGTTGTGTATGATTGAGTAATAGATGTTCAAAGTTCAACATCTAGCAGCAAATGTTAACTGGCTAGATGGTGGCCCCCAGAAGCAAGGTTTGGCATTTATTTTTGAGAAAACAAAAAATGCATGTAGAATGGTTAGGTAGCTAGAGAATTCCCTCTTTAACCAGAGATCCATGGGCACCTCAGAAACAATAAATATTCCAGAAAACCCAGGGAATAAAGTATGCTTAAGAATTTTGATCCAAACATGTCTCCACAAGGTATAAATTGTGAATTTTAGTTGTGCTGGTTCAACCATCACCTCTCCTTGACTTCACCTCATAATTGTAGAAGAGAGCATAGATAGCTTCCCCTGTGGAAGATGGCAGATCCTTATTTTGAGAATGTACTTATTTAATAATTTAAATATTTTTTTATAATTTTAACATTATGAATGGAAATACAAGAGGGTATCCCCAAGATAATAATAAAATTTTCTTCCTACAACCTCATAGGTGGACAGTATGGAATTTGTTTTTGTCTTTCAATTTTTCATAAAACTATATATTAAATGTTTTGTTTTCCTGTAAAATATCATCATATATTA
The DNA here is from genome assembly GCA_024291935.2 of Okapia johnstoni. Taxonomy (NCBI): domain Eukaryota; kingdom Metazoa; phylum Chordata; class Mammalia; order Artiodactyla; family Giraffidae; genus Okapia; species Okapia johnstoni. The sequence continues at coordinate 27,814,137 of CM044319.1, read as the reverse complement.
CAGTTTTGTTTTCTGCTCTTTTGCACTTAGCGTTTCATCTAGAGGGGATTTTATGCTATTAAATATTCTTAAGAACATGTTTTTCAGTGGTTTCATATTAATTTTTTGCATGCTAAACCACAAATTATTAAGTCATATCACACTTAGAGTAGTAATGATGACTCCAAAGTTCTACTATTATAAATGAACCACCTTTACATATAATTTTACAAACATTTCTCATGATTTATTTTGCAAGATTTTTTTTTCTGTGTAAATAGTTTAAAATATATAGTAAGTTTTAAGATTTGTGATGTATATTGACAAATTGCTTCCTAGAAACATATGCCCTTTGCAAAATCCTACAGTGTGCATGTCTGTGTGCATTCTAAGTATTTCACAATGTTGTGTTTTCTTTGCTTTTTCCTCACTGAGGCTTTGATCTTTCATAAGGTTTGTATTTGTTTTCCAGTGGCTAGTTTTATAATGAGACTTCATTACAAGACCCTTATTCCCCTATTTTCCCAGACAGCGTAACATTTTTCTACTATTTAAGTTTTTCTATTTATTGTTGCCTAACAAACCATCCTAAAACAACATTTTATTGTATCTTATAATTTTGTGGATAAAAATTCAGACAGGGCTCAGCTGGCAATTCTTCTACTTCCTATTTCATCAAGTGAAATCACTTGTTGATATTCAGCTGATAGCTTGGCTGGTCTGAAGGTTTTAAAATGGTGTAACCTACACATTGATGACTTGGAAGAGACGGCCAGAAGTCTGGGCTCATTCAGGACCCTCTCCCTTCTCACATGCTTGTAGGGCCTTTCTGAGTGTTATCTCTATCATGGCAGTCAAACTTACTTGGTAGCTCATGGCACAAATAGTATTACATGAAGCCTGGGTAGAAGTTGGAAGGCTTCTTATAACCTAGTGTCAACTTCAGAAGTAGTTGAATGATTCTTCAACTATCTTCTATTGAGAAAACAAGTCACTAGATTCAGCTCTGATTTAAGGGGAAGGGAATTAGGGTCAAACTCTCAATGAGAAAAGTAGACAATTATTTGTAATCTTTAATCTACATCATTCATCCTCTGGTTACAAGTTATTTACTTTCTACCATATCTGAAAGACTTTAATCTCCTCCCAAGATCTGCAAAAATCTTACCCTCTTACTACATCAATGTGCACTCCAGGATTTCATCATCTAAATGAGGTCTATGTGAGAATTTGTATCCTACTGTTGTGTGAAAATTGTATAAATCTTAATTTTGTTGAATTGCTTCATGGTGCTTTTCAGGTCAATTATGTCCTTCTACTTCTCTGTATATTCATTCCGTTAATTTTTGAGAGTTTGATATTGAAACTCCAATTAAAATCTTAATGTATCTACTTAAAAAAACAATTGTAATATATAGTAGAATTATATGTAAATTTGTTGTGTATTTTCTAAGTTCCCTGTAAATGTGTTATCATATTTTCATAATTTAAAAAATGAAAAAAGTGATAACAATTTTTACAAATAAATAAATAGTTCTATATGCTCTCTACTCCCTCCCTCACCCACACCCCCACAGACATTGACAGGCTCAAGATAGAATCAGTAGATACTCTGACTGAAAATGAAGAACAGGAGACACGTAAAAGTCAATGCCTCACAGAAATTTTGTCATTCAGCAGTGTTCATGGTCTAATTCAACTCCTAATAATGATTCTTTGAGAGCCTTGGCTATACTCTCTGAGGTCCTGGTTTTTCCCCTGAATCATTTTTCCTGTTCCTTTAGAAATTGCCAATATTTGAATCTACATAGGTTTCCCAGCATGCTTTATATCTGTAGAAATTTTGAGTTTTGAAGCTCAAATATCTTTTTATTTTGTGCAGTTTCTGTCCATTTTGATTCATCTTAATACAATTAAACTTTTTGATTTCTTATTTGTCAATTAATAGTCTACTCCATTAGACAAAAGGTATGTGTACAAATCTCTTTGACATTAGTCCTTTTTTTATCCTAAGCTCTCTGTGAGATTGTAGAGGGATGACATCTTCTAGTTTTACAAATATCATTGTCTCTGGATAAAAGCTTATTTAATAAGTACGCTTCTTGTGGTCCATGTGTTCTCTGCCTCTCAGAACCTAACCCATTCCCTCAATGCTTCTGGAGTCTTTTCTGTGCTTCTTCAGTGTGTTCATGGCCACTATTATTAATAGATATAGTCGATATATAGAAGATGTTTTTATCTGACACTTTCTGAGATCTGCCACCACTAACTTTCCCACCCTCTTGTTTTTCATTTTTCACTCTCACTCCTATTGCCTTTCTGTAAGGATTACTGAAAGGCTTTGTCAATCTCAGCTGCCTAATTAGCATATACACAATCTGAAACTTATTTTCTAATTTCCATGGAATGGGATTCATGAATGTTGCAGTTGTTGTTTTCTTTCTAGTATAGTTTTCAAGAGAGGAGCGATCTCAGATCTAATCTTTTGCCATGTTTCTACTAGAATTAGAATTGAATTATTTGTTATAGTCTTAAATATTTTTTCAGATGGTCACCATTAGAGATGAATGACAGTCTGGTAAGGGATAAAATAGAGTATTTTGAAACAGTCAATTTGATTTTACCTTAATTTGTGTGGACATAGTTGATTGAGGCCATTTCTGATGTCACAATTTTTATTAACAAGTAATATCTCAAATGATTCACCCCATCCTTAATTTCACTGATGAGTTCAGATGGCAGTGAGAGCCAGAGATAAGATGAAGGGAAAAAAAAAGGATGAGGAGATAGTTTAAGGAGGAAGACAATATTTAACATTTCATAAGAAGTGTCAAAATGAAGTCAAAGCAGCTAAATTCAGAAGGCTATGTTCAAATGGACATTTTAATAAATATGACATTAATATTGGAGAGGGGAGAATCCCACATTAATTTACATTAAAATAAGCATGCACATATTATAAAATCCAATGTAAAGTTTAAATTAAGTTTTAAGTTAAAATATGAGATTGTTTCTGAAGTTCTTTTCAATCTGATCTTTTTGTATCTTGCCTACATCATTCAATTCTCAAATTAAATATCACCTGCTGAGGAAAGTTAGCCCAAGAGTCTGCAGCCTATTGGTCCGTTTTATTCCTTATATCACTTTTTACTCTCAGATGTTTCCTTATGTATTTTTCTTTTTTTTTTTTAAATCAAGCCTTGCTCCATGCACCCCAATAAATGATACAATTTATAAGAATGGAAACTTGTTGGTCTTTTCCAGTGCAATTTTCTCTGCATCTGGACAGGCCCTAATGCCTAGTTGAAATACAATAATACTTTTGCTTATGAATGATAGAAATATTACCAAAATTTCATATTGGTAGCAGTATGTTGAAGAGGCTTTACATTCCAGGAATCTAGTCACTCTTTTCCTCAGCAGTGGCCACAGGACTGGAAAAGTTCAGTTTTCATTCCAATCCCAAAGAAAGGCAATGCCAAAGAATGCTCAAACTACTGCACAATTGCACTCATCTCACACCCTAGTAAATAATGCTCAAAATTCTCCAAGCCAGGCTTCAGCAATACATGAACTGTGAACTTGCAGATGTTCAAGCTGGTTTTAGAAAAGGCAGAGGAACCAGAGATCAATTGCCAACATCCGCTGGATCATTGAAAAAGCAAGAGAGTTCCAGAAAAACATCTATTTCTGCTTTATTGACTATGCCAAAGCCTTTGACTGTGTGGATCACAATAAATTGTGGAAAATTCTGAAAGAGATGGGAATACCAGACCATCTGATCTGTCTCCTGAGAAACCTGTATGCAGGTGAGGAAGCAATAGTTAGAACTGGACATGGAACAACAGACTGGTTCCAAATAGGAAAAGGAGTACATCAAGGCTGTATATTGTCACCCTGCTTATTTAACTTATATGCAGACTACATCATGAGAAACACTGGGCTGGAAGAAGCACAAGCTGGAATCAAGATTGCTGGGAGAAATATCAATAACCTCAGATATGCTTCCCTGGTGGCTCAGCTGGTAAAGCGGCTGCCTGCAACACGGGAGACCTGGGTTCGAGCCCTGGGTCAGGAAGATCCTCTGGAGAAGAAAATGACAACCCAGTCCAGTACTCTTGCTTGGAAAATCCCATGGATGGAGGAGCCTAGTAGGCTACAGTCCATGGGGTCGCAAAGAGTCAGACACGACTGAGTGACTTCACTTTCAGATATGCAAATGACACCACACTTATGGCAGAAAGTGGAGAAGAACTAAGAGCCTCTTGATGAAAGTGAAAGAGGAGAGTCGAAAAGTTGGCTTAAAGCTCAACGTTCAGAAAACTAAGATCATGGCATCTGGTCCCATCACTTCATGGGAAATAGATGGGGAAACAGTGGAAACAGTGTCAGACTTTATTTTTTTGGGCTCCAAAATCACTGCTGATGGTGATTGCAGCCATGAAATTAAAAGACGCTTACTCCTTGGAAGGAAGGTTATGACCAACCTAGACAGCACATTTAAAAGCAGAGACCTTTGCCAACAAAGGTTCATCTAGTCAAGGCTATGGTTTTCCCAGTGGTCATGTATGGATGTGAGAGTTGGACGATGAAGAAAGCTGAGTGCCGAAGAATTGATGCTTTTGAACTGTGGTGTTGGAGAAGACTCTTGAGAGTCCCTTGGACTGCAAGCAGATCCAACCAGTCCATCCTGAAGGAGATCAGTCCTGGGTGTTCATTGGAAGGACTGATGTTGAAGCTGAAACTCCAATACTTTGGTCACTTCATGCGAAGGGTTGACTCGTTGGAAAAGACCCTAATGCTGGGAAGGATTGGGGGCAGGAGGAGAAGGGGATGACAGAGGATGAGATGGTTGGATGGCATCACTAACTCGATGGACATGGGTTTGGGTAAACTCCGAGAGTTGGTGATGGACAGGGAGACCTGGCGTGCTGCGATTCATGGGGTTGCAAAGAGTCGGATACGACTGAGCAACTGAACTGAACTGAACTGAGTCACTTTTTTCCGCTTTTAGACATACTGAGATGCAAATAGGACTCTGTTCCAATAAATTGACTATTTCTAATATTCAAGAAGCTAAAAACTTTATCATTTTTCTGTTGCATCTGATTACCTTAACATTCAATTTTGCTTTAAGGATTAACTGAATTAACATACAAAGCTTTAAGGATAGCATCTGCTACAGAGAAGCATACAGTATATCATAGCTGTTTATTATTATAATTATCATCATGATCATTTCCCCCTTGGTTTTATGTGCAGAAGTTTTTCTGTTTTTTTATATCTCTTATATTTATTTAATATTTCTATTATCTTTCTCTTTAATAATTTCTGCTTTTATCTTTACTATTTTTTTTCTTTTATTTCTCTTAGGAATGTTTTGCCAATTTCTTGAATTGAATACTTGGTTATTTTTTTTTTCTCATGTAATTATAAAAATATTCCAAGGCTGTGATTTTGTTTCTGAGTATCACCTTGTCTGCATCTCATAAGCGTTAAACTGTAGTGTACTACACTACTTTCAGTACTTTCTAAGCCATTAATTTTTATTTCTTCTTGGCCCAAAGTTATTTAGCAAAACTACTGTAAATTTCTCATAGTTAGAATTTTTATTTGTTTTGTTTCTTTAGTGTTTTCTTATTATTTCTTATTTTACAGCAGAGAATGTGCCCTGAATAATTTCTGCTTTGTAAAATATTTTGAATTATTTGTGAAATTATAGATAACATTTTTCTACATCTTTCATGAATAGTATATAATCACATGTTGTAGATTTTATATTTAAATATATTATTAATTTAATCATATTAATTACTTTTTTCAAATGATTTGTATTGTTTTTCTTGATCTATGGGAGGCATCAAAGACAGAGAACAATATTAAAGTCATTCGCTGAAGTTATGTTTCTATTTTTTACATAGTGTTCTTTAGTGCTATTCATTTAGCATATAAAGATTTGTGATATTTTTACAATTTTATTATTATTGTAAAGTGCACCTTTTCTGTATAAATGGCCTTTTGTAATCTGATTGCTTTTTCAAATACATTGGGTTTTACACTAATATTTTCATCCATGCAATTTAACTTATGGACAACTTTTCTGTGTAAAAGTCCTTTGATGAGAACTGAAAAGATCAAAGTCTATAATGATCTCTTTAGAGCAAAGTAACTGTCCTTATTCTTTTCAAGAAGGACCATCTTTGCCTGAAAATTTTTCTCCTGACATGCAGGTGATAACGTGCAACATTAGTATGAAAACATATGAGAAGGAAGGATTTGCTCTTGACTAGTTAAGAAATAGGCTTAACAATTCACAAATTTCTTATGGGATTAGACTTTAATACCTAGTAATCACCTTTGTCAAGGAAAATGTATTCGACACTGTGGGAAGTAATTGCAATTTATGGAAATGTTTTGAACCAAGAAATAAAAACCCAATGTCACTATCAGGGGTGATAAGATGGAGTTGGCTCCCTGTGTTAAAAGGAAGAAGTTTCTCTAGCAGCTCATTCCTCTGCTCTTCTTCTTAGACAAGACTTCATGTCTGGGAGACCTTCCCAGCTTTGGTTCAATAAACTCATACCTTATCATCACAATTAAAATCCCTTTGCTACAAAACCTTAAAGAGAGATTGCAGTTAATTCCTCAGGAGTCTGTTCCCATTAACCCTTTTTTTCACAACTACCAGCTTTGTTTTGTTTCGCATCTAACTACTTATAGAAACAATTCTTAATGCTGTTTCATTTGTTCATGTCTATTGTTTCCATACAGAGAACATGAATCTTCTTGAGTTTAGTTTGTTCTACGCTGAGCACAGATACATGTTTACAAATCCATCAAGATGTGCCAGTTATCTCTTTTAAACAATTATCAATCTCCACCTTTCCCTACTTCCCCTGTGGCTCCCCCCCCACCACCAAAAAAAGAACATAATGATTGATGCTAATCCAAGTGATAGTAAAAAGATGAGGTATAAAGATGAAAGAAGTTTTAATTTTCCTTTTGACATTGTCAGTCCTTGACCACAGTTATTTAAAAGCTGCATTTGACCAGTCATACAATATAAATATGGTTTGAAATGTTTTCACAAAAGTTGCAATTGCCTAGTTATTTGGGTGCAAGGGAGTAGCAGACAGTTAAGTTAGATGTAAGCTGATGCATCTTCTCATCAAAGGAATCTAAGTAGCCTCTTGTCTCAAACTATCTATTAATTTTCATCTACATTTTAACCACTTCATAATCTACTGATTACTGAATGAGCTATTATCTATGTAGTCTCATATTTGGGGGCCTTAAAAAGAAAATTGTCTGGAACATGCAGTACCTGTTAGAGGTTAGAATAAAAAAATGCCAAAATACACTGGCTCAATCTCAGGACAGCTAGGATTGCTGAATAGTCTGTAATTGAGGAGCTGAGGAGGAGTGGTACTTGTATTATGTAAAGGAGGGATACATAATTGAATTAAGCAGTGGGGGAAGGGGAAGAAAACAAAGATCAAAGCTTGAATAACATCAGTTCCTGTTCTTGGCAATGACATTAATGACAAAAGATTTCTTTGTTCTTTCTCATATGATACTACCCTACTTAAAGTGAACACACTATTGCAAAATTTGCAGTTTGCACAAAGACCGTGACCATTTTGAATGCTAAGAGAAAGCTTTAACAGGTTTAGCATTAGGAGTTTTAGAAATCTCCTCCTAATACTTCCTAAGCAGAACTTTAAGGTTGAACATGAAAGTGGCTAACAATGTTAAGGGGGGAAAAAAAAACCCTTAAGAGAGAACACTGTTATTGGTATCCGACATATAAACTGTGCAGTTGGGAATAGCCTCAGGGGGCCATTTCCAGGGAAAGCCTCACCTGGTGAGGTCAGAACCTCTGGAGTTTAAAGCAAGGGGCATACTTTATTACAACGTGGACTGGAGGTGAACACACAGATCCCATCAGTCTTTAGAGAAGCTATTTCAAAGCTCACCCAAGAGCTCAGGCATAAATACACAAGCAGGAGGCCCTTTAGAAGGGGTTCAGACAAGTTATAATACTACCTGAACGTGAGCCAGGCCAAACGGCTAGGGCCCGAATTAAAAGGAAACAGTTTATAGGCTGTGGGACCTCTTACCAATACATCTTTTTCACTAGGGAGAAAAAAAATCCCTTTTGCAGAGGTGATGAAAACCTGTATTAAAAGGTGACACAGCAGAAAAAAAAAAAGGTAGGCTAAGCCAATTGATTGAGTATTTTAAAAAACAAGGGGAAAAAACCAGCAAGATTTTAAATTAAGTGGGGAGGGGAGAGAGGGAGGAAAAAAATCATGGTACATTTTTTGATTAACCCAGGACAAATGATATTTACAGCAAAGAACACTTAGAAAATTCAAGAATTATATTTAGTTAAACCTGTGCTTTTTTAATAGTTACATCTATGAATGTGTTGATGAACTTTTTTCAATGACGTGAGATGTAAGATTTGTAAAATTCAAACACAAACAATGACATAGACCTATAAGTAAATGCAATGTTCTTGATAAGTCTAGAAGGAGAAGTATAGCCAAAGCATAATTCATAAAATTGATAACTCTTCTTGTCTGTTATAGATATTAACCTACAGACAACCTTTGGCACACTTCAAACTCTCCTTCTTATCCCCTCAAGCCCATGGGCACTTGCAGATATGTGTATGCGCATGCTCAGTTGATCACTCATGTCCAGCTCTTTGTGACCCCATGGACTGTAGCCCGCCAGGCTCCTCTGTCCATGGATTTCTCCAGGCAAGAATACTGGAGTGGGTTGCCATTTCCTTCTCCGGGTGATCTTTCCAACTCAGAGATCGAACCCCAGTCTCCTGCACTATAGGCAGATTCTTTACTGTCTGAGCCTCCAGGGAAGCCCAAGATATGGTATAGTTCAATCTAAATCATAATGGTTATTACTATTGTCTATTACAGATAGAAACTTGAATGTACATTAATACATATACCTGTTGATTGTCTTTGGTAAAGTGCCCATATAGGATATATCTTATTCTTTGCTGTTAATGTAAAAGGTATAAGAGGATTTGCTAGATGGTTGTATAACTGGAAAAAATGGAAATGTGTCAGATCGTTCTACAAGAAGGGATTTATTGCCCCAAATACCAGCTGATAGTCTCTATCTATCAGCTCTTTCATGGTTTGCCAAAGTTTCTTTTGGTTTTCTCCAGGACATACTCTTCCTCCTCCCCACCCCAACTCCATCCCTATCTAAAGACTGACGAAGGCAGATATAAGCATCCATCCATTTCTGCCCAAGACAGGCCAACCTGAAGTATATACCCCAGAGCTCTCCTGAGCTTGTGCCCAAAGCCTTATTGAACGTCCATGGCCATTTGGTTTCTTCTGCCCAAGCGTGCTTCTCTCCCAACATATTCTGCTTGCCAAATACCCTCTCAGTACCTGCTTCCAGAAAATCTAACCTATGAATATGGCCATATTTGTTAAGAGGCTTTTTAATAAGTGATCTGTGCATTCACCTTATTTTATAGATTAGGAAATGAAAACACAAACAAAAAGAACTTACTTGGGATGGACAGTGAGTTACATATTAGATATCAGTGCTATGACTTTTATAATATTCTGATTGGCCTCTCATTCTTCTCATTGTGAGTTGGCCAGCTCATTGTAAGTGTTTCCAGGGACATTCAATAAGAATGCCAAACTTGGAAAGTTGTAGCTCCATTGGCAAGTAAATATCTAGGCTGTCAAGTGACTTTAATTGTATATTAAAATTATGTGTAGGGAAGCTAATGAAATAAACCTATGGGATATTAGATAATTGAGAATTACCATTAAGTTTTTATCTTTTTATAAAATATTTTGGTTATATCTCTTAAATGTTCAGTAAAATTATGTAATTTGAGGGGACCTTAAAAATTAGGGAGATCACCCTTTCTATTGGTAGATAAGTTGAACCTGAAACTATGATCTTGGTGGTAAACATGAAAAGTAGATAACATGCTCTGACTGAGCCATAAGTAGATAAAACCCCTGAAACAGTCAATGCATATGTAGTATTGAGGGTAGATATGAGTCATGAAATGTGTGGCAATCAAGGTGTAACTATCTTCATGCTAATTACCAAGTTTTGTTAACCATTTATTAATATACATTTACTTATTTTAATATGTAAAATGGGTAAAGAAACTATATGGCATATCTTACCTCTTATTTTCATATATTATAAAACTTCAAATTGAAAAAAAATGCTCATTTAGACCATTAATGTGTATTTAGTATCTGCTAGGTGCTAGACAATGTTTTAGGTGCTGGAGATATAGTGATAAGCAAACACATAAAGTCTCTGACCACTGGGAACTTAGATTTCTGGTGGAGGATTTAATAATAATTAAGAAAGTAATTAGGTAAATGAATAACTATAATCTATACATATATATTATAATGTCAAATAAATTATAAAAATAAAGATTAAGTAGGGTAAAGGATAATGCCATTAGAGGCTGCTCTAGAACTGTAAAGATTGTACTCTGGGAAGTTAATTTCTCATAGACAGGTGAAAGAAGTGAGAGAGTGGGCCAGGCAAATATCTGAGATACAAGTATTCCAAGCAGAGTGTAATAGACTTTAGATGGGAAAGGCTTTGGGGTGTAAAAAAAAAAAATCGTCAAAGGAAGTGCTGTAGGAATGCAGTGAATAAGCTGAGAGATGTAGGGAATTAAGTCAGAGAGGTTGCCAGAGGCTAGATCTTGTGTGGATTTAGGAAGTATAATAGTAATTTTAAACATTATTCTAGGCACATCAGAAGGCATCATATAATCTGCTTTATCTTTTAAAAGGATCACTGGCTACTGTCTGGAGGTGAAACAGTAGGGAGAAACAGTAGAATCAAATAGTTTGACGAGTAGTGAGGAGACTATTGCAACAATATAGATAAATGGTCATAATGGCTTGGCTTATGGTGATAGCCCTCGAGATGATGAAAAGTTGTTGAATTTGCTAATGATTTGGATATTGGATGTGAGAGGAGAGTAGTCAACAGTGACTCTCAGGATTCGGAGCAACTACATGGATGATGGTAACATTTACTGAGGCCACTATTTCGAGGAATAAAATGGTGTCATAAGTAGCATTGACCTATTGCCAGTGTCTCATTCATGACATTATGGAGTTTTCTAGTCTCATCATGGAGAAGGCAATGGCACCCCACTCCAGTACTCTTGCATGGAAAATCCCATGGATGGTGGAGCCTGGTAGGCTGCAGTCCGTGGGGTTGCTAAGAGTCGGACACGACTGAGCGACTTCACTTTCACTTTTCACTTTCATGCACTGGAGAAGGAAATTGCAACCCACTCCATTGTTCTTGCCTGGAGAATCCCAGGGGACCGCGGATCCTGGTGGGCTGCCGTCTATGGGGTCGCACAGAGTCGGACACGACTGAAGTGACTTAGCAGCAGCAGCAGTCTCATCATACCCAATTATAGCTAGCTTTTAGTTCTTAGTCCTTCATCATTTAGTTGGGATTAAAATAAGTACAAAATAAGAGTGTGACATGCCAGAATGCCAAATGAGGAGAGATGAGAACTGGAAAGCATACAATTGCAGAGAAAGAGAAGCATGTTAGTGGCAGAGCAATTTTTTTCTTGGAATGGTTACAACAAAGCAAAAGATATATTCTGTTCTATCAGGAACATGAAAGACAACACAAGGGCTCTTTAAAATTCTGTGATGTCCCTGTTTTTTTAAAGATGACCTTTCTGATTACAGTTTTCATTTTTATTAAAGTACAGCACTTCACCCACAGCTATGTGTTTAGTGGCAAAATAGACAAGTGACAGTCAATCTTCTAATAATCCTCTTTGCCGTCAGCTTTTCCTTTTTGGCTTGGGTAGAGGACCATTTTAACTGTAACTTCATGTATGTTTGTGAAAAGGAACATTGATTGCAGGTATTCAAAATATATTTTTATTTAGGTTTCCCTTTAAATTCCATTCAGTGCTTAAATTCAGTTTGTTTCAAGAAGAAGATTGTAAGGTCATAGCTATGGTCCCAGCTAGAATCCCTTGAGAATTTTAAGACACATTGGGCTGCAGTGCCAAAAGAGTAACATTTTAAAGAGTACATGTTGATTAATTCTACCAGCTACCATACAACTTTCATCCAACCAATAACGCTAGTATTAGTCGGTCAGATAAGTCTGACTCTTTGTAACCTCGTGGACTGTAGCCCACCAGGCTCCTCTGTCCATGGAATTCTCCAGGCAATAATACCATAGTGGGTTGCCATGCCCTTCTCCAGGGAATTGTCCCAATCCAGGAATTGAAGCCGGGTCCTGCGTTGCAGGTTGATTCTTTACCATCTGAGCCACCTGGGAAGCCCAACCAGTAACAGATGCCTACAAAATAAATTCTTTGTTAGTTCTACTGAGACAAATACGCATTTGGCTTGGGAAGGGTTTGTCAAAAGTAGAACATGTTGTTGAGGAGCACTTACCAATATCAACCTCTCATCATTACATCACTGTTATAATCATCATTATTTTGGGGTGGGAGGGAAAGAAAATTTGTGATAAGCTGATACAGTTCCTGGACACTGGGACAATTTTCTAATTTCTTTTCCATACACTTGTCTTTTGTCTTGAAATCTTTTAAAATGCATGTTCAGAGACTAATAATCATTATAATAAAGCTAAACTTTACTGATGTCCTGCAGTAATATGCAGCTTGAACTAACTCTTATAAAGTGGCAACCAACCTATAGAGAAAAATTCCAATTCTTAATTAATATTACTATAGCTACCTATGTGATTTATCTCTGAAGATTTCAAATAACATTGAGTTTTCAGTATAGGTCAATTAATGTCATATTAATTGCTGTTATTATGTTGCCCCAATTGACCTATTTCATATTTGTGAGACTCCAATGAGAAGGAAGAAGAGGCAGAATAATAAACCTTTCCTTTTTAGCTGCTGTAATGTCCCATCTTTCTGCAATTGCATTCAGAGTAAAGCTTTTGCATGAAAGGGCTTCAGGAAGTTACAAAACTCCTTTACATGGCTTGTTGGATCTGTGTACAATTTCCAGCATTACCCAGAATAAATACCAGGAGACTGGTGTGGTTTATACAAGAGTTTATAGAGAAAAAAAATCCACCCACTAGCTCCCATGCTGAGGATTACAACCAGGTCCCTGCTGCCAAGTTCTGTGTTTAGGTAAAGCATGAGAAAATCTGCCATTTTTTTTTTTTAAGTCACACAAGGGTTTCTATAGTAAGGAGTGGTAAGAAGCTGACAGCTTTTTATGCATAAAAGGCAGCTGTTCCTTCTCAGGTAATATTATTAATAAACCCTAAGGTAATGTTTGCTCTGAAATATGTCTAATTGAAATAATTTACTCTGACCCTTGGAGAATTATGAAACTGTTTTCATCATGTTCACACACAGCAAAATAATTATGAGATGCCATATGGAAAAGCCATCATGTGGTAGATGTCTTTCTGAATCTATATTTTTGAAATGTTTCCCACAGATAAATCATATACCTAATTTACAAAGTAGAGGTGAAATGCCCCTTTTCCACATGGAGATTTGATGTGAAATGTTTGCAGTTCGAGAATATTAACAGGGGTGTTGACATCAGTAATTACTGCAGTTATAGACATTTTTCATAAAGTATTATGAGAGCAATACTTGATCATATAGGGAGGAAAAAGGTAGGGGACTTTATACTTAGCATATAAAATTACGAGATATCGTCAGTCTCAGAAAACAGTGTGGGTACATTGGTGACTGAGGTACTTTTTGCCTTTAGAATAAAATCTGTCTGGAAAGTTCCAGCAGTTTCCACTGAGATAGCACATTTGGCAAGATGAGGCTGAGCGTGGTGGTATGTAAGGACTTTCGGGAAAACTTGTCAGCTTTCACAGGGAAAGGTCCAAGTGTTTATGGGAACTATGAAGTGGGTTGGGTGGCTCTCAAAGGGATCTGTGGGGTCATTTGGGACAAGGATTTGAAAGCTTTTTTGATTGAAGCTCTTCTGAACTTATCAAAATGGTTAAAAGTCTGGCTGTGAGTCTCATGAGAGCTGATTTTCTTGTGAAATTTCTGGTATGGTACTTTCCTGCTGGGGTGAGAAAATCTTAGTAGGACAGACTTTCTCACCGTATTTTAATTCTTGAGATCCATGTCCCTGTTAAACCCAGGAAATGGAGAATCACAGGAAACTGAGCTTTACTTTCAACCTCTGGGAAGTTAAGATTCAGATTTCTCTAGAGTTTCAATTGTATAATTATGTCAACTGGCCCAATTTCCTGACCATAACCCCCACTCCCGACCCGACCTAAAAAGGTGGGGTACAAGAAGAAAAGAAAAAAAAAAGACTTTTTAAAAAGCATAATTCATGTTTCCATAAGCTTCCAGTTTCTCCTAACTTGTATTAAATAAAAAAATAATTAAAATGTGGTAAATTAAACTATAGCCTGTTAATCCTGCATTCCCTACCTCTCCAAGAATGTGCCAGAAGCTTCTTTGACCCTTAACATTGTCACAGTCATTTGAGGGACCTCCATTTCCAATGCACATATCTGGATTTCGGAGCTCTTGGTCATATTTGCAAGAAATGAGTATTCTCTTCTTAAAACATCTCTTTTGAGGCAGACGCTAGGATTTGGATTGTGAGTCTGGCCAGAACCGTGTCATCCTCATAATTAGCTAATAGTTGGCATTTTGAAATCCTAGTTCCAGCCCCCTTGGGTCCTTTGTAGGAGCCTCCCATTTGTTTACCTCATCTTGCTTCAATTCTCAGCAGTCAGTTATCCTTGGATGTTCAAAGAACGTCAAATTTACATAAAAGCTCATGTATGTATATACAGTTCCCAAATATTTACAGAGTTTTTTGAGAAACACGTGACAGAAAAGTTTTTCACCTTTTTAAAGTTGCAGTCCTACATTTAACAAAAAAAGACATGGAATTTTTAAGAAAAATAATGAAATGTAAAACTGGAACCTTGACGAAATGATGAAACTGCTCTTTTCTGATATATTTCAGGTCAGATCCTTGTACTTCCCATTTTTAAACAACTGCCAAGCATTTGTTTTTATATCTATTAGACATCTGTGCTATTGGTGAGCACTTTTTCTAGCTATTGACTCTCCTAAAATAAAGGTAACATTTTTGTGTGTGATTTATAGTCTATCATTATTATAGTGCAGCCTCTGAGCCCATGAACTAGCGATTTATTGCACACTCGTGTCTTCTCCCTGACTCATGTAATAGTGAAAAGGTAAAATGTCTTGGCTTGTTGAAGGCTTCCTTCTTTAAGCAGCTGTCTGTTTTGGTGTAGTGCTCGCAGCTTGATTAAACTATATCAAGAAGGTCAGTGACCAAACTTTGCCTTTAACAGTTTCTCATAACATGTATTCCTCATAGGGAGCTTTTCTCAGCTCAGGTTATTTCCAGCAATGTTCTCAAACCAAAAGAATGATCTTCGCAGTAAACCAATACATTCCCACTTTTTATCCTTATCTCCCATGTAAGTGATGACAGCATTTCTATTTCTTCTGCTGACTGGGCCAAGAATAACTAGATTAATGATGAGCCTGTTTCTTTTTCCTAAGTGTATTATATTCTTTCTTTGACCTTTCAGGACATGGGAATCTTCGATTTCAAAAGAAGGCTTAAAAAGGGAAATTCCCCACCCCCATTCCTCTCTACTTCTCATCACTGTTCCCCCCTACTTGGCTGGCTATCAGTGGGAATAATGCATTCAGAACACACACACACACACACTCACACCAGTCCCAACACGTTTACTGGAAATTCAGAGTATATTGCATAATTATAAAGAAAAGCTTGGCTGTAAGATTGGATTCCCACCTTAATCCCACCACAAAACATTTTGGAAGATGCTGTCACAAAAAGATTATATAAACTGCATGAATGTTGAAAGAAAACAAAGTAACCCACATAAATGAATGAAACTTGGGACAGATATTTTGACATCTAATTTCCTTTTCTGAAATACTGGATATTTTATGTTTTATTCCACATTTTTATTTATTAATAGTCCCGGATTTCTGATTATGTTTTATATGTGAATGACTTATAACTATTTGGAATAGAAACATAAGAGTATGACTAAATTCATACAGCTAAATCTTAACTAGTGCTCCTTTTATATCCTTCAATCAAGCACCAAAGTGCTTATAATTTTTTACTTTAGATTCCAGAATCTCTTTCTTAGGTCACGCAGACCTCCTATTTCCCTCCTATCTTTAATCTGAAATTTAGCTGAGACTAAGGCAGAAAATTGATTCTGTCCTGGAAGAGAGTGTTGACTGAGGGTAGTTTCTTAAGAGCCTGCTAAATGCAATTGTCTGTTGAGTAATTAGGTCTCTCACTGCTCTCAGAACATTCAACCGAGCACCTGAGTATTGCCTCAAGGTTTCCCTGTTTAGATCTTCATGTATATTTGTTATCCCAGAATCAGATAAAATACTTTTTAGTAAACTGAAGCAGTCAGTCAAATTATTTTACTCTATAGGAGCACAGTGGTTTAAATGGAATTATTCCTAGAAATTCCATTTCTCCACCTGTGAGATAAAAGCCACAAAAAGATTTGGGATCTAACCACTCAGGAGTTAATTATAAGTGAAAAAGAGAGTTTAGAACTACAGGATGAAGATCAGGAGGCTAGGTCTTTCCACAAATCTCTAGATTCCATTAACCATCTGTCAATTAAAGAAATGCACTTTGCTGTTCTATGGGGATCTCACCATGAACCCATCTCAATAAATAGCAACATAATGATTCAGTTTCCCAAAATAGAAAAGCAAGCATCTTCCTTGATTCCTCCCTTTTCTCAACACCTACAAGTTATTTATCAATAAGTCCTCAACTCTGTCCAAGTCTGTTGATCAATACTGCTAGCACCCTAGTACCCTGGATTAAACCACCATCATTTCTCACCTGAACTACTGAAATAGCCTCGTGATCAGGGTCAAGTCAATGCCTGGTCACTGAACTTTAGGAACATAAAATGTATTACAAAGTTATTAGAAAAGCTGAAAAGCCAAATATGAATGGTATCTCAACCCCAATATCAAGTATATCACCAAGGCACATCCTTTGCTAGTTATGGAGAGCAAATGGAGAAGAGCTAAAAAATCAGGGCCACCAGGCAGGAAAGGAGATCACAATGGAAGGGTCTGTTTATACTCTTGATTAGAATTAGAACCATGGGGAGATGAAGTGCTGCCAGACATTCTGCTTGAAGCAGTGGGAAGGTTGGAGTGGTGGGCTTGATTTCTCCCTTTTTTTAGCCCAAAACTCATATCACAGCTTCCCATTTGCCCTACCTGGCTAGAGGGTGGTGGACAAAAGTAGCCTGGAAATGTTTGCAAAATTCCATTTCTGGACAACAGAGTAAGTATAAAGAAAGAATCTGTGAATAAAACTGTGACTATCACAATCCACCCCTTTGGGTACGTAGTATGCATTCTCTCCAACCATACAAAATTTATTCTCATGTAATAATAACTTCATGCTTCCACCTAAGAAAATACAAACCAAACACAAATTAAAACCAGCACATCTCCTCACAAAAAGAGCACATGAGGTCTCATCATCACTTACCATTCACTCAAAGTTGAATGTCTCTAGGTGATGTAATACCTCCTTCATTGATCTACATGTGATTTCTCAATGTATGGAGGCCTGTGAATGAAAATGAAAATTTAAGTATCACCAACAGTCTTCATATATAGAGTGAAGAAAGGGTAAAATATGAATAATTTGTTAATATATAAATGACAAAACTATGCAGAGCTGATATAACCCTCATTTTTGACTCTAATCATGAGGGCACTTCTTTGATTCGCCCTTTTATATTCTTCTTGCCCTCAGCCAGAATCTCAGTTGATTTGATCAGGGTTCTATATCTGATGGTGATCCAAGCCTTCTTTCTCAAAGGATCTGAATACTTCATGGTTCTAGCTCTATCAGTTAATTGTTGTAGATTTTACTACTGGCTTTGGAATTATCAAGGGAGGGAGGTCCCAAGTGGATTTTCCACCATATTGGTAAGCAGAATCAATATTCACATTTCTTTTCTGCCTGATGGTTCAAAAGCAAGAGAAACCCAAACAATCCAAGTGGTGGTTTCAACTTATAATTCAGTGGGACAATTGTTGTGTCATTAATGAAAGTATTTCTCTTTTGGGAACTAAGACTTCTGAACTTCAGAACATGAAGTTATAAAGACAGGAAGCAAAAATGATTCAAGCATAGATACTTGGTATGATAATGAAAACAGTAGCTCCTATTTCTATTTCTTTGTTCCTAAATGCTTATATATTGCCCATGGCAGAAGTCGAGCTTATACTGGTCCACTTTTCAAAGCAATCAGCACTACCAGGATGTGGTCTTCCACAAGTGAATCATCAGTAAGCACTCACTACTCTATTGTCAGTTTCCTTTGGGCAATGGGGTACATTGCAATACAAGTGAATCTCATGGGTGGAAAGCTGCACTTTCTGCTGTGAAATAAGCTTCAACGTCTTACAGGATTTTATGATAAATGACAAGGTTTTTTTTCATAAATCCATGGATGATAGTGCTGGCAGATCAAAGCAAATCTATTTACAGAATAGGTATATATTTTAGTCAGAACTGATGTCCCTTCAGAATTACAGAGGGTCATAGTCTTCAACCTGCCATCAGGAAGTTATTGATCTCTTTGAAAATATTGCAAGAGGTGTAAAGTATTGGTCACTGAGGTTACGCATTGGACTCTATACTGTGAGGGTAAAGTTGAACCCTTGTGAACTTCTATTTCTGGCATGATGGTACCTTTGTACATGGATCCCTTGAATAAGTACTGCAGTATCTGGGGAAGGATGCTGTCTGATATCCATTGTATTAATTATTTACCCATCTGATTTGAGAGCTTTCTCAACTGTGGATGTCTTTCAATGAGCGTTTAATTTAGGATACAAACACCTTCATACTTTGTGCCTGTTCTTAGTACATTAATCTAACTTTTTTCCAGAAAATCTCCACCAATCTTCTAATGCTTTTCTTCTGATTTCTGGCCACCTAGCCGGAAAGCTAGTGATGACCGATGAATCAGCTTTTGGCTCAGGTCATTTATTATCCTGGGTAAACTAGATAACCAGATTTATTATCTGAAATTTTGCCCATGAGAGAGGATATTCCTTCATCATGTTCTTTGAGAAGGGGTTCTTATTCTTCAAGTCAACTCTAGAGCTGCAGCAGAACAGAAATCCATGGCTGGCTGGTTCCACTACATCATGCCACCTGCTAGTAATGATGTCTGAGCTTTTCTTTCTCAGTCCAGTGGTCATAGGAGCTCCCTAATAGGTCACATGTGTGGACTGAAAAAAAAGGGATAGTGTAGCATACCTAATCTAAATGTTATTTGACTCTAAAATGACAGTCTCACTGTTCTGGTTCTCTGGGATTATTTAAATATCTATTTTTCTCAGTCATCACATCTTTGAGGGGTTAGGACAACTTGGGTAGAAATAGGTTTATACTTCACATGGGTGCTGGTTTCAAGACCTGAGAATTGTCTGAGTCAGGTATCCCTGGTGAAACCCTCAGAGGTTCTGTGCTGTGTTGTCTGTGTAGGTTTGTGCCTTGTAGCATCTTATTTCCTGAATCTGGACCCTGACCTTGATATTGAATTGCTCTGAGGAACTCTATGGCAGAAAGTGAAGAAGAACTAAAGAGCCTCTTGATGAAAGTGAAAGACAAGAGTGAAAAAGC
Source organism: Okapia johnstoni (assembly GCA_024291935.2). Classification (NCBI taxonomy): domain Eukaryota; kingdom Metazoa; phylum Chordata; class Mammalia; order Artiodactyla; family Giraffidae; genus Okapia; species Okapia johnstoni. The sequence goes on along the minus strand of CM044319.1, from coordinate 27,794,383 downwards.
TGGCTTAAAGCTCAACATTCAGAAAACTAAGATCATGGCATCTGGTCCCATCACTTTCTGGCAAATAGATGGGGAAACAGTGTCAGACTTTATTTTTGGGGGCTCCAAAATCACTGCAGATGGTGATTGCAGCCATGAAATTAAAAGATACTTACTCCTTGGAAGGAAAGTTATGACCAACCTAGAGAGCATATTAAAAAGCAGAAACATTACTTTACCAACAAAGATCCATCTAGTCAAGGCTATGGTTTTTCCAGTAGTCATGTATGGATGTGAGAGTTGGACTATGAAGCTGAGCACCGAAGAATTGATGCTTTTGAACTGTGGTGTTAGAGAAGACTCTTGAGAGTCCCTTGGGCTGCAAGAAGATCCAACCAGTCCATCCTAAAGGAGATCAGTCCTGGGTGTTCATTGGAAGGACTGATGTTGAAGCTGAAAATCCCATACTATGGCTACCTGATGCGAAGAGCTGACTCATTTGAACAGACCCTGATGCTGGGAAAGACTGAGGGCAGGAGGAGAAAGGGACGACAGAGGATGAGATGGTTGGATGGCATCATTGACTCAATGGACATGAGTTTGGGTAAACTCTGGGAGTTGGTGATGCTCAGGAGGGCCTGGCGTGCTGTGGTTCATGGGGTCACAAAGAGTCGGACACGACTGAGCGACTGAACTGAACTGAGGACTCTCAGTAGGAATAATTGTTACATTTATTAGTCAAAATGTACGTGGATAATGTACAAATAGTCTACGTGTGCATTGGGTGGTATCGGGGGAATTTAGCTTCTAGCAGTCCCCTTATTTTTCCCTTAGTTTCAGTTTATCTCAGTAATTTTCCAGTGTCTCTACCATTGCTCAAAATTTTATCTTGGGTCAGACAACTTGTATTTTATAATTCTATAAATCATGAGAATAATTTATTCTGGTCGTTTTTAACAGATGACCTGAACCTCTTCCCCCATATGCTCCCAGAAGTCTGGAATGGAGAAAAACTTTGTCTCCCATAGGACTTTAGTAGAGATGCTAAAGGAGGACGTATATCTGTCAGGATCCTTGATCCAAGCCACAGAAATGAGATCTGGATACATTGAGCAGAAAATGGAGTGTCTAAAGAATATTTAGGAGTTTAATGATGGCCAGAGAGCAGGCTCCACTGTCTAGAATGTCCACAATCACACCAGAGTTCTGTCCATGAGGACATTGAGTTGCTACCATTCCCCCTACACCACTGATGCTTTTGGTGCTGGATGCTGGGCACAGCTGAACATGTCACACACTACCATTTTGGTGTGTGTTTTTTTTTAGGATCTTCCCAAATATACATATACATTTTTTATTCTATCCAAACTACAATGTATTTTTTAATGTTAATAATACATTGTAAACATTCTTCCTGTGCTCAGAAGCTTTTTATTTCTATTATATGATTTACAGTAGAGCAAATGGATTATCACATAGATCTATCATAGTTTATTTAACAAATCTCGTATTGCTTGTGCTGTTTCCAAATCTTTATCATCTTATATAATGCTTCATCTTATATAATGCTTCAATGAACATCCTTGCATTTGTACTTTATACTCATTTCAGAATACTTTCTTAGGATAAAATTTATAGAGTTTGAATTTCTGGTTCTGGCAGGCTTCAAGTCTTTTCACTGATATTGCCAAATTGCAGTTCTGAGTTATCTTGAGAAATGGAGTGCAGAGACAAGGTCATTTTTTGAGAAATGATTTGTTATAGAAAATAGAATAGTCTAAAATTTTCTTTATTCTCTTATTCCCACTATCATTCTCTAACATTTCACTTATCTAGATTGCAATCTAATTCTGACTTTCCTCTTTTTTTATAAGATTTTGATGAATATTAAATTATGTAAATAATAATATTGTTGCTTACCACATACCTTGCATAAACTAAAACTTTGCAGCAATCGGCTATTATAATAACATTGTTATTAATTTTTTTCTCACTTTCCTTATTGATGGTCAATTTTTTATTTTCTGTTTTTTTAAGGACTTTCAATATTCACAGTATATGCATTAGGAATTCTGCCCTCTGAAAACACTGAGAGTCAGGTTCAAAATGATATTGTTAAGGTAAAATAATTATAGTTATAAAACAGCATTTTTCTCTTTATTAAATCTCATATAATCCTTAAAGTCTCTATAGAAAGGAACAAAGTGATCTCTCATAAATAGGAAAATATTATTTTCACATATTTTTCAGAAATACTTAGACTAGAAATATATTTTTAATTCATTTTGACAGAAGTAATTTGTTGCAATTACATCACCAACACAGTTAGATATTATATATATGTCACCTTGACTTAATAGTGACCTGAGGAGGAAATTTGTAGGTTTAGCAAATCTCTTCTGGTAACACCCATAGAACTGAAAATTTATCCCACTTCTTGGTGGTCTTCTGCCCATCCAAAGCTCCCGAGGATCATAAAAAATATCGTTTTCTCTCCTAAATTGCTGTAAAATTATCCTGAGAGACCCAGGGGAAAATCTCTCAGGTTGAAAATTCCATGGAGACTCAATATTCTATATTTTGAAATGTGGCTAGAAGTGGAAATGGATTTACTTCTCATGATCTCTTTGTTTATAATTGGGGATATAAAAAAATAAAGTTCAGAATGTGAATAAAACATAATTGAAAAGAAAAGCCTTGATTTTTGCATATGAAATTTCTTTACCAAATGGGTGAGCTGGTGTAGCTTAAGATAGTACTTAAGATTAAATACTCATGAATGAAACTATGAAATACAAAACTTCTGACACCATGAGCTAGTTCCTAGAAAGAAGGCTCATACATTTAACAAATATTGTATTCGCTACATACATATAGGGTATAAGAACTTACACATAATTCAGTGATAAAATTAATTGTAATTTGGTAATCATTAGTTATTATTCAATACTCAGTAATAGAGTTAGCAACCACAGTGCAGGTTAGTTTTTTTTTTTCCCTCTGTCTCTCCTATTTCTATTCACTTTCTTAATTTAACTTAATCTCTCATTTAAATATAACCTATCTTGTTCCAAAAAATATTTGTGACAAACATTTTATTCTATTCATCAATAACCTGAGTATTATCTTAGCAGCCTTGTCTTTTATTTTTTGCTCCATTAGTTGAGACTAAATGCTGTGATTTCTCCTTCTCTTCTTTAAAACCATGATTTAGAGATACACACTCCCTTGTGTGTGAAATTCTGTATTGATATGGAATTCACTTTCTTTGGTAACACTTAGTCTGGCTTGAGTCACAGTGATTCAGACTTAGTCAACACATTGACACTTGGTTAATTAGAACATTCTAGATGATTGGAAACCCTGGCCAGTTGGGTTCTTAGAAGACACCACATCCTTTCATTATGAGCTGGAGACATCATGCTCTTTAGTCCTCATAGTAATTTTCTAATATATTATTTTCTCCATTTTAAAGAGAAGTAAAAGAAGGTTTAGTACTAAAGATAAATCCAGGATTTAAATTCAAGTTTACCTTTGCTTATTCAAACAATGAGTGTGTATTATGTGCCTCATTATGTTTTACAATTGGTGTAATTGAAGTTGTTAGAAATTATGAAGGTGTCATGGTGGTGGAAATGATTCCAAAGTTGCTTTGTATTCTACTATACTGCTGCTGAAAATATTTAGGTACTTCCTTGGTGTTTCCTGAAGATTAGAATCCTAATATCGGAAGTCAAATTTAATTTACAATTGAATCACACATAAACTAAACATCAGTAGCCAAATGTACTGTTTGTGTCTACTCTGGCATTGACATCAACAGTGACAATGTCCTGACATAGTATGTTTTAGCCTAAGAATCTGTAGGGTCTGGAATATTCAGTGTAGACTTAAGGCAAACACTCAACTGGTATGCTTCAGTGTGGCCATAGCTAAAGGTGTATTTTCATAAACTTGATCATGATTAAGTTTCAGAGGTCCTAGGAGAGACTTTAGTAATGATGGTTTTATTTCTTTTTTATTTTTTTTTAATTTGTGAAAGAAAGGCAATTTGTATTCACTTCCTTCTTGACTATATTCCAAATTATATACATTTTTAGACAGAAAACATTCTTTATCCACTTCTAGTTGTATCAGTAGTTAAAATATTGACCTACTCACAAAACTGATTAATTACTAGCCAAAACCCAAGTCCTTAAGTGTCACCCCTTCCACTCTAGCTCAGGGACTTCTTGGAAATCACCCGGCTCTCATATTTATGAGCTGGCAACTGAAAGGTTATGCTAGTACAGCAGGAAGGTTGTAGGACTGTACTCCTGGGCCATGGCTAGGATCTGTTTGGATTGGTTTTTTCTTGTACTGCCATCACTGGTTAAATGTTTTGAATACTATCTCTTGCAAACCTGAATATCCAGCTGAACTTCAAACCTCCCAAAGCTATTGAAGGATAGTTACAAAGCAATGCCAACTATTTTATCAGGATTCCATTACTTTGGCTTAACAAATGGGTAGAACTTGAACCCAGCTCAATTCCTGATTTTCCTAAGTAATTAAGTCAACCTGAGTCAGGGTTAGAATCAAATTATCATTTGATTCATTATATTTGTTACATTGTGATCTTTGACTCTCAGATTTCAGGATCTGGAGAGAGCAGGAGATTCAGCAGGACTGGGTAATGGCTAAATCTTCTCCCTTTCATCTCTTTTCCTGAATGAAGACTGTTTTTTGGGTTTCTTTTTCATCTTTCTCAGCCATACACTCAAAGATTAATTTTAAGGCCTGCACTAGTAAATAACCAATATTTAAAATTTGACAACACATTATTTATATTTGGACCTCAGATGGTCCCCCAAAAGAATTGACTGTCATAAATCGTAAATCAACAGTCATAAATCCTTGGTTCATAACACATTAAAATCATTGGTCATGAATGGACCTCTTTAATTTATATTAATTAATTAATTGAAGTTGAAAGGATACTTAATGAACACACCAGTCTAAGAAATGATTCCGTTCTTATCAGTCACTTGTTGTTTAGTCGCTAAGTTGTGTCTGACTCTTTTGTCACCCTATGGACCGCCAGGCTTCTCTGCCTGTGGGATTTCCCAGGCAAGAATACTGGAATGGGTTGTCATTTCCTTCTCCAAGGGATTTTTCTGATCTAAGGATCAAACCCATGTCTCCTGCATTGGCAGGTGGATTCTTTACCACCAAGCCATTAGGGAAGCCCTCAATAACTTAATACCCTTATCAATAACTAGGGTGAATCCATGTCCAGTTTTCCTGGGCCAGTCCCTGTTTTCTACTACCATCCCTATTTATTAACAGTGCCCCCACTTCACTCTCAAAATTGTCCTAGTCTTGATGATATATTATATTGTAACTCACCCCTGTGTTTATTTCTGTCCCATCCCTCTGCCTCATTTCAGAGGAAAATACTATCTTTAATGTTGTGTTTATTGTTTGGTATTTATTTGCTTTTTTTTTAGTCATATATGTGACTAAATATTATATTGCTCATTTAAAAACTTTATAAAGAGGATGTCATACAATTCTACTCTTTTGGAACTGTTTTTTCCCAGTCAGCATTATGTTTACCTATGTTATTGTGCTTAGAAGTAGTTCATTCATATTAATTTTCTCTGCTGTATTATATTCCATTGTGTAATTAGGCTATAACTTACTATTTCAGGGTTATTGTTATATGGATTTTTTCCAAGTTTGAGCTATAACATCCAGTTTTGTACTCAACATTCTGGTTTGCATCTATGTATACATATATGTGATACACATATATGAGTAGAATTGCTGTATATATGTGGGTTTGTGTGTGTGTGTGTGTGTGTGTGTGTGTGTGTGTGAGTAGAATTACTATAGGGTTAATGAGTATTCAACTTAAAAACCATAACATTAAAGCATTTTGGGGGTACTGGCATTGTTCTGTTTCCCAAAAGTACTTTGATTTAACATCTGTCTGCAAGGAATATTTAACTGAATATTTAAATTTTACCTATTTGCTAACATCATATGAAAGTTGCTAGATACACTTTCACCAAATTTGGAGTCTATATATAAAATGGTCTGACCTAACAAAATATAGTTTACCTGAAATACAAGAATTGCTTCTGTAAGTCATGCAGTCTCACAAAGATATAGAAATATTTTTCAGAGTAGCTCATGAAATGCCTTTGGGAGAAAAATGGCATATAAATACATATATTAGTTACAGAGAAAACAACCTGTATTTTAAGCACAGACTCCAGCTGGAATGACCCAAAGCAGACAGTATGAATGGAAGACTTTGATTGACCAAGCATCTTCTCATGACGGGCAGGCAACACTAGGACTGCCTGGACTCTTCTTGAACTCTTTCACATTCCCCACCCTGCTTTCTTCCTATTTCCTCTTTGGTGGTCTGTTTTTCTGTCTCCTTCTTATCTTGTTTGAAGTTCTTCCTGGTTCTGTCCAGGCCTCACTTCTCTTCTCCCTGCGTAATCTCCCTAAGTGACCTCACCATCCTTGTTTTCCAAATGTTCTCTGCAGATTGGTGACTTCTGAACTGTATTCTTTCAGCAAAATTCTCTCTTCTGGTCTCCAGATTTTCTGTTTTATTCAGTACTCCCACTTTGTTACCTCAGGGCACCTGAAACTTAATATCTGAAGATCAGGAGCAGTAGCAGTGAGAAGATACCAACGTCCAAGGTCAAAGAAACCCCAGTAATTTGGTAGGCACTAAGAGAGGGCATCAGAGGGTAGAGAGACTGACACCACAGTCACAGAAAACTAACCAATCTAATCACATGGACCACAGCCTTGTCTAACTCGATGAAACTATGAACCATGCTGTGTAGGGGCACCCAAGATGGATGGGTCATGGTGGAGAGTTATGACAAAATGTGGTCCACTGGAGAAGGGAATGGCAAACCACTTCAGTATTCTTGCCTGAGAACCCAATGAACAGTATGAAAAGGCAAAAAGATAGGATACCGAAAGGTGAACTCCCCAGGTTGGTAGGTGCCCACTATGCTACTAGAGATCAGAGGAGAAATAACTCCAGAAAGAATGAAGAGACTGAGCCAAAGCAAAAACAACACCCAGTTATGGATATGACTGGTGATGGAAACAAGGTCCAATGCTCTAAACAGTAACATTGCATAGGAACCTGGAATGTTAAATCCATGAATCAAGGCAAATTAGAAGTGGTCAAACAGGAGATGGCAAGAGTGAACATCGACATTCTAGGAATCAGTGAACTAAGATGGACTGGAATGGGTGAATTTAACTCAGATGACCATTATATCTACTACTGTGGGCAAGAATCCCTTAGAAGAAATGGAGTAGCCATCATAATCAACAAAAGAGTATGAAATGCAGTACTTGGATGCAATCTCGAAAATGACAGAATGATCTTTGTTTCCAAGGCAAACCATTCAGTATCAAGGTAATCCAAGTCTATGCCCAGACCAGTAATACTGGAGAAGCTGAAGTGGAGCAGTTCTATGAAGACCTACAAGACCTTTTAGAACTAACACTCAAAAAAGATGTCCTTTTCATTATAGGGGACTGGAATGCAAAAGTAGGAAGTCAAGAGACACCTGGAGTAACAGGCAAATTTGGCCTTGGAGTACAGAATGAAGCAGGGCAAAAGCTAAGAGAGTTCTGCCAAGAGAATGCACTGGTCATAGCAAACACCCTCTTCCAACAACACAAGAGAAGACACTACACAGGGACATCACGAGATAATCAACACTGAAATCAAATTGATTATATTCTTTGCAGCCAAAGATGGTGAACCTCTATACCGTCAGCAAAAGCAAGACTGGGAACTCACTATGGCTCAGATCATGAACTCCTTATTGCCAAAATTAGACTTAAATTGAAGAAAGTGTGGAAAACCACTAGACCATTCAGATATGACCTAAATCAAATCCCTTATGGTTATACAGTGGAAGTGAGAAATAGATTTAAGTTACTAGATCTGATCGACAGAGTGCCTGATGAACTATGGACTGAGGTTCGTGATATTGTACAGGAGACAGGGATCAAGACCATTCCCAAGAAAAGAAATGCAAAAAAGCAAAATGGATGTCTGAGGAGGCCATACAAATAACTGTGAAAAGAAGAGAAGTAAAATGCAAAGGAGAAAAGGAAAGATATACCCATTTGAATGCAGAATTCCAGAGAACAGCAAGGAGAGATAAGAAAACATTCCTCAGTGATCAGTGCAAAGAAATAGCGGAAAACAATAGAATGGGAAAGACTAGAGATCTCTTCAAGAAAATTAGAGATACCAAGGGAACATTTCATGCATAGGTGGGCTCAATAAAGGACAGAAATTGTATAGACCTAACAGAAGCAGAAGATATTAAGAAGACATGGCAAGAATACACAGAAGAACTGTACAGAAAAATCTTCATGACCCAGATAATCACAATGGTGTGATCACTCACCTAGATCCAGACATCCTGGAATGAGAAGTCAAGGGGGCCTTAGGAAGCATCACTATGAACAAAGCTAGGGGAGGTGATAGAATTTTAGTTGAGTTATTTCCACTCCTAAAGATGATGCTGTGAAGGTGCTGCACTCAATATGCCAGCAAATTTGGAAAACTCAGCAGTAGCCATGGGACTAGAAAAGGTCAGTTTTCATTCCAATCCCAAAGAAAGGCAATGCCAAAGAATGCTCAAACTACCACACAATTGCACTCATCTCACACGCTAACAAAGTAATGCTCAAAATTCTCCAAGCCATGCTTCAACAGTATATGAACCGTGAACTTCCAGATGTTCAAGCTAGTTTTAGAAAAGGCAGAGGAACCAGAGATCAAATTGCCAACATTCGCTGGATCATCAAAAAAGCAAGAGAGTTCCAGAAAAACAACTATTTCTACTTTATTGACTATGCCAAACCATTTGACTATGTGGATCACAACAAACTGTAGAAAATTCAAGAGATGGGACTACATGACCACCTGACCTGCCTCTTGAGAAATCTGTATGTAGGTCAGGAAGCAACAGTTAGAACTGGACATGGAAAAACAGACTGGTTCCAAATAGGAAAAGGAGTACGTCAATGCTATATTGTCCCTCTACTTATTTAACTTCTATGTAGAGTACATCATGAGAAATGCTGGGCTGGAAGAAGCACAAGCTGAAGTCAAGATTGCCAGGAGAAATATAGATAACCTCAGTTGTACAGATGACATCACCCTTATAGCAGAAAGTGAAGAACTAAAGAGCCTCTTGATGAAAGTGAAAGACGATAGTGAAAAAGTTGGCTTAAAACTCAACATTCAGAAAACTACAATCATGGCATCTGGTCCCATCACTTCATTTCAAATAGATGGGGAAACAGTCGAAACAGTGGCTGACTTTATTTTTTCGGCTCCAAAGTCACTGCAGATGGTGACTGCAGCCATGAAATTAAAAGACGCTTCCTCCTTGGAAGGAAAGCTATGACCAACCTAGACAGTATATTAAAAAGCAGAGACATTACTTTGACAACAGAGGTCTGTCTAGTCAAGGGTATGGTTTTTCCAATAGTCATGCATGAATGTGAGAGTGGAATATAAAGAAAGCTGAGCGCTGAAGAATTGATGCTTTTGAACTGTGGTGTTGGAGAAGATTCTTGAAAGTCGCTTGGACTGCAAGGAGATCCAACCAATCCATCCTAAAGGAGATCAGTCCAGGTTGTTCATTGAAAGGACTGATGTTGAAGCTGAGACTCCAATACTTTGGCCATCTGATTCAAAGAGCTGACTCATTTGAAAAGACCCTGATGCTGGGAAAGATTGAAGGCAGGAAGAGAAGAGGTCGACAGAAGATGAGATGGTTGGATGGCATCACTGACTCAATGGACATGGGTTTGGGTAAACTCCGGGAGTTGGTGATGGACAGGGAGGCCTGGCATGCAGTAGTCCATGCGGTCGCAAAGAGTCTGACACGACTGAGCAACTGAACTGAACTGAACTATTGATTCTCACTCCTGAATCGAGTCCCATGCTGTTTTGTTTTCCCATCTTGGTCGATGGTGCCTAGTTGTTCAAGCTGGCTGCCTGCATATTATTTTTGATCCCTTTTTCTCTCTACTTCGTGTCCTTGTTTCCATGTCCACTGCCATCATTTGTGCTACTTCAAACCTTCATTTTCCACCTGGAGTAATGAAATATTTTCCTGCAAGCCTCCCTGCCCTGACACCTTGTTCTTTCTAATCCATTATTCCCTGTGCAGGCAGAATCATCTTCTGAAAAAGTGCATCTTATGATACCTCTTGATGCACAAAATCCTGAATAGCCTCACAGTAAAATTAAAATCCTCAACATAGACCATAAGATCTACATAATCCAGCTTCTGATAACCTTTCCAGAATTTTCTTCTATCCCCCTGTCTTTATTACTCTCCCATAACACTGCTTTTACTTCAGTTCTTCAGCCTAGCCTGTACATTCTTTCTCCCAAAATGTTTTTATTCACTCTTCTTTTGGTAATCTGTAATTGCCCTTTGGGTTTAAAGAAGGTGTCAGTTCCTCTGAAAACTTTGTCTCATCTGATTTGTCCGTGGACATCGGACCTCTTCACTTAGAACATCGGCTGTTCTTCCTCCACAGCACTCATCACCAGTTGTAATTTTACTCATGGTTCTGTGATTTTTGGCTTACTGTTTCTTTTATCCTGAAAATATATATGCTACCTGAGGGCAAGGAGCTATGACAATTTTGTACCTGGTCCATCGAAGGTTCTTAATAAATTTTGCTGAATGAATTACTTAATAAACATTTTATTTATTATCTACTGTTCAACACAGTAATTATCTTGATGGAGGAAGAATACACATTAATTCAAAATAAGTAAAAACTCCTAAACCACTAAACATTTAAATAATTAGAAGACAAAGGAAGACAATATGCAATTAAGTGTGAAAATACATGGTACTGCATGAAACTGCTAGAGGAATTCAAGGAAAGAAGAGATATCTGGGGCTCCAACAGTTGGGGGTGTCTTCTTGGGAGTGGGTAACACTTCCATGAGTATAGGATTAGGTCACTTTAAACAACAGATATAAATTTGTAATCTCCCATAGCCCAGCCTTAATTATAATAATTATTAGTATGTTTTCTACAGCAATCTTTTGGCTGTTGTAAAGGAACTCACAAATATGTTATTATTTAAAATTCCTTTCTTCATGTTGACATAGTCATATGTTTCTCTGCTTTTCATACCACCCGTTTGAGTGACATCAAGCAGTGCTGCGTTCACTCTAGAGGGCTGTCCCAAATCGGAGTCTTCAGAAAGGATGGTGTTCATGGCACCAGAGTGGCACCCCCCCTCTCACCCCCAACAGCAGATGAAATATTTCAAAGGGGACATCTGCCACCACCACTGAGATTTTATGGAGTATCCACACATGTAGATTCACTAAAGTGGGCACGACAGCTGAAAAATATTAAAAGTGTGTGTGTTTTTAAAAACAACTTATGGTTAGAAATTAAGAAGTGACTTTTAAATAAGAACAGAATTTTTTTCTTTTGCAAGCATGTAGTTTTTTCTTTTTTTTTTGAAGACCCCACACTTGCAAAATCTTTTAGGTCATGTGTTTGCTTTACAAAACATTTGGCAAGTAATAGGTGCCATGGGAATATATCCACTCCATCTGGAGTCAGCAGATCCTCCTGGTTCCACTGTACCTGTGTTACCACCAGTCCCCACGGCTCACAAATGTTTTTGTTTTCTTTCTTTAATAAAATTTGGATGCAATAATTAAACTGAGGAACCTTACTGAAGTGAGTTCCTCCCTCAATTTTGTAAGGCAAATCTAAAGGGAGAAAGGAAATGTATATTTGCCAATTTGATGTTTACAAAAATTAAACCTGCATAGAATGTAATTACTTCTTTTCCTGGTAGAGCATTTCCTTTCACAAAACAAGGCCCAGTGAACACACATTATTTCTGACCTAGTTTGTTGTTTCTTTTTTTTTTAATCCCTCCAGTGGAAAACTTTTTAGAAGCTTTTAATTTTATTTTGATAATAGCAAGTTATGGGTCATGTTGTCCTAACTTTCGTCTTCCTTTAAAAAATTGAGCAGATATTAAAACTGGAAAAATGATTGGGTTAGTCTCACTTATTTATTGTCAGAGTAAGATTGTTTCTTGCTATATCCCTTGTTATTTTCAGCTTTTGTCTTCAGTTGAGAATAGTTATATTATTCCACAAAGATCCTTCTGGATTTCCCATTTCTCCCATCATTTTGTTTTGTTTTATTTATGTTTTATTTTATTTTAAAGGGGAGGTCATGTAGAAAATCAGGCTTATAATCTCACAAATACAGCATCCCTTGTTTGATATTTGGATCTTTCTTCTTTCATTTTGGCAAGAAATACTGTGGGAATAAGTTTTTCTGCCAAGTATCAGTTATTTAAATATTTCATTACCTCACAAAATAAAAAAGAAGATGGAAAAAATTAGCTTCCCTAAGACAATTGGACAAAGACAAATTCCTGATTTATCAGAAGACTGTTTTTTAGAACAACACTAGAAATTTTAAATCCTTTTTAAAAAATTTCTAGAGGTATTTATACTACTAAATTAATTCAAATGTTGACAACTGAAAACATAGTTTTCTAAGTAGGAAACATTTGGTATCAAAAAAGAACTTTTTCCCCACAAAAGCAAAAACAAAACAGACTAACAGCAAAGTATAAGTCTAAATATGTTATTAGAAGAAAGGAAAACATACATATATACCCACCCACACACGAAGAGTTTTCTGTGATCTTAATGCCTCCTGCCATTTTCTTGTCACCCTTGTATTTCTAACTACAAATCTGCAGTGACAGTAGTTACAAGAAGAGCTTGGTGGTGGTGGTGGTGGTGTGTGTGTGTGTGTGTGTGTGTGTGTGTGTGTGTGTGTGTGTGTAAGCAAAAACTGAGCAAAACTAGAGATACTTTATGGAAATTAACTGCTTTTCATGTGCTAAATTTTTTGTTTTAACTTCTATAAAATACAACTTTGTTTTTGGTGGAGAGCCATAAACCTAAAGATTTTGGTCTTTAAACTTAGTAGAATTATAAGTTAACTGAGAAGTTCTAAATTTACTCCTGCAAATATATTATCTGATTGATCTGGCAAGAAACAGTCAAATCATCTCAAGTGAAACACATATTGACAGTTTCATGACGATTTTATCCACCACTTTATAAATGCGGCCTTTTATATGTTTATATGTTTTAAATGTCTTTATTGACAAGCCTACTAAGAACATGACTTAAAAAAAAAGAATAAAAGAAAAATAAAAGACTAATGTATTTTGCAAAAGGAATCTTATTAGGACATTTCCCACAATGATGGGGTATTTAAGATTGTTTCTTTTGGACCTAGATCAAGGTTCTTTATTACTGATAGTTTCAGAATATCCTTGCTTTAAATCCATGTCAGCCATCTGACAAACCCATAGCAAGGAAACATATTGTCAAGTTTCAGTATATTATTATTTAATTATATTTTAATTTCCTAATGACAGATGGAATCCCCTTTATGCCAAATTGCTTTATGCCTGATTTTAAATTTCTATGTTGAAATAAATTCCTCCATTTTAATCTAGAATAACCAGTTTCTGAATGAAAAGCATGAAGCCTCTGAGAAACTGGAGGGAGTGATAATTCTAGGATGCACTTCTCCTTGTGCAATTGAATATAATTTGAACACTTGTAGGTTTAGGTTACACATTGGTTCTATGTCGGATACAAGGATCTGACTTTAATGGGTGAAAAGATCATATTTTTAGACATTATCTAAAAGAAAAACCTTTTGATATCTTATCAACTACAATTTTTAAAAAATTTTTATTGCAAGATGTTTGGTTTATAACATTGTGCTGGTTTCTGCCATACATCAACATGAATCAGCAGCAGATATACGTATGTCCCCTCCTTCTTGAATCTCCCTCTCATCTCCCACCCTATCCCACCTCTCTAGATTGTCACAGAGCACTGGGTTGAGCTCCCTGCATCATACAGCAAATTCCCACTGGCTATCTATTTCACATATGGTAATGTATATGTTGGGGCTTCCATCTTAGGTCAGTTGATAAAGAATCTGCCTGCAATGCATGAGACCTGGGTTCGATTCCTGGGTCAGGAAGATCCTCTGAAGAAGGAAATGGCAACCCACTGCAGTATTCTTGCCTGGAGAATCCCATGGACAAGGGAGCCTGGCAGGCTACAGTCCATGGTGTCGCAAGAGTCAGACACTACTTAGCAACTAAACCACCACCACCACCAGTGTATATGTCTCTGTGCTACTCTCTCAATTCGTCCCACCCTTCCCACTCACACTGTGTCCACAGTCTGTTCTTTGTCATTCACTATGTCCTGCAAATAGGTTCACCAGTACCATCTTTCTAGATTTCATACATGCACATTAATATACAATATTTGTCTTTCTCTCTGACTTAACTTCACGCTGTACAATAGGCTCTAGGTTCATCCACCTCATTACGACTGACTGAAATGCATTCTTTCTAAAAGCTGAATAACATTCCATTGTATATATGTACCACAGTTTCTGTATCCATTCATCTGTTAATGGACATCTAGGCTGCTTCCATGTCTTCAGTTCAGTTCAGTCCCTCAGTTGTGTCTGACTCTTTGTGACCCCATGGACTGCAGCACTCCAGGCTTCCCTGTCCACCACCAACTCCCTGAGCTTGCTCAAACTTGTGGCAATCGAGTTGGTGATGCCATTCAACCATCTCATCCCCTGTTGTCCCTTTCTCCTCCCACCTTCAATCTTTCCCAGCATCAGGGTCTTTCCAAATGAGTTACAACTTAGCAACTAAACCACCACCACCACCAGTGTATATGTCTCGATGCTACTCTATCGTCCCACCCTCCTCACTCACACTGTGTCCACAGTCCGTTCTCTGTTGTTCTCTATGTCTGCATGTCCATTGCTGTCCTGCAAATAGTTCTTCCCATCAGGTGGCCAAATTATTGGAGCTTCAGCTTCAGCATCCATCCTTCCAATTAATATTCAGGGTTGATTTCCTTTAGGATTGACAGATTTGATCTCCTTGCAGTCCAAGGGACTCTCGAGAGTCTTATCCAATACCGCAGTTCAAAAGCATCAATTCTTCGGCACTCAGCTTTCTTTATAGTCCAACTCTCACATCCATACATAACTAACAGCAAAACCATAGTTTTGACTAGAAGGACCTTTGTTGGCAAAGTAATGCCTCTGCTTTGTAATATGCTGTTTAGGTTGGTCTGTCTCTTAGCTATTGTAAAAAAGTGCTGGAATGAAATCTGGGCAACATGCATCTCTTTCAGGTAAGGTTTTCTCAGGGTATATGCCTAGTAGTGGGATTGCTGAATCTTATGGTAGTTATATTCTTATTTTTTTAAGGAATCCCCATTCTGTTCTCCATAGTGGTTGTATCAATTACCTTCCCACCACCAGTGCACAATCTTGTCAGCATTTGTTTGTAGATTTTTGAATGAAGGCCATTCTGACCAGCATGAGGTGATAGCCCGTTGTAGTTTTGATTTGAAGAATGGGAGAAAATAATTGCAAATGAAGCATATGACAAAGAATCTCCAAAATATACAAGCAGCTCATGCAGCTCAGTACCAGAAAAACAAACAACCCAAAATCAAAAAGTGGGCAGGATACCTAAACAGATGTTTCTCCAAAGAAGACAAATGTGAAAAAATGCTCAATATCACTCATTGTTAGAGAAATGCAAATCAAAACTACAGTTTTTATGTAAGATGATACTATAAAGATAAAAAGAATAGACAATTATATTAGAGTCTAGAACAGACCCAAATAAAATATACCAGTGACTTTAGCTGATAGTTATAGGATTTCTTCTCTAATAATTATTTTTGGGACTATTCTCTGAAGGCTAGTTAATATAAAATTCTAAACATTTTCCTATACTAAAGATCAGGGAAATCGTGAGTCAGATTAATTACACCTCTCAAATTCTAGATGACATAGAACAATAAATATATATCAGTGCTCTTGATTTTATTCATAAAAACAGATTTTAATGGAATTTAATCATTTTTAAATATTTGAAAATAGTTTATTCTCTGGTATAATGACTCAGAAGGTGTTCTCCAAAATTAGCAATTTCTAAGATCGTTCCTTTTATAAAATTTGGTTTTAGTGACTATTGGATTATCTCCTTTTCTTGAACGACTTGGCTTAGTCACAGACACAGACACACATACACACACAAACTTGTCACCTTATCAAATACATATATTTTAAATTTTGTTTCCTTGACTGATAAATTTGGTCAGTGTATTCAAAGTCTGGGACATGGGCAGAGGTAGATGCACGTTTTTGAGGCTGAAACATATACAATGGGAGGGGGACCTCCTCCTTGAGAAAAAGAATGCAAAATAACAAAAAAAATAGGTTCAGGATCTTGAAAGGAACTCTTGCTAGTGAGGTGCCAGAATCTTATGCTTTATTGGCATTTCAGAAATATTTCACTTAATATAGGCCATAGATTGGGGCCTGCATGTGAAATTTCAGTCCCCTGTCTAATCTCCTTGTTCTATTCTGCACTTGATTCCCAAAAGGAACGGTTAATACTGACAGTCAGACATTTATGAGATTAACATGCTAATGTGCTAATCTCTCTGTTTTTGTTTTTGTCTCAGTCCCTCTATTCCTCATTCTCTCTCTCTTTCCCTCTCTCTCTCCCTTCAAACTCTCTTTAGTCTTTCCAGAAACTTTTTCCTATCACTTCTTCTTTGTGTATTCTTAGATTGAGACAAGTCTTGAGAAAGCCTATAGGGAGCAATCATTTTGTTTTTATTGAGTAAGAAACGCTTACTTTTCCCCTTGTCTCTTGAAGTATTTTTTCTCCAAACTCCTTCTCCCTCGTCATTGATGTTCTCAGGTAGAGAAGGCCAAGACTTAGGTAGAGGGTTTAGGTCAAATGTATCAAATCCATAGCCAGTTAGGTGATGAAAATGAGCAAAGCAGACCCGGTTATGAGACACAGCAGTGAGTGACAGAGATTGAAAGTTTTGCCTCATATAGCAGCAAAGCTTCAGCTCTGGAAAAATGTTTCAGATTTGCCTATATTTCCTGTGGTCTAAATCTTTTTCTTTCTTCCCCAGAAAAAAATAACAGTATGGTTTTAAAATATAAAGTCTTCTGATTTTTGAATGTCTGCAAATCCACATTTAAGAATATTCATTACCATTTAGGCTACAGTCTATTAGGCGTTAGGGTTAGCACAATTATGAGACTACTTAAGTCTGTATATAGCTTAGGGAAGAGGAGCTTTCTTCTAGTGCAGCCTAGGTTTTCAGGGTGGATTTCTAATAAAATATATTTCAATTTTACCTTTAAGATTATTAACATGGCATGTGCTTTTCCTTTCACAAGATTTCTGTAACTTCCTCTTGGACTTGAGTGTTTTTTAACTCTGTAGCTGTGGCATTTTGTGGTTTCAAATCCATCCAGGAATGCTGTGCTATTGAGGATTTTCCTATTCCCACATTAAACACGAGAGCAGCATGATTATACAGAATGCATTTCCTGTCATTTGGCCTCTTGACATTTCCAGTATGCTCTATAGCTGAGCCTGGAAGGGGTTTTTATGTAGTTGAAATCTCTTGCACACACACACACAAAAGCAGGTCTGGAATCTCATTTCTTTTTTCTCTAGGGAACATCCATGCTCTCAGTTGACATCAACACATGATAGAAATTGGTCATTCCCTGATACAGTCATTCAGGAATTTTTGCTATTTTAAGGCCTATTATTATTTCCAGCAGTTGCTACTTCATCATTCAGCAAAATACAGCCATCCAGCACTTCCTGACATATCAGTAGTCCTATTCAGAGCCTTAACTTCCCAGTAGCCAGCACTGTCACTGAATGCAGACATGCTGGGGGCAAGAGCTCATGGGCTTGGCTCTCATACACAATGTGGTCCACTGGGCCTCAGTGCTTGCTCTTTACTTTTCTGAGGAGTCTAGGTTTCAGCAGCCTTTTCTAAGTAAAATCAAGCAGACTTTGAGACTGTATCCTGTTTCTGCTACTCCAGCTGCATTTGCAACTTCTTTTTGTGCAAAAAAAAAATGAAGGATACAAACAATGATGAAAACAAAGAGAGCAGAAAAATAAACATGTAGAGTTAGCGGCAAAATACCCAGGAGCAAAGAACAGAAAAGATGAGGAAGAGAAAAATAGGAGACCCAGAATGAGTCAAAGGAGGGAATTAGGAAGACACGTATGCTCAGTTTCTAGCTGCTTTTTCTGTTTTGACTTCTAGAGAGTATTTGAATGTCTTATAGAACTTCTTCAGTTTTATAGGAAGGAACTCAATGGGATGATTTTTTTTAAATTACAGTTTTTTTCCCTCTATTATGCTGGTTTACTATGGATTTTACAACCATCTAGTTGCTAAATTAATGCTTCATAGGACGTAACGCTTGCTGATAGCCTGATCTTCCATTCTTCTTGCAAATGTCTTTGTTTGATGTTTGAGGTTTTTGAATCTTTGCAATTTTAAACTATGGATAACTAAAGATTCATTAACTTAAGCACTATTAAGTTTCTAGACAAAGTTTTGCAGGGATGTAGCTTTATATACATAAAAGTTTAACCAACTTCAGATAATAAAATGTTTTAAATCAACTGAGCATAGCTGGAAAGAGTATGTGAGTTCTCTGCAGCTGCGAGGATTTTTTTTTTTTAAGTAATTGAAAAGAGGTCATTTTCAACATAGTTTGGTGCATTATCAGTTTGTAGTAGGCAATACAGACTGATTCTGAGCTGTTGTTTGCTTAGATGACTAAGTTGTCATTTTAAATTAGCTTTTGTTTTTCTTAAAGGCTGATTGCTTTTTTGAAAAAATTCAAGGTTACTTGATTGCCAATGACAAGAGTATTATGGTTACATTAAAAAAAAAATCCCCAAACCTACCTAATTGTACAGAACTATATTACTTTTGATTTATTTTACAACAAAGTATATATTTTTAACACGAATGAGTGACTTCACTTTCACTTTTCACTTTCATGCGTTGGAGAAGGAACTGGCAACCCACTCCAGTGTTCTTGCCTGGAGAATCCCAGGGACGGCGGAGCCTGGTGGGCTGCCGTCTATGGGGTCGCACAGAGTTGGGCACGACTGAAGCAACTTACAGCAGCATATATATTTAAAACCAGAAAAACACATGTTTACTAATGATACTAATAAGGTAAAATGCCTTGTTTCTGGCAAGAGGATCACTGCTAATGTGTTTAATGAAACATAAATATTCATAGTTCTCTCAATTTAAAATATGTCTTATACCTCCTTTTCTCATGTCTATCATAACTTTCTGGACAAATGCACTCTAGCAATTAAATGCTTTTACTGATACTTTCTGTTGGTGGGTATATGCTATAAGGATTTTTCCCTTTCCAAATCACACCATGAAGGGTGGGCACTGTGCCATCCACATTTTCTTATTGTTGTAAACACTGTATACAGTGTTTAGTGAAGGGATACCAATATGGTGTTGTCACTGGCTATAGAAAAGAAATTATTCTTTCTACAGAGCAATTTGGGTCAAAGAAATAGCTAGTTAGGCTTGTTCCTGTTCTAAGAAGCAGTTAGTGAAATTAAGTACCTCAGAGCCTTAATCGAACTCTCCTGGGTTGCTTGCTGGGGGCACATGTTCTGAACACCTACTACATGCCAGGCACTGTTTGCAACAGTGAACAAAACAGATTAAAAAGCATGGTCCCCAGGGGGTGCAGATTCTAGTGGGAGAAGGTAGATTATAACTAAGATGAGTAAGTAAATTAAGTGGAATATTAGAAAGCTGTGTGTGCTATGAGGAAAAAGTGAAACAGGAAGGGTAGGGGTGCAGGTAGGTGTAGAAGAAACACAATTTTAAGTAGATAGCCAGGAGATGAGGTGACTACAAAGATGATATTTCTACAAAAACTTGAAGAAAGTGATGAAATGAGCCATAAGGATGCTTGGGGAAAGCATGCAGATAAAGACACTGCAATTATTGGTGTCTTCCTGGACTATCAAGGCCACTGGGGTGTAAGAAGACTGAGCTAAGGAAGGGACACAGGAAGTTCGGTGAGAGTGATGCAAAAAGCACTATGGACCTTAGAGGGCTTGTAAAGTCAAGGAGAGATGTGCTTTCAACTCCGAAGAAAATGGGAAGGAGGGCTGCTAAGGAGGAGGATGGCAGAAGCTCACTTAGGATCCACTAAGAACACTCCATTTAGCAGTGAATGGATGGAGGAGGAAGGAGCTGGGGGCACGGGGCATCATATAGGAGGGTATATGGCAATGGCCCAGGCACAAAGAGAGAATCTCATAAGTTACCTTTAATGTGTCTTCAGTTATCACAGTTGAGAACTTTAGCTACCTACCCTCACAGAGAACACTGTAGTCAAGCATTGAGAAGTTACTGGAAGCTCTCCACATGGCTCCACTCTTCACATTCTCCCCATCACAGAGATGGCCACAAGGAGAGCCTCCCATCAAACTCTGTGACATTCTGGTAAATATGTACTTATACATGCAACATCTTCATATGTTCTTTCAGCAACCAATTAATATAAACCAGATGTGCAGTGAGCCAGAATCCGCTCTGGAGGTTGTCTGGGGAAGGGAAGGATGTATTGATTTAGATTGCGCTCCTGCACCTCTTGCTGCCATGTGCTGCTCCTGCTGCAGCTTGGACATCAGCTGCTGAACGAAAGCCTCAGCTTCCAAAATCCCCTCTTGTTGATTACGTAGAGGAACTCTGGGTCAACAAGGTCATCTAATGACCTCACTGCAAAGCACAGAGCATCAAGGCATGGCATCTTCCTATAAGAAGTCCCTAAATGCCCCCCGCCAGTGTTTAACATGATCTGCTCTAGAGTGAGCTTGAAGCAATAACTTCTTGTTATTTGTAAAAATAAAGACTCAGAAAAAAATGTAAGAACAGGTAGGGAGTATTTGAAAGGTTTTGAGTAAAAATGTAACCTTGCCCCGTTCTCCCAATAAGTCAAGAAATACGAGCTTTTGGTTTAAGCCAGATCATGTATGAAAGAAAGATAAAGAAAAATGAGTTTATTAAGTCAACAAATTGTCAGAAGAAAAGGATGAAAATCTTGGGATTTAAATTATTTATGAGAATAATCCAAAACCATAGCCAAACAAAGCAATAAACATAGCTTGGATCAAAAGTGTTTATGTGGTTTTGTAAATTTCCCTGTTCAAATCTGATTGGAACTTTATAATTGGTGAAATATGCATAGTTAGAACATTCCTCTTAAATATTAAAAGTCCAATATTTATTGAGAATATCAGCAATAATTCCATCTCTCCAGCTTTGATTTTTTTCCAGATGTTATTTATGTTCACCAAAATCATTAATATGAAATCTTTACTTCTAATGTTATTAATAAATATTTTGTTAACCCATCACTCATATTCTATTATCATTGGCTCTTCCCCTGTATAAAGAAATCCCAATTTTACATAAACCATACAATGTCCAAGGTGGAGTAATTTATGCACCTAGTAAAGCAAGCAATTTAAGTTGCTTTTCCTCTTGGTCAGGATGAACTTGTCTTCCCTCCTTTTAATCAATAGACCAAGAATATTGGCAATGGAAGTCATAGGCTCAAAAAAACACTTGGTTTTATGTGATGGAGGAATCATACTCATGGAGAAGAATTGTAAATGGGATTGTGGACTACTCACTTCCTTTGGAAAGTCAGAGTTCTTTTCTGTGCTGTCCACTCTTGACATAGCTATGGGTCCTGAAAAGTGCTCAACATGCTGAACTTCTCTTCTTCCGTTAGTGGAAATCCCTTGGACCCCGTGTTTTTCCATTTCCTCTTTTAATAGAATAAAGACATCTTCTTCCACAAATATTAAGGGTGATAAAATGATAGTGCTTTATTTTTTAAATCTCTGGACAAGATAAATGACTTGAGGGCAAGGAAACGCCTGCTTTTTCTTTCTTTCCTTATTCCTTTTTTTTTTTTATTAAAGAAAAAAGAATGAACTAATTTCGTTTGAAGTAACCCAGATGTCTTCAAGATAGAACCTGTCTGCCAAAAGAGTTCTTTAGAAATTCTCTGATGAGTCAAAATTCCAAGATTCTTTCCCATGTTGGCTTGTGCAGGTCCCTAATACTGCTTTGAGTTAGGTCAGAGCGATAAAGTGTCTCTCACTAAACTGTTCCTATAATCCTCTCAGTAGTCACTTGATCCTGTGAATCCAGAATTTCTCCAGAATCTTATCCCAAGAAGTCATTTTTCATTTTCCACTATGTCTGTGCAGATCCATAAACTAGACAATTAAGAAAATAATATTTGTATGAATGTTGATTGATTCAACTACTAATTGGTAATATCTGTGTGTAGTTGTTTCCTTCAATATAATTTATATTATACTTAACTAGTCTCCTGTCTAGGATATCAGCCATTATGCATTAGGACAACATTTGTTATACTTTAATTATCTTTTATAGAGTATCAATAGAGCATTAAAAAAAAATGAAGTGTTTGCAGAGTGCACTCCATAGCTGAATGGATGTGTTTAATTTTCTCCTTGGTAAAATTTCCCAGATACCCTTCTCTGGAGTAGTCATTTAAATGATGGTGATCTTTGGATGATGCTGTTAAGATTAGATAAAAAGAGTATGACTCATAAACATGTCATTTAAACAAGGGAACAAGTAACTAGAATCCACTCTCTCTAGCCAAAAACCTCTCATTTTTATGGCTTTTCCACTCCCACATGAATGGCATACACCTCCAGCTCTAAACTGGCAGGTTTTCTTAGAAAAATGACCCATTCTATGATGAAGAATACCTAAATCCCACAAGTGAAAGAAACACCCTGTTATTACTCTTCCTGTTCAGCTCATGAAAAGCAGAAGTACGTGAGAACCAGACCCAACCTGTAATTTGGTAGCCAAACAACTGATCTGTGCTGTAACAGGAAAAATAAAAATACAGCTCCATTTTGGTATTCTTGGCTGGTCTACCCTGGAGGAGTGAAACCTTGATTTCCTCATTTCCAGAACAATGTTCTTGTCTGTCATTAGATTCCAAATAGAGAAGCTTGTCCACATGGGGAGTTCAATGTTTGCTTCCATTCCAAGGACTGAGATTGAGGGTATAGAGTTTGGGTTTCTCTTTTACTTCTATGGTCTTCCTCTACTGCACTTTCTTTCCTTCTTGCTTTTCTCTTTCTTTGTTTTTTTTTTAATAAAAAAAGAATGAACTAGTTTCATTTGAAGTGACCCAGATATCCTCAATACAGATTCTGTCTGCACTCAGGAGAAAGAAAGTGCATTTTAGGGTTGAACTGTATTAGGCTTTTTTTTTTTTTTCCTTTAAGCAAGTGATAAAAGTTAAACTGAAATATATTACAATTTTCAGGAGTTTATTTGTACATATATGGATTTGAATTTGGCAGTGCCAAATCAGAGTTGGTTAGAGCACTCCACCCACAGGAGCAAAGGGATAGGTTTTTATACAGAAGGAGAAAAGCAAAGGAAGAAAATTATTTGACTGGCTATAGTTTAAGCAGTCGCCTTCTTTAGGAAAGCTTATTTGGCTGTTTGTGATTGTTTGTTTGTAACTGTCATCTTTGTGGATTTGAGTTCATTGGCTCTGGCTTAGATTTCAGTTTGTTTTCATAGGCTGCCAAGGCATTAGAGATCTCAATTTGATGGCCTTTTGGTTTAATTACTTTAACACAAGGAACACAGTTACCTCACTATTGAAGTAATCAGAGTTCCTCACATCCTTGACTGACTACAACTTGCTTAGTGAGAGAAAGGACAACTCTTCCTAGTTCAGTCTATAATGCAATAAAATGGAGATTGATGAGAGTTCTTGTTTTAGCAATACCACTAATACATAATAAATACACACATAAATATATGTACACACATATGAATATGTATATATGAATACACATATATATGAATATACACATATATGAATACGTATATATTGGTGTATAATTTAACTGGGAATATTCATATTTTTAACAGCAACAAAAGTAATAAAGACAGTGTTATTCTATAACTGTCATTGAAGACAAGATTTTGTCACATATATGAATACGTATATATTGGTGTATAATTTAACTGGGAATATTCATATTTTTAACAGCAACAAAAGTAATAAAGACAGTGTTATTCTATAACTGTCATTGAAGACAAGATTTTGTCACAGATAGGTGAGGAAAGGGGAATTTGACACTGTTGTAAGAGAAATAGCTTTTAATTGACAGAGTCTCCAAGGAAAAAATCATTCCATCAAGATGCTGGGAATCTGAAGCTCAAAAGAGAGGCTTGGTCACTTATCTAGTAAGTGATCTGGAGTCAAACCAGAGATTTGATTCTTAGGCCAGTGAGTTCCTCACATTCTAAAAAATATGCAGAATTGTTTTCATCATTAAATACGACATACCAACATCATTCTAGAAATTTGAGTGTAGTATGTGTTCATAAGACAATATTACAACATAGATATAATATTTTCCTGGGAGATGTTTAATTTAAATAATCTTTTTGGTGGATACATTTGTTATGGGAAGAATGTCACTAATTTCAGCCAGTCTCTGTATTAAAAATATGTTAGCAGGCTAAGACAAAAACTAGCTTTGTCTATTCTTTCCCTAGCCTTACCCTAATTTGGTGTTGTTGACGTCTGTGTTAATGGCTAAGTTGCCATTACTTTCCCATTCACCTCTGGGATAAGGAAAGGGAAGTATGAAGAAGTGAAAGACTTGTATGTCAGGACCATTGAAGAGGATTAATGAGAGCACCAGAACTCAGTGTGTGCTTCGAGCTGATGAGGTTGTGTGACAAGGAGGCCTGGAGAAAAAAGGTGTTTTCAGGGTATTGGAAGTCTTCTCAAGGCTGGAAAGTAGACTTCTTATCTCCTCAGCCCTAGGGTGATCTATACCCTCAACCCTGTGAGATGCCAGTATCCCTCAAGAGGTGGTTTAGGGCTTGTAAAGGTGGGGGCTACTCAGGAATGACTATGGCCATGAGGGTCACAGGGAAAAGTACATGTGCCCAGCAGAGAAGGCTCCTAATGGTCTCCTATGATGAATGTAACAGCAATGTCCAGTATTCACTGGTGACCAACGTGCCCTGCTCTAAATGATCCCAGAAAACATCATGACTAAATCACAGCTTCCTTCCAGAAAAACAGGAGGAAATTCCAGCAGAATGTTTGATGAGTAAGAATTTTTTTTTTAAAGTTGAGAATCAAATTTCATTCACATGACAAAAGTCTAGCACACTCAGATGGGTTCTCTTCCCCTTTTTTGTCTATGTACATACCCTTCATCCAAACTTCGAGGTGAGAAAGATGAGTTGCAGGAAAAAAAAAAAACCATGAAAGTTATTTCCTGGCATCTTACCCAGGAATGAGTGATGAATAGACCCTAGAAACAGCTTTAAAAGCCATTTTCTTTGCTCATGTGAGGTCATAAGGTTTCTCTGTGCAACTCTCTGGGCACTAGAATGAATGAAAATGGCCCAAAACACACTCAAAGTCTATCATTGATTTGAAGTGACTGATGGCTGGTCTTGTCTGATTGTGCTGTATTGTCAAACCATCCATCATTCCAAACAAACCCTGTACTCCATAGTCCAATATATGGTTACTTGTGGCCAAAGAGTTGAGGATTTATTTATTTATTTTTCCCAGAGAGCAGTTGGTGGTGGGATGAGGGAAAAGAGGACATGTTGCTTCCTATTACAAAACTACAAAGTAGTTGTCTGTTAGGAAGAAAGTACTCTGATGACACATGCTACATTTTTGTTAAGTTTACGTAGGAGTGTGTTCATTTCCATTGAGCAACCCACATTTCCTTCATTTCCCACACTTTCTTCAGGTTGTGTCTTCCCCAAGTTTTTTCACAAGACTTAATATTTGTCCTACTTACAAAACCAGCCTTTTCTGATTCCTAGCCAATCCTGCTCTGAGACAGGAAGTTCACTTTTTAAGACTACCTAAAATGATTGTAAAAATATTTCATCCGTATTATCTAAAACTTAGAAGATAGAAGTTATGAATTAAGAAAGAAACATCAGACATGACTCCCTCTTATCCCACATCCTGGAGGATCTCTGTTCTTTTCTTCCAAGGTGTTCCTAGGTTTTGTGTCCTTTTCCCCCATGTAATGTTTTATCTTGAGTGTTTCTGCTAAAGTCATTGCAAAACCTTCCCAGGCATGATTCTTGGGGCAGACAGGGAGTGTTAGCCTCTCCTGACTCATTCTGCTGGGTTAACAGGGCTGCGCAGGGCTAAGCCCACCCATTCTGAATCACCATCACTGCTTATCTCACCTATGACATGGCATCTCCTTCTCACCTCTGGGCTTCAGAGTTGAGGACAGAATCTAGCTTGTCATTCAAATCCTGCAGTGCTTCCAGTCTCATGAAATCTCAGGTCCAATCCTGCTAGAGGTGCCATGGTTCCTAGAACTTGGGTTTTTCTTTAGTCTTCACTGAGGCTTCTATCTTTATATAGTAATGAGAAGCTGGCTTTGCTCTTGCCAGGTATAACACCTCCCTCTATCTCTTTTCTGTGCACCTATCCTTCTAGAACCTAGAGAAGAAGGTTGTTTTGCCTTGACATCTGAGTGCCACTAGCTTAGACCCCATCCCATCCCTCCTTGCTTCCTTGATACTATATTATGACTGTCTCTCAGCAAGTTCCAGTGTGTCTTGGTCACTTGTCCTGAGTACATTATAAATATATGTGACTGTATTCAATGGGAGTAATTCCTTTTCCTAATTGTTAACCTCAGCCAGGCCTTCTACAATCATTAGCTCCTAAGTCCAAAAGAAACAGATTTGCTGTGGCTTCAATAGCCGAAAGCTAGATAGTGGAAGGAATTGCTCTGGGCTTCTCTTTCTCCTATTCTCTTCAACACTTCTCTAATGAGTTTCTTTGATACCTGAACTTTCCTTCTTTGGGAAGCTCCTTTAAAGTGACTTAGTCTGGGTTTTACATGACTTTTAAGGTGCAAATCTCCTGAGTTTCTTGTCTTGGCTCACTGCCTTAAACCAGTTGTTCTGAATTGGGCATAATTTTTCCTTACTGGGGACATTTGGCAATATCTGGAGATATTTTTGATCATTCTCAGGGAGGAATGCTACGGAGATATGGTGAGTAGAGGCCAGGGATGCTGTTAAACATCCTACGAAGGATAAGACTGCCCACACAAGAAAGAATGAACTGGCCTAGAATGTAAATAGTGCCGCGTTTGAGAAAACCTACCTTAGGCTGTCCACATAAAATCTAATAAACATACAAAGCCACACCGAACTCTGGTGGAAGACTTGCTGAGCCTTCTTTTCTCTGTGATCTTGGAGAGACGCTCAGTTCAGTTCAGTTGCTCAGTCATGTCCGACTCTTTGCAACCCCATGAATTGTAGCACGCCAGGCCTCTCTGTCTATCACCAACTCCCGGAGTCTACCCAAACCCATGTCCATCGAGTCAGTGATGCCATCCAACCATCTCATCCTCTGTGGTCCCCTTCTCCTCCTGCCCCCAATCTTTCCCAGCATTAGGGTCTTTTCCAATGACTCAACTCTTTGCATGAGGTGGCCAAAGGATTGGAGTTTCAGCTTCAACATCAGTCCTTCCAATGAAAACCCAGGATTGATCTCCTTTAGGATGGATTGATTGGATCTCCTTGCAGTCCAAGGGACTCTCAAGAGTCTTCTTCAACACCACAGTTCAAAAGCATCAATTCTGCAGTGCTCAGCTTTCTTCACCTTCCAACTCTCACATGCATACGCGACCACTGGAAAAACCATAGCCTTGACTAGACGGACTTTTGTTGGCAAAGTAATGTCTCTGCTTTTAAATATGCTATCTAGGTTGGCCATAACCTTCCTTCCAAGGAGTAAGCGTCTTTTAATTTCATGGCTGCAGTCAACATCAGGAGTGATTCTGGAGCCCCAAAAAATAAAGTCTGACACTGTTTCCACTGTTTCCCCATCTATTTCCCATGAAGTGATGGGACCAGATGCCATGATCTTAGTTTTCTGAACGTTGAGCTTTAAGCCAACTTTTTCACTTTCCTCTTTCACTTTCATCAAGAGGCTCTTTAGTTCTTCTTCACTTTCTGCCATAAGGGTGGTGTCATCTGCATATCTGAGGTGATTGATATTTCTCCCGGCAATCTTGATTCCAGCTTGTGTTTCTTCCAGCCCAGCATTTCTCATGATGTACTCTGCATATAAGTGTAAATAAGCAGGGTGACAATATACAGCCTTGACGTACTCCTTTTCCTATTTGGAACCAGTCTGTTGTTCCATGTTCAGTTCTAACTGTTGCTTCCTGACTTGCATACAGGTTTCTCAAGAGGTATTCCCATCTCTTTCAGAATTTTCCACAGTTTATTGTGATCCACACAGTCAAAGGCTTTGGCATAGTCAATAAAGCAGAAATAGATGCTTTTCTGGAACTCTCTTGCTTTTTCGATGATCTAGCGGATATTGGCAATTTGATCTCTCGTTCCTCTGCCTTTTCTAAAGCCAGCTTGAACATCTGGAAGTTCACGGTTCACGTATTACTGAAGCCTGGCTTGGAGAATTTTGAGCATTTACTTTACTAGCGTGTGAGATGAGTGCAAATGTGCAGTAGTTTGAGCATTCTTTGGCATTGCCTTTCTTTGGGATTGGAATGAAAACTGACCTTTTCCAGTCCTGTGTCCACTGCTGAGTTTTCCAAATTTGATGGCATATTGAGTGCAGCACTTTCACAGCATCATCTTTCAGGATTTGAAATAGCTCAACTGGAATTCCATCACCTCCACTAGCTTTGTTCATAGTGATGCTTCCTAAGGCCCACTTGACTTCACATTCCAGGATGTCTGGCTCTTGGTGAGTGATCACACCATTGTGATCTTCTGGGTCATGAAGATCTTTTTTGTACAGCTCTTCTGTGTATTCTTGCCCACTCTCTTAATATCTTCTGCTCTTGTTAGGTCCATACCATTTCTGTCCTTTATTGAGCCCATCTTTGCATGGACTGTTCCTTGGTAACTCTAATTTTCTTGATGAGATCTCTAGTCTTTCCTATTCTATTGTTTTCCTCTATTTCTTTGCACTGATCATTAAGGAAAGCTTTCTTCTCTCTCCTTGCTATTCTTTGGAACTCTGCATTCATATGGGTATATCTTTCCTTTTCTCTTTTGTTTTTCACTTCTCTTCTTTTCACAGCTATTTGTAAGGCCTCCTCAGACAGCCATTTTGCTTTTTTGCATTTCTTTTTCTTGGGGATGGTCTTGATACCTGTCTCCTGTACAATGTCAGAAACCTCCATCCATAGTTCATCAGGCACTCTGTCAGATCTAGTCCCTTTAATCTATTTCTCACTTCCACTGTATAATCATAAAGGGTTTGATTTATGTCATACCTGAATGGTCTAGTGGTTTTCTCCACTTTCTTCAATTTAAGTCTGAATTTGGCAATAAGGAGTTCATGATCTGAGCCACCGTCAGCTCCCAGTCTTGTTTTTGCTGACTGTACAGAGCTTCTCCATTCATGGCTGCAAAGACTACAATCAGTCTGATTTTGGTGTTGATTATCTGGTGACGCCCATGTGTAGAGTCTTCTCTTGTGTTGTTGGAAGAGGGTGTTTGCTATGACCAGTGTGTTCTCTTGGAAAAACTCTATGAGCCTTTGCCCTACTTCATTCTGTACTCCAAGGCCAAGTTTACCTGTTACTCCAGGTGTTTCTTGACTTCCTATTTTTGCATTCCAGTCCCCTATAATGAAAATGATATCTTTTGGGGGTGTTAGTTCTAAAACGTCTTGTAGGTCTTCATAGAACTGTTAAACTTCAGCTTCTTCAGCATTACTGGTTGGGGCATAGACTTGGATAACCATGATATTGAATAGTTTGCCTTGGAAACAAACAGAGATCATTCTGTCGTTTTTGAGATTTCATCCAAGTACTGCATTTTGAACTCTTTTGTTGACTATGATGGCTACTCTATTTCTTCTAAGGGATTCTTACCCACAGTAGTAGATATAATGGTCATCTCAGTTAAATTCACCCATTCCAGTCCATTTTAGTTCACTGATTCCTAAAATGTCAACGTTCACTCTTGCCATCTCCTGTTTGACCATTTCCAGTTTGCCTTGATTCATGGACCTAACATTCCAGGTTCCTATGCACATTGCTCTTTACAGCATCAGGCATTGCTTCCATCACCAGTCACATCCACAACTGG
Source organism: Okapia johnstoni (assembly GCA_024291935.2). NCBI lineage: Eukaryota > Metazoa > Chordata > Mammalia > Artiodactyla > Giraffidae > Okapia > Okapia johnstoni. The sequence continues at coordinate 27,764,144 of CM044319.1, read as the reverse complement.
GTGTTGTTTTTGCTTTGGATCGTCCCTTCATTCTTTCTGGAGTTATTTCTCCACTGATCTCCAGTAGCATGTTGGGCACCTACCGACCTGGGGAGTCAGTAGGTGAAAGGACATCTTTCAGTGTCCTATCTTTTCGCCTTTTCATACTGTTCATGGGGTTCTCAAGGCAAGAATACTGAAGTGGTTTGCCATTCCCTTCTCCAGTGGACCATGTTTTGTCAGAACTCTCCAACATGATCCGTCCGTCTTGGGTGGCCCTACATGGCATGGCTCATAATTTCATTGAGTTAGACAAGGCTGTGGTCCATGTGATTAGATTGGTTTGTGTTTGTGCCCTCCAAGAGTCTGTTTCCCCAGTCCTGCATAAGTTCTGGTGGCTCTATGGTGGGGTTAATGGTGACCTCCTCCAAAAGAGCTTATACCATACCACCAATCCAGTAATTTCATATAGAAGCCATACTCCTGATGCTGCCAAAATTCTTATCTGTCAATGTCCTTCACCTTGCCTAGTAATTCGTACGTTCTAATGAATGGGAAAATGAAACAGGTTGGTTCCTGTCTTGGTGCAATGTATTTTTATTCTCTGTTACCATTGTTCTCCTCATCACCCTTGGTTTTTCCTTTAGTTGTGTACTTCAGCTGAATCCAGAGAGGCTTATCTTAGTCAAATCTCAGCTTTTCCCTCAAATTATTTTCTCCTGATATCCTTTCAATCTCACCTCTCTCTGATATTTACTAATTTTTCTTTATTATTTTTTGTCTCCTCGACATTTTACTATAAGATTTTTCTAACATAAAGATAAGCTTAAAGGACTGTAGAGTGAACAGCTGTGCAATCATCACCTAGACTGTATAATAATGCTTTGTGTTTATAACATAACTATTTATCCATCTATCCTCCTTGAGTTTTGATGCACTCCAAGGACTGTTTCAGTTATCAGTGTACTTTATCTTTAAACGCTTCAGCCTCCATAACCTTACTAGAATTTATATCTAGTATATCTTTTCACACATATTTTGATAAAATTTATATGCAGTGAAATGCACACATCTTAAGTGTACCATTTGATGAGTTTTGACAAATGCATACACGTGTCACCCAAACCAGAAAGAAATTTTTTTTCTTTAAACAACAAGCTGATCTCATTATTCATTTAGTTTGACCTCAGTTTCATGTTTGAGTAAATTCAGCACAACATAATCTGCTGTAGTGATTCACATATCTGGAACTATCTGAGGAACTGTTTTAAAAACATAGATTCCTATCTTTAGACCATGATTCAAGAAGCCCAAGATAGGGCCCAGAAATCTATGAGTCTTAAATGTCTCTCTAGGTTAATTATGATAATTAGTTAAGTTTGAAACTTCTCTCCTAAGGTAGTATGTCCCAAATTTGTGTGATAACACTTATCCAGGGTGTGCTTGTTAAATGTATGGATCACTATACCTCCCCCTTGAAATTTTGACTCAGTAGGTGTGGTCAGGACTCAGAATTTGTGTTGTCATTTGCTTTGTTGTTTTCTTACTAGCTATTCCTTCACTTTCTCATTTATTAAACACATATGTTCTGAGTGCCTATTATGTGTCAGGCATCTGGACAGCTATGAACTTTGGGCAAGTGTGGAAATCACTCTATAAAACATCAAAATGCTATCATGGTTAGAGATAAAATATGACTTGGAAGTATTGAGTGGTAACTTTAATCACCACCACTCTCATAGCCCTTACTCTCCCTCCTGCAAATCCTGCTGCAGTAAAATGAATGATGTAGAAAGTGCATCTGAGAAGTGAAGTTTTATCCTGAATTGTCCATCACCCAGCCCCTAGCCAGGAAACTGAGTTAGAAGAAAGACATTCTATTGTGAGGTTACAGAAGTATAATCCTGGAACTTCTTGGCCACATCTACAGCCTCAATATCTGCTGACTTTTTGAAGGGTCTTGGGTCCAAAATAAATTCATGAGCTGTACAATCTCCTGAAATGTTGAAAAAATTCTGTAGTATTTTTCTAATTACTTGGCCATGCCATTGGTATTTAATACAGCAGTTTCCATATCTATTTTAAGGCCCTTGCTTCCCATCATCTTAATGTAAACCCACGAAATGGGCAGAATGGAATTAGGGCCCCAAAGGACTGAACTGATGGTACCTACAGGCCAGGCACTGTGATTCAGTTAATTGAAATGATAGATAATTGTGCAGAAAAGTAGCAAGATACTTCTTACTTGATTGGCTCCATGTCAGGGCTGCCTCCTCTGTGGGGAATGCAAAAGGCTGTGCCCAGCCTCCTAGCACCGCTATGTGTTTACCAACTCAGACACTCAGGTATTGTCCCCACTTTAAGCAGACTGATGGGAATTAAAAGGGGGCTATCTCCAAACTACTATGGAGGTACAGATGGGGTTATTATAGAACTATCTGAGATTAAAAGCACTTATGGTGGAAGTGATACTGGGTAGAAGAATGACCTAGCAGAAGGGACAGGCATGGGCAAATGCAGCCTTGCAGGGAAGTATATGATATGTTTAGAAATGAAAAGTTATATGTTTTGATTGGAGTGTAGTGGGTGTGAGAAGGATCAATGAGTAGAGAGGCTGGAAATGTAGATTTGGGCCAGATTATAGTAGGCTTTGAATTTTAAGGCTAAGGGTTTAGGTTTTATTTTATGAGCAATAAGGACCCATTGAGTTGAGTGTTATAATCAAAGCTACACTATAGCTAAATTACTTTGGCAGCAGCTTGAAGGATAAGAGGCAATATGGACTTAAGACTCAGAAGAAGACTAAAGCTGTGTGTGAGACATGCCATGTAACAGCTGAGTGAACTAGAGTAGGTCACCAAACTTTTCTTCACCAGTTTCCTCATTTCTAAAATGTGTGTATCAATAGTTATCCTGCAGGGGCTCTGACATGGGTTTGAGATAATGGCTTTAAAATACCAGTACCAAACTTGACAAATATAGACAACCAGTAAGTGCTCACTGGAAAGGAGGCGACACTGAAGAGGGTTTCTCTACAGTTTGACTGAAAAACATGAGAAAAAGGAGAGGGAATGGGAAAAAAGAAAGGAATATGAAATAATATAAAAGAAGAATCTCTAGATCTTTTAAGAATGTGGAAAAGAATAAAAGATTACTGATGTTTGGCAACTGGTAACAGCAAGGATGATGCCATGTCAGAAGTCAGAGTAATAAAGGAAAGTATTTAATAATTTCAGTAAGAATCACAAATGACATTGAATTTAGTTCCTCAAGTAGTTATTTCTGGAAATAATATCAATTGTAATAGTAGCTAAGGAATAAATAACAATTGTCACATACTCTTCATCACAGGTATTATATTAGATATCATAGATTATTCCTATTTTAAAATTTAAAAAACTGAGGTACAGAGTGACTAAGTAAATTGCCTGAGGTTCTACAACTATTAAGTATCTGAACCAAGCATTAATCATAGGCACTCTGACTCCAGAATTAGGGAGCATCTCTATGTTATATCAAAGGGTAATCTCTATGTTATACCCAAGGGAATTAACATCCTAGGATAATTTCTAGACAACTCAGCTTTGGTGAAGGACTGGTCAGAGCTGGCTGGTCTGTGTGGAGAACTATGAAGATCTAGTGTGCCAATGACTTCCTGTTCAAACAGATACAAATTTTAGTCAGTAAATTGAGATGCTTATTTTTATTTTATTTAAATCAGTTAAAATCCAACAAAGTCCCTTATTCAACCATGGGTTTTATGTAAAACTAAAATTTGTGGGGACTTCTCCAACCATTAGTCATTATATTATATGTTGCTGAGGCTATGTACAATGTATACTGTTGTACATAGTTGTGTCTGACTCTTTGTGATCCCATGGACTGTAGCCCACCAGGCTCCTCTGTCCATGGGGATTCTCCAGGCAAGAATACTGGAGGGGTTGCCGTGCCCTCCCCCAGGGGATCCTCCCAACCCAGGGATCAAACTCAGGCCTTTTGCATTGCAGGCAGATTCTTTACTGTCTGAGCCACCAGGGAAGCCCGTATACTGTTGAAGTTCCACGTATACCAGCCTACATAGGCACCCTCAAGTCTAGTGCATCTGCAGCTCCCCAAATCCTTAAAGACAGGGAAAGCTGGAGAGATTCTGGGAGTTCAGACTTCATGTCCAATGTCTTTACTTATATCTTTTCTGTAACATGTTGGCCCCTCCATAGGACTATGCTACAGTGCCTGATACTCCTAATCTCTCCCTAGTTGAGGAAAGTATCGTCTCTTCCTTACTTGCTGCTTCATTTGGAAAAATTCTCCTCCTTAGCTTCCCACATAAAGATACCCACATAAAGGAAAAAAAGATAATTTTTCAATGAGTTTTGGGTTTTACAAATAAAGCAATAGTGCCTCTACTTTAGATCTGCAAAACTACAGTTTTTGTCATATGGGGGCAACATATAAAGAGACTGAAATCAGTAAAGAGACTGAGTCAGTAATTTAAAGCTTTCCTACAAAGAAAACCCCAAACCCAGATGGCTTCACTGATAAATTATACAAATGTTTAATAAGAATTAGTATCAGTCTTCATGAACTCTTCAATAAATTAGTATAGAAGAGAAGATTTCCCAATTTATTCTGAGGCGTGTATTACTCTGACACCAAAGCTAGACAAACACATCACAAGTAAACTACAGGCCAATGGAGATGAAAAACTCATCAATAAAATACTAGCAAGCCATACTCAATAACATATAAAAAGGATTATATACCAGGAATACGTGGGATTTATACCAGGAATACAAAGTTGGCTTAATATCTAAAAATCAATAAAGGAATACACAATGCCATATGATCATCTCAATAGATGCAGAAAAAAGCATTTGACAAAAAATTCGACACTTTATCAAGATAAAAGCACTTAATAAAGTGGAATCTAAAGGATCTTCTCTAACTTGATGATGGACATTGATGAAAAACCCATCACTATCTCCATAAAATCAAGAACAAGACAAAGATGTTACTCTTGTCACTTACATTTAGCTTTTTACTGAAAGTTATAGCAAGGATAATTAAGCAATAAAAATAAATGCACCCTGATTGTAAAAGAAAAAAAATTAAGCTATCTGTGTTTGCAGAAGCAATGATCTTCAGTATAGAAAGTCCTAAAGAATACACTAAAATATTTAGACCAAAATTCAGACACAACTGAAAATGCACACATAAATAAATGAGACAAACTAGGGTTCAGGGTATGGGATCAAAATACAAAATTCTACTGTATTTTTATATACTTTTAATAAAAAATCTGAAACAAAAGTAAGAAAAAACCTCCATGAAATATACTTAGAAATAAAGTTAGCAAATGTAGTACAAAATTTATACTCTTAAAGCTGAATACATTTATTAAAAGAATTTAAGAATAGTTTGAGCTTCTGTGGTGGCTCAAATGGTAAAGAATCTGCCTGCAATTCGGGAGACCTTGGTTGGGAAGATCCACTGGAGGAGGGTGTGGCAACCCCCTCTAGTATTCTTGCCTGGAGAATTCCATGGACAGAGGAGCCTGGCAGGCTACAGTCCATGGGATTACAAAGAGTCAGACAAGCACACAGCACACACACACACACACACACACACACACACACACACACACACACAAATGGTTTATGTAAATGGGAAAACATCTGACATTCATGGATCAGAAAATTTCATATTGTAAAGATGGTAATACTCCCAAAATTGATCTACAGATTCAATACAATCTTTATCAAAATCACAGTTTTTTTTTTTTTTACCAAACTGGTCCTAAAATTCATTCAAGGGACCTAGAATAGTCAAATCAATCTTGAAAAAGAGGAACAAAGTTGAAAAAATCCACACATCCTGTTATAAAGCTTACTACATAGAACAGTCTTATGGACTCTGAGGGAGAAGGTGAGGGTGGGACGTTCTGAGAGAATAGCATTGAAACATGTATATTATCATATGTGAAACAGACCACCATTCCAGGTTCAATGCATGAGACAAATGCTCAGGGCTGGGGCAATGGGATGACCCAGAGGGATGGGATGGGGAGGGAGGTGGAAGGGGGGTTCAGGATGGGGAACACATGTAAACCCATGGCTGATTTATGTCAATGTATGGCAAAAACCACTACAATATTGTGAAGTAATTAGCCCCCAACTGAAATAAATAAATTTATTAAAAAAAAAAGAGAAAGCTTGCTACAAGCCTACGTTAATCTAAACAGTTTGTAGTGGCATAAGGACAAACATATAGATAAATGGAATAGAATTGAAATCTCATATATTATTCTGACAGAAAAAGGTGGGGGTGGGGGACATGAAGCAAAACCTAAATTTCTATCTTGAAAGAAATAATTCTATATATTATCTATCATGCCATGACTTTTTTTCATGATTCTCTATGGAATCATTTGGAATGAGTATAATCAATGAGAATAAATATTTTCCATTTGGCAATTGAATAATTTTGTTGCTGCAAAGAAAATAATCAGTATTTCTTTTTTTCACTACATTATTCCCTACCCACCTCATTCACCCCTGGCCCCATGGTCAGTCACCTGGTGAACCCTCTGGAAAGGACGAGCATATGCTGATTTAAATACACACTGAGGTATAAACTATTCATATCCCAAATTTGCCTGAAGCTCACAAGTCCTTGGAGGTATAGTGAGCCAGAGTATCCCACAAGAAATTCTGCAGCCTCTGAAGTCTGCAGACAGACCCAGGCAAATCACCATGGTATCTAAGATTAGAATTTAGAGCATTTCAGGTGATTTGGTAAGAGAAATTACTTAAACTCCATTAAAGTTACTATAAAGTAGCAAGTGTTATAATAATTGTGTCTTGAACCAGAACCAGAGGTTAATATTTTAGGAGAGTTGGGAGGATTTTAGAAATAAGTGAGGGACATTCTAAGGTATTGACTTTGAGAAAGTATTAATAAAGGAAAAATGTTCTTTTTAAGAAATTAAAAGTAGGAAAATGAGGTGGATTTCTCTTGTTTCAGAAGGGGCAGTGAGGAGACAAAACAAAACCAATAATTAATCTTCCAATATATGAGACTGAAGGAAATTAAAGTAAAATGAATGCGAGTGACTTGAGTTTGTTTTGGAATAGAGACCCTATTTAATAATGAGGCAACTGCCCAGACTGAAGTGAAATGTTTTGGGAGGGATGAAGAAAAGTTTATAAAGGCCAAATTTATTGAGCTCTTAAAATATGATCATGTTGGAGTGATTTTCAGAAGTTGTGATTATTAAAACTACTTACTCTTTCTCTTCATTTTTACCCTGCCAAATACTAGCAGTTAAAGAGCACACAAGTTAAAGCTATTGTAACAGAGTTGATAGAATCCATAAAACTTCATTTAACGTCCCCCAAAACACACTGAATCTACAAAAATCAATTCTGCCTACTTCTCAAACATTACTTTCATCTTGAAGTGTCTGTAAACAGTGCCTGTAAACTGTATATAGAGAGTTGAAATATAAAGAACAGTTAAGTGGCAATTGTTCTGAAGACACTGTGATATTCATCTCCAATAAGAAAATATTTCCCATCAGTGCCCCTCCTTCCACCCAGTATTCTAGCAAATACAGATGATATGTGCTGCGTGGCTAGAAAATCATAATCTAAATACCTAAACATAATTCTTAAAAAAAGAACAAAACCAGAAATGTTTCTTCCTCTAAATTAAAAATAAAGCAGATGAACTTAAAGAAAATATACAAACTTGGTGGTAAGAGTTGGGGAAAGAAAGACGGAAAGGTCAGGATAGAGGCACAGTACTGCTGTAAATACACTGAAGGACTAACAATTAAAAAACTAAATGGCAGTATATTTAGTGCAATTGCCGGCACACTTTTACAGGAGAAGATTAATCTAAAATGACACCAGTCCTGAAAATGTTAACTGTCACACTCAATAGCAGGGGCATACGGTGGTCCTTGGCTACCTAAGGGGAGGAGTTGGTAAATCACTTTCTCCAATTCATGCGCTTTCCAGAAAGACCAGCTCTTTGGTGTCTTTGGCTGGCCTGCATTAGGAAGGCTTCCCCTCCCTTGGAAGGTTTTGTTAACCTAACTAGCAGCAGGTCCTGATTGGTCATGGGAGAATCTGGGCTAAATGGTATACATTTCCGATGATGTAAAAGTAAATTAGAGAACAGGGCAAGTTATTACACCAGAGAACGTGGGGCAATGGGGAATAATAAAAATCAGGCTACTCTAATTTCCTTTGAACAACTAAATATATACAGGTCATTATTTCCTGTAATCCGCAGGCCTCCCAGTGCAAGTCCTGGCCCTGCCTTAAAGCCTCCGAGACAAAAACAACAAAACGCAGTGTGGAGAGAAATGAAAAAGGCTGTAATGCTATTTAAAGAATGGATTAAGTACAGTTTTCAAACACTGGATTTCTTCTCCTATTGGAATGTTAGATTAGACAACCGAGAAGGAAAACTCACCTTGCTTGAAAAATTCAGATGTTTCCCTAGTAATTTCCATTTATATTCCCTGTGGTTTGTTCCTGTACATCACTGATGTGACTGAGCCACATTTGAACTTTTCTTTGCCAAGGCTAGATCATAAAGGGAATCACAGTTTCTTTTTGATTGGGGTTTAGGCTATACTTAACATTATTTCTCTGGAGACTAAGCTTAGTTCTTAATTTCAAGTCTATGCCAAAATCGGTCTGTTTTCTCAGGACACACACCATGCCACTTTTATAGGAACGAGGGAGTCTCTTTCTCAGTCTTAGGTAGGTCTACACATCCCTGCCAATATAGGAGGCCTCCAAGGCAACCAGAAGAGGCTACTATAGGCTCCTGGTCTCCTGTGTATTGGTAAGAGAATGACTGAGAAAGATGAAGCCTTTACCAGTGCTTTTATTTGTAGGGACTCTTTATATCCAAACTGCCTGCCAAGTTTATTAAGTATGTTGATTTGGGGGCACCTAATCAAACCTGCTGAGGGGGTGGAAGTTAGGAACCATTTAAAGTAAGGACCCCAGGTGGTTCTTAAAATAAATACTAAAGTTTGAAACCCACTGCCAGTGATTCTTTCCATTTTCACAAAACTTATACAAAGGAACTGCTATGAACCTTCTCTATCATAGTTGTACCTGGAGACAGCTACAACCAAATTCATCGTGGCTATGCCAAGTTTTTACACTATAATATTGTGGAGAAGAGCATTTTTTCCCCATGCTACTAAATTCTTGTTACTACTCAGTCAGCTTCTAATAGAGTCTTACTGCATTTTCACATGTCCTTATTGTTTTTACCCATGGAACAAAGAATAATCCATGAAGTTTCCTAATGTGGAGATTCTTGGCTCCCAGGCAACTAAACTAGGACAGAGGAGATACTGAATGATGGTAGAGAACCAAAGTTCCACCTGGTCCCAGTTAGTCTATCTGGAAAGATTGGAGAATATTTGGTGATAGCAAAAGTTGAGCTGAGAACCTAGGAAGCTAGCAGTGTTGATCTAGGAGTTCAGCTTAAATGAATGGGGGCAGTAAATAAAAAAGGCAAATGCAGTAGCCTGGCCAAGAAAAGAAAAGATCCAGTCATCTAATGTCCAGTAGTCCTCCTTTATGCGAGGCTTTGCTCTCTGTTATGTTAGTTACCCAGTTTGAAAATATTAAATGGGAAATTTCAGAAATAACCCTCTTGTAGGTTTTAAATTGTATGATTTTCTGAGTAGCATGATGAAATCCTCAGCCCTCCTGTTCTGTCCACTCAGGAGGTGAATCATCCTTTTTTCTAGCATATTCTGCATTAATCACTTAGCAGACGTCTCCATTATTAGGTCGACTTCTGTGAAATCACAGGGATTGTGTTCAAGTCACCATTATTTTACTTAATATTGGTCTCAGAGTGCAAAGTCATGGTACTAGCAACAAGGATATGCCAATGAGAAGCCTTAAAATGTTTCCTTAAGTAAAAAGGTGAAAGTTCTTGACCTCACAAAGAAAGAAAAAGAATGATATGCTGATGTTTCTGAGATCTGCGGAATGAACAGATTTGCTATTCATGAACTTATGAGGAGGGAAAAATAAATTTGTGCTAGTGTTACTGTTGTACCTCAAACTGAAAAAGCTATGGCCATACAGTGAGTTAATTGCTTAGTTAAAATGGAAAAGGCATTAACTTTGTACAAAAATTATTTTGAGAGACATCACATTCACATAACTTTTATTACAGTATGTTTTAATAAATTGTTTTATTATTAGTTATGGTTAATCTCTCACTGGGTCTAATTCATAAATTAACTTTATCATAAGGATGTATATATAGGAAAAAACAGTATAAATAAGATTTGGTCCTATCCGTGAACTTGTGACATAAGAGTTGCAGGTTTTCTCCCTGGGTCGGGATGGTTCCCTGGAGAAGGGCATGGCTACCCACTCTAGTATTCCTGCCTGGAAAATTCCCTGGAGAAAGGAGTCTGGTGGGCTACAGTCCATGGGGTCACAAAGAGTTGGACTTGACTAAAGTGAGTTAGCATGCACAGCACGCATGTGGTTTCAGGAATCCAGTGGGGGTGTGGAATACAAAGGGGTGCTACTGTATGTCTAAACATGAATTTCTTTACTATCAAGCATTTAGATAAATACATAATGTGTCTCATTATCTGGAATAGTTCTGACTTAGACCTCTTGTCCCAGTTCAATCATCAATTGTTCCATTTTCACTCTCAAAGGTGTTCAGTTCGCATAAAAATGGTATGTATGTGTGGCAATATCTAATCCTCCCATTACCTTTGCTGGTCTCAAAATGAGGACATATATTCACATTCTGTTATTAAAAGATTACCATCACCTTAGAGTTTTAGCTTTTAGCATTACATAGCCTCAGAGCAGGTTTTAGTGAGGTAAGAGAAATCATGAGTCCATTGTTACTAGATGTAGAGTGAAGGGTAGCATCTAAAAGAATGGTGTTAAAGAAGAAGACTGAGCATAAGTTAGTGTCTGATTCTACCGAAGACTCCATTACTTCTGAGAGTTTTTTTTTTTTTCTAAAAATATTATCTTCATAAGTCAGAGCACATAAAATGGAATTCTCCAGGCAAGAATACTGTAGTGGGTTGCTATTCCCTTCTCCAGGGAATCTTCCCAACCCAGGGATCAAAATCATGTCTCCCACCCTGCAGACAGATTCTTTACCATCTGAGCCATGTGGCTCAGATAAAATTTAGAAATTTTCTTTTTATCAAACCATTGAACATACTTATTTTTCTAACTTTTCTTGATTATTAATAATACTGAATATTAAATAATAACATTTTAAAATCTCACTTTTACTCTGATTTATCTAGTATTAATATTTCTGGTAACATTTTCCAACTTTCCCCCTCTCACCATCTTTGGTAATAAATTAAATATTATTAAAGACATAGTAGAGAAAAAAAAATTTCCAGAAGATGAAATTATTCTAAAATCACAGAAAATTGGACATTATTGTTTAAAGAAAGATATGGGTTCTATTAGATGTAAGAGGCATAGAAGTTAAGCAAAATAGAGGGCTAATATTTAGTATTTTGAAATCAGGTGGTGGTGGGAGAGAACAGAACTCGTAGAACTGAGTTCTGCTGTCACTACCAGAAAGTGTCTCTGAGAAAATAAACATATACACCCCCACCAAATAGAAAAGTGAGAGCAGGATATTTTTCCCTCTCTTAATTTGCCATTTGTTTCTAAAAAAATAATCCACCCCCACATAGATCAGTTGGAATTCATTTTGTCTACATCCTGGACAGCACGTAGGGAGACAAAAAAAAAAAAAAAAAAAAAACGCCTGGGATCTGAAAGAGGAATGTGGTAGGGCATGGGAATTGCAATGTCGTGGTGGTCACCAGAGCATATTTTGGCTTGTGTTAAAACAAGCAAGCACCGTTGGGCCTTTGGAATAGAAGCAAATTAGTCCTGCTATCAGGCTACCTATCAGAAGCTGGCCGCCTGAGAAAAACTGTGTGGGTCTGGAGCTGCAGCCCAGGGCGCTGGCAGGCCCTCGGTCAGCCCTGCCTGCCTTCTGACTTGCAGTACTGTTCAGCGACCTCTGCCCCTATCCGGTGTGCTGTTACAGTTCATTTCAATAATTAAACAGTTTGGGATGGCCAGACTTTTATGTTGTCAAGAGAAAATCAGGGCAGTGGCTTTTTCTTAATACTGAAATCAGGAGTGTTTGGGTTTAATTATATTAGCTAGGGCCTGTTCATTAATTTTCCCAATCATAGAAAGACATGTTCGCAGAAAGATTGGCAATGGGTTAAAGTGGTTATTAAGGCAGGGCATTTCAAAGGAGAGGGATCCGAACTCTGACAAAATCAGATGTCTGAAATTTCAATCAAGCTCCCTGGGTTCTGATGGCAGCTTTATTCCTTGAAATAAGACAGCTTCTCTCCCATCTGGAATCCCAAGTCTCTCAGCGCACTGGACTCAGTCACTGGATGCCAGCCTCAAATATGCTGAGTTCTCAACGTCAGAAATATAAATGGCTCCATTCAAACTCCAAGTCATTGGTTCACGGTACCACTTTGGAAAAGTCTCTTACATCCTCACTTAGTATTACTCACTGAAGCTTTCCCACATCCCCATGTCAAGAAAGAAAAAAAGGTAATATAATGTGCTCAGTGAAACCAGCAAATTTACCATTTTTGCTACTTTAGCAGAGTGTTAATACTTCAACTTTTTGTTGGGGATGTCTTGGAAATTTTGCTTATTTTTTTCTCTCTGGAGAGTTTAATGTGTACCTTTATGCCCCCTTTCATTATTGGCCTGGCCTCCTTCCCAGCGCTTCCCTGCTGACTCCAGACCTATCTTGGTTATTTTGTGGCGGTAGCTGGCTCCTGGTCATTCAGACATGTTTGTGGCTTATAAGTGTATCAAATTAGATGCTACAGTCTCCTAGGTCTCCTCCCTGTGCTCTGAGAAAATGTGTGTTGCTCACAAATCTTCACTTGCCTCCCTATACTTTTTTTTTTCATCATCTATTTCCTTTGTGAGCTTGAGAAATGCCCCTGCTTGCCTCTACTCACAATGAAAATGGGCAAATTATAATAATTCAAACGTGTCCTACTAACCCTTTTTAATCCTTGAGGATACAGTTCATCAATGAATAGCTTTGGTGTTAAAGCTTGCAGCCAGTTGTGTTGATTATACGAAGGCTCTAAAGAATGAAGTGATGGCTATAATAACCCTATGTTTCTTTTGTGACTAGCTGAAAATTCCTATAGCGATAACCATTAGGATCTGTGCAATATTTCTCATATTTAGTTCTGCAGGGTTTTATTTCAGTTTGGCTCTAACTCGTATGGGTTCTTGAGAGCTATGCAACAGAGTGTTAAGAATATGGATTTTGGAGCTAGATAACCTAGGCTCAAATCCTAATCTTGTTTCTTTTTATCTGCAAGACTCTGGGCAAGTTACTTAAGGTCTATCACCAATTTCTCATCTGTGAAATGGCCTTTATAATAGCATCTATTTTAGAGCATTGTTGAAATTATTAAATACTACATTTATAGAACTGAGCCTGTCACAAGGTAATGCATGTCAGTTCTTAGCACCACCAGTCTAAATCTATTATAGCCTCTAAGATTCTGACTTGTAAATTTTATTTACATGCCTTTGTTCCTTTGTAAACTCTAACAATAAAGACTTGAGTTCTTATCATGGTTGTGTCCTTAGTGTAGTAACACAGTGCCTTGTGCAGTTACTTAACACTGTCAAATGGATGGACAGATGGAAATATGGACATCTAGCATCGGGGTTGGTCCTAAGCCATCATTTTAAGGTCATGAGGGGTGTCTCTAATGATATCTTCTTTCTATCATTTTCTTTACTTGTTCAGATCATGCTGCCTTTCCAAGCTTAGACATGCTCCAAGCCTTGTTTCTCCTCCACTTTCCTATCACAGTTTTCCTCCCTTTAGTCTTTCTAAGTGACTGATTATCTAGTTTGATCAGTAAGTGAAAGGAGCTTTCTGTGCCATGACTTAAGATAGCTTGTATATTTTATCAGACAATTTTTTTTCTCACTGCTTCATTCCAAGGAAGTGACTAATATGGGAATTTCAATAAGGCTGTTAGAAAAAGTATTTTTGTAGAACGTTTTTGGACTTTTAAAAATCATACCCTATAAATATCTGCCTTCTTTACCTGGGGCTAATGCTGACACTGAACAGTGCTTTGTTCCAATATAGGAATGGCTAATAAATTCATATTGGATGAAAAAGTAGGGGGTGGATATTGAAAGACTGAGAGGCCACCAAGAAGCCCCTGTGGCATAAGCTGAATTATAGTTTAGCAAGAGGTTTAACACGTGTAGTTTAGCTTCCCTCCCAAACCCCAAGGGAAGTGAAGCTGGAGTGTCAACATGAAATATTCAAGCCTCATATTTTCCAGGTGTACACAAGCCAAATCTTGCAATGATACTGGCGATGTCTCAGAGTTGCAAAATAATGGAGATATTTTCAACTGAATGATTCTCTGGCTTTTTAAAGAATATCTTTTATTTCTACTAGTTCTTTCAAACTTAGTATTTCAACACTGGTGAAAGGTCAAAGTGGAACTCAGACAAGTGTCAAACATGTTGCTGTGGCAACAAGTATTAAAGCTAAATATATAATGCATGAAACAAGAGTTGAAAAAAACTTTGAAATTTAATATTTACATGATTGAGGCATTTATTAGCCAGGTTGGGAATATGTCATTATCAGTTTCCCAAATGCCTGAATAATGGGTTACAAAAATGTTGAGAACACTGTTGGGAGGGGCCTCAAACTACAAGGGGAAGTACAAACTGCTGGTATCACCTTTTCATTTTAAGCAATACCCACTTTGTGGATGCCCTGAAACGAACTTTGTAAAAGAAGATGAAAAGGGCAGGGTATCTTGAGTTCACTTATGGTGAAAGGGTAAGAACTAAAGGGGACCAGTATAAGAGGTGAAAAAGGAGCAAAGAGGAGAGGGGAAGATTGACGAATTTAATCCTACAGATACAAGGGAGAGAAATAATGAGCACTGAAAAGTATTACCTGCAGAAAGATCAAACAGTGTGAAAAATGAGGAACAGAGAGAAGATATATTTATTATTTACCTAATATATTCTAAGCAGAATTGACTGTGTTCTATCACACAATTAATCCTCTAATGCAGATACTTTTGGTCCCCAATTCATAAAATAATAAGTTGGGGCTCATTGAAGTAAAGTCATATGATTCATATCGGTGCTAAATAAAATATTAGATTCTAAGACTCCAATGCACATGGTCTGGCCACATCTAAATATTTTTTTTTGTAGTTTGTGCACTTTTCCCTGGACTTTCTGCCTCAGGGAGGGCCTATAATTTGTTCCTGAACTTCCTAGGTAAAGGTGTAAACTCTAGAGTGGGTAGCATGATATGGTGAAAAGAAAGCTGTTATGGGAGTGATGGATCCCTTGGTTCTAGTACAAGTTTTGTTGCTAACTGGCTATGTCCTTTTAACCAGTAGTCTATGTTTCTTTCTTCCTCATCTGTGACGTGGGGGGCTAGGGACTCAGTGTTGTCTTCAGGTAGCTTCTGGTTTCAATAATCTGTGGTTCAATTAAGTTAAATGGAAGTGAACATAACTAGACAAGGGCTGGGCTTCTAAAAACAATACATTAGGGTACTCCTTAGCAAGTCAATGTTACTAAGGTCATTTAAAAAAATACTTCAAATTTAAATTCCATTTAGAATAGCATGTTAGTAGATGCAAAATAAATTACATGAGAATACTGAACAAATATGAAATTCAAAAGAAAGATATTTCAAAACTTTTTGGAAAGCATTTGAAGGAAAGAAAGAAGGGAAGTCGGTAGGAGAAAGGTTGATTCAAATATTTCCCCCCTTTGGGGAAACAGCTGCACTACCAATGTTCTCTCCTCATACCAGAATCGTGTACTTATTTCAGAGTATGGAACCACTTGTAGAATTTTTTCCCTATGCTTAATAGTTTAAGCAAGTAGATTATAACCCTCACTAGGTCATTCCATATTCTCTGTTTAGTTTATAATTTGCTCTAAGTGCCTTAAATATTGATGATTAATCTATCTTTCTATATCATTCAGAGACAACTAAACTAATACAAGTTATAATCTTACTCTGCCTAATCATCAGACCTTAAAATCTCTAATATATTTAAAAATTTCTAAGCTATTTTCTATATAACGAGACCTCTTTAGATCTTTTATGCAGTAAGAGTGGTATGAATAAATAGATTAATTTATAACTACATTATGAAATTTGATTTTCACACAGTCTTATGAAGGAGATAAAGCAGATTTAGTATTTTCAGTTATAGATGATAAATATGAAGCACATAGAGGTTAACACACTTGCCTGAGTTTCTTCAGTTAATTAGTGGAAAAATGAGTCTAGAACCCAAGTACTGTAATTCCTAGTCACACTTGACTCCCTTGATGATGGCCTGCTTAACACTCTGTTTTACACTCTAGTTAGTCTTGGGGACATCATAAAACAGAAACGTCAGACATTGGAGAAACGGACTAGAAGACAGAAAATAGGATGAAAACAGCTTGCTCTGGTGCCAATGTGAACTTCACCACTTAGGAGCTGTTTGGCTTTGGGCAAACTTACTCAACTTCTCTCAACTTTTTTCTTCATTTGTAGAATGTGAATGATTACACATAACTTGAAAGGCTATTGTCTGAAAGAAGTAAAGATTATCTCTTTGAATATAATTTTAATAATACTTTTATTATTATTAAAAATATTGAATCAAATTTAATAATTTTATACTTACTACACATCACCTATAGTACTGTAATCGTAAAGCCAAATCTTTACTTATCCTTGTTTCTGTCATATAATAGAACATGTATAATTTAAGTAATTCCAAGTTTATTCACTTTTAGTTTTAATATAATTTGTTTTCTGTAATTAGGTATATAACATGGTAATATTATCAGAAGAAAAACAAACATTTAAAAATCAATATGGTCTTTCTATTCCTAGATCTTTCATTTCTCCTTGTGCCTGCAGAAAACAACATCCGTCCCATGCATAGAACATGGAATGGTGTTCCGTTTCACATATGACAATATACAGAAAACAGCACACTTTTTGATCAGTGGTTCATTTTTTTACTTAGAGTATAATTGCTTTACAACGTTGTATTAGTTGTACAACAAAGTGAATCAGCTATAAGTATGCATAAATCCCCTCCCTCTTAAGTCTCCCTCCCCAACCTCATTCCTCCAGGTCATTACAGAACACCAAGGGGCTGAGTTCCCTGTGCTATACAGCAGCTTCCCACTAGCTGTCTATTTTACCCATTGTAGTGTATATATGTCAATGCTACTCTCTCAATTTCCCCCACCCTCTCCTTCCCCTGCTGCTGTGTCCACAAGTCCATTCTCTATGTCTGCATCTCTATTCTTGCCCTGCAAATAGGTTCATCAGTACCATTTTTCTGAATTCTGTGTGTGTGTGTGTGTGCATCGTTCAGTCATGCCCAACTCTTACGACCCCATAGACTGTAGCCTGCCAGGCTCCTCTGTCCATGGGATTCTCCAGGCAAAGATACTGGAGTGGGTTGCCATTTCCTGCTCCAGGGGATCTTTCTGACCCAGGAATCGAACCTGGGTCTCCTGCATTGCAGGCAGACTCTTTACTGACTGAGCTACGAGGAAAGCCCATTCCATGTATATACATTAATATATGATATTTGTCTTTCTCTTTCTGACTTACTTCACTTTGTATGACATACTCTAGATTCATCAAAAATCTGTAATCAATAATTGCTTGAGAGAATGTGGAGAAAAGGGAACCCTCTTGTACTGTTGGTGGGAATATAAATTGATACAACCAGTATGGAGAACAGTATGGGGGTTGCTTAAAAAATTAAAAATAGAACTACCATTTGACTCAACAATCCCACTACTGGGCATATACCCTGAGAAAATCATCACTCAAAAAGACACTGTACCTCAGTGTTTATTGCAGCACTATTTACAATAGCCAGGACACAGAAGCAACCTAAATGCTCATCAACAGATGAATGGATAAGAAAGATATAGTACCTAAATACAATGGAATATTACTCAGCCATATAAAGGAATGAAATTGGGTCATTTGTAGTGATGTGGATGAACCTAGAGTCTGTGATCAGTGGTTTTTTAAGTGTGGTCTCCAGCCAGCAGAATCAGCACCACCTGGGAATTTGAAAGAAAAGATGAAGTTTCTAGGATCTCTTTTCAGACCTATTGAATCAGAAATTCTGGGGTTGAGGTCTAGTTATCTGTGTTTTAAAAAGGTTTCCAGGTGGTTCTGACTCATGTTGAGACCGGAGAACCAATGATTTTGATTAGTGTAACTACTATATTTAAAGTTCAGTTCAGTTACTCAGTCATGTCTGACACTTGACAACCCCACAGACTGCAGCACGCCAGGCTTCCCTTTCCATCACCAATTCCTGGAGCTTGCTCAAACTCATGTCCATTGAGTTGGTAATGTCATCCAACCATCTCATCCTCTATCATCCCCTTCTCCTCCTGCCTTCGATCTTTCCCAGCATCAGGGTGTTTTCTAGTGAGTCAATTCTTCGCATCAGGTGGCCAAAGTATTGGAGTTTCAGCTTCAGTATCAGTTCTTCAAATGAATATTCAGGAATGATTTCCTTTAGGATTGACTGATTGGATCTCCTTTCAGTCCAAGGGACTCTCAAGAGTTTTCTCCAACATCAATTTTTCAAAAGCATCAATTCTTCAGTGCTCAGCTTTATGGTTCAACTCTCACATCCATGCATGACCACTGGAAAAACCATAGCTTTGACTAGACAGACCTTTGTTGTCAAAGTAATGTCTCGGCTTTTTAACATGCAGTCTATGTTGTTCATAGCTTTTCTTCCAAGGAGCAAGTGTCTTTTAATTTCATGGCTGCAGTTACCATCAGCAGTGATTTTGGAGCCCAAGAAAATAAAATCTGTAATATTCAAAATAAATCCTGCCAAATTCACAAATATTCAGTGAAGGGCTACTAAAGGTAAGGTACTGAGCACCCAAGTAAAGAATTCAAATATAAAGCAGATCTCGTGACTCCTCGTTCTGAATTTTTACAATCTAGAAACAAATGGGGAAGGGGAAAGGACTGTGTCAAGTATACAAATATTTAGTTTAAAGCCCAGATCATCCACCAAGTCAGAAATGGCAATTCACTTCAGGATCCAAGGATGTCCCTGCTCTGTAACAATGGAGACTTATCCCACATGCCCGAGAACTGGGCCTTGACAGAATATGTTTCTCTCCTGCTAGCATCATGGATCAGGAACATACCTCAGAACAGTCAGGAGAGGGAGAGGGAACACAGTATTTGTTCAGTCACAAGACGTGTCTCAGGAGAGAAGGTGATACCTTTTGTGCTCAGCTCCTTGAGCAAACATACGTTAAGAGGAGGGATGGTGAAAGAAAGGGACAGGCCAAAAAAAAAAGAGGTAGAAGTGGTGGTTCCACATAGATAGGTGAAAAGCTCTCTCTGAAGGCACCCCAGCCCCGTGGCAATCCTGTGAGGGGGGTCTCAATAAGTGGGGGAGAAGCTGCCACTCCCCAGAGGACATTCCCTGAATGTGTGTCATCAGAAAGTGCTTCAGGAACAGAGACTTCCCATTATTTTGAATTCATAAAAAGTTGGGGTTACACTCCTACAATGTATATGGGTTTGGGTATTTATTTTTATAACTTTTATAAATATACACGCAGTAAGACACAGACAGTAGCATTTAAAGGATAAACACATGCCAATAAAATGGCTAATATTTTCTTTACACAGCTCATTGTTCTGCCCCGCTCACTTCACTGTGAAAGTTCCTGTTTCTGACTAAAGTGAAAAGGAGTTGGGTTTGCAGTGGGAAAGGAAAGATAGGTTTGCTCACTGTATCCTCAAGCAGCGGTGATCCCAGTAGATGTGTAAATATTGCAGTTAATACGTATATGAATATGCTTGTTCCTCTACCTACTAATAGTATAAAATAAACTTTCCCCCATCCTGGTGCTTTCTCACCAGGTTCCTTGAGAATCCAACACAGCTTTGTCTAGTGGCAGGGTGGTCACCATGGCATGTGAGGACAGGAATGTCTCTAAAGGGACTTAAACATATTTGGCTGACACATCACCCCTTTCCCCATGACTCACAAACCCACAGTTCCATAAACAAGACAAAACAAAATGATATAAAATTAGCCCTGTGTTTGTGGGTGCTTTGGAAAGGTAGGAGGGTGTTAAGTTACTTGGAGAAACCCAAGGAAGGTTTAAAGGTAGATTTTTAAATAGCAATTCAGTAAAGAAGAATTCAGGGAACACCAGGAATTGGAGCCAGATATGACTCATAATCATTTGCAGAAATCTTGAGTAGCTTTTGGAATAATTTCTGTTTCTGTTAAGTGTGTGTGTGTGTGTGTGTGTGTGTGTGTGTGTGTGTGTGTGTGTATGATTTATGTGCAGCAAGGTCAGAACATGAAGAAGGTGGTTTTGTTGGAGGGAAAACAGCGGGAGAAATAAGTCCGTTTGATCTAGAAATAAGAGCCAGGAAGTTCAGAAGAAGCTCTCAGGTTCTTTAGGCTGGGGATTTAACCTATCACAGAGAGAATATCCATATTATTTATAATCATGAAACCCAAGTCAGAAAATCAAGAGGCTTCCCATGGTATCTATTTTTAGGCTGAATATCCTCTCTGTATAATGAACTGCCTAATACTATCTTACTTTATGGACAGGATCAAGACATTCAAATCCTTCTCCCCATGTCCTTTCACAGGTACCTTATGAATACTCACCTTAATGTGGCAAGCATTGTCATATTTGCTGTGACTACGTGGTCAAGATCAGGATGACTAAATCCTTGCACACAGTCATTTATCTCCACTGCATGAATTGTAGGAGTTTATGTAGAAAGGAGAATATGCTCAAAAAATATATGCTTATTAGTAATTTCAGATGGAAACCAATGATGTATGTAGTCTATTTGTTCTGAACAAAACTTGACTGTGTATGAGCCTCAAGGATTCCTTTGGTTTGTTATTAATTAGAAGGAAGAAGATCCCAGACCCCACTAGTATTGTGAGAGGGAAAAGTGAGATGGGAGGTGGTCCAGTAGACAAGCTACCCCAAAGAGAACTTTCCATATAGAAGTAACAGCTTCTAACACTGTCTCTCTCCTCTCTCAAGTGAAAATCACTTGTGAGACACTAGTATAGGTCTTGAGGATGGAATGTGAGCAGAGGGAAGTGGGACAGGGCCTATATTGCTTTTCATAATTTACAATAGTTTACTTTTTTGTTTGTTTGAAGATTATCACTTTCAAAAATCATTGGGAATCCTCAAATACTAGATCTCTCCATTTGAAGAGTAAATATGAACCAAACTGAAGACAAAATATCACCTTCTATAATAATCTTGATTTGAAAATCAGTTTTACTATCATTATTGGAGCAAGTATATAAATATGTTCTTCACCCAATTCAGAGAAGCATTTTGAAAGCCTTCCGGATTCTTAAGTTTTTACATTCCAAACCAAGGATGCAAAAATCCATTTCATCTCACTTCCCAATTCTGCTTTTTAGTGGTGACTTCTTGGAATATATGTTGAAAATAATTCCTATACCATAAAATTTCCATAATTAATTTTCAATGTCTTCCACCAGAGTAGAAAATGGGAATGGAAGGATGTATTCATGTATTTGACACTCAAGAAGAATGGGAGTAGGAAGTGACAAGAGTAAAAAAGAATAACAAAGGCTAGTGGATATTTATAGTGTAAACAGAAAGTGAAATAGGAAGAAATATCATATGAAGAAAAGGAAGATGCCCAAGGAAAGGACAAGGTTTATGCTTCAAGATCACACAGCAAGCAAGTACCAGATAATTGATATAAAACAATTTCAATGTTATTATCCAAACACCTCAAATCTATGCACCCTTAAAAGATACTAAAAACAGGCTCTAGTGAGAACAAGTTTGTGACTCTTTGATGTAGGACAAATTCAGGAAAGAGCCTTTGGAGCCCTGCGAGTGAATTTTCCCAAAGCATTATAAAAGGCTGCGGTCCTGGAACAGTGCACACTCCTTCTCACGGTTTCTACCTTTTCCCTGCTTCCTTTCTGCTGCTGCTTCTTGCTTATGGCTGATTATTTAAGGCTTCTTCCTTTTAATGAATTCTTTAGCCTTTGACTTGCTTGTCACTACTGAGTTTTATGCCTATGTTATAAGGCAGTGAGCTTGCTCCACATACAGTCCAAATTGAGCAAAACCCCCTTCAAAAGCCCCCCAAATGATAGTATTGTCCTTTTTAATGTACACTTAGAGAATGAAACAATCTGTTTCATCCCTTGTGTTAGAACAGCTGGAATGAAATAAATAGAGGGGGTTGAGCAGTTCTGCAAAATCTTTGATAATAGAGAAGTACAAGTGTTCCCCGTCAGCAGTTGAATGATAATTTCTCTGGTATGAGTGATGTAACCAAGTGGTTGTATATTACTGCCCCATTCTTTCTTGTCCCAAGACACCCTTGGAAATGCGATGCTATATCTCAATGGGATTTTTCAGTACAAAAATTCTTTTCAAATAACGTAATTGTGGATACACACCACTCCTACAGAGGTAAGTATACTGAAGATGTGCCAAAACATTAGGGCAGAAATTCAGTTCCCATGGCACACAAACAGAAATCTAACCATTTGCTGCAATAAATACATTTTTGTGGACTCAGATTATAAAGTATACACTCTCTATATGACTCAAATTGCTTTTTCATTTGTTTTGAAGTAAAACAACCTGAAGATGAAGCAGGAGAGAAAAATATACATGAATACAGAATTTTTTGCTTCACAGCTGAAATTAGTATATTTCTATTTCTATCTAACATAGGAAACCTCTAGGTGTGAGTAGTGATGTAAAGAAATAATTTGTTGCTACACAATGAAAGTCAAGTTCTTCCTTGACTTTCACAGACTATGGAAATTAAACAAACAAAATAAATAGCAGCAATAAAAAAAAATCTTCCAGTATCAGGTTCAACCGAAATGTTGTTCAGGGAAAAAAAGTGGTAAAATAGTTGGAGAAAAAATGAACATAAGTAAATAGTTGGATGTCAAATTTCTGGAAAGCATGTTATATACATAGCAGTTGCATAAACCTGCTGTTAGACATGTGAAGATCTATTATGTACAACACAAAATGAACATAACCTGGATGGGTTTAGAAGGAAAAATTAGAACCAGTGGGTAACGCATAGAGGGACAGATACCAACTTAAGACAAGAAAGTACATTTTAACTACATCTACTCAACAGTAATGATGATCAGCATCACTGGGAGTTCTTCAGCAGAGATAGTAGTAAGGAAAGCCAAAGGACTTCCTGCCATCATTCCTAAATTTCCTAGGTGTGATAAAGAATCTACGATGGTACAGTTTATACTTGAGGAAGCTGATTCACTTAGGAGCAACATGAAGAATGAAACATAAAGATTTCTTCTTTCTTCTTCTGTTAAGAAGTGGGAAGTGGGAGGTAAGGAAGGGCTTGACCATGGATCACTCTCCAGAGCTGTCAGCTTCACTGGATACTTGTTTTGATCTAGCTCTCATTCTTCCCCTCTTTTTGGGGCAAAAGTAAGACTGATTTTTTAGGAAAAAACTCTCATTCCGTCCCTTTCTTTTGGGTAAAAGTCAACCTGATTTTTAGAAGGAAAAAAAAAAAAAACAGTCTCTCTCTTAGTCTTACATCATTCAATTGAGGTTAACATCCCTCAGTTCTAGAAGAAATCTTGACAGCGGTTTCCTCATTAAAATAATGACTTTCATGGCCACAGTGATTGGTTAAGCAATGAATGTGTGATTCATAACCTGGCCAATAGGGTTGAATGAGGAGTCTCTATGCTACAGTTGTTGAGAGGTGACAGCAAAAGCCTAGCACTTCTGGAAGCCATCTTGGTATCATGACTGAAGAGCCTAAGTTAAAGTCAGCTCAGGGTAAAATAGCTGAGATGGAGGCAAAGTAAAAAAAGAGTTAAATTATGTGTAAGCTTTTGAAAGTGACCATGTTAAAACTAACTCTACTCCTAGTATGTTTATTCTTTGAATTCTTCTCCCCCTAAATGACTGTTGTTCTTAAGATTATGTGAGCGGGTATTCTGTTGTGTGTGGGCTGTGCTTAGTTGCTCAGTCATGTCCGACATTTGTGACCCCATGGAGTGTAGTCCACCAGGATCCTCTGTCCATAGCGATTCTCCAGGCAAGAATACTAGAGTAGGTTGCCACCCCCTCCTCCAGGGGACCTTCCCAACACAGGGATCGAACCCAGGTCTGCTGCATTGCAGGTGGAATATTTACCATCTGAGCCACCAAGGAAGCCTAAGAATACTGTGTGGGTAGCTTATCCCTTCTCTAGGGGATCTTCCTGACCCAGAAACTGAACTGGGGTCACCTACATTGCAGGTGGATTTTTTTAAAAGCTGAGCTACCAGGGAATGCTACCAAAGTGTTTTGATTGATACAGCAATGTCCAACGAGAAGCAGAGTTTCAAGTCCTTGGACAGCCACCAGTCACCAAGGGCCAGGAAAAAAACCATAACAAATTTGGTCTCCTCACAGTTTCTTTAGGACCTGGTGCTGAATAACATACACTACTGATCTAACCAGATTTTCTCTTCACATTATTGATTAAATTTTAATTTTTTTTCTCTCAAGCTCTGCTAAATAATTCAGTTTTCTTATCCTTTTTCCAAACTAATCACATCTGATTTCCTTTATTCCAGATTTCAGTCCATCTTACATTTTTATAGGCCCAGATAGGCAGATGTAATTTGGTGCAATGAAAAAGTTGATAACTAAATTGATCGAAAATGTTTACCTGTTATTGTCTTACTGTATGCCACCCTTTCCATTTCCTTATTCTTGTATTATTTATTATTTTTTATTATTACTGAGTTTTGCATTATCTTTGTGTTTCATTTGAATACTCTAGAAAGAGGGAATTGTTACGAATGCTTACAATGATGTAGTATTTATACAAACACTCTGTGTATTTTGATATTTGTGAATTTTAAATTCTCCTTAAAATACTTTTGTCAAGCCCCTTGTAATTTTTATTTGCAATGGAATTTAATTCAATTTGATTAGACACAATTTCTAATACATAATGAATCCTTAAACAGATGTATTTTCTTTCTGTTTTGTTTCTGATAGGGCGTGCCTTGCAATGACAGAAGACAGCATGATAAGGAAGCTCAAGAAGTAGGAAAACGAAAATTTAGGATGTCAGCATCATGAGGTAGGTAAATGCTATGAGTTTTTTAATTTCTCACCTTTTTAAGATTTATTTTTTATTGAAGTATAGTTGATTTATAATATTGTGTTAGTTTCTGGTATATAGCAAATTGATTCAGTTATACATATATATGTATATTCTTTTTATATTATTTTCCATTATGGTTTATTACAGGATGTTGAATATAGTTCCCTTTGCTATAAGTAGGACCTTGTTGTTTATCCATTCCGTATATAATAGTTTACATCTGTTAATCCCAAATTCACAATCCATCCACCCCCTACCCCCTCCTCTGTCTTGGTAACCACAAGTCTATTCTGTATGTCTGTGAGTATATTCCTATTTCATAAGCAAGTTCATTTGTGTCATAATTTACATTCCACACATAAGTGTTATCATACGGTATTTGTCTTTCTCTTTCTGAATTCTCTTAGTATGATCATCTCCAAGTCCATCCTTATTGCTGCAAATAGCATTATTTCATTCTTTTGTTTAATTGCTGAGTAGTATTCCACTGTGTATATATAATGCATCTTCTTTAGCTATTATTTATTTGTCCATGGACATTTAGGTTGCTTCCATGTCTTGTTTATTGTAAATGGTGTTGCTGTGACCATAATGGTACATGTATATGTTTTAATTATAGTTTTTTATAGATGTATGCCCAGGAGTGGATTTGCTGGTTCATATGGATACTCCATTTTTATTTTTTTGAGGAACTTCCAGACTGTTTTCCATAGTAGTTATACTACAGCTTCTCACTGTTGACTGTTGGGAGAAAAAACCTAGGAACTCATCTCTTATTAAATAGTGAAGAAAGGAAGTTAGTACCTTTTTTTGATTGCAGTGCTTAATTTTTCAATAGTAATACATGTATGGAAAACAATAATACTTATTCTTAATACTAAAGTTAAAAGACAAGATTGCTGTCACTGAGGGGGCTGGCTCAGTTTCCAGCTCATCTAGTCTTATCTGACTAGTCTTAGGGCAGAAGAAAGCAACAGTTTGTGTTTACTTTTAACTTAAAATAATCACCAAAATTAATTATTCTGAAGTTTTGTTGCTTTTAGTGACCAAATGATTCCCAGAGGAGCAGAACTCCTGTTTATTTTCCCACTCAATTCCATTTCAAACCTTTTCAGTAAAGAGAGAGTGAGAAGATCATTTTAGTATTGCAAATGCTTGCTGAGATAAGAATAATTTGTTCATATGGAATTATCCCACATAGGCATCTTTTTCTTTTAAGAAGAACTACCATATACTTCAATGGTTTAGAATCTTGTTTATAGAAGACTTTAAACATATGTCTTTTCTTGCCTTCATTTAATCATCTGTCAAATATAAATATAAAAGCTAGGACCTCTGACTTTGTATAAGAATGTACTAAATCTAGAAAGTTATGGTTGAAGGTTATACCTGCAAGAATGTAAAAGTGTTCCTTTTATCTGAGGAATAGTACAGATAACATATGCAAAAGCTATAAGTAAAAAGCACACACATTTTTTTTCTTTATGGTCTCCCTAAACGCTTTATTAATACAAAACCAAAGAGCCAACGTAAAGATCAAATTGAAATTTAGAAAAAAGAAATATTACATTTGCATAGTTGAGAGAAGTCTGATTTAGAATGCAGGGACTATGGGATTTAGCCTGGCTTTTACTCTGTACTCTATCCTCTGCCAAGAGGCAGTTTAGTCCAAAAGTGCTCAGCTTTAATGATTGTGGAAATCACTGGTCAGGCTTGTTAGAAATACAGATTCCTGGGTGGACCCTACTCTTAGAGATTCTGACTCAGCCAGTCTGGTGGGAGGGCAGGGTAGGTAAGAGGCATGTATTCACATTCCCAGTGAAGCTACTGAAGCTACTGAAGCAACTTGAAAGCCTTTTTTCTTTCACTTTCCAATACTTTGGCCACCTGATGCGAAGAGCTGACTCATTGGAAAAGACCCTGATGCTGGGAAAGATTGAGGGCAGGAGGAGAAGGGGACCACAGAGGATGAGATGGCTGGATGATATCACCGACTCGATGGCCATGGGTTTGGGTGGACTCAGGTAGTTGGTGATGGACAGGGAGGCCTGGAATGCCGCGGTTCACGGGGTCGCAAAGATTCGGACACGACTGATCGACTGAACTGAACCGATACTTCACAGCTTTTTATAAGTGAACCATATTCTCTTACAGCTTGTTATTATTCATGGTATTTAGAAGGAGGATTCTGTTTTGCATGGGTCAGCATGACCCTTGAACATAGCTCTGTAGCAGAGACAGGTTATAGTTGAAGAAGAAGAAGGAAAAGGAGAAGGAGCAAAAGAAGGGGAAGCAGAAGCAAAGCAAAACTAATAATAATAATAGCATTTTCTGGAACAAGATACTTGTCATCTTTGAAAGTATCAACAGTGCTAACAAGAGATCCCCCATCTACACTCTTAAACAAGACTCCTCAAATCGATTCCTATGGCTTTGTATGTGGTGGTGGTGGCTTAGTTGCTAAGTTGTGTCTGACCCTTGCAACCCCAGGGACTGTAGCCTGCCAGGCTCATCTGTCCATGGGATTTTCCAGGTAAGAATACTGGAGTAGGTAGCCATTTCCTACTCCTGGGGATCTTCCTGATCCCTGTATATTTTATATATATATATATATATATATATATATATATATATATAATATACATGTATGTGTATATATATATAATATACATGTATGTGTATATAGATATAATATACATGTATGTGTATATATATATATATATACACTAATTGAGATGAGACACCAGACATGAACAGTGTTAGCTAAGATTGCAGTTCTATACCTTCTGTCTAAACCTTAATTACTGTCCCACACCAAGTGTTTGCTCTGACCTCACCTTTAGTATCTCAGCTGCTGGAAAATAAATCCCCAAACATTCCTTAAGTTCTTGTTTCATGCTTGTAAGTTAATAATGAGATGCTAAGCCACAAGGTGGGGGCCTTGTTAGGGACAACTAAAATTAAAAACAAAGTGAGAATGATTGTTTCTATAGGTGTCAATGGGGACCCCTCTGAAGGAATGCCAGGATGTAACTCCAGTTGCTATGTTGTGTTAACAGGGATTACATCAGTTTGTGTATCTTCAATAAACACCAGCCATTTGGTGCATAATGACATTTTAGGCTATCCAGTAGGTTGGGCCTCATGAGGCTTTGTTTTATTTCTTTGTTTCAGACATATTTTTATAGACACTTTTCACACAACAGCATTGCTACTCTTAAATATGAAAACAATTTGCAAATGATATTTGACTTCCATTCTTTTAGTTGTTATACCTTTAGCCCATTCTTTTTAATCTTGATTTTGGAAAATTAATTTTGAAATATATGAATTGTGTACAAGGTAAAAGGAATGATAATAGTTATTTTGTAATGGGACTCCCTGACTTATATTTTATAGACCAGTAAAATTAAATAAAAATAAGTACTTACATTGAATTGGCAATTTTCTACTTAATGAAAAGAGCAATGAAAACATAAAACCTCTTATAATTCTCTCATTTATCAACAACATTTTTTAGAATAAGTAGAAAAAGTATGATGTCAAACATTTTAAATTAGCTTTATAAAAAATACAAGACAATGTCTTTATTGTTTTTTGTTCAAGATGCACCCCTGGAAACTTGGTTGAACACCTGTTAATGCCAAGAACCCCTGTTTTATTTTTTTAACTTTTTATTTTATATTGAGGTATAGTCAGTTAACAATATTGTGATAGTTTCAGGTAAATGGTGAAGGCACTCAGATATACATATACATATACATGCATCCATTCTCCCCTAAACTCCCCTCTCACAAAGGCTACTGCATAACACTGAGCAGAGTTCTTGCTTGTTGGAAGAACCACCTTTTTTAGAGAGAGTGTCAATTATCTGCTCAGTTGAGGAGGAAGTCATGTGATAGGCATACTTAAATGATGATTTTATATCTAACGCAGCAGTACTTGGGAAAAAATGATGTGCTTAGTGACTAAAGCTCTTAGAAATCTCAACACTTCCCTCAATATTGACTAACAAGTGTGCGTGGGTCTGGCCAATAACTCTATCTTTTCTCATCAAATCTTGAAAGGCTTATTAAGTATTCTATCACCATGAACATTTTGAGAATTTTATGCTCCATGAAGTATCATAATATTAGTAGGAAAATGGGATTTGTCTTTAAAAAGTGTGTTTTAAATATTTGCTTGCATTCTGTTATATGATATGAGTGCTTTTCATGTCAGAAGAAAAAGTGGCATGTATTCAGACTGTGTATAGATTTTGGCCCATGAAGTTACATAATCTGTCAGAACCCTGTGTGTTCAGTAAAGCACAGGCTAGTGGGCCCCTGTTCGGTCAGGACCAGAATAGCTAGACGTCATGGCCTATTGCCTGTAGGCTGTATATCTTGGCCTTCAACACCCTGTCAGGCTGGGTCTGATAGTGAAGCCTACAGATGGTCAGCAGGAGAGTAAGGTCTGGGATCTGCTCCTTTGCTGTGGTTCTCTAGGCTCATCAGCGAAGGTAGGACACAGCCACTTCACGGGCCGGGTGCAGAGCTTACTGTGTCCATCTTGAATAAAGGCCTTTTGGAATTTATTTCAGGTTTCCAAGGAGGAAGCTCTGTAGCCCCAGTTGGAGTGGAAACTGCTGGTTGACTGGCAGTGAACTGGAGTCAGAGCTGAGGGGGTGGCATTACATTGTTGTTTTACATGTATTGAATTCATCTATCTTATTGTGGACTAGTTGTGCCCTAAAGGGCTAGCATGTTGTTCATGCTAGCTGTATGACAGCTGCACTAATCATATGTATGTTTATAAACTGGATCTTGATGGGAAAAATTCTATTGGATTCAAAATTATTAAAAGAAATTTCAGCATTTATGAATAACCTTTATCAATAAAGGTTACCAATATCAATAATCTTTCAGATTCGCTAACCCTAATTTTTTAACTGTTTTAATTTTTAAATGGTTTTAAATGTTGATTTTAAAGTTGTAACATCTGTCTGTGATATATATATATATATATTTTTTTTACTAATGATGATTATTAGTGGTTTGGAAATGCTGTTCATTGAAGTGTCTAGGCTGGGATGTGCTTATATCATTTTAGGTATGGATATTATATCAAGTTTTAGATATGTACCCTAGTACTCCTGGGCAGAGGTGGAAGTTCTGGCTACCTTCTGGTTCTCTACTGATACCACTTAGGCACCATGTGATTTCAAACCCCTGTGAGTGTGAATGGAGGCTGAGCCGGGGAACTGGAATTGCTTTCTCAAACTGGTAGTGATGCAGTGTGCCCCATTGCTGGAGTGGGTATGAGAGGAAGCTGGCAGAAATAAAAGATTTAAATAATATTGAGTTTCATAACTTGATAACCCAAAGTCCAAGGTCAATAAAAAACTAGTCCTATCAAGGTCCAGGCAAATCTTGGAATGAAAAAATATAATCAATAAATGCCAGTTCCAAGAAGACAGAGATGTTAGAATTATTTGATAAAGATTTTAAGGCAGTCATCATAAAATGCTTAAATGACCAGTTGATCTTTGACTAATAATACACATATCAAATGAATCTGAAAATCCTAGTGAAGAGAAAGAATATTTCAGCATATAAATAGAACACAAAAGAAATACCAAATGGAAATTTATAATTGAAAAATTAAATTAGTAAAGTGAATGGGTTCAACAGTAAGAAAGAAGGAATAGAGGAAAGAATATAGACAATAAAAATTTTCCGATTTAAAAAATGAAAAGAAAATAGATTGGGAGGAAAAATCAAGGAGACTTAATCCCTTTAGGACTACATCTAAAGATCTAACAGTCATTTATGGAGTGTTAGAAGGATAAGGAGAATAGGGCAGGACAGAAAAGCAAATCATATGCTGGGCCAAAAAACAATGTTGATAATGTTGAAAGAATTGAAATTATACAAAATTTGTTCTCTGACCCAAATGAAATCAAGCTAGAAGTAAAAAACAGAAAATAACAGGAAATTCACAAGAGGGAGGTGATGTATGTATAATTATGGCTGATTTGCATTGTTGTACAGCAGAAACCAACACAACATTGTAAAGCAATTTTTCTCCAATTAAAAAAAAGGGAAAACAGGACATTCTCAAATAACTAGAAACTAAACAGTAGACCTCTAAATAATTCATGGATCAAAAAGAAGGCCTCAAAAATTAAAAATATATCAAACTGAATAAAAATGAAAATATAACATGCCAAGTATTTAAGTGACACAGCTAAACCAGTAATGGAGCGAAATTTCTAGCACTAAATACTTGCATGAGAAAACAAGTAAAGTCTCAAATCAATCATTTTATCTCCTAAAGAATTCAGAAAGAAAAGATCAAACAGAGCAAACAGATAGAAGGAAATAATAAAAATATGAGCATAAATAAATGAAACAGGAGAAAAACAATGAAGTAAAAACTTTTTTTTTTGCAAAGATCAATAAAATTTACCAACTGACAAAGAAAAAAGACAAAATTTACCAATATCATTAATGAACAAGGGATTTCACTACAGACCCTACAGACATCAAAAAAAAAAAAAAAAAAACCCACGATGTTTAAAACAAATCTACTCAGATAAATTTGGCAGCTTAGATGAAACAGACCAATTTCTTGAAAGCAGAAACTACCACAAATTACCAAATGTGAAATAGATAATTTGGGTAGTCCTACAACTATTAAGAAAATTGAGCTCATAATTTTAAAACTCATAAAGGAGAAATTCCCAGTCCTAAATCATTTCACTGGGGAATTCCATTGAATTTTGTAAAAGAATTAATACAAATTATATACAATTTCTTTCAGAAAAGAGAAGACACGGAATATATGCTGCTTTATTTTATTAAGCTGGTATTGCACTAATATTAATACCAAAACTAGATAAAGACAATAAAGAAAAAGAAAACTATGGTCTGATATCCCTCATGGGCCAGACACAAAAATTTTTAATATTATGTTAGCAAGTAGAATTAGGTAATATATAAAAATAATCATATGCCATTACTAAGTGGGGTTTATTACAGTGATGTGAGATTACTTCAATATTAAAAAACTATGAATATAATCCACTGTATTAACAGGCCAAAGTAGAAAAAGCATATGATCATATCATTGATACAGAAAAGACATTTTACAGAATTCAATACCCATTCATGAAAAACTCTAAGAAAAATAGGAATTGAGGAAATTTTTTCAATTTGATAAAGAGCTCCTATAAAAAAACTTAAAGTCAGTATTTAAGGATGAAGAATTAGAATGCTTTTCCCCTGAAGTCAGGAGCAAAGCAAGCATATCTGCTTTCACTGTTTTTCAGCATAGTGCTGGAAGTCCTAGGCAAGGCAATAGGTTAGCAAAGGAAATAAAATAAATGGCACACAGTTTGAAAAGGAAGAAATAAAACTCTCTTTGCAGATAACATGATTGTCTACATAGAAAATTCCTAACATTCTTCTTAACAATTCCTAGAAAATAAGAGAGTTCAGCTAGTTTTCAGGATACAATATAAACATCCAAAAAGGAATTGTCTTTCTACATGCTGACAATGAACACATTGGACACCAAAAGATAAAATATAATGACACCCTTGCTCAAAAAAAGAGAAATACTTAGGTATGAACCTAAAACCGTATGGATAGTATTTATATGCTAAAAATATAACATACTGCTGAAGGAACCAAAGATCTAAATAAATAGATAAACTTTGTTCATGGATTGGAAGACTCAACATAGTAGAGATTTCAAGTGTATTCAAATTGATAAATAGGTTTACTGCAATTGTTATCAAAATGCCAAGTTATTTTGTACATACAGAGAAGAGTATTGTGAAATTTGCAACAAAAGTCAAAGGAGTTAGGATAGTTAACACTATTCTTTATAAAAAGAGTGAAAAGGGAGGAATCAGTCTACCCAATTTTAAGAATTATATATAGCTAAGTTATATATATATATAAATATATAATATTATATATATAGATAAAGCATTTAAGACTATGTGTCATTGGTGATCATACACATAGATCAATGGAATTCAATAAGGAAGCCATAATTAGATCCACACAAGTATGCTTAACTGAATTTTTTAAAAAATACAGAAGCAACTTAATGGAGGAAGGATAGCCTTTTCAACAAAATATGCTGGAGCAATTGAACAATCATAGGCAAAAATATAACCTTGACCAAGACCTATTATCTAAAATGAAAATTATTTCAAAATGAATCATTGACTAAAATGTAAACATAAAATTATAAAACTTGAAAAAATTATAGGTGAAAATACTTAGGATCTAACAGCATGATCCTTAGAAGACAAATTGAATTGTGTTTCATCAAAATTAAAAACTTTTGCTCTGCAAAAGATGCTTTTAAGACAACGAGAAAACAAGCTACAGACTTGAAGAAAATACTTACAAATTACATATCTTACCAAACTATACTATCTAGAACATGTAAAGAGCTCTGAAAGTTTAACAATAAAATCTCAAACAATACAATTAGAAGATAGGCAAAAGACTTGATCATACATTTCACTGAAGATATATAGGGGGCAAATAAGTTCATTTAGTAAGTTCAACATAATTGATCATTAAGAAAATGAAAATTAAAAATGTGAGATATCACCACATATCTACCAGAATGATTGAAATTAAAAAATAGTCATAAAACTAAATGCTCATAAAGATGAGGAGAAATTGGATCACTCATATGTTGCTGGAAAGAATGAAAAATTGTTCAGGTACTTTATAAAAAAGTTTCTCAGTATAAGGAATTTAAACACGCAAACACCATACAACCCAGTAATTGCACTTCAGAGCATTTATCCCTGAGAAATAAAAGCTCATATTCACACAGTAACCTGTATAAAAATATCCAAAGCATTTTTATTCATAATAACCAAATACTGGAAACAACCAAGATGGTCTTCAGTGGATGAATGACTAAACAGTCTTAGGTATGTGGAATACTACTCAGAAATTACAAAGGAATGAACTATTGACACACAAAACAACTTGAGTGAATCTCGAGAGAGTTACCCAGTGAAAAATTCCAATCTCCAGAAGTTACATACTGAATGATCTCATATACAAAACCTTCTTGAAATAACAAAATTATACAAATAGAAAATAGACTAGTGGTTGCCACAGTTTAAGAATGAGGGAAGCACGGAGACTAGAGTGAGAAACGTGAGTTGTTTGGGCAGTGACAGAAATGTGCTGGCTGTATCAGTGTCTATATCCTTAT
This sequence comes from Okapia johnstoni, assembly GCA_024291935.2. Taxonomy (NCBI): domain Eukaryota; kingdom Metazoa; phylum Chordata; class Mammalia; order Artiodactyla; family Giraffidae; genus Okapia; species Okapia johnstoni. Next base: position 27,729,587 of record CM044319.1, on the reverse strand, counting down.
TATGATATGGTACTATGGTTTTGCAAGATGATACCACTGGGGAAAATGGATTAAAGGGAACATGAAATCTGTGTATTATTACTTATAACTCCATGTGTTCTTCAACAACAGCAACAAAAAGTTTAATTCAAGTATAGAAACAAGCTCAACTTTCTCATAAATATTTTATCAAATATAATCCAGAAGCTTAAAAATTCATTTTTAATAGTCCCTTAATGTTTGAGATTTGTTCTTATCACAGGTATTTAACATGAAGAGAAGTATTATTAACTATTTTCTATAAGCTCAAACTGAATATCCACCAGGCTCATGCCAATTTACCAGGATATATGTTTCAAAGAAACGAAGATTTTTAGGATAGAGAGAATTGCACAAAAAAACAAAAAATAATTTTTTTAAATCACTGTTTTCCAACCTCCAATTAGTATAGTACATTTTCCTGCTGATTTGTCATATGAGACCAGAAAGCTATATTCTTGTTCAATCTCATGAAATTAGAAAAAAAAAAAACATGCAAATTAAGTGTGAAACATAAATTATTCTGAAAACAAACAAGAAAAGTAATATTAAAATAACAGGGTCATCAAGGGAAATTCAAATCCAGGACACAACTGTGTAAAACCTTAGAAAGTGAAAAGCAGCAACATTCATGTAAAGAGGGAAAGGATTACATTAAAAGAGAATGCTTGATGAAAAAGAGACTAAATATATTTTTATTTAGAGGAGACCATTTCAAGCTATTTTAGTTACTGTTTGAACATATCCTTAAGGAGCAACTTTCATTTACATTATAGATGACAAAATGTAATTTTTCTTTATTTTGCATGTCTTTATAACTACAGCATGCATAAAATGACTATGCTATTACCTAATGTAGTCAAAGTAGAGATTACTCATTCATTCATTCACTAATCAACAACATTTTATTGTTTCCCTGCTATGTGAGAGACATTAGTTCAAAATTAAGGAGGTATAATCCATAATTTTCGTGTTCTTGAAATCCTGCCTGGGATAGTATATGTCAAATATAAACAATTATCACAGGGAAATGTATCAAGAGAGATATACCTAAAGCTCAAGCAAAGCACAAAGAGGCCCCTAGTTATAGAATGCACATGTAAATTAAATTTTAGAGACTATAAGAGTTAATCTACTGGGGAAAAAAAAAAAGAAGATGATGATGGCTACATTGGTGATGGATGGTGAGAAGTTACTGGCATTGCAAGCAGAATAAACCATATGAAACATTTGTGGTTGTTCAGTCGCACAGTCATGTTCCACTCTTTTGTGACCCAATGGACTATAGCCTGCCAGGCTCCTCTGTCCCTGGGATATCCCAGGGAAGAATACTCTAATGGGTTGTCATTTCCTTCTTCAGAGGATCTTCCAACCCTGGGATCAAACTCAAAATGTCTCCTGCGTTGGCAGGTGGGTTCTTTACCACTGGGCCACCAGGGAAGCCCCATATAAGACATAGTTGTCTGCAAAAGCTTGAAACGTTCTAAAATTTAAATGATTTAGGTTGGGCAACAGGGTATATTTTGGTGGCCAGAAGGAGGTGCTGGAGGTGAAATGAGCATAAAGCACAAAGAGTCTGTGTGATAAACTATACTATAATATAAACAAACTAAGGTTTATATTATAAAGCATAAGAATGAATTGAAGGATATAAAATTGAGAGGACTGTTATGATCTCATAGGCATTTCAGAAAGATATCACCATTCTCAAGCAGAATGGCAGTGGGTGATAGAATATCACAGAGTTGGTAAGAAAAGCAGTGAAGAGTCTATTTTAATAATGTTCTCCATGGAAATACCAGACCACCTGACCTCCTCTTGAGAAACCTATATGCAGGTCAGAAAACAATAGTTAGAACTGGACATGGAATAGCAGACTGGTTCCAAATAGGAAACGGAATATGTCAAGGCTGTATATTGTCACCGTGCTTATTTAACTTATATGCAGAGTACATCATGAGAAATGCTGGGCTGGAAGAAACACAAGCTGGAATCAAGATTGCCAGGAGAAATATCAATAACCTCAGATATGCAGATGACACCACCCTTATGGCAGAAAGTGAAGAAGAACTAAAAATCCTCTTGATGAAAGTGAAAGACAAGAGTGAAAAAGTTGGCTTAAAGCTCAACATTCAGAAAACTAAGATCATGGCATCTGGTCCCATCATTTCATGGAAAACAGATGGGGAAACAGTGGAAACAGTGTCAGACTTTATTTTTGGGGGCTCCAAAATCACTGCAGATGGTGATTGCAGCCATGAAATTAAAAGACGCTTAATCCTTGGAAGGAAGGTTATGGCCAACCTAGAAAGCATATTAAAGAGCAGAGACATTACTTTGCCAACAAAGGCCCATCTGGTCAAGGCTATGGTTTTTCCAGTAGTCATGTATGGATGTGAGAGTTGGACGGTGAAGAAAGCTGAGCGCTGAAGAATTGATGCTTTTGAACTGTGGTGTTGGAGAAGACTCTTGAGAGTCCCTTGGACTGCAAGGAGATCCAATCAATCCATCCTAAAGGAGATCAGTCCTGGGTGTTCATTGGAAGGACTGATGTTGAAGCTGAAACTCCAATACTTTGGCCACCTCATGCAAAGAGTTGACTCATTGGAAAAGACCCTGATGCTGGGAAGGATTGGGGGCAGGAGGAGAAGGGGACGACAGAGGATGAGATGCCTGGATGGCATCACCGACTTGATGGACATGAGTTTGGGTAAACTCCTGGTGATGGACAGGGAGTCCTGGTGTGCTGTGATTCATGGGTCGGAAAGAGTCGGACACGACTGAGTGACTGAACTGAACTGAAGAAATTATTAATTATGAAATTATGCCAGTAATTCTCATATCCATTTTGTGCCTTTCTCTTCCTCTGCTCTATGAAAATGTGACTGATCTCTGCAAAATATTACCTTTCCCAACCTTTTCCGTCACTGGGCTTCCAGTGAAGCTTGGCCAATTAAAGTTACTGGTGGGAGACTGGAGGACAAGAAGTAAAGAGAAGTCAGTCTCCAAACATTTCATTTTACTATAATTTAGGACCCAGTGTACTTTTCTTTTTTGTTGTTTTAAATAATGCTCCAAGAATAGTTGAGCAGTGTGGTAAGATACCTCCAAGTTCAGTTCAGTTCAGTCACTCAGTCATGTCTGACTCTTCGCGACCCCATGAACCACAGAACTCCAGGCCTCCCTGCCCATCACCAACTGCCGGAGTCCACCGAAACCCATGTCCATTGAGTCAGTGATGCCATCCCACCATCTCATGCTCTGTCGCCCCCTTCTCCTCCTGCCTTCAATCTTTCCCGGCATTAGGGACTCATTTGAAAAGACCCTGATGCTGGGAAAGATTGAAGGCAGGAGGAGAAGGGGACGACAGAGGATGACATGGTTGGATGGCATCACCGACTCAATGGACATGAATTTGGGTAAACTCCAGGAGTTGGTGATGGACTGGTAGGCCTGGTGTGCTGCGGTCAATGGGGTCACAAAGAGTCAGACATGACTGAGTGACTGAACTGAACTGAACCTTCCTGACACAAGTGAGCATAATCCAAAGTGAATATTCAATAGATGGATGACTTTTTTTCATATTAAAATTTAAGGAGGAATTTCTTGCTATTAAACCCCCACACTCTCACCTCCAGAAAACCCTTGCTCATTGGAATTCTGTGTTTTCCAGTTTATATATATTGGTAATATTCTTTCTAAGTATTTTTTGCTCTGGATCCAGAAATTTGTGACTAGGCTCTGATCCCAAAGCTTTTATGCTGCTCCAAGTCCACATCATTAGTTCTAGAACCCTTGTTAATTATTAGGTCCCCTGGCTGCCTACATCTTTCCTATCAGATACACACTGACACAGGAAATATAGAAATAGGGCCCATAACAGGCATACAGAGAGAAATACCAGGAAACTAGGAATCTTATGACTGTCACAAATGCAATGGAGACAAAACTTTGAGATGCTTTCAACTCTAGCCTTGAGAATAAACTGAATCACGGTTTGAGCTAATTAAAACAAAGCCTATGAACCCCCCCCCCCTTTTTTTTTTTTGATCAGCTGATAGTCTCACTCCGTACCTGAGCCCTAAGAATATTTTGTTTCTCAAGAGGCAGGTCAGGTGGTCTGGTATTCCCATCTGTTTCAGAATTTTCTACAGTTTGTTGTGATCCATACAAAGGCTCTGGCATAGTCAATAAAGTAGAAATAGATGTTTTTCAGAAACTCTCTTGCTTTTTCGATGATTCAACGGATGTTGGCAATTTGATCTCTGGTTCCTCTGCCTTTTATAAATCCAGCTTGCACATCTGGAAATTCATGGTTCATGTACTGCTGAAGCCTGGCTTGGAGAGTTTTAAGCATTATTTCACTAGTGTGTGAGATGAGTGCCATTGTGTGGTAGTTTGAGCATTCTTTGGCATTGCCTTTCTTTTGGATTGGAATGAAAACTGAACTTTTCCAGTCCTGGGCCACTGCAGAGTTTTCCAAATTTGCTGGCATATTGAGTGCAGCACTTTCACATCATCGTCTTTTAGGATTGGAAATAGCTCAACTGGAATTCCATCACTTCCACTAGCTTTGTTCATAGTGATGCTTCCTAAAGCCCACTTGACTTTGCATTCCAGGATGTCTGGCTCTAGGTGAGCGATCATACCATCGTGATTATCTGGGTCGTGAAGATCTTTTTTGCATAGTTCGTCTGTGTATTCTAGCCACCTCTTCTTAATATCTTTTGCTTCTGTTAGGTGCATACCATTTCTGTCCTTTATTGTACCCATCTTTGCATGAAATGTTCCCTTGGTATCTCTAATTTTCTTGGAGAGATCGGTAGTCTTTCCCATTCTATTATTTTCTCTATTTCTTTGCACTGATCACTGAGGAAGGCTTTCTTATCTCTCTGTGTTGTTCTTTGGAACTCTTCATTCAAATCAGTATATCTTTCCTTTTCTCCTTTGCTTTTTGCCTCTCTTCTTTTCACAGAAAGATAAATCATGTATAGTAGAGGAAAAGGACCTGGAGAGAGTACCCACATTTCTGCTATGACCAAAAAGAGAAAAGCAATGATAGTAACATGAGCAATAGGGAAAAACCGCCTGTAACAACATACTCCACTTCTTTTTAATGTTGGGAGGCTCATAGTGCTTGGCACACTCAATAAATAATAATGTACAATAAATTGGTTTAATGAATGAATGCAGCATAAATTACAAAGTATATTTTTAGTAGCCCTTGAATAAAGCATAAGTTTTAAGACTTGTTGCTGGAAATAAAGCATTCTTTTAGTTATCCTTAAGTCAAAGTCATTTCAAGCATGTACACTGAGATCAAAATTATTTACATTATTTTATATTGTTTTTCTTGGGTTGATACAAGAAGTCAAATTTTATAGGTACCTCAAATGTGTCCAATAAAATTTTTGCCCTTGAAATGGTGAAGACCTAAAGTGTAAACCTCCTGCAAGATGCAATCATGTATTGATATCTTCATTCCCTTCTCAAGGTATGAAATTAAGCCTTCTTTTATTTTAGTGATGAAAATATTAGATCTAAGGTTAGGAGGGGTAAACTTGAATTTTCTTAATAATAAAAAATTCAAAGTACCATTGGCAAAACTTCAATATCCTTCCAAAAAAATGAAACACAATAGATAGAATATTCCAGTGGGCAGATGTTAACTTAAAGTGCGCATTGTTTGGAAAAGGAGTTAATTAACAACTTATTAATTGGATAGAAAATCTGAAACTGTTGTACTTCTAGCAAATACATAATTTTCTTCAAGTATTATTAAAGCGTTTTTGTTGTACCTATTAAAGATTCTTGTCTCTAAGTTAATTTCATTATGCTAATAAGCTATCATCGTTACAGAACCTAAGCTTTGATCCATGTTAATTGTCGTGATCTTCAAAGACAAAGTCACCACTTACTTTAAATGAATTTTACATCTTTTTAAAGAATCACACGGAAATTAGGGGAAGTAATTAATTTTTTATTATGCGTCTCAATATTTTTAAGGGAGGAAGTCAATGGTATTGGCTAGAATTCATTTTAACATTTAACTAGGGAAAACAGCATGAGGCAAAAAAAAACTGTTCAGATGCAAAAGATTAAAGAAAATTTGAAACTGGGACCTAATTTGTCTTGATAAACTTTGGTGTTTAATATGCTCCTTTTGTTCTCAGTGTGAAACTGCAGGGTTTTGATTTGTAAAAACTTTTTGAAGAATTAATTCTTTCTAATTTTTATTCATTCCTTTGCCTTTCTTTTACAGTAAAACAGACAAGTTGACCTTCAAACCATAACACTTTTAAATATCTATGAACTTGCAAGGTTAAATCTATTAGTGATCTGATATTAGCTATTGTACACTAACAGAGTATGTTTCTTCTGAAGCAGATTAGACCTAGCTATTCCTATATAACAACTAGTTATTGGAACCTTAAGGGGTATAAGCAAATAATGTTATTAGATTATTTGCATTTCTCTTTGTAACAAGAAAAGGTCAAGTATAGAAGTATTAATGCCTTCATTTTAGAAAATATTTTTTTTGTATGAAGATAAAATACCCTTTAAGAACATATCTGAAGTAGAAAATTACTGGTTTTGCCTTTGCTGTAACCAGAGTGATGAGCAGGTTAGAGACATTCTTTAAGTCCTTGTCAAACTAGATACAAAAAAAGGATTAAAAAAACCCAGGAAGTTAAAGCATAATAGAACACATTTTTTTCTTAAACATTCAGAAAGAAGGAATGAACTGCCATAATTTAGTTTTATAATCATTTATACTATATCAAGCCACCTGACATTCTTTTTGGAAAGATATAGGGTATGAAAGAAATATTATACATACACATAAAAAGTACAGAATTCATTAGCTGATATAAATAGGTACTTCACTGTAAATGGAAATATGTCAAATAATTTTTTAGAGAAAATCTAGTGGCTCTAATATAATAGTTAACAAAGAGAACCATATCAATGCAACAAACAAGCTAATGGTGAAATTCTGCCTTACTGTGAAGAATTTCTGACATCCATTGCAGAGGTATGAACTCATCATAATGATTTGTTGATATGGAAACCAGTAGTCCTTAATTTCGGAGAAGGCAATGGCACCCCACTCCAGTACTCTTGCCTGGAAAATCCCATGGACGGAGGAGCCTGGTAGGCTACAGTCCATGGGGTCGCTAAGAGTCAGACACGACTGAACAACTTCACTTTCACTTTTCCCTTTCATGTACTGGGAAAGGAAATGGCAACCCACTCCAGTATTCTTGCCTGGAGAATCCTAGGGACGGCGGAGCCTGGTGGGCTGCCGTCTATGGGGTCGCACAGAGTCGGACACGACTGAAGCGACTTAGCAGCAGCAGTCCTTAATTCTTTCTGTTCAGGAAAACCACCTAGTGATGGCAAGAATGAAAATTCCATCATGGTGCCAAAGAGTTCATGTTCTTAACAAGTATTGTCAGGTGATTCATATACATATGATTTATAGACCACAAACCTTAAACCACTGATAAGATTTATAAGTAACTCTGTTTTATCTGACTTGAAACTTTATCAGACTTTAAAATACATTTCAATTTGTAAAATTATTTATTAGCCGAGGTGCTACTAATCTGTCTAGAAAATAGGCATATAAGTATTACTCATCAACACTGAGAACCTATATACCTTTTATGGTATAATTGCCATTTTATAGTATTTTCTTTGCATGTTATAATAATGGCACTTATGGATGTTTGTAATATGAAGAAATTGGATTTTCATCTTTTATATTGTAACCCAGTATATGATCCAGTTTGTTTATTCATTTTATTTACTAAACATTGTTAGTTTTTAACCAAATCATAACTACAGACACAGAACAGGCATTGTCTATCCTTGAGATTATTCTAAAAACTGTGACAAAGTTTCTGAAGATATTTATATGAGTTTTTGTGATACTTAAAGTTCTATACTAACACATGAACATGAGTTCCATGTGCCTTACAATTTTAATAGACAAAACCACACATGTGCATGTGTGCAAAGGTGTAATTTCTCGCAGACTTGTTGGGATGTTGTAGTGGTTCTACATTATATTTTGAGATTGAATTTTCACATAATTTAGGGTGGAAAGACTTACAAAGAAAACTTATTTACACTTAAAAATATCTAACTCCTAAAATCCTACTAAAGAACTCTATTATCCTTTAACATCTCCTTCAAACAGGTTAAATCACATTTCAGATGCATTCTAGAAGTAAAAATAGTGTATGAAATCATTCACCCATTAAACATGTTGACTTTGTTATACAAAAGGATTTTCAAAGGACAAAGTGAATGTGGCTTTCTTGATGGTGACTCAGCAGTAAAGAATCTGCCTGTGATGTAGGAGATGCAGGAGACACAGGTTTGATCTCTGGGTCAGGAAGATCCTCTAGAGGAGGGTATGGCAACTCACTCCAGTATTCTTGGCTGAAAAATCTCATGGACAGAGAAACCTAGTGGCCTACAGTCCTTTGGGTTGCAAAGAGTCGAGCACAACTGAGCATGGCATGACAGATGTGACAAAGACCTCAAAGCCTATCCCTTGTAGGATCATGTTAAACTAGGATTGAGGAGTGAAAAGGTCAATGACTCATATCTAGGTCTATCAGTTTCTTTTTAACTTGTTAGAGGGAACTGATGGAATGAGAAGTAAAATTTTAGGAAGATTTTCCACTTTTGTGACTAAGGAGTGAAGTGTGCATTTTTTTTTACCCCCATATATCTTATTAATAGCATGAACATTCATAGCTTCACATAGGTCTTGCTGTCCCAACCAAAGCCACCTAACAGTAACCCAAGAGGTCACTGTTGCATATAATGGCTAAGAGCAAAATACACTATGAACAAATGGCATATCAAAGGAGAAATGTAAGAAACATCAAACTCTCTGGATATAGTGCTGCTAAATTAAATATTTTAGATCAGGCTTCCAGTTGATAAAAATTATGAATCAGTATATTTAAGGTTAGGAGGTAAAAAGCCTAGGAAACTGAAATTGCTGAATCATTTAGTCAAAGATGGAATTTGTTGCAGAAAAAACTTTGTTGTAAGATTTTTTAAAAAACTGTCAGAACCGCAGTTCAACGGCTTCAAAGGTATTTGTGATCAAAGGTGTAACAAATTCTATGATTAAGGACCATAACCCAGACTTTGTCAAATGCTTTAAGCATTGAAGAGCTAACCTCTAAATGACATCTGATTTATTTCTAAATATCCCATGGCTTTCCATACAAAGGAATATAATATGTGCTGAAAGAAACAGTAATTTTTCCAGCTTTTGCTTGAATTAGGAGATCCTTAACATTATTTATTATATTTTGTAACACAGATTGCAAACTGGTACCAACCATATGTTTGGCTTACATAATACATAAAATATTTTAAAGTTAGTTTCTAACATTTAAAAGTTATGTGATTGAATATAATATCTGGATATCTAGATTTAATTGAAAAACATTCACCACCTGAAAATATTGAGCATTTCCTCTTACATAGCAAAGCTAGGAGAGGAAAGAGTCTCAAGACCTAAAGACACTTGAGTTTTCCACAAACTGATAAAAAGTCCTGCTAGAAATAAATATTAATCTTGTATTCACTGTTGGGTAGCTCTGTATCTGAAATCACTGGAATACTTTAAAATTCAAAAAGATACAAAGGGCACTATTGTAAGAGTGAAAAGAAAGTAAAAGAATGAGAAGAGAATAAACTATTAATTAAGAGACACAGTCAGATAGGTTCATGCTCCAATTACATTTTTTTTTAGCACTTCAGAAAACCTTGGGTGAGTCTTTGAGTATTTGGCAAAACTTAGGTTAAGGGAAATGAAACCTTAAATTTTGGTGCAAATAATCTTAGTTCCTGTATATAATAGGTAACATTCTAACTGAAAATTGTTAAAGTACTTCTGACTGAAGATTGTTGTAAGATGTTTGGGGTGAACTGTGTTAGATGCTTTCCTCTTCTAAAGACCTTTGCTTTTAACTAAATGCTTGCTTATCTTTCTAATTTAACATAGTCCTACATTCTTCTTTGTAGTAATTTTGGGCTATCTGATAACATATAATGGAAAACATGTTTATGTCTTCCACTCGTTCTTGTTGCATATTTCAAATGCTTAGAACAACAGTTTTCAGAAGCTTTCATTAAGGTTAATTTAAAAACTACATTAAATACAAACAGATTTTCTCACAAACAAAATGCAATGTGTACTTAACAGACTTCTGTATGTTATATTTGATAAACTACCTCATATAAATGCAAATTTTGACTTTATGCCAGAACCAGGTGGTATGGAAAATATTTCTATTAAACAAATAATGCTGGAAGAGAAAACTTCAAGCGCTGGTATGTTGCATAGGAAAAGAGGATGTTTTCATTCAGGTTTGATGTACATTTTCAGATTGACCTTTTTGTATACAAAATGAAAGGACTATATTGAAGAATAATATGTGGTGAGCGGTTGTCTCTGGTGTGAAAGAAATTTCAGGAAAATATACTTTGGGAGGGATTTTACATATTCAGAGAAATAGGCTAAAATAATTTCTTCTGTTTTTTGTGGTTATTTGCTAGCATTATCTCATCTCCTCAGTTGTTATCAGAATAGCTTTCATCTCAATCACTAAGACTGAACAAGGAGAGCTAAATAAAGCAGGATGAGCCCAAATGTTGCCTCACATGGAAAAGCTTTTTTTGAACTCTCAGCCAGACAAAATACAATCAGCACATAAAAGAAAATAGAAGACCTCCCCCAAACTGATAACTGTAAGTCTCACCATGAGAAAAATATTAAGGAAAAAGCACAATTAAGAGACTTCCTACAAATTATCTAATTAGTATTCCTCAAGATTTTTCAAGGTCATCTAAAATAAGGAAGGTTTGTGATATTCACAGACCAGAGGAGACTAAGAAGATGTGAGGAATGTATGTAATGTAGTATTTTCTGTAGGACCTTGAAACAGAATGACATGGAAAACCTAGTAAAATCCAAATAAAGTGTGGATTTTAGTTAACAGTAATATACCAATTTTGGCTCATTAATTCTGATGAGTGTACTGCAGAAATGTAAGATATTAACACTATGAGAAACTGGGTATTAGGCACATGGGAATTCTCTGCACAACCTTTGGAATTTTTTGCTAAATCTAAAACTATTCCCTTAAAATTTTTTATATTAAAAAAACAACAAATACAAGATAAACAGAGGACATATTATGTGGCCCAATGGTCCATTTTGATCCTTACAGGATGCTTCTTGTTCACTCTAAATTGGGAAAGCCCTCAGAACTGCTGTATCAGAGGTAATGATGAATGTACACAAACTGTATATACTCTCTTGATTAGTTACTCACACAGTGTCTACCAGAGAGCTAAGTGTGCCATCTGAGAGAAGGTTGTTGCCACATGAAGTGCAACAGAAAAATCCATGACCTTGATCCCACTAGTACTGGATTGTCCATGATCTTGACCCCACTGGTACTAAGTTCTAAATCAAAATGGTCATGGGTTGTATTTGTGAAGTGTTGTTATAAAATTCACCTGAAGACCCCAAATAAATGTTTGATTCAGGACAAAGTAGTAATATTTAAGAATGTTGCAGATCATTTAAACACTATATTGTTGATAATATGCAAAACTGAGAACAACATAATGATACTTTTAGGGTTTTCTATAATATTTTAAGTATCTAAAAATAAAACACTAAAATGTAATATATATATATATATATATATATATACACATACATATTTGCACAAAATGATGGAGGAGGAAAAGGAGGGGAGGAGGAAAAAGAAAGCTTCTTTTTTGGAGATCTCTATTTAAGCACTGAGCTTTGAGTGTTACTCTGTCCTATTTGGTATATACTCTACCTATTTGGTATTACTGTCCCTATTTCATAGGCAGGCAATAACATTCAGAAAGAACAGGTAGCTTACATTCACAACTTGTAAGTAATACAGTAACTTTCCTTTCATCAATCTCTTCTAACAACACCAATGACCATCCTTGTCAAACTTTCTCATTTATCAAGTCCCCAGGTTTTAATCTTCTTGATATTTGTTCCTGACCCTCCCTTTAAACTAAGGAAAGGCTACCTACTCCAGTATTCTGGCCTGGAGAATACCATGGACTGTACAGTCCATGGGGTCACAAAGAGTGGGACATGACTGAGCAACTTTCACTTTCACTTCACTCCCTTTAAACTAAGGACTCACTGTCATGGTCTCAGAGATCTTATGTGATAAACCTAGGGTTCTAGCTCAAGTCCACTCAACTCCGTCTTAATTGGTTGAACTAGTGAATTAACATGCCTATGATAGAGTGTATTTGCTTTTGAGATATTATTAAATTAACACATTTAATTCCTGGAAACGTTAAAGGAATTCCTGACTAAAGTGTCAGTTACCAAAATGCTTTTTTGAAGAATATAGAATTAAATATTCTTGTTGGTGAAATATTAACTTCAAAATGTATATGTTTCTGTATATATTAACTTCATAATGTAAAATTTTATAAGAATTATAAAAGTGAGTAGAGAACAGAGGAAAAAAATGAGGATGATATATTGATAGACTTTGATAGGTCTTAATGAATGAAGTTGCCAGGAAGGGAACAATGGATTTTGTTGATGTTATTATTCTTGTCTGTTTGTTTAATATGACTTTTAGATTTTCATTCCTCTAAAAATACCTAATGTTGTCATACAAAAATGTGTTCCTTCTACTGGAGAAGATAGACTAGGCTAGTTGAGACTCTGAAGATTTCATTAGACCTCTGGTCTAATCTGTTATTTCTGCTAAACTGAGATTAACATTACTGATTCATAAAATAACTTCAAAATTGCCTTTAATGACAACATCTGACTGAGTGTACACATCATATGGGACAACAAGTTTGAATAAAATAATTCCCATTGGTATCATAACATGTTTAATTTTATTTTAAAATAAAAATGGAGCCAAGGTTTAGAGTTCATGAATTTTCAAAAAGAGTTGTTTTCTCTCCTATCAAAATGTAAACAATTTCCTAAGAAATCCTTGTCCTCAGAGAACTAACAGGTGTACATATAGATAATCAGCATAACTATTATTCTAAGAGGAAGTTAAATTTCAAAATTAGAGATATTTTTATTAATTATTCATATTAAACATTTTTCTGAATCCTTGAGAGAATTTGAAAGTCAGAAAAGGGTTTGATTATATGGCACGTGAATTTAGTGGTGGCTTAATAAAATCATGTGTACTCTAGCATGTTTAATGTAAGGAAGACTGACAAATGGTATCGATTTTATTACAAAATCAATATTTGCCTTGCTAAGTTGGGTAAATTCATTTCTGTAGATTTTATTTACTATCAAAAGAATGAAATTCAAAGAATATGCAAACCAAGAGGCTTCCAAAATTAAATATGAAGTGAAACATTATCAAAAGCTGTATTAAGCTGGTCCTGATTAGTTATTATTTAAAGCAGATAGTCATATTCAGCTTTTAAAAGGTAAAGTTCTCATATATTTTAATGTGAGTGACTTAAAATTTAATACTATTATTATTTCTTTATATTTTTCTAGGGAAAATTTCAGATTTTGAGCCAAGTATAGAATTATATGGTTGGAGGTTACATAATGCAGACCTACAGAGTGTTTTATATTATGTCTATGAGACAGAGCATTAGATTTCACAGAGAAAGTCACAGAGATGCCACATTGTTGAAATTTCTGATCTGGTTGCAATACTTACATTTGAATGAAAAACCCAAGAGCCAAATTCACAAAACAATTACATTTGCTTCTTGCACGCTTGATGCCCCCAAAATGCTAGAGTATGCACTTTTAAACTGGCAAAATAAATTCTCTCTTTCCTCCTTACTAAACTTTAAACTTACAAATGTTTCTTACCTAACTTTAAGTATACTCCTTAGGGTATCTGCTGGCCTTAAAAAACTGCAGGGCAGCTAAGAAAGGTGTTCCCTGCTCAGCCATCTTGTTTATCTATCTTCTCAACTCCAGTTCAGTCCAAAACACAGGCACATGAAGAATCCTACTGGGGCATCTATAAAATATGTAACATCACTTAAAAAGTAGTTTATGTCATTACTTTTTAACACATTGTATTTATTTCCAAAAGAGAATTCAACAATATTACCAACCAAACTCAATTTCTCTTTAGTATCAAATATCAAGTTGTATCCATTTAAAGTTTACTCCTAACCATCATTTTTGGGAAGTGTATATGTACATATTATATACAATATTATACATATTCAATAGATATCAAAATTCCTTCAAATTCTAGAATTTTTCCTTGATATTGTACCTTTTTAATGTCGGAAATCTATTCGTAATTCATAATACAAGTTTTTAACCAGCTATAAGAAAAACATAATTTTTCTTGCTAATCAAAAATAAATGGAAAATACATTTAGAACTGATACAAGGATGGCATTTGTCTGTGTGGATGAACACTCTTAAAGTTTTTCTTTCCGATTCTTCCAAAAGCTACTAATACATTATAAGTACTACAATAATTTTTCCCTCATCAATTGTTCTTAACAGATCCTTGTCAGTCTTTCTGTCCTATCAATACTCCTTGGTATTCATCCTCTTTTATTGTTTTCTGGTTCTCTCTTTAGACTGGGTTCTCATCTTCATAGTCTCATATTCAGATTTTTAGTTGTATATGTTCTAAGAGGGTTCTTTAGACTGTATCCAGTGCTGAACTACACTTTTGCCTGGATAAAGGACTCTTCCATCATTAAAATACCTGTGAAGCAAGGTTGACCCATAAGTAAACCAGTGGTGAAATTACCAGTACCTAAGGTGGCCATACATCTAGACTTGCTGAGGAAATTCTGTTTATGTTATTACCAGTACCCAGTTGTACTCTTAAAAGTCCTTTGATTACTATATCAATAACTAATTTATTAATATAAGTTGAATGGGAATAAACTCATGAGTTTTCAGGGACAGGTTTTTGGGTAGAAACACTCTTTAAATTATGTGCAATGAATGTCCCTGTACTCCTAATAAAAATAAATGAATAAAACCCAAACTGTAGTGTAAAGGGTGTTCTATTCTGATTCCAGAACAAGATTTTAGAGAAGGCAAGTAAGTATAGATTTTTCAGTCTAAAAGCTTTAGTGATCTTGTGCTAATAATCAGCATTTATAAGGTTAAATATGCCAAACTGGTCTAAATAACAAGACTGTGATAAACAACTAATAATAAAAATTTCTAAATTATATTTTTAATGATAAGCTCTGAGATGCCTCCAATAGCAGCCTAAGTTGAAAAAAGAAAATATCACATATTAAGGGACAATGATGTGTCAATTTTCATGATATACATTATAATTATGCAAGAGGATTGTAAATATAGATATGTTAACACAGGGTAGGCAGAGGGCCTCATGTAAGGTCATGGTAATGAGATGATCTCTTGGGATAAATGAAGAATCATGGCAGAAGAGAAATAAGGCAGGTAGTGACAAGGTATGATGATTTCCCTTTTTACACATACAGTGGAGAAGCTCAGTCACTGTTGCTGTGTAAAGCTCATGCTGTCTTAACAGGTGGGAAGGGAAATGGGTCCAATAAGGGATTGGCACTGGCAGAAAAGTCAGATAACTGTCTCTGAAACATCTGAGACAGAATTCTGACCAATCTAAGTACTGGGAAATGTAAAGGCTGAACTTAGCCATAAGTGTATGCCGGGTTAGCTTATACACAGTTGAGAACAGAGTGAAAGAGGCTGGGGGTGAGAAAGATTTTGCCTATTGAGGACACCCAGAAACTCCTGGGATAAAAGAACAATGTATTTATTTAATACTCATGTGCATTTTTTATGTTATGTGTTTTGTTTCTCTGTAATTTTTGTGACAAAAGTTGTTGTGCCCTGGTGGCTCAGAGTGGAAAGAATCTGCCTGCAATGCAGGAGACTGGGGTTCGATCCCTGGGTCGGGAAGATCCTCTGGGGAAGGGAATGACTACCCACTCCAGTATTCTTGTCTGGGAAATCCCATGGACAGAAGGGTCTGGCTGGCTACAGTCCATGGGGGTCGCAAAGAGTCAGACATAACTGAGTGACTAACACTTCCACTTTTTCTTCAGGAAGAGGAAATGAGAAATATGTTATTCAGCAGTGTCCTATAACAGTGGTCCCCAAACTTTTGGGCACTGGGGACTGGTTTAGTGAAAGACAATTTTTCCACTCACCGGGGTGGGGGTGGGAGTGCACACAGTAATGCAAGTGATGGGGAGTGATGGGGAGTGATGGGGGGTGGCAGATAAAATTCTGAGTCCACCTCTCACCTCCTTCTGTGCTGCCTAGTTCCTACCTGTCCTTGGCTCCTGGGGGTTAGGGAACCCTGTTGTATAAAACTTTCATGAACAATTGCACGAATGTAAGAATGAATATACTTCATAAATGATATATATTCTATCCTCAAAACAACTTCCAAAATAGATATTACACTCACATGAGAGGTGAGACTGAGTATAGGCATACTGAACAGCTTATCCAAGGTTACACAAACAGTTAATGGCAGAGATACTCTAACTTGAGATAATTTAAGTATATTAAGACCATAGAGCAGTGATTTTTGATTAAATGCTTGCAGCTATCACATGGTTTTTATTTTTGTTTGTTCTGTGAAGCAGGTGGTCTGAGATAGGCTTTGGATGTAATGATGACCAGTGTGTAGGTCCCCACACGTTTTGAATAGCAAGGGTGTAGGGTAGTAGATAAGACAAAGAGTATTGTTAAATTTTCAGGATTATTGATGTGTCTTCTGTTACAAGTTATTTACAGATTTGTTTGCAGCAATTTCTTTTGAATTTCATTGCTTATTATTTTAAGGAACGCTAAACTATCGTTTATGAAATCAACTCTCATCATTTATATTTTTCAATCAAGCATAATATTTTGTTGGAATGAATAACTGCAGATGTAACCCTTTGTGAGTTAATGATATATTTTCAAAATTAAACAGGATCATTATGCAGGGTTGGTGTAAGGTAATATTTCTCAATATTCTGTGTTCAAAGTTACTACCAAATTGCCCACTAGCAATATTTTAGTTGCTGTAAGGTAGCACTCAAAATATCTCCAGCCTAAATATAAATTTTAGTGTGACGGTTTCATGTTTCTTATAAAACAAACTTTAAAATTCAAAATAAATAGAAATAAAGCAAAAACAAACACCCCCAAATTAAAATACTGTAATTAAACCAGGTATCACCAAGATAGTTTTTAAAAATAATTTTTATTTATGGATTGATTTTTGGCTCTGCTGGGTCTTCATTGCTACATGGGTTTTTACTCTAGTTGCGGTGAGTAGGGGCTACTGTTCATTGTGGTGTGCAGGCTTCTCATTGCTATGGTTTCTCTCATTGTGGAGCACAGGGTTTAGGGCATGTGAGATTTAGTAGTTGTGGCTCCCAGGCTCTAGAGCACAGGCTCAATAGTCATGGCACACTGGCTTATTTGCTCCTAGGCGTGTGGGATCTTCCTGGGTCAGGGATTAAATCTGGGTCTTTTGCATTGGCAGGCATAATCTTTACAACTGAGCTACTGGGGAATCCCCACCAATATAGTTTTAATGAGACTATTTTCATGGTACACGTACTGTATGTTGAAAGAAATCCCTCCTCTATTTATTTCACAGCTTTTAATGTAATTTCAGTTACATTATTTCTTTTCTCATTTGAGACATTTAGAACACCTTTGTTCAGGAGGCAGGGAAGATCTTAACCATCAAATATGTAGCTGGAGAGCAAGCTATGAGAAGCAGAATATTTCATCAAACTACTTAAAAAAAATTATCTCAGAAGCTGATTTTAAAATAATAGTAATTTTAAATAATTTCATTTTTGTTAAAAAATCCCTTCCTTAGACTATAACCTCTTGTAGAAGAAATTCCAAGTATTTTATTCCTGAAATGTTCAAATTTTACAAATTACAGTAATCACTAGTATAAGCAATTACTACTAATCAACAGCAAAATTTTATCAAGAAAAAACATAAGAGTTTTCCTTGCCAATAAATCAGTTTGTGTGTTAGTCGCTCAGTCATGTCTGACTCTTTGCAACCCCTGGACTGTAGCCCACAAAGCTCCTCTTTCCATGGGATTTCCCAGGTAAGAATACTAGAATAGGTTGCCATTTCATTCTCCAGGGAATCTTCCCAACCCAGGGATCGAACCTGGGTCTCCTGGTTACAATCTGCATTGCAGGCAGATTCTTTACCAACTGAGCCACCAGGGAAGCCCAACTTAGAGTAATACTATCTCTCAAAGTAGTTCTTATTTACAGTTATTTTCTATAAAGGAGAGTTCTTTTATTTTTACACATTATTTTTTAGCCGACATAAAAAGAGAACATATTTTAAAAGTCCTCAAAAAAAAAAGTGATTTGACAAAGTGATTCAAAAGTTTATATGTAGAGGTAAAAGACCCAAAATAGCCAACACAATATTGAAGGATAAGAATAAAGTTGGAGGACTCATACTATCTGACTTAAAGTGTTACTGTATAGCTACAGTAATCAGAAAAGTGTGATATTGGCAAAAAAAAAAAAAAAACAGATAATTTGATCAATGGAACAGGATAGAGGTCCCCAAAGTAAACCCATACAAAGATATCCAACTGATATTTGACAACGGAGCAAGGGCAATTTAATGGAGAAATGAGGTCTTTTCAGTAAACAGTGCTGGAACAATTAGACATCCATATGCGAAAATAATATCATCATCATCTAGACATCAACCTTACATCCTTAACCAAAATTAACTCAAAGTGGATCACATATCTAAATATAAAATCCAAAACTCTGATATTCTTAGAAGATGATAAAGGAAGTCTAGATAAAATCTTGCCTTTCATATTCATATTTTAGATTAAATATCAAAGGCACAATTCATGAAAGAAGGATTGATAAATTGGACTTCATTGAAACTTAAAATTTGTTACCTTGGGTCTTCCCTGGTGATCTAGTGGTTAAGAATCTGCCTGCCAATGCAGGGGACACAAGTTCAATCCCTGGTTGGGGAAGATCCCACATGCTGTGGGGCTACATGAAGCTTGTGTGCCCTAGAAGCCCATGCTTCACAGCAAAAGAAGCTACCACAATGAGAAGCCTATGCTCTGCAATTAGAGAAAGCCTGTTCATAGCAATGAAGGTCCAATGTAGCCAAAAATAAATATACTTAAAAAAAATTCTTTTCTCTTTTGAGAAACACACTGTCAAGAGAAAAAGACAAGTCACAGACTGGAAGAAAATATTTACAAAAGACTTACAAAGTATTGTTACACAAAATATACAAAACACTCTTAAAACTCAGTAATAAGAAAATAAAAAAACTCAAAAAATTAAAAGATCTGAACAGACACTTCACAAATGATAAATAGATAGTAAATATGCATAAGAAAAGATGCTCAAAATCATTCATATTAAAATAGCAATGAGATACCACTACACATCTATTAAAATGGCTAAAATCTAATCTACTGACAACATGAAATGCTGGTAAGGATGTGAAGCAATAGGAACTCTTATTTTTGGTGGGAATGCAAAATAAAAGTACAACCAGTTTGAAAGGCAGTTTGGCAGTTTCTTACAGAGCTAAACACACTCCTTTCATATGATCTATCAACTATGCTCTTTGGTATTTACCCAAATGAGTTGAAAAGTTATGTCCACAAAACACCTGCATATAGATTTTTATAGCAGTTTTATTCAGAATTGGCAAAATTTGGAAGTAACCAAGAAGTTCTTCAGTAGGTTGAATAGATAAACTGTGGTACATCCAGACAATGGAATATTATTTAGTGCTAAAAAGAAATGAGCTGTCAAACCAAGAAAAGAGATGAAGGAACCTTAACTACATATTGCTAAGTGAGAGAAGTCAATCTGAAGAGCTTACATGCTCTATGATTCCCAACTGTATGACATTCTAGAAAAGGAAAAATTTTGAAGACAGTAAAACAACCAGTGTGTGTCAGGGATTGTGGGGAGGGCATGAGGATGAATTCTGAAGCAGAGAAGATTTTTAGGGCAGGATAACTATCTTCTATATGCTACAATGGTGGACACATACCAGTATATATTTATCAATATCCATATAATGTATAACACAAATAATAAACCCTAATGTAAACTATGTACTTTGGTTGATAATGATGTATCAGTGTTGATTAACTGATTGTAACGAATGTACCACATTGATTATGGATGTTTATGGTGGGGGTGTTTGTGTATATAGGAATTCTCTGAACTTTCCATTAAATTTTGCTGTGATCCTAAAAGTGCCCTAAAAATTAAGACTATTAATTTAAAAAATAAAAACAAAATAAAAAGAATGTGATGAATTTAACTTATATAGTCAGTCAAGGGATGTATAGTATTCTGGTTTTTGTTTTGTTTTCCTAACACAAGTGAATTCTTCTGACATTTATCCCCCAAATGAACACACACACTTTTCCTATGCATGTTTAGCACTTATCTGCATATTTCCCACAAAGATTATTTTTCATTACCTTAGAGATAATGTATTAAGGAAAATGTCTTGTAATGGATTGTGATTAATTTTAGGTCAAAGGCATTGGCTTTCTTTGCCTCAGCCCAGTGGGTATGATGATGTAAAGGAGAATTGGTCTATTTAAATGACTGAATCTATCAAAGGATCAAATATATTTTAGATTCTATCATGAATTCTTAATCTAGAAAGGTTTTAGTACTAAAATTTCATATCTAAATGTTAAAATCTAAACTGATATGACAATTGCCCAAGATCATATAATAAGCACAGGCATTGATGAGCACAGGCAAAAGATTTTCTGACTCAAGTAGGGTGATGAGTGGTAAGATGGATGAAGCACCTTGGTCTGTGGCATTCAGATAAAGGACACTTGAGAGGACCTGAATGAATTCCTGGTCACCAAAATTTCAGATTTCTTTCAGTGGTTTATTAATAAATGAAAGTATTATAATTTAATATACAGAAATAGAAGCCTGCAGCAATGTGTATGTGTTAGCCTTTTACAAAGAAAATGTAACAGCAATGATTTTATTTCCTATATTTTTTTTCCAACTTTAAAATTTGACATCTGTGGTGAATCATAGATATAAGATTTCAAGCATATGAAAAAAAAAACCAGAAATATATGCAATATGTACGGAATCATCCCTGGTGCTTTGAACTTTAACCAATTCATTCACCATTTAAAAACAATTAAAAAATTCATTAAGCTGGATTCTGCCCTTGGATACACACAACAAAACCCCCATTGAAGTCAATGGAAATTGTACGTGCATATCCAGGGGCAGAATTTGGCCCGCTGTGTTTAATTCACTCTGATCATTCCTATTAATTCAATATTAATATTTCCGTTCATTTATTCAATTAGTTCTGTGGTATTCAAAATTCATTGTATGTAATACATTGTGATCAGTCAATCATATCATTTCCAGTCCACTTTCTAACAATCAATATTTGAAGTTAGTCAAGGCAAAATGCACTTAAAAACCAAACAGAAATAGAAATAGTCCCTTTGCAGAGATATCTCCTACTTTGCTTCCTGGTTTCTTGGGCCTGACCTCTCCCTGGAGATTTAGTCAGTGTGAGAGACATTAGCAAATTGCGGGGCAGAGTTGGCCCTTAGATCAAATGCTGCTTTGTGGGGTAGCCAAGTAGGGCTATCTAATAACAGCCAGATGTGAAAGAGTAAGCTCATGAAATACCCACTACTTAATTAGGTCACACAATACCACTTGGCTCCCAATCACATTTGGGCTATCTCTGTTCTGAGCAGAAGGATCTCTTCTGTCTTCAAGGAACATAGATCAAAATGAATAAAGTATGTTAACATTGTAGTATAAACATTACATGCATGAATAAGTGGGACTAAACTCAAGAAGTGTAATGATGTCTAAGTTCCAAATTTATCTAAGTATTATTTCTTTAGGTAGGCCAACTTGAACTTCTTGCACAATTTTATGTGCATTATAAGTATCCATAATATGTGTGATTATCAGCAAATTGGTAGAAAGGAAGTGTATAAAACTTGACAATCCATATTTCAATATTCATTAAATATTCTAAAAAGAATTATGTTCACTATTTTTGTTTTGTGACAGATTTATTGAGTTATAATTGACATTAAAAATAAACCACACATTAAAAATGCACAATTTGATAGGTTTTGGAAAATGCACACACCTGTGAAACCATCATTGCAATTAATATATACTAAATATATTCATCATCCCCAAAAGTTTCCTCATGTCTTTAAACAACTCCCACATCACTGTCCAGGCAACCACTGAAGTGTTCTCTGTTATTAGAAATTGGTTTAAGTTTTCTAGAGATTTAAATAATCAAAAATACATATTCTTTAGTGTCTGGCTTCTTTTATTCAGCAGAAATATACTGAGATCCAACCATGTTATTGTTTCTATCCGTAGTCCATTTCTTTTTATCTCTGAATGGTAGTCCACTGTATGGATATAATTTGTTTGCACAGTCCTCTGTTGGTATGCATTTGGAGTGTTTGCAGTTTGGTCTATTATAAGTAAAGCTGCTATGAACATTTGTGTACCAGTTTTTATAGGGACATCTTGATCGCTGACCTTGAGAAAATAAGTAGGAGTGGAATGGCTAGTTAGTATTGTATATGTATGTTTAACTTTTTAAGAAACTGCTACATTGTTTTCCAAAGTGATGTGCCATTTTATATTCCTACTAGTAGTGTAGGAGAGTTCCAATTCCTCTAAATCCTTAGCGATGTTTGGTGTAGTCAGTCTTTTTAATTTTAACCGTTGTTATAGTGTGAAAGTGTTGCTCAGTTGTGTCCAACTCTTTGCAACCCCATCAGACTGTAGCCCACAAGGCTCCTCTGTCCATGGAATTCTCCAAGCAAGAATTCCGGAGTGGGTAGCCATTACCTTCTCCAGGGGATCATCCCAATACAGGGATCCAACCCTGCAAGTCTCAACCCAATGCAGGTCTCCTGCATTGCAGGTGGATTCTTTATTTTCTGAGCATAAGTATACAGTAAAATCTATTGTTCCTTTATTTTGAATTTCCTTAATGACTAATTATGTTGAGCATCTTTTCCTTTCTATTTTCCATCTACTTATCTTCTTTGGTAAAGTGCTCAAATATTTTGCCCATTTGTAATTGAGTTTTTTTTTTTTTTGCTCAAAAAATTGCTTATTTTCTTATTGCTGATGTCATGAGACTTATTTACACATTCGGAATAAAAGTCCTTTATCAGATATATACGTGGCACGTGTTTTCTCTGAGTCTGTTCTTTTATTATCTTAACACTACTATTACAGAGGGAATTTTTTTTTTTTTACTTTTGATGACAGCCAATTGGTCAGTTTTTTCTTTGCCCTTTGAGCATCATACTATTGGTTTTATATCTAAAAAGTGTTTGCCTAATAAAACATCAAAAAGATTGCCTTCTGCAAGTTCATAAATTTATATTTTGTATTTAGGCATATTTTCCATTTGGATTTAGTTTTCATTACTTTACAAGATAAAGATTAAAGTTCAATCTTTGTGCATATTAATATTCAATTATCCCAGCATCATTTTTTGAATCAACTAACCATTCTACACTGAATTTTGCACTCATGTCAAAGATAAATTGTCTATATGTTGTGGGTCAGTTTCTGATCTAATTATTCTGTTCCACTGATCAATTTTCTCATCTTTATGTTAATACCATTTCATCTTGATTGTTGCAATCACTTTACAGTAGTTTTGAAATTAGGTAGTGTTTGGACTCATGTTTTTTCTATGTTGTTTTGCCTATTTAGATCTTTTACATTTTCATGTGATTTTTGGAATCAACCTGTCAATGTATCCAGAAATACTCCTGGGATTTTGTTTGAGGTTGTGTTAAATCTATAGATAAGTTGAGGAGAATTGGTATCTTAACAATATTGTCTTCCAGTCAGTGAACATGGTATGCTATTGTTGTTCAGAAGCTAAGTCATGCCTAACTCTGTGTGACCCATGGACTGCAGCACACCAGGTCCACTGTCCTTCACTAACTCCCCAAGTTTGCTCAAATCCATGTCCACTGAGTCAGTGATGATATCTAACCATCTCATCCTCTGTCACAATCTTTCCCAGCATTGGGGTCTTTTCCAATGAGTCAGCTCTTTGCATCAGGTAGCCAAAGTATTGGAGCTTTAGCATCAGTCCTTCTAATGAATATTCAGCATTGATTTCCTTTAGGGTTGATTGGTTTGATATCTTTGCTGTCCACGGGACGCTCAAGAGTCTTCTCCAGCACAATTCAAAAGCATCAGTTCTTCAGTGTTCAGCCTTCTTTATGATCCAACTCTCACATTCATACATAACTACTGGAAAAACCATAGCTTTGATTATGGTTTTGACTTGCTAGCATGGAAATGAGTGCAATTGCATGCCTCTTTGAACATTCTTTGGCATTGCCCTTCTTTGGGATTGGCATGAAAACTGACCTTTCCCTAACCTGTGGCCACTGCTGAATATGGTATATTTCTATATTTCTTTAGGTCTTCTTTAATTCATTTCAGTGATATTTCACATTTTTCAGTATACAAGAGTTAGGAGTCCTTTTTCAGATTTATGTTTAATCATTTTCTATGCTATTGTAAGTGGTATTTTTAAAATTTCAACTTCAGATTGTTAGTAATATATGATTAGTGTTTTTTTATATTAAAATTGTGTCCTGCAGTCTTGCTCAACTAATTTATTAGGTTTTGGAATTTTGTTGTAGATTATATGGAATCTTCTGTATAGTGGATCATGTCATCTAAGAGAAAGGACAGTTCTAGTTCTTTGATTCTAATTTTTTTCAAAGCTTATTGTATTATCTAGAACCTCCAGTAAACTGTAGAATAGAAATGATGAGAGCAAATATTCTTGTCTTGTTCCTGATCTAAGGGAAAAAGAAATAAGTCTTTCACCCCTAGTATATTAGCTGTAGGTTTTCCCTAGATGCCCTTTATCAGACTTTGAGCATTCCCTTCTATTTATAGTTTGCTGATTTTTTTTTTAATTAGAAATGAATGTTGAATTTTGCCAGATGCTTGTGTGTTTGGAAGTGTTGTCTGTGTGTCTATTAAGATGATCATATGGTTTTCCTTGTATAGTTTATTAACATGTAATGGTGAATTACATGGATTGATTTTTGAAAGTCAAATCAACAGGCAAAGCATTATTCAGATAAATTCAACTTCATTATAATATAGTATTATGATGCTTTATATTGCTGCAGTTGACTTATATTTCAGAGAGAATTTTTGCATGCATGCCATAAAGCATATGCATCTGTAGATTTCTTTTCCTGTAACTATTTTTTGTGGTTTCGATATCAGATTGATCCTGGCCTTAGGATGATTTGGGGAAGCAGTCACTCTTCTTGAAATTTTAAAATAAATTTGTGTAGAAATGATGCTTTTTTTCATTAAATGTTTGAGAAAATATAATAGTGGAGCCATCTTGGATAGAAAAAAATTTGGAATGTTTTTAAACCTGAATTAAATTTATTTTAAAGATATAAGACTGTTTATAGAATCTCTTTCAGTTTAAGTGAGTTTTGATGGCCTTTGTCTTTCAAAGAATTTCTCCGTTTCATCGAACTTGTTGAAATTTTTTGCATAAAGTTCTTGTCTTATTATCCTTTTTTTATTTGTAGACTTTTTAATGAACTACTTTTCTCATTTCTGATGTTGATATTATGCGTCTTTCTCTTTTTATCTGAGAAGTCTAGTTAAATGTTCATCAATTTTACTGATTTTTCACAAAGGAAAATATTAGGGTTATTATTTTTTCTATTGTGTTTTTCTGAATCTTGTTTAATTAGTGTCTGCTCTGATGTTTACTGTTTCCTTTTTCTCATTACTTTGGGTTAAATCTCTTACTAGATTTTTTTTTTAAGATAAAACATCAAGACATTAATTTGAGATCATTTTTATTCATTAATATGGCCATTTAGTGCCAAAAATTTCCCTGCTTATACTTCATTGTATTTCTTTAGCAGCATCTCACATATTTTGATATGTTGTGCTTTTATTCTCATTCAGTTCATACTACTTTTTTTTTTTTTTTTAGCCAAATAGTTACTTAGGAGTGTGTTGTATAGCTTCCAACTATTTGTTGTATTTATGGAAACCTTTACATAATCGATTTCTAATACAATTTTATTATAGACAGTGCTGTGTTCTCAGTCACTTCATGCAAACATGTTTTGTTTAGTTTTGATTTTGAACGATATTTTTGCTGAATGTAGAATTCTAATATGGCAGATTTATTCGTTTGGTTCTTTAAGGATGGCAGTCTGCTGTCTTCCTGATATCACTGGTTTTGTTAAGAAATCTACTACATCCTTGCCTTTATTTCTCTGTAGGTTATTTACCATTTTTTCCCCTGGATGTTTTTACATTTTTTTTCTCTTTATCCCTGCTTTTAAGTAATGTGATTATAATGTGACCTAATGTGTTTTCTTTGTTTTTTGTGCTTAGCATTTATTGAGCTTCTTGGATCTATAGTTAGTTTATAGTCTTTATCAAATATGGAGAATTTTCAATCATTATTTCTCCAAAAATTGTTTTCTATTTTCTCTCTCAATAGCTCCAATTAGAAAAATTAGGATATTTGAAGTGTTTCCATAGCTCTCTAATATTTTGTTCATTTTTTCAAATTTTTCTTTGTATTTAGTTTTGGATTTTTTTATTCCTATGTCTTCAAGTTCACTATTTTTTTCTACAATGTTTTATCTGCTGTTAGTTCATTCTAGCTTAGTTTCATATCTGACATTGTACTTTCAAAATCTTTAAAAGTTTGATTTTGATGTATATGGGCTTCCCTGGTAGCTTACCTGGTAAAGAATCTGCCTGCGTTGCCAGAGACCCTGGTTCAGTTCCTGGTTGGGAAGATCCCCTGAGAATGGATAGCCTATCCACTCCAGTATTCTTGGGCTTCCCTGGTAGCTCAGTCAGTAAAGAATCCATCTGCAATGTTGGAGACCTGGGCTCAATTCCTGGGTTGGAAGATCCCCTGGAGATGCACGGCAACCCACTCCAGTATTTCTGCCTGGAGAATCTCCATGGATAGAGGAGCCTGGCGGGCTGTAGTCCATGGGGTCGCAGAGTCAAACACAACTGAGTGACTAAGCATATATGTATATATATATATATATACACACACACACACATATATATTACATATATGTTTTATCTCTTTCCTTAACTTTTAAATATGATTATAAAATCTATTTACTAATTCTAATATCTATGGAAGTTCTCAGTTAATTAGTTTGATTTTTCTCCCAATCATGGGCCATAATTTCCTACTTCTTTGCATGTCTGGAAATAGTTGATTAGATATCAGACATTCTGAATATTATCTTATTGAGTGGTTAATATTTTTGTGTTCTTATAAGCATTCTAGAGCTTAATTCTTAAATACAATTAAATTATATGAAAACATTTTGATTATTTTGCCTTTTTCTTTGAAGATTCATCACTTGAACTTAAGCAGAGCTCAACCTAGGCCAAATTATTCAGGCAAGATTCTTCTGAATATTCTATCCAGTGACATATTTATTATGAGGTTTTCCAGTCTGATTGGAAGGGGTAGGCACTATTCCTAGCTATGTATTATCACTAGACACTGTTACATTTAATCCTTTTTGGTTCTTTTCCCCTCAGGCTTTGGTAATTTCTTCAATAATCAATACTCACCTGAATACTAGAGGAGAACTCTATAAGGGTATCTGGGGTTCTTTCTATGTAACTCTTTCTCTGATACTCTATTATGTAGTATCATACCTTGGTCTTTCTCCTACCTGGCCCCCTTGACTTAAGGAATTTGCTTGACTGACCTGGATTCCCCTTTCCTGGAAAATACCCTGGAAACACTTTCAAGACAGTAATCTAGGGCAATTGTATACTCACCTCATTTTTTCTTCATCTTTGAAGGATCACTGTCATTAATTATCTGGTGTTCAGTGTCTTAAAAATCATTATTTCATATATTTATTAATTTTTTTTGTTTGTTTCAATTACAAGGTCAAAGTCGGTTCTTGTTACTTCTCCTGGGTCAGAGGTGGAAGACAGGTCCATCTCTGAGTCATTATTTATTGCGCCTTGGCCTTTTGATTGAGCTTCCCTGGTAGCTCAGCTGGTAAAGAATCTGCCTGCAATGCAGGAGACCCTGATTTGATTCCTGGATCAGGAAGATCCCCTGGAGAAGGGATAGGCTACCCACTCCAGTATTCTTGAGCTTCCCTGGTGGTGCATGTCAAACAGGGAGTTCAAAAGATCAGTTAAGAGTTTTTTTTTTTTACTATGATCCATCTGAATTTTCACAAGATGAAGAGCTGGGAGAACTGGCAATTATTAGGTTGACTAACTGTAAATAAGATCCATAATTTATAGCAAAAATGATTTAGGGTTCAGAAAAATTTAGTTTGGCTAAAGTAATTCTAGTCTGAATTCAGTTACAGATTTTCATATGACTGTGCTCTTTTGGGGGTCTTCCTACATGATACTAGTGGTAAAGAACCTGCCTGCCAATGCAAGAGACATTGCATTTAATCCTAAGACGCAGGTTCATTCCCTGGTTTGGGAAGATCCCCAAGAGAAGGACATGCTGACCCATGGCAGCATTCTTGCCTAGAGAATCCCAAGAACAGAGGAATCTGATGGGCTATAGTCCACAGGGTCTGAAAGAGTCGGACATGACTGAAATGACTTAAGACTATGCTCTTTTTTTTTTTTTAAATCAATGTATAAGTGGATGTGATTCCAGTCATCCCACAGTAGCTTAGCAGAAGCAAATTCAGTAATTAGCTCAATCATTTCACCCTTCTCTTTGGGGATACTGCAGTATATCATCTATCAGTTCAGTTTAGTCATTCAGTCATGTCCGACTCTTTGTGACCCCATGGACTGCAGCACACCAGGCTTCCCTGTCCATCACCAACTCTGGAAGCTTACTCAAACTCATGTCCATTGAGTCGGTGATGCCATCCAACCATCTCATCCTCTGTCATCCCCTTCTCCCACCTTCAATCTTTCCCAGCATCAGGGTCTTTTCAAATAAGTCAGTTCTTCACATCAGGTGGCCAAAGTATTGGCATTTCAGCTTCAGCATCAGTTCTTCCAATGAATATTCAGGACTGATTTCCTTTAGGATTGACTGGTTTGATCTCCCTGCAGTCCAACGGACTCTCAAGAGTCTTCTCCAAGACCACAGTTCAAAAGCATCAATTCACAGTTCAATACCATCTACAGAATGAATTAAAGATTCAGATGACTATAAAGACTACTGAAGGTCTATCTGTACTGGTTATCTTGCCATTTGCTTTAAAAAGCAAAACATAGCTACAGCTTTACTCTCCAATCTCTAGGAACATCTACTTATTTTTCTCTTATTTTATCTTTAAAGATATAGCTAAATAAGATAATTGTCTTGCTCACTTAAAATAGTCATTTCCTCTTACCACATTTCAAAATTACATAAAGGTTTCCATTATTTTAATCCAATGATTTAAACAACTGTTGTGATTTCATAAGTGGAAGAATATGACTACAGGTGGGGATTAATTTGCAAAGGCAGGAAAACTGTTGAAAACAAAGAGCTAGTGTCCAAGTAAATATCTCCTGAGAAATTAGGAAATACAAGCTACATTGCAGCTAAGTATTATGATTTAAAGAATTCCAGGTGGTCTGCGTGGGTCATAATGCTAGCATTTCATCTTGGAATAATCTTTGTCCTTTCCAATACATTTTTTAAACTAGTCATTCTCCTGCAAAGTGCTGGGAAGTTTGTTCATATAGGCTCATTAAACCTGTAGCTATATAACAAAAAAATGAATAGTGAAGAAATGAACTGATGGAGAATTGTTACTTTGTACAAACTATAGAGATAAATAAAGTAAGAAAATTGAGGGCAAAGGAAGATTGAATTATCTGGATTAATGCTTAATTCACCATTTAACTTTCCTCGCTCAGATATAGCACTTGTCTCCATAGTTGGAAACTTTAACTTAATTCAAGGCTTTTCTAATTTTAGTTTACGAAAAGAGAAAGGGATTAAAGTTCTTTTTACTTTCAAAGAAGGAAATCGATATTGGTAAATCATGAACAAGAGAAAGTGGGGGTAGGTGTTTAGGAATGATGAATAGGATAAAATATTCATGGCCTCCATGAACGTCTATCTTTTCTTCATCTATCAAGATGGACCTTATAACTCAGTCTACAATAAAATCTAGCAAATCCTGCTACAAACTCAAAACAGGCTGTTCTCTTCAAGACAAATGAGCAAGTTTTATTTACCTATTTAAAGTCAATTATTTCATGCTCTATATAAATCTTCCACTCCTCCCTATTGCCTAGAGAAAAAAACACCTTGGCATAGACTGATCTCTTTTACAATCCAGTTCCAACTTGCATTTCCATTTGCATCTCATGTCACATTAGCCCTTGCACCTTATTGTTCAGTTGCAACAAATGGTAACATTTTCCCAAAACATCAAAAAGTTTTATGTCTCTTTCCTCTTAGGATCTTTTTTCTACTCAGAATTTTTTTTCTTTTTCCTTAGCAAGTGTACTCTTGTTCCTCCTTCAAGAAACACACCAAATGTCTTATTCTCACTGAAGCCATTCTCAAATATCCTAGGAAGAGTCACCTCTTTACCTATTCATACATATTTGTTATTATTTTTGGTTGTATTCATTCATTTTATTTTTAGATTCCACATATAAGGGGAAACACATAGTATTTGTCTGTCTCTATCTGACTTATTTCACTAGGCAAAATACACTCTGTGCCTACCTATGTTGGCACAAATTTCTTTTCTACAGCTGAGTAATAGTCTATTGTGTATGGAATCTTCCCTATCCATTCATGATGAATATCTTCTTTATCCATTCACAATGGATGCTTTGGGTTGCTTCCATATCTTGGCTATTGTAAATAATGCTGCTATGAACATTAGGATGCATATATTTTTTCAAATTAGTATTTTTATTTTCTTCAGGTGTATATCCGGGAGTGGAATTACTGTATCATATTGTAGTTATATTTTTAATTTTTTTGTGGAGCCTCCATACTATTTTCCATAGTGTCTGATTTACATTTTACTATTACATTTACTATTACATTTTACTATTTTCCATAGTGTACTGATATACATTCCCACCAACAGTACATGATGGTCCCCTTTTCACCATATCCTCAACAGCACTTATTGTCTTTTTAATGGTAGCCATTCTGTTCTGACAGTTTATGGGGTGATACCTCCTTGTGGTTTTAATTTGCATTTACTTCATAATTCATGGTGTTGAACATCTTTTCATGTTGGCCATCTTACTATACCTTTGTGTTAAGGTTTAACATGTACCATTGACTATCACTTCCAGAAACAACATGTTCTATCTCCATCTTGTTATCTAACATAATTGGCACAAAGTAGGCCTTAAGTAAATGAGCATATGAATGCGTTTACTTAAATTAATGGATAAATGGATGGTTTCTTTCACATATAGAGACACCGCTCAGAATTGACCATGTTCAGTCTTAACTTTTCTTTTCAAATGCATGAACAACACACTGATTTCATCAGCAGAAGTTGTTCTAGCTCATTTGGGAAGGATTTTGTTGCATTAGGTAGCTAGTACCAGCAAAGAAGCCTTGGTGTCCTTGTGTCTTGACAGCTTGGATGACAGAGTGAAATAAAAAATATGGAAGTTGAGATTGTTGTTTAGCTAGCCACCAAAATGATACAATGAGCAGAAAAGTAAAAAGTGGCAAAGCAATGGAAACTTCATGCAAGGGAACAGCACAGTCATGTGCCTGTTCATTGGTTTGACCTTTGTTCAAAGACTTTGTGAAGTTGTTCTAGTAGTAATCTCCCAGTTATTCGTGCAGTGACTATGAGTAAAAAATAATAACAGTTAGATACTGTAACTGTAGCCACCAGGAATTGCAATCCCTTTACTATTTTCCTTCAGTATCTCCACTGCCACTTACAACTCCTCAGAAGAAGCAAGAAACATCCCCTTTATAGTGGAATTACTGAAATATTTATCTATCAAGTAATATCCGTAAATAAGTGACAAATGAATTTTTAAAAAATTGCTTCTGTTCTTAACTTAATGCTTTGTTTAAAAAAATAGCATCTACTTTCCTTGTCATGGGTATTAGTGTATAAAAATTGTACTTGTCCAGCCCAGTAAATAAATGATGTAATTATGTTTCATATTTTGTTTGTTTCTTAGGCTAAAAGAATAAATAAATACAGTATGTCTGAAACTGCTGGTAAAAGCTTATAGTCTGACTGAAAGAATAAATGTCTGCTTTCATTTTTTTTGTATCTCTGAACTCCATTACAAGTAAAAGATGAAATTAAGGTAAATCAAATTAGTAAAGTGCATCCAATATTTTAAGAACAGATCTTAGATTTTAGTTTTTCTAACTTCTGGCCCAGATCTTTGGAACTATTGCTACCTCTCACATGCCCCCTTTAAGTACAGTAAAGACGAAAAAATGCACGAGACAACTATGAAATATTTTACAAGATTTTAACATTACTAGCAAAGTTTCATTCCCTTTGTTTAGTGGCCAGCTGTAGCTGACACAATATATGGTTGCTAGTTGCTAGCCCGCCCTGAGAGTAAGATTTTATATAAAGATTTATTTATGGCTAATTTATTTATCTTTATATTGAGTGTAATACTTGCCAGTATCTCTCAGCTTGTAATTATTTTTCTTCACATCAAAGAATAGCCTTAGAAATTAAAGTCCATTCAGTGTCATTTATGATTCACAGCCTCTGTTGATTTTGTGAAAGATGCTTATTTTTTTTCTTTTCTGGACCTTCTTCCCTCTTCCTTCTGCTCTCTGCACCTGTCTACCCGCCACTTCCCATTATTAGGTTCTTTCAGGATTAGCAATATGTGCTAATATATATTATCAATATACAAATGTAAGGGAAAGAAACCTTTTCCTGCCCATAAACCTGATACATAATCCAAAGAAACCTCTTTCTTGGCCCTCGGCATCTAACTTTTACAGTTAGGTTGTTTGTGCAGACATCCTAAAGAGCTTGCTGATTAAGAATGACTTGGTTGGTACTGAGATGCCTTCACTTTCTTCTCCTTAGTGTGGAATCCTATAGCACTATGAAACTTATAAATAATTGAGTTATTTTTAAACCACTGGATGTTTTCCAGTCACTCTATTTTACACTGGATTAATTATGTAAGAAAACTGAATTGTTCCTCACCAGTGTTACAACTTTTAAAAACAACATGCTGTTTAAATTCAGCTTTGGCAACTCCCGCCCAAACCCCCTCACATTTATGGCACCACACCCATAGCATAATAAAACCTTTAGTGGTCCTTTGTCTTTTAGCTTGCCTTCTATTTTTTCTCAAGGGTGTTTTAGGCTGGAAGATGCAAACAAAAGTTGTCCAGATGTTATTTGTATCAGAGCAGGATTTCAGTCCAGCTATCTGTGGTTGCAAATGTTTATTTTAATGGGTTATTGTGCAATCTTGCTGTGTAGACCTTCATGGCCTTATATGCATGTTCTCAGCAATGCCAGGACATTGTTTTTTAAAAGATATGATTTTAGTCCAATTGAGTGATTACTAGTCATTAGGGAAACAAAAAGTGTATAACACCTGTAGAAGCATAGAGGATATTTTTGCCCGATGCCCCCATGGTGACACTGAAACTGCCTGATTACAAAACCATGACCAGTGGGCTTTAGGTAAGCAGGAGGAAGGTGTGGTCCACACCCTAGCAACAGTCTGGGCCTGAGGCAAAGTTACTCAGTTACATGGCTGCAGTAAACATAGCAAGGAGGCAGGAAAAAAAAAAAAAAGACCAGCTGCTACCCCATACCGGTTGATGGAATGAAAGAGGCACTCGGCTAAATCACCATAGTGTGAGCTGCAAGTTTATTTTAGCTATTATAACAAGCACAGGGCTGGGCTTATTATTCATATTTAGAATTCTAATAAAATCTTAACTGATGTTTCCTTGATACAAGAGTAAATTGTTTACCCTGTCTCTAAAAACACGTTATGTCCAGTGCACCAAATAGAAGTGGGGGATTTCTAGTCCTGAAACTAAATGTGGAAACTAAATTACATCATACGAAAATGGATTTAGTTTTTCAGAATGTGCTAAGTTTTAGAGCTACTAGTTTTCACTGAGAATTTATTTAAAATCAAAAGATACTTCTAGTACATTTGTAAAAGACACATTCTCAACTATTGGGAAAAAATACACTTTAAATCTATTTACTTTTAAGAGGAGTTGAATAGACATTTTTGTCTTTATTTCTATTTAATGAAGTGTAATTGATTTACAATGTTGTACTAGCTACAGGTGTACAGCAAAGTGATTCAGTTATAGATACTGATATACATCTAATTTTTCAAATTATTTTATAAACCTGCGTGTCTCTTTTTTTAATATAAGTTTATTTGTATCATTTAGATTGCACATGTAAGCAATATCATATGTTATTTGTCTTTATCTGGTTTAATTCACTTAATATGATAACCTCTAGGTCCATCCATGTTACTGCAAAAGGCATTATTTCATTCTTTTTTCAATGATTGAATAACATGCCTGTGTGTGTGTGTGTGTGTGTGTGTGTGTGTGTATGTGTACACCACATCTTCTTTATCCATTCATCTGTCAATGGACATTTAGATTGCTTCCATATCTCGGCTGTTGTAAATAGTGCTGCAGTGAATATTGGGGTGCATGTATCTTTTTCAATTATAGTTTTCTCTGAAAATATACCCAAGAGTGGGATTGCTGGTTCATATGGTAGCTCTATTTTTAGTTTCTTAAGGAACCTCCATACCATTCTTCATAGTGGCTGTACCAATTTACCTTCCCACCAACAGCATAGCAAGGTTGCTACTTTGCCACACCCTCTCCAGCATTTATTATTTGTAGACTTTTTGATGATGGACATTTCACTGGTGTGAGTTTTGATAATAGTTTTGATATGCATTTCTCTAGTAATTAGCTATGTTTGAACATGTTTTCATTTGCCTTCTGGCCATTTGTATGTCTTCTTTAGAGAAATGTCTGTCCATTTTTTGATTGGCTTGTCATTTTTTTTTTTGATATTGAGCTGTATGAATTGTTTGTATACTCTGGAGATTAATCCCTTGTTGCTCATATTGTTTGCAACTATTTTCTCCCATATTGTAGGTTGTCTTTTCATGTTATTTATGAAAAGACCCCTAAGAGGAATATTATTTTATGATGTTTAATACCAGCAAGTGATATAATCTCACACTAAAGATGTCACTTGGCAGTTTTGATTGACTTTCTAAAAGAAAGCTAAATATTATTTGAAAATAAAAGTTGATGATAATCTTTTGTAGATCCACTCTGAGGTGAATTAAATATTGGTGTGGTTTCATAGACATAAGAAGCCCTGATGGTCTAGAAATTAGAGTGCATGATAAAAAGTTTTTAAAACTTTGGAAAGATAGTTTTTTTTGTAATTTCATATAATAGTATGTATATGTCAGTCAACATTATAATAAAACTACTTTGCCTTTGCAATAGTTTAGAAAGTAACATTGGACATTAACTTACGCCTTTATAGCTTTGGATATTTTATAATGTCATACTGTTTTCCCTACCTGGATTCTGAAATGTCCTCATGTACTGACTTGTTTTCATTTTTCTCTCTCCCTCAAACAACACATATACTTCATCATCAAATCTATTTTCTCAGCTTTGAAAAAATATTCAGCATATGACCTCTTTTTACCTTCTCTACTAGCATCATGTTGATATCCCTCCTAGATTATTGCAATAGTCTCTAATCATGGCTGCTTCCTTTTGAGAACCCTGAATGTCTCTTCTCCAAATAGTAGCAAATGTAATCTTGTTTGAGGTAGTTATTGCTTCTTTTCAGGGCACTGCAAGCCTCTAGCCCCATTTCATCCATATTAAAAGCCCATGTCCCCACATGTTCTAGAAATCTTCTCTAATGTCACCTTTGATCTCACTGCTTTATTTCCCTCTTGATTATGTCATGCCAGTCATACTGCAGTCCTTGTTCAACAGATGTGGCTTCAGCTTCCCAACTTGGGCCTTTGCTTTGCCTATTACATTTGCCAGCACCCCCTAGACATTTTTCTGGATAATATCCTTACCTTCTTTAACTCTGTGCTTAAAATTAATCTTCCTCTGTTAATCTATACTGACCACCTTATTTAATTCTATAACTTGCACTCCTCTTTCAGTGCTTACTTCGTTTTCAGAATGATTCTGCTGTACTTATTTTCCCATACCCCTTACTATCTTATAACTGGTATATTATTTACTAATTTTAGGTAATGTTAATCTCTTACTACTTCCACTAGGATATAGCTTCATGAGGGCAGCTGTCATTGTGTGTTCTGTTTACTAAAAAAGTGTTCAGCACATGTAGATGTTCAATAAAGAAAGAATGAGAGAATTAATGCTCTTTCTTCTGACATGTGTTATTAGTACATTAACACAAACATTCCCAAGCAAAATAAATGCATAATACTTATTATTTAAAGGATCTTGGACATGACTTCTATACTCTTTAAGCATTTTCTCCATTGGAAAGTGAAATATGATATGAAATAAAGAATTAAATTATATTTTTACTTATGAAATCTTGTATCCTGTATTTAATACAGCAAAAATTTAGTACAGCAAAATACTCCCTTTTATTACTGATAACCTTTCCTATTATGTTGAAACTAACATGTGTTTTTAAAAGTCTCTTTCACGCCTTTCTTTACATATTGTTATTGTTCAGTTGCTCAGTTGCGTTTAACTCTTTGTGACCCCATGGACTGTAGCCCTCCAGTCTCCTCGGTCCATGGGATTTCCCAAGCAAGAATACTGGAGCAGGTTGCCATTCCCTTCTCCAGGGGATCTTCCTGACCCAGTGATTGAACCTGTGGATTCTCTACCACTGAGCTACCTGAGAAGCCAACATATGTCAACTGTATTAGGAGGCAGAAGCATTCTGTGTAAATTTCTCTCCACTGATTTTACGTTCCATCTCCTAAACTCAGATTACTCATATGTGTCATTTCCTTTATGCTCTCCTAGAGAAGTCTTATTTTCTTTCTAATGTAATAAATGCTACTTGAGGAAGGAAATTTTTCAAATTTACTGAAGAAAAAAGATATTTTGTGTTTTTTTTTTAATTTCGTTTCCAATCTCCCATCAGCCAAAAGTAAGGAGATCCAGCCCCACAATTACTTTATGCATAAACTTAGATGCATAGAATCTTGTAAAAGAAGGACCTTTTGTCCATAGAAGAAGCCATGTTGCCCATTTTGCTCCAAGTGAAGCACAGAGAGCTTAAATGATTTCCCCAAATAAGCATGTTAGCATATTTCAGTTTGGGGCAATGAAAATAATTGCCCATGAATCTTCAGACTCATTTGAGGAAGTTAAAATCTGAAAAGAGATATTCATTTGTTAATTTTCAAATAGGATTCAGTATAACAATCTATGTAGATTTTCTTCTTTTTTATCTATGTATGCAGTAAACAAAAACCATAGTTAACTTCATATGCTTTCCTTTTTAAGCCATACTCCAGAAAAGAAGTTTAAAAAATCAAATTAGATAGCAAGATTTCCAGTGAGATAAGTTTGCGCATCCTTAGTTTATCTTCTGCAAATGAGCATGTGTAAAATAGTCCACCTACTGTTCTAGTTGCACACAGTTCCACTCTGTTAACCTAACCTTCCACTCAGAATTGCTTACGAACATAGTAACACTGTACAAAGCATCATATATTAAAGATTATTGCATCTTAAACTAATGTATAGAAACATTATCAAATAGGCCTTACACTGCAAAGCATTTATTAAAAATTGCATCTTAAACAATGATAACATTATCAAATATTACACTGTCCTCAAATGTATAACATATATTTTGTAGTTAGCTTCATAGAGGCATTAGTCAAGTAGAAGTGAGCATATCGTCAAAATTCTCATTACATCAAAGTCTTAAATTGGTCCAGAGATAAATCAGAAGGTAGTTAATTCACATTCTAAAGGATTACTTGATTGTGACTACAGAATTTCTTAAAAACAGCAGTGTTTTTCAAAGAAGATTTTTCCAAAATGTACTGAATACTGAAATTAATTTAGTGGGACTTAAACCAATTTTTTAAAGAACAAAACAGAATAGAATAGAAAATATCTGAATGTATCTCATTTAGCACAGTTAATTGTGTGAAATTTTGTGTTAGCTATTTGTGTTTGTGTGTCTCTGTGTGTATGTGCTTGGAAGATGTATATTTTTTCCTCTGTTTAAGAACAGTTTGAAAAACTGTTCAGGCAGAATGTTTTAATTTGATTTGAATTTCCAATATTCCTACTATTTCAATGCATTGTCTTAAGAGTATATGTAGTACCGACACAAAAAAGAATATATGTAGCACGTGTAATCAAATATATACAGAATTGTAATAGTAATAGTCACATAGCAAAGTTCAGGTGTTTAGTAACATCTAGAAGAATGCCCAGAATATGTTAATTGTCTACAAAGTATAATTTGAAGGCAGAAATATTTAGCATTAGCTTTTGTCATTTTCAAAACTATGTACATGTGTATATGCATTTAATGAACTCTTTTTTTTTTTACTGTTTATTTCAGCATAACTGTCCTTACATACTGAAAGTTGCAGGGCTTCAGTTTAGTACAATTGACTAAGCTCATGCATATCAGAAGACTGGTGGTTTGAAGTAAGAGACAATTCTTTGTTATTTAATATTTCAAGTTTGTGCACTTATCAAGTATGAGGACAATTGTACACCTGTTCAAATAATTTTCCAAAATACTTAGAAAAGAATACCAGGGTTTTTGCTGGTGGCTTGGTTGGTGAGGAGTCCACCTGGAATGCAGGAGACCCAGGTTCAATCCCTGGGAGGGGAAGATCCCCTGGAGAAGAAAATGCATCCCACTCCAGTATTCTTGTCTGGGAAACCCCATGGACAGAGGAGCCTGGTGGGCTAAAATCCATGGGATTGCAAAGAGTCTGACACAATTTAGTGACTGAACCACCACCACATCTGATAGAATACTGATAGAATACCAAAATACTTAGAAAAGAGAAGTTAAAATAAAAACAGACCAAAATATTAGAGCATTAACCAAAATGATTCACGGGTCTTCCTCATTCAAAATTCTGTGAATTCTCTAAAAGGTTCCTCTCCTAATGGTTGCCATTTGATGTCTTATTGTCTAGACAAATGCAGCTTAACTCTGTCTTCATAAACATGAAGATGTGTGTGTTTCTTTTGTACACCACCATACCTTTTTAATAACAAATATATTTTTGAGAAGCTTGGATCAATACAGAGGTTGAGAAAAGTGATGTATTTCATTCTTTAGAACTGTACAACTCTTCTTTCCATAATGAGAGTCTGTACATGACTTCCTTATTCCCTTTAAGTCTTCAACAAGGCTACTGAAAGAGGAACTTACCATTCTTTGTGGCTGTGTATAAGCTTTGTTTCTTATAATTTGATATGAACAGATCAAAGTTAGATAAATGCAAAGGAATAAATTAAGACAGTTTAGTTAATTGAAAAGGCTCAGGACTGGCCACAGAATAAGGAATTGCACTGAGACAATGGTTTCAATAACTGATATGGCTCCTTGTGGTGAGGCAATAAGGCAAGAGTAACAGAGGAGAACCGATTTTGGAGAGCTTTTGAATACTTTTCTTACCATGTGATGAAATGGTTGCTTAAAGCAGCTGGCTGCACTTAATTATTTTTATTTCAATTTTATTTTTTTTAAATGTGGTTACTTCATAGACACATTTATTTTCCAACATCAGCTTCTTAGTAGTATAATATA
This sequence comes from Okapia johnstoni, assembly GCA_024291935.2. Taxonomy (NCBI): domain Eukaryota; kingdom Metazoa; phylum Chordata; class Mammalia; order Artiodactyla; family Giraffidae; genus Okapia; species Okapia johnstoni. The sequence continues at coordinate 27,689,640 of CM044319.1, read as the reverse complement.
GAATGCCTCATTAGCAATGGAAAATGGGCTTAAGTTCGTAGCAGGAATGTTCTGAATAATGTTTTTAGATGTGGAAGAAGTTAGCAAGGGAGATTATAGAACCTCAGTCTTCCCCCCGGAGGACTTTAAAACAAGTTAGAACTTTTTATTTAATCCAAAAATCTCCTATACAATCCATCTTCACTTACTGGTACTGGTTTTAGTTCAGTTAAGTCTCCCTAACCCTTGCTCTGTATTATGCTGTCTTTGCTTGGAGAGGCCATAGGGGAAAGCAGAAACATTCCTCCTCCACAGGGAGGAGGGCATGGGTCCCAGCTCCAGCAATGTACTGATACATTGCTCTATCCACACTCTCTTTCTCATGTTCTAAATTGTCAGTCAGAGGATGGATTAGTGCCATGGTTTTCAAAGTGTAGTATCCAGACCAACAGTATCAGCACCACCTGGGAAACTGTTAAAAATGCAAACTTCTGGGTCTCATATTAAATTAACTGAATGTGAACTCTCAGTGTTCCAGGAGGCTGAGCTTCTGTAGACTCAGGTATGCAATGCTCTATCATGATCGAAATAACTGAGCAATTCAAGGAAATGTCTGGAAAACATGGTGAAATAGCACTCACAAAATGACTGCAAAGGCAGATAAAATTTTTTACCTGGCAATATCCTCTGCCCAATATGACACAAATATTTGCATGTTGAATGTCTGCTCACACTTCTTTAGACCAAAAGAACCAATTCATCCTAGGTGATTCCAAAAAAATTTCCTCTTTCTAGTCAACAAATATTCATTGAACACTTGGTATGGGCCAAACACTGTTCTATGCACAGAGGACGTAGTTTAAAGATGACGGTTGTAGGTTCATTGCATCAAATCCTCTGCAGAGATGAGAAAATTATTCGTAGAGCTTAATTGGGCCCCCCCCCTTTTTTTTTCTTGGCTGCTGATGCTACCACAGAAACTTTTAAAATTTCCAATAGTTTATGCCCTGCAGGTGGAAAAGCCTTTCCTATCAGAGAAGATGGTTACATTCCCCTGATGAAATATCCTCTGCCTGACAGTGTGTTTACTGAGAATGCTATCTTTAGGGCATTCTAAAGAAAGGGAACAACAGTACCAGAAAGTACAGCAGCTGAGAGGCTCACATGTGCCTCTAACTCAGATCTGAAGGGTGAATCTGAAGCATCGGCCGCAGCTGGGAAATAGGGAGCAGAGCACTGGCGATGGGCAAAATGGTTATTCATTTCCTCTCTTGTGATCTTTCAGATTTCATTTTTTGTGACTCTCAATACATAGTTGAGACTTTTCCCAGATTCACAATCAACCCTGATTATCTTCCTCCTCTCTCTACTTTTCCCTTTTTAGTTTCTTGGAAGCTGTTAGAGGAAGATTAAAAACTATCTGGCATGGAACATTCTTGCTCTTTTTTTTTTTAGGTCGCTGAATATTTGTCTAAGAGTTGAGAAAAAGAGACAAAGGAGAGAATAAGGTCAAAGGATAAAGAGAGACAGAAAGTTTTGTTTCTCTTCAAATATGTTTTTCATCTCTGACCTCACATAAAACCTTGCAGTGCATCCAGTCATAATATTTACATAATTTTAAACAGGTAGTGATTCTTTTGGTGACAAAATTATTTTACAATGTTAATCCCCTCTTATGCTCTCTTGATTTGGTAGCTTTTTATTTTCCTTGGGATTTAGTGCATGTGGACAATTTAGTTTCTGTGGACAACCTAGCAACAGCTTGATTGCTTTAAGCTGTTCATAGTGTGTTTCTTTTTTTTTTTTTTTCTCTTTTGCTTACCTGAGCTCACCTAAGCAACAACTCTTTAATTCTCTACAACTGTTCTAAAGCTATATATGAACATAACAAGGTCCATATAGTGGTTGAGGATATACTGAGTGGTTGAAGGTGACATTGAGAGGCACAGCTCAGGCTACAGCCTAGAAGCTCCATCTGCCTTGGGGCCTGTGTCTTTATCTTGAACAGGAGTTTCCTGTGATCTGCAGGACGGCTTACCCAGTTAAAAGATTTACCAGTAAATTCTATATATGTTAAAAGTCATGGAGCTAGTTTTGCGAAAACAAAAGGTTTAAGTCATGAGGGTAAGTGAATATGTCAAATGGAAGATCCACAATCTCTCCCTCACTCTACCCTGCCAACAGATGCTGAAAGATGTGGGAAAATGCTAAAAACCTAAAACTCTGGACAGACTCTAATGTGATTAAATTTTATAGGAATAGTTGTAAGGCCCTACTCTGGGATTCAGAAACAAAATGCACAAAGGTAAGACTGGAGGAGATATGACTTAACAACAGCATGTGTGAAAGAGGCTTAGGCATTTAGTTGACAATAAGCTCAGTAGGAGTCAACAGTAATGTGGCTGCCAAAACAGCTGATGGGCCCGGAGGCTGTATTAATAGGAGTATTGCATTGTACTAGAATTAGGGAAATAATGGTGCAGCTCTACTGGAAGCTGCACACACATTTCCTGGAGAGTGCAGCCAGCCCTGTGGGCTCCTTGTGGACCCATTTGCAAGGACCAGTGATAAGGCAAGTAAAAGTAGTGGGAATTACTACCTGCGAGGAACAGTTGTGGTAACTGAGACTTACCTTTAGAAAAATCTTTAGACGTAGGTGATGCCATAAATAATGGAGTTGTCAAAAAAGATTAGACTTATTCTGCATGATTAAGAAGAAGAAAGAGAACCACTTGTAGAAATCTTGGAGAGAGAATCTAGAAAAATAATATGGTCATTGCAGTCACACAAATCTGACATGGGCTTCCAGCTTATAGGTCTCTCTATGAGCTTGAACAAAGTTTTTTCCCCTGTCTTCTTTACCTCTTCTCATATTCACAATATGAGGATAATACCTGCCTTGTAGATTTGATATGAGGACTAGAAATAATGCATTCAAAATACCTAGCACCCCATGCTTGCCATCACATGTACTCAGAATCTAAAACAGCAGTGAAGAAATGCTGTTCTTCAGAAGAAACAAGAAATGAATGAAATTATGTTCATTAGATGGTGGTGAGAGTGATGTACTGAAGAAGATATAGTGTTGGGAGTGGACAGGTGACTAATCAAATGAGGTATAGGGTTTCATTGGATCATGAGTGCTATGACAAACATAACATAGTGAAATATACAGAAAAATACCACATTGAAAATAGAACTAAAATAAATATCAGTCAATCAAAGAAATCTATTCAACTTTTGGTCTTATGTATTTTACAAATATTTGAGAATATATTTCCCTTTAAAAATCAGGAACTTCTTAAAGGACTTCAGGAGATTGTAAAAGCATCATTTAGTAGGGAGCAGAGATGAGATGGGTTAAATTATCGTGACTGTTATAAAACATTTTTTCTGAATTCTTTGAATAGGTAATTTATTTCATAGAGCAAAATGAACCCTTCTCACCCAGTTGACATCCTGCTTTTTTCAGTATTCTGAGGACAGAATTCTTCACATCCTACTAACATTGTGTGCATTATTTTCTTTCATGCAGCCTTAAGTCAATTGACTTGTAATAGGACTTGCCCCTTTGGTGTTTACTTCCTTTCTTTATAATTAAGAAGAGCCTGATACATATCTGAGATAAACTGTGTTCAAGTATAGTCTTTTAAATTATGTTCAAAAGCTACTTGTGGTGTTTAAAATTCTCAATGAGCTTGTTGCAATTCTGATGTTACTTCAAGACAAAGTCATCCACTAAAACCCACAGCTGCTCAGGGAGAAAATCCAGAATCCACAAATGACCTTCCACAGTGGGGAAGTCAAGTCATACAGGAGGCACTCAAAACCGCAGACCAATCCCAGTAAAGGGCTATCCATTTTTATAGTTCCTTAAAATACTAAAGAACTACACATATACTCGTGAGAATATATTCCGCATCTGTTTCCTTCATGAGTGTGTACATTCTAACACTTGCTTATAGTAGGTTACAATAAAAATTTCTTAACAAATGAACAGATGACTCTTTATTAGTGGTTCTTGATCAGTTACACATTAGAATCACTTGGGAAGCCTTTGAAACTACGGATGCCTGAGCCCACCCAGAATGAGGGAAAACACAACTCTGGGAGGTGGAGGGTAGCCAGGCTTGGTATTTTTCAGAAGCTTCTTGTCAACCATTACTTGAAGGCAGGATTGAAAATAGCTGTATCATATAATCCTGTTTGTACTCCTGGCATCTGTTATCTCCCTCAAGGTCTTATAAACTACTTTGCTGTACATTTGATAAAGGATGCTAAGATTTGGTATTCCCGAAATCATAGTGTTTACATTTATACCTTAGAATTTTCAGACAAGCTATTCTTTTTTTCTGGTAGTTAAATGAACTAAACAATATAAGTAATCTGTTTAAAAATTATGAGACTTAGTTTATTTTTGGATAGCTATTCAGTGATTACTCTCTTGGAAGTTTTAACTATTAAGTAAATCAGAATTCAATATTATTTGTATTTTAGCTTTAAACTAAATACGTTGAAGCACACTGGTTCTGTTTAAAATTGTTCATGAGGGGACTTTTTTCCTATTTTGTTTACTGATATATCCCATCTGCCAAAAATACTACCTGACAGAAAACAGTTAATAAGTATTTGTTGAATAAATGAATGAATAAAATCTCCATGATTCACTGAAATCCATGCTTAATCTGAAATCACAGAGCTATAAGTCACACATATAAGAGCACAGAGAAAATTTTCCTTTAGAGAATTTTCAAACTGGTCAGTAAAGTATTTTAAAATGAACTGTATTATACATATATTTAGGATGAATATGCTCTCTAATTCATACAGACTCCTCATTTCTTATTGATGTTGCTGTTTAGTCACTAAGTTGTATCTGACTCTTTTGTGAATCTGTGAACCATAGCCTGCCAGGCTCCTCTGTCCATGGAATTTCCCAGGCAAAAATGCTGGATTGGGTTGCCATTTTCTTCTCCAGGGGATCTTCCTGACCCAGGGATCGAAGCTGCATCTCCTCTATTAGCAGGCAGATTGTTTTATCCTGATTCATGAAAACATTTTTTGGGGTGGGGTGCTTTACAGACATTTAAATATGGAACCACTCTACACAAGTGTTTTTCCACTTTTTTGACCCCTGGACCAAAAACATCGGTATGGTTCCAAGTTACCTTGGAATTTGCCAAAATGTAGATACTCAGGTAATATATGGGTTACCAAGTTACTACAGGTGATTATAATACACTCAAAAGTTTAAGAACAACTATCAATTTTAGGAAAGCATTACCTGGTAACATCTCTCAGTTAAGGCATACCTTAGAACGACAACAACAAAACAACCAAACACAACAAAAATAAAGCAGGTCCCTATGCCTTATCCTGGACATACTTACAGAGCCAGAATCGATGGGATCAGGTACCAGAAAACTGAGTTTTAAGTTAATCTTTCCTCTACAACCTCACAGAACAACTATTTTGAAGTTAGGCTAACAAGGTCCAAAGACTGGTGTTGAGGCACCCGTGTGCTAGGTACCTTGCCTTTGCAAAGCTGGTCAGTCACATTTCACACTACGTCAATGAAACAAGCTTTAAACATAACGATTCAAACCAGAGGAATGAACACTGTAGTGCTTTCATCACTATGGATATTGACTCTTGTCTTCTTTTCCTTCACTTTATGAAGCACCAGGTTCTCTGTCCCCCTTTTGTTAACTTTCAATTTAGTGACAAGCCTTATGCTGATGAAAGTGTTCCTGGATCTATCCTAATAGAAACCAATTAACATGTCACTCACATAATTCCTCAGGATATGACAATAGAGGATCCCTTGGGAGTATAGTTTTATGGAAGTGTGCACACCTCTTTTATTCTGGTCTCCATTTCCATTCTATACTTGTGCAATGAATCTGCTTGGCATTATGGTTATTACTTTTACTTTTCCACTAAAAAGTTGCTGATTAATTAATCATTTTGCCAGTGGATTTCTTCTATAATCCAATCCCAAGATACCTTTCCATTTGTGGCTCTTGTTGATGTTGTTCAGTTTCTAAGTTGTGTCCAACTCTTGGAGACCCCATGAATTGCAGCATGCCAGGCTTCCCTGTCCTTCACTTTGCCCAAACTCATGTCCATTGAGTCAGAGATGCCATCCAACCATCTCATCCTCTGTCACCCTTTTCTCCTCCTGCCCTCAATCTTTCCCAGAATCAGGGTCTTTTCCAGTAAGTTGGCTTTTCCTATCGAGTGGCCAAAGTCTTTGAGTTTCAGCTTTAGCATCAGTCCTTCTAATAAATATTCAGGGTTGATATCCTTTAGGATTGACTGGTTTGATCTCTTTGCTGTCCAAAGGCTCTCAAGAGTCTTCTCCAGCACCACAATGTGAAAGCATCCGTTCTTAGTACCCAAATATGTAAGTCTTCTGAGTCACACAGCAATTTAAGTAAGCTCTTCCACCTCCTTCACATATAGCTGCTCATTGCTCATCTTAAGTGGGCCAAATTGAACTACATGTCTTATAGAGAGTCTATACACGGTCCAGAGAAGGCTGTGACATTATTCTCAATTCCCCAGTAGTCATTCTTGAAAGAGCTTGAGTGGTGTTTGTATTAGGAATAAATGCCAAGTATGATGGTATAAGAAACACTGCAAAGATGACCATAAAGCCATTTATAAAGGCATCATGGATGTATATTTTCTTTCAAAGAAGATTCAAATGAAGCTATTACTTGCCTTAATAACAATGCCTAATTAGCAAAATTCAAAGGAACCAAACCTCTACATCACATTGTTTATATTCAAAATGTCATGTTTGACTTAATACTACAAACAGCAGTAATAGAATTACTATATAAACTTATTGCAAGAAGAAGATACTGTCCTCTTCTTCCATCTTTCATTTCTTACAGAAATTTCTATGGTGCAATGAGTGTAACATAAATCAAAACACTTAGTGGTGAAAGCCAAATGCAGAACTTAATTCAAACAATATAATTCAAATATTTGCTTCACTGAAGTAATATAAAGTATCATTTTATTAGGTCATGTTTTCACTTATGTAAAATGAATATGGTAAAGATATGCATAGTATATATATATGTGTGTGTATATATACATATAAATTATTCAAAATGGTACATATATATGTGTACTTACATAACAAGCCATAGGAGTTAGGGAAATTTTTGAAACATTGTTAGAATAAAATAACAAAGTAAGATAAAAGCTGTACCTTTTTGATTTGCAATAAACATATGGGTCCTTAAACCTAATTTTTTAATGTTAAAATGATTAATATGTCAAAAATGATGTCTTTTCAAAATGTCCATAGAGACCTCCAAAAGACTACATCTTCATAACGTACAAGTACACCAGTGGGAGTTAAGTATTAAGTGAAAAAAAATGAGAATTTTATTTCCCTTTCCATGCATGTTTTATGCAGGTATTAGACGTTGCTATTTTATTATTTAATAAAATAGAACTGCTGAGTGGCAATGATTCCTAAGACATTTTCATCTGATATATCCTGATTTCTTTTAAAGCAGTATACAAATATATGGCTACTCTTCTTATGTCCTGAGTCTCACTCTTAGAACAGAATTTATCTACTATCATTTTTAAGTCACTTATCAATAGACAGAAGAAAGAAGATATTATACATTGATGAGAGTTTTTCCTAAACTTGATTCTGAGAAAGAAGGAAGAGAGGAGAAAGAAGATGAAGACTATGATTCTGCTTCTTAGCACTTCTCATGCACTTGTCAATGTGTTGTTATTGTTTCAAGTGCTTTCCTCTCAACCCTTCAAAATAGCCATAAATGTGATCTTAACTTAAAGGAAATTTAAGAAGCACTGAATTACTGTGTTAATCAGGTTAAGTATGGAGTAGATGGTTGCAGCATGTCTGATACTTTGACATGCCATACAGAAATCTAATCTGGGTTGTTGCCTTTATCAAATCAATGCATTGGACAACGGCTGCTACATCTTCAAGGAATAGAAGTGTTAACAGCTAAGTTCCGGTGTAATTGCAGGAGATAAAGATAGATGTTAGGCCAGGTGGAATTTAAGACTCATGAACTTATAATGTGATTTGGAATGTAAGAAGAACCTATTCTGTGTTCTATATGGCAAATAGCTGGGGATAAAGTATATCATAATACTAGCCATTTTGTTACAAATGAATGACTTAAAAGAAACAAACCTTTTAATCTAGTGAATATAAGTCTATCAACCAAATAAAAAGCATAGTTGGAAAGGCAGACATATCTAACAGAATTTCTTTTCACAAAATTTACAGTTTACTGGGGAGAAAAGAATAAATATATGGAATTAAAAACAGCATATATAGATATGTATATATCTATGTATGAGTAGTATAAACATGTAAATTCAATGCTATATTGCATAATGTAGGCAATAAGTGTTATTAGTATTAGAATTAAATTATAATGCATTGAAATAGTTCCACTGAGGAGGTAGGCATGTAACCAGATCTTTGAAGAGGAGCAAGAAGTATAGCAGGAAGATGACTAGACATTCCTATCAGAAGAAAATATAGTGCAAAATACAATCCTTGGTCTTTTTGATAAAGGATGGCACATATACCTGGCTGAAATTACCTTTGGGACAATGTTGGGTAAGGATCTTTCTCCAAATGTTTATATGGAGGCAGGGAGCAGGGACAGAAGAGTAATGTGACTGTAACTATGAGGCTTTCTGGGGCACAATAACCCAAAACAGCAATGCAGAAATAATTTGCGTACAAATCCCTGAGAGCAAAACTGTCCACCAGAAGAGAAAGGCAGGAGCTGGTGATCTGAGTACAGAAATATAGGTCACAGACATGGTCTGTGGATTAAGGAACTCAGGAGAATGTTTGTTCAGTGGTTACCAGCATAAGTCACAGCTTCAGAGGCAAACTGCCTGGGCATGTCATCAGTTGTTACCTGTGCAACCTGGGACTGTGATTTCACTTTTCTAGGGCTCTGTTTTCCCATTATAACTTGCTCCATAAGGTTGTGATGAGAGTTAAAAGAATTATACTTTGTGAAAATTGGAGCACTAAGCAAGCTGTGTCACAGAATGCATGTGAGCATGTACTGTATCACCGTAATTACGACAGCTTTAAGAGTTAAAAGGGGTGCTGAAAGCATTAAAGTTTATAGATTATTTTGAAATGTTTGTTTATTGGTCAAAAACCACAGTTTCATCATAAACACCAGTAGTTTATTCAAAAATAATTTTAAAAATAAGCCTTTTTCTTAAAGATGAAATAAAAGATTTATATCAATTAAAACAAAACTACTTATTTATTGAATATTATGAAGGAACATAAGTAGAAAAATATTTTTGTTACATTTTCATGAACACAATCAGTTTTGTTAGTGTGTTTTCATTATTGTGTTACTGGTTTTGTTCCCTAGAATGTATTTTGTTTCTCAATGTGGTTCTTTAAAATGTTTTAAACAGCTTTATTGAGGTATAATTTACATGTTGTAAAAATTCATTTACTGTATAATTCAGTGTTTTTAAATAGATTTCAGAGTTGTGTGAATATCATCACAAAGGTTTTCTGTTTTTAAGTTCTTCATAAAATTACCTCTAACATTTTCAGAAGTTTCTTTTTTTCTGATTAATCAATTTGAAATTGTTAATGCATTCAATTTACTCTTCTCGGTGGTCCATAATGGCTTTCCAAGTGGCTCAGTGGTAAAGAATCTGCCTGCCAATACAAGAGACACAGGAGACACAGATTGGTTCCTGTGTTGGGAAGACCCCCAGAGTAGGAAATAGCAACCCACTTTCTTGCCTGGAAAATTCCATGGACAGAGGGTCCATAGGGTTACAAAGAGTCAGACACAACTGAGTGAATGAGCATGCATACATGGACCATAATAATTTTAAATGAGAAAACAATGTGTTAGCAGATACTAAAGTACTTAATAAGTTCATGATAAATTCTAGAAAGAAAATACATTCAATTCTAATTTTCTTTAATATAAAAATATATACATAGTACTATCTACTTTTACAGGTACTAGCATTTGTTACATTCACCTTGTCTTTAACCAATATCTAAAATCTCTTTTCATAAGACTACACTTTTCAAACACATTAGCTATTCGTGACTGTTTACCATATTTAAATCCTGTAAAACTGTCAGCTTTCTAATTTGTTTTTCATTTCAATATACTGTATACAGTATTTCAATTTAAACAAGGAATTCCATTTTTTTCCCCTACAAGTTATTTTGCAGCCCAGTCTCTGGATTTAAAAATTAAATAGTGCAGGCTGTTTGGGTATTCACTATTTAAATTTCTCTATTTTCCGATTGTTATCACAAGGATAAATTTTAATTTCTTTCTGTTTGCAGAAAGCTTTCTATTTTTCTTAAAGGTGGATGCACCAATTTACATTTCCACCAACAGGGCACAGTGTTCTCTTTTCTCCACATGCCCAATACTCATCTTTTGTCTTTTTGATGCTGTCCCTTTTAACAGGTTTGAGTTGATAGCTCACTATAGGTTTGATCTGCATTTCCATGGTCATTAGTGATGATGACCTTCTCATTTGTTGACCATTTTATGCCTTCTTTGGAAAAATATTTATTTAGATCTTCACATTTTTTAAGGGGCTTGTCTGTTTTATTGCTATTGAGTGTATGAGTTCTTTATATACTTTGGGTATTAACCTCTTATCATAAATATGATTTGCAAATGTTTTATCCCAACATCATTTTGAAGAGACTGTCCTTTCTACACTGTATATTTTTGTTGCATTTTATATCCTTGACTTCTTTGTCCTAAATTAGTTGACAGTATATGTATGAGTTTATTTTGAGTTTCTCTGTTCTGTTACATTGATCTATATGTATATTTTTTACGCCAATACCAAAGTGCTTTGATTACTGAAGCCTGATAGTTTTAAATCAGAAATTGTGAGACCTTCACCTTTATTCTTCTTTCTTAAGATTGCTATAGCTATTAGAGATCTTTTGTGGTTCTCTACAAATTTTAGAATGTTTTTTTTCTATATCTCTTCTTATTTTTAACACAGTGATACAAAAAATATGAGTTTTAATACCATTTTTAGAGTACTTAGGTTGACTTATGAAGCAGTTCTTCAATGGGTAAACCATTTCTAAAATCTGTTTATTGATGGAAAACAAAAAGAGAAAGCATGTACTGCCAAGTGGCTTTTTAAATTATTCATCATTAACTTCATCACAAAAATTCTGTATTTTAGCTAATCCTACTTTACAGATTTTTTTTTAGACTCTAAATCCTGACCACACCTACTTCTATTTTAATTAGCGATTTTCTGTCTGTTTGGAAACAAAAGGATAAAATATTTGTTCACCACAACTAACTCCAAGTATATTTCTGTTCTATAAGCTTTCTAATTAAGCAAGAATATTTTTAACATAACTTTTTTCACCAATATATATACTTATTCTATCTTTATAAAATAAAATAATTTTTTAATTTATTTTTAACCTTTTTAAACTAAATTTACAGTGCCAGATGTTTCATTTCAGCAAAATAAACTATGCTAATCTTTACTTTGATTTTATAAATAGGATTAAAAAATTGAACCATTATTGGAATTAACATGTTGATTTAAAACACCTGATAACAAGGATATAAAATGAATATAATTTACCATTTTTAAAGTTCTGGTAATAGAGTTAATACATAAACAGCTATCACTTTACCTTTTTTATGTGCACTAGAAATTTTGGACTTAAGCAGGAGCAAAATTAATAATATTTACTTGATTGAAATGAAACACGTTCTTTTAAGAGTAATATAAAAGCCTACCTTCTTTAATTACATCTTTTAAAGTATCATCTTTGGCAAGTCATCTATACATTACTACCTTTTGAAGTACATGCTGAAGCTTTTCCAAGTTACATCTTATTTTCTCATGTTTTCAGTGATTTCATTAAAATCCTTATAGTGAATAATAACATCATATAAATATAATATATAATATATATAAAAATAACTATCAATAAATGTAATAAGTATTTTGTACAAGTTAAAATTTCATCCTCATTCTTGGCATATAAAAATCAATAGCTTTCCATTAAGAATATTTAAAAAAATAATTTTTATTTATAGAAAAAGGCAAAAAAGCCAAAAGAAATTGAAGGAAACATATATGATATATAGTAATTATTACATATTAAAGTTATGTATATATCTAGTGGCTGAATGACTGAAAGGTAGAGTTATAACAAACCATCTTGATGTATTTGAATGCAATTATGAGTAATAATGCATTGCTTGTGAATTAAAAATCTAGGACAATGCCAACAGGAAGCGGGGACAACAAATGTGAGTTTCGACTCTCTGAGCAAACTGGGTATATGATTCCCACCTCCCCCTCAGCAAAAGAGTCAACACAATTAGTGTCTGTGCATGGAGTACAGACATGAACTACACATGGAGTAAAGCACAATCACAAATCCCATTAGTCATGTATGCATTTTTTATACAATTTACATTTTAATATTGGATTGCATATATGTGTGAAAACACCAAATTTCAAATTGATTTAGGGCTGGCATGATTTTGCATATGCTAACCTAGCTCCCTCCCCAGTCACTCATCATTCATCATTCCGTTAGCTGAAGATGTAGTTAAGTCTGCTTTTTTGTGACTGTTAAGCATGCCTACTGAGTGGAGACTTAATACCTTTGCTTTATTTGCTCTTTGATGCTGCACGTAGGATAAGGACAAGCATATATGCTGACAGCATCATTGAAGGGGCTAGCAAGCAAGGAAAGTCTGTGATTTGCCTGAACATCAGAGGGTCATATTAAGTAGTATTTGTTGACCATTTCTATAAACAAGGTATTAGAAAGCTTTTCTGATACCCATATGTTGCTGGGTCAGTTCTATCATCTCTTCAAATAAATATTCTCATCTCTTAAGTATATCTGTATGATTGTCTAAAAAGTCTAGATAGAACTGAGTCTATTAGAATATCAATTACTTTAGGGAAAACATGTTTATTGTGAAAAACATGATTTGGTCCCAATAAATTGTTAGTATGCTTGATCATTGATATCTTTAACAATTTAAAAAAGTATTTTTATTCCCAGTTGCACTGATGAGGAAACAAATACAGAAAACTCAGAGTAAATTCTACCAGGCCACACATTGAGGTCTGATAGAGCCCGGAGAGACTTTATGAAATCCAGACTCCCAAACTAATGTTCTATCAGTTAGACCTCCATGTGAGCCTCACAAATTGTAGGTAGGAATAGCTTTCGCTAAAATGCTCATGAAGCAAAGCAGAGCAGTGCCTCATTTCATGTGATTTCTAATTTGAAATGCAAACAATTGCCAATTTGTTTGACTTGTATTTATAATTATTTCCTTGTGAATTACTCATCACTAAATGCTTTATAAATATTTTCTCTTTCCCAATGTCTATGGAATGAGCATAGCATAGAAAATGTTGGCTTTCAAAGATTTATTAATATCTCTTTTTGAAATAACATGCATTTGTAAGATAGAGTAAAATCACTTAAAGAAACAAATCTTGAATTTGAATTTTCTCTCAGATAATGACTCATTTGATGTGCTTATTAAGATGAACTGCATAGTGACTTTGATTAAAGGTGCACATGAAGTTGCTTCAGTTGTGTCTGATTCTTTGCGACCCTATGGACTGTAGCTCACCAGGCTCCTCTGTCCATGGGATTCTCCAGGAAGATTACTGGAGTGGGTTGCCGTGCCCTGCTCCAGGGGATCTTCCCAACTCAGGGATCAAACCACTGTCTCTTATGTCTCCTGTATTAGCAGGCAGATTCTTTACCACTAGTGCCACCTGGGAAGCCTTGATACAAAGGTAGCCATTGTATAGCAAGTAGAAAGCAAATATATGTAGTTGAATTTTGTTGAGCAAAGCCTCACCATCAGCCCCTTTTGATGGATTCACTACCTTGTGTAAGGTGAAGGTATTGCATTGAATGCATTAGTAAATCTGGTTTTTCTTTTGCCTGTAATGAAAAGAACAAGCTAGTGGCCATAATATGGCAGCATGCACCATATACTTACCATAATCTAAAATGTTACCTCTACCTGAAGAACTGAGCCTTTTATTTCTCAGTCTTTTTGAACATGAGACATAATTTAAAGCATTTCTAGATAGTCGCATAATTACCCCTAACTTACAAACTTAAATTCAGATTAGAATACAGAGCTCAATAATGTGACTCAGAATATTGTTCTTACTCTGTGTGTGTAATCATTTCAATATCAAATACTTTTTAAAGAAAAAAGGAAACAGCAGTTCTCTCCCTTTTTGGTCCTGGTTACTATCATATGGTGATTATATACGTATTTTTCAATATTTCCCATGAAAAACTTGTTATGAATTTAAATCATCCTAAATACTAAAAAATCTAATATCCCCTTTTAAAAGCAGAATTAAACATTGTTAAACATTAACAGCAATTCCCTTAAGCAAGAGAGAAAGGAAAAACATTAGAAGAAGTGAAGAGAAAAATAACATACTTATTAAAGAGCCACAGGATTGACTTATAAGGAAAGATTAAAGAAAAAAATTTAAAGATAAAGCTAGATTTGTTGCAGGAAAAGACCATGATGATCAGAGCTGCACTGGTAATATAAACAATCTGGGTGGAGACACTTCACATTTTAGTGTGAGGGAGGAAAATGATCCAGCTCATTTGCTCATGGTGAGTGTTATTAGCTGCCAAATGCAGTAATCAAAAAGTAAGTCCACAACTTTAAATATTATTTAAAATATCTGGAAGAAAGACGGTTTAAAGTGATAAAGTATGATAATAATCAAATGAATATAAAGTTTTAAAAATATTTATTCAACTCAATCTGTACTTCCCCACCTAGATCCTCAAATAGTAAAAGACAAAAAGCAACATAGACATAAAAGTCTCGACTCCATATCTTAACCAAGGTTCCCTTTAGATGACTGACAGAGAAATACTTGCAAAGGAGTAAGATAATATGAGGGACAAGGTAAAAAGGAGAGGAAAATGCTCATTTTTAAAAAGAAAAGACTGTGTGAAACGTGAAAAACCACCCCATATCTGAGAGAGATTATAAAGAGAAGAATATTGTGCAGTTTCCCATTTTACTTACCTGATTCTTCTTGCCACTTCATTGGTTAGGTTTTATAGGTTGAAGTAACTGGCATGGAAGAGGTATGCCTGTCAGCTGTTCACAATGCAGAATTTTGAAAAGGTCAGCATAGTAACAATATGACAGGCTATGTAAGTCATTATATGACTTATAACTCATTTGTAAGTAGAATGAGATCTAGAGCAAATTAATGTAAACTCTGCCATAAGAGCTCCGAAAACATGTTAGCTATATTGAAAGCTAGGTTTTCCTTTTTATCCAGAAAGACAAATAGATATTTCTTCACAAATGCATTGCCTTCCTTAGGAGCAGCAGAAATGAAAAATAAGTTCAATATTCTGTGAAGAGGTTTAAAGAAAAGATATTAGCAGAAGGAAAGCAGTTTTAGAGATCTTATACATAATAAAATATACACACAGATATTATATGTGTTTAGGTTCTGTTTGGTGCCATTTGGAAATCATTTCCTAATTAAAAAAAAAAGAGTCTTAAGTCTTCAAGTCACACATTTTCAGGAATGTTAAAATAACATTATTAGTCAAGAGAAAATATTTATGACATTCCCTAGTTTTATTGTGATGGATCTATTAATTGTGAAACTTGATTTTATTACCATAGGCCTAATTTTATACCATTAACCAAATATTGTTTTTTGAATGAAAACTAGTAATGTACACACATATCATAGCACATTCTTTAGTCCTGAAATGCTAGAATAACTTGCTGAACATGCTGCAGGTGATTGATACGGAGTAGTGAAAGAGTTAATTATCCATAATACCATCTTTCCCACCAGACATTCCACTGTGCCTCTGTTACACACTTAGGCACAGTTCCTAATGGCAAAATCTATTAGAATGCACAGTATTTTCCCAAGGGAGGTGGTGGAAGTCCTGTCACTTGAGACATTTAAAACTACACTTGATAAAGCACTAGAGAGCCATGACTGCATGTTCCCCAACCCTCAGGATAGAACATGACCTAATGGGTGCTTTTCTGTCCTTTAATGTCTTTGATTCACTTGGTGTTTTAATAGCTACTTCATATTTAAGTAGATCTAGAATAAAGTCTATTTTTTCAATGGGAATTCAGTTTGGTCTATAAAGTGTCAAGATGGAGGTGACAAGGCAAACCACAAGGGAGTGAAGGAAGCCTCGTGGAAATTTAATTGATTTAGAGGAGGTTTGAGCAAACACAACGGTGTATTAGGGTTTAGCAAATGCCTCAACTTTTTTCAAATGTTTTCAGTTCAAGGAAACCCAAAACACATTTGGCTAAACACTTTTTCCTTGATTTTCAAACCCATGTGTATTTCAAGGGAAATTTAATCCATGTGTTTCTGATTCATTTACACTTAGCTCATCAAAATGTGGTTTCGTAAGACCCATTTGATGTCTAAGAAGCCTTGTGAGTTTTTTGTAAGCCTTTTTTCTTTGAACCAGGAAGTTGCTTTTTGCCAAGAGTCAATGGAACTTCAGCCCGAAAAGAGTCAGTTGTGTTTGGGATTTTGGAATCCTCGAAGTTGGTGGGAGCTAATGAGAGAGGGTAAGGACACTGATTCAGCTATAATGAATGTCCCCATTTCTAATATATTACCTATTCAAATAACTTAAAAAAATCTGTTTTTTCTCAATTAATAGGGGAAAAACCCATCTCAAATTCTTGAAAACCTTGTGGAAAACATAAGGATGAATTTTATTACTGGATGTGCTAATGCCATGTGTTCTGATAATTACCCACTAATGTGCCTCTTGGTGATGAGTAATCAAGGCAGTAATTCATATTTATCTCAGAACAATTATAAAGAAGTGACTCCAAAAGGTGTTTAGATTGGCCATCTTTCTGTACTGAAAGAAAAAATCCTCTGCCTAGCTTTTGTTGCTCTGTGCACAACACTACTTCTTCTTAAAACACGAAGGGAGACAAATAAGATTCAGTGAATGTGCTGATTCAGGTGCACACAGTCCTCTATCTCATTGCCGTTGTTCTTAAAGAGCATCTGGGGTAAGGAAACATACATCCGGTCCATCCGTCAAGAGTCCATGAGAAAGCTAACAATGTTTGCACCTGCAGGATGAATTACATCTTTGGTGAGTGTGGGAAGCTACATAATGAGACAGCTGAATAGCTGATACATTTCTTTCTTCTTGCCCTTACCATACCTTCTTTTTGCACTAGCTTTATTTTTCCTACTTCTTCCTCTTCAATTTCCCCACCTTTACACTTACCACTAGATAGTAGAGCAAATGTGATGCGTTCATCCAAGGATGGGTTGACATGGTTTACACATTGCTCTCATTTGGTTGTGCTTTGGATGAATTCTTCGTTGAGAACAAGATAATGAAAACCATACGGTCATTGAACACAAAATGTGCCGTCACTTTGGCTGTTCCCTTACAGCCCGTTTCATTTCAGTAGGCTGGTCCCTGAGTTTACTCCCATATAAGAGCCCAGCCAGGTGGAACCCTGCCCCCTATGGGTTTCAATCATTCGGCAAATACTGCCAATTTAGTTCTTGTCTGTCACCCATACATCAGGGAGCTCATTTGAATGTAGCACCTCTTGCTAGCCTGGTGTAGCTTTAGAAACTTGGCCTTTTAAGTATTCATAGAGTTCTGTTCAGGGACCTTCATTGTGAAACCTGAAGACAGAAGAACCAGGATAGGTGACAACAGAGAATTAAAAGAACATTAAAAATTGTTTCACTCATACTGACCTCAAATTTTGAAACACTGCCTAAAGGAAATGAATATTTTGAATGCTATGGTGAATGAAGGCAAATGTGTCTTTAGTTTCTGGACTGAGTTTTGACAGTATACAGGAAAATTATAAATTTTTAACTACGGCAGCAAGTTCAGACTATAGGTGTGAGGATAAAGAATTATTTATTGACTCAGACTCCATATCAGTGAGCAAAAAAGCTCAAAGGAACAAAAATACAGATGAAGTCCCTGGCATTTGAAGAAAAGAAGTTTATTTTCATTTCTAATTTGTCACTTGCTTTACACAGACACCAAAGACATCTCAACTATATAAATTCATCTTTGAAAACACAAAGGTAAAATTGTTATTTGTGGTTTAAGATGCAAAAATATTTTCTCTTAAATTTGCCTACAGAGACTCTTTTTGCACTGACAGAATTTATGAAAATATGCAACATATTATATCCAATTTCATTTCCTTTCTCACGGACATATAATTGAGAATTAAAACTACAGTCAATATTAAAAATGTAACCCATACATAATGCAGGAGAAATGTTGTCAATTTATTTCTCAGTACAAATATATATTTTGCTTTTAATTATCAGAAATCTTTGTCATTATTGATCAAGCAAAACAAACTTTGTACAGTATAGAATTATCTTGTTGTCTCTCTCTATAATTGTAGAAATGGAAACAAAGTGATTAATAACAAAATATACAAACTTCTGTAATTTATGTTCCTGAGAGATGGAAATGAATCTGGAATAATTTTGTCCAAACTCTGAATTCTATGTGTTAACATACAAAAAATTTAGAGATTTTAGGAAACTTGTTCAAAGTTCACCAACTAGCTTGTATTAGGCTGTACATTAGAGTTTCATTTTCTTAAATACTAGTCCAGTGCTGTTTTAAAGATCAATAAAATTTCTGTAGGAAGGATATGTTCCTGGGATAGGGCCCACCAGATAAGATGACAGGGAGTCATTCAGAAAGTTCTCACTAGGTAGAATTTTCATATTCAGAACAGTTTAAAGTTGAATTCGTTCTCTAAGGTGGAATTGGGAGCCCTAGATACTCATGTGTTTTATCTCTCTTACCCTCATCTCCTGGGAGGACCCTAAGGCATCTTAGAAGAATATCATGGTTTTCCTTAGGACCTGCATTGAAAACTCTGTAACTTCTCCAATTATAGAATAAACCCTAAAGTAACCCCCAATAGTGACTGCGTTAGTTTGCAATAAAAGAAAAATACTACAGAGTGAGTGGCTTAACAACAGAAATTTATTTTCTGGGGGTTAGAAGTCTGAGATGAAGTTGTCAGCAAGGTTGATTTCTTCTGAGACTTCTCTCTCTCCTTTACTTATAGATGACCATCTTTTCCTTTTTTTTTTTTTTTTTTTTGACTTGGTCTTTCCTCTGTACTTGTCTATGCCCCACCCTCCTTTTCTGATAAGGAGAACACCAGTCATTTTGGACTAGAGCCCACCTTAAAACCTAATTTTAATTTAATTACCTCTTTAAAGACCCTATCTTGATTTTTTAAAATCTTTTATTTTTATTGAAATATATTTATTTCCAATGTTGTGTTAATTTCTGCTTTACTGCAAAGTGATTCAGTCATAGATATACACATTCTTTTTTATATAGTTTTCCATTATGTTTTATCTTAGAATATTGAACATAGTTTCCTGTGCTATATAGTAAGACCTTGTTGTTTATCCATTATATATACAACAGTTTGTATCTGCTGATCCCAAATTCCTACCCCATCCCTCTCCCATGCCACTTCACCCTTGGAAACCATAAGTCTTCTCTATGTCTATGAGTCTTTCTCTGCTTCATAGAAGTTCATTTGTGTCATATGTTAGATTCTACATACAAGTGATACATATGGTATTTGTCTTTCTCTTTCTGACTTACTTCACTTAGTATGATCATCTTTGTGTGTGTGTTAGTCATTCAGTCACTCAGCGCGACTGTATAGACTATAGCCCACCAGGACATATCCATAGCATTCTCCAGGCAAGAATACTGGAGTGGTTTACCCTTTTCTAGGAGATCTTCCTGACCCAGGGATCAAACCTAGGTCTCTTGCATTGCAGGCAGTTCTTTACCATTTGCGCCACCAGGAAAGCCTGTGATCACCTTTAGTTGCATCCATATTGCTGCAAATGGCATTATTTCATTCTTTTTTATGGTTAAGTAGTATTCCATTGTATATATGTACCACATCTTCTTTATTCATTCACCTATAAAGACCCTATCATTACGTGCTGTCACATTCTGAGGTACTAGGAGTCACACTTCAACAAATGAATTTGGGGGATCATAATTCAGCCTCTAACATCTTCCTCTGCTTACACCTTTGTTATATATAATCTCCTCCTTTGAGAGTGGGTGGGATTTTTCCTTGACTCCAACTAGTGGGATATGGAAAAGGTGATAGAGTCACCCCCATAATTACGCAACAGTTTATAATAACATGCCTATTTTGCTAGCAGACTTGCTTTAGAGACTTCCCCTCTTTGTCTTTGAACTAGTAAGTGGCTATGTTAGGAGTCTGCATAACAAAGAGCTGAGAAAGGCCTCCAGCCAATAACCAGCAAGAAGCTACTTCCTTCAGTCTTATAGTCCCAGAAAGAAAAATTCTGCTATCAACCTGAGTGAACTTGGAATTGAATTCTTCCCCAGTCAAGCCTTCAAATGAAAATCACAGCCCTTGCCAACACCTTGACTGCAGCCTTGCTGAAGACTCAGCCAGGACATGCCCTGACTCCAGCCCCACAGAAAGTGTGAGATAGTAAATATATGTTGTTTTAAGCCACTAAGGTTGTGGTCATTTGTTACATGGAATAGAAAACTGACACCTAAAATTCATGAGTGGCTTTGGAACCAGGCTGTGAGTGGAGATGAGAGGAATTGTGATGAGTATGATAGGAAATGCCTCAATAGTTTAAAACAGATAATTGGCAGATGTCTGGCCAGCATTATTAAAGACACTGTCAATGGAAGCTTATGATGAAGGGGGGGCATGTTATTGAAAATTAGAGGGAGATGGATCCTTGTTATTTAGTCAAAGAAAGCATAGCCACATTGTTTCATATAGATACATGGAAAGCAGAACTTGCAAATGATGAATTTGTTCATATAGCTGATTTCCAAGCCAAGTGGTGAAGGTGCTGATTGTAGTAAAATAGGAGAAGAGAGAGGCAAATTGAAGGAGGAACTACTAAAAATCATTGAACATTTAAGAGATTTACTTCTAGGAAAGCTTGCTCTGTAGAAAAAGTCAAGGATTTGATTCTACAACCTTTCAATTAAGCCTCAGAAAATTAAAATGTTAAGGTATTCTGTCACCAAAAAAGAGCTTTTCAAGAGAGTGACAATATGCCTAACAGATCCTCCCAATCAAACCATAAAGATTCTACCAAGTTAAGCATGGTGTCCTTTAGCCATTTTAGTAGGAAACCAAGGTAGGGAAGGATTGTCACAAAAAGCTCTGTGAGCCTGGTCTTTGTCTTATGACATGAACCCCATTAAAATTCACAGGAGACCCAGAAAATACTTGAGTTAATGGTTTCAATGAAGGAGTTACTACTAGATGGATTAAAAAGGACAGTGAGTATAATATGAAAGGAGACAGTCCAAACACCCAGATTCTACTGGCAGGAAGTCCTGTAAGTTTCTCAGCAGTAAATCTATGC
Source organism: Okapia johnstoni (assembly GCA_024291935.2). Classification (NCBI taxonomy): domain Eukaryota; kingdom Metazoa; phylum Chordata; class Mammalia; order Artiodactyla; family Giraffidae; genus Okapia; species Okapia johnstoni. The sequence goes on along the minus strand of CM044319.1, from coordinate 27,668,118 downwards.
TACCTTTCATGAAAGAGGAGGAGTGATCAAAAAGCTGAAGCAACAGCAAGGGAATGGAGCCTAGAGCCACAAAGAATTATTCTCAGTCCTTGAAATCTAATCAAGAAACCTAACATTTATCTGGCTGAGCAGTGACTCCTTTTTATCTTGCCCACCCCCCTCCCCTTTTGAACTTGACTGTCTATAAATGTCATTTTGTCTGCCTCACTATTTTATAATGAGTTTGTTAAAGGCAGACAACTTGCGTTTTTAGTGTTACAAGATCACAGATGGAGAGAATTCCTCAAGAGTTAGCTGTTCTCAGCAGATTCTACCTGGAGACCTCATACTTACGTAGACCTGGTTTACATGATTTTGATCTTGTGCTATAATGGGATGAGACTCTTGGGGACTTTGGAAGGGGTGATTTTATTTTGCATGTTGGAAGGACATGAATCATTGCTGGCTGAATGGTGGCTTTTGGTAGACAGAAACTAAGATGATCCTAAAGAGTCCTACTTTCAAGCCCCTGTATAATGGTTTCCTCTACATTGTGGAAGGAATGTCTCTCTACCTTACCTCTAATCACAGTGTATGTACAAGATGAGGATGGGGTTCAATCCCTGATTCAGGAAGATCCCCTAAAGAAGGAAATGGCAACCCACTCCAGTATTCTTGCCTGGGAAATCCCATGGACAGAGTAACCTGGTGGGGTATGGTCCATGGGGTCACAAAGAGCAGATACAACTAAGCGACTCAGCATGAACTACTACACATGAGGAGGGGGTGTCCCTCCCAAGTTTATATTACATTATATAAGAATCATGTTGCTTAAAAATCTGTTAACAGCCTGAATCATCTTGTAAGTGAACCTGTCCCCAGGCAAGCTTACAGATAAGAAACACTTGTTGTTAATCTTCTTTATGTTCTCTCACTCCTATGTGCACATGGTATCTTCAAAACAAAAAGATTGCAAAATTTTGAAATTAAGGATTATGGCTGCCATTTCTATTAGGCCCTGACATTTAGTGGAGTGGTAGTGGAACACAGTGGGATGGTTTTAAAAAGTCAGGATTAACTTTTTCAATGACCTGAATCTATCTTCTCTAGCAAGATCAGCAAGTTGGATTTTTTTTTTTTTAAGCTTATAAAATGGGTAACCTAGTTCCAGGTATAAAATGAGATAAAATCATGTAAAGCAGAAGATAAGGAACTACTACTTCTCTAAGTTTATTTTCTCAACAAAGAAACATTTTCTGGAATCCCATAGAACCATCTCTCTGCATACCTCCTTGGCCAGTCCTGGGTCACATACCCAGTCCGGGGTCACGTGCCCACCACACAACAGCTCCCTGGCAAGCAGAATGATAGGACAAGCACAACCTATGTTAAGATTCATCACGATTCTCCTGAATTGCTGAGGAAGAGCTGGTTGACAAATTTGAACAAAATTGACATCTGCCAATTTGGGAGAAAAGGTGAATTGTTGATCTTTTAGACAAACAATAGCATTTTCTTCAAGAAAAGAACATACTTTTTAAAATACCGATATTACAAAAATGCCTATAAAATCCATAAGTATTAACTGAACACCTGCCATAGGCAGTACTCTAGGAGCTAGGGTTACTACTGGGAAAAAACAAATATATATATATATATATTTTTTTTCTAATTCAAGTAAATAAAGTCACATGTTAATGGTGTAAAAAGATCAAATTTATAAAGATCACATTTATAGATGCCTTGGTCAGGTTCTTGAGGGCTGGTTTGTGTAGTCTGGTAGTGTGTATAACCATGGCAGAATTGCAAGTGATAAATATAAACTGACCTGAATTCACATTTGTCTAAATAAAAAGCCACGTACCACTGTGGCCCATTCCCCCATTGCATTTGGTTTTTGTTTGTTTGTTTTGGCTGCACTGGGTCTTAGTTGAGGCATGTGGAATCTTTAGTTCTGGCATTGGAACTCTTGGTTGTGGCATGTAGGTTCTAGTTCCCCAACCAGGGATCAAACCCCAGCCCCCCGAATTAGGAGTGGAGTCTTAGCCACTGGACCACTGGGGAAGTTTCCCATTGCACTTGTTTTGAATCTCTCTCACTTTCCCTAACGCCTCTAACCTGTTCTTAACTATAAGCCACTTTTCATGAACAACTCAGCAGGCCCCCAACTCTCTCACTTTAAAAACAAAGACTAAATAAATAGCCCCAGTGCCACTGTATAGGGCTGCAGTGTCTGTGTACTGCACAACTCCAGGGGGATCCATACACAGACAATAGTACAAATAGTTCCAGTGTGGAATCCCTGAAATCATCCCTGCTCTGGCTATGGTCTTATCCCTCTGCCCTCTCCCTCACTGAAAAACTCTTTAAAATAATCTTCTGTACTAGTTGTTTCTTCCTGATATTCTGTTTGTTTCTAAAGCCACTATAATCTGACTTTCATTCCACCACCCCTGAAAGATCAACAATGACATCTTCTTACTAAACCCTTTTCTGTTCTTATGTTGTTTGGTATTTTGATAGCATTGGATTCTCTTTCTTGAAATACTCTCTTCCCATTTCGCATTTTCCCTAGCTCCTTCAATCCCTCCGACTCTTCCTTCTCAGCCTTCTGGAGAATTTCTTGGAATTCTGTGATGCTCTACTTCTGCCTGGACTCCTTTTTCTTCTCATCCATGTGATACAGATAGAACACCACAGACTCAACTAATCAAAATCTTGTTGGTCGTTTTTTTAAATTGGTACATAAAAAGTTATTGATGGAGTTTGGTTACTTTAATTCATGTAAACCATGTTCAGTTTAATTTTGGACTTTAAAGTTGATATTTTTGAAATGAGATGAATAGATATACAAATAGATAGATATAGATTGATCAGTCTAAATTATATCTATGCAAAAATTAAGGGATATTTTACCTAAGACACTGTGATCTGGCACCTGACACATCTTAGATGCTTAATTAGTAATTGATGAATAGATTAATGAATATCATTTTTAGGGGAGATTATAAAAAATATAAAGCTATGGTCACAATCTGTAAGGTATAGATGTGCAATGGCAAAATATGAAATGTAGCTTGGACAGTTTTTTTTCCACCCAAAAATATTCACTTAAGTGAATATAAATATATAAATTTATATATATATAATCTGGCACTTTGGAGGACTAGGATTTTATATCCAATATAAGATGGATTATTTATTATTTCACATCTGAGGTTAAAGGTCATATACTTTTTCTGTTCTTTGGCATGTCCTTGGCCACAGTTATAAGAAGACAAACATAAAAGTTAATAGAGCAAGGAGATTTGTTTGGGCATTTGAATATAAGATGCAAAGTCAAAAGACACCAAAGTATTTTAGGGTACACTTCGATTATTTAGTTCATGATTTATGAACAAGAAAGAAATCTCAAACTTACTGAAATATCAAAGAAAATATGAAGCTGAAGAAATTACATTCTTGTATTTTTGAGCATAAAGAGGAAGAAAAATGAATCAGAGTTCTAAACTTCCAGCCAAGCTTCCCAAGGGTCAGTTAGACATTTTTATTAAAAGGAAAAAACACACAATATAATACATCCATTATTCTTTCATTTTGCAAAATGTCAAACTCCATGTGATCCTTTTAATTTCTATGGGTGTTCTAAACAGATTCTATCTAGAGATGGAGCTAATACACAACTTGGCAAGTATAGATCAGAATGTGCATTAAAAGCCATCATGACTTACACACACACATACACACAGCACAGTGTCAAAACCCCTTGAATCAGATATAATAAAGTGAAAGTTTTCTTTCTTTTGAATTTGCCATATCTAACACATCTATTTTTTGACCAATTTTTCTAATGAAAATGATTTTTCTGTCTAAAGGATATGAACTCTACAATGCATCTATGCTCCTCTTTCACTTCCCAGAGCTGAGCAAAGGTCACTACTTATTCCTTGAGTAGCCAAATTGATATATTTTCTGAAGTTGTTCATGGGAGTGAGACAACACAATGGTGAGACTGGATAATTTCATCTGCAATGTGTAGCTTCCTTTCATCTCTTCTTTGCCTGCCCAAGGCTAGAAGTCACTTATTTATGTTCATCTTAATATTTGAGATTTTAAACAATTCCTTGGTGCAGTGAATAGACTGATCAAACATATGTGTTTAAAAGTGAGTAAACTTTATGCCATGTCCGCAGAAGCCAAAGCGAATAACTTAAATGTGGAAAAACAGAATTTTTTCTTCCTCACTTATCAAAAACCATGAGGACTTCCTGTTTCATCATTCTTTAAGTCTAAGTATAGTGGTCTGGAGGTGAAATGCCTGAATATTAAGCCATAATCAATCATTGTACACACACTAATTACTTTCTGTCCTCCCCTTTCCTTGTCATCATGGTCCAAAGCAGGTTTTTGAGACTGAGTACATTCATCTGAGCTGTTAGCTGCTATGCTCCACTGCATTCTTCTATGATCTGCCTGGTCCAGACCCCTGGAGAAAATTTGTGCATGCATACAGTATGTGAACTTTAGATAAATAAATAAACACGCGAACCAGCTTCCAGATAATTGAAAGTGAATGAAGGAGGGAGCAAAAAGAAAACAATTTCTCTGGGGATAAGCGGCTAAGGTGGCAGGTATGATTAAAATCCATATGATTTATGGGCAGGTGGATTACTAACATGACAACCCTGTTAGTGTGTGTTTGTTTTGGTGCATTTGACAATAAAGTTTTGTTGTTGTTGTTGTGCTTGCTGTGGGTTTTGCTCAGGAGTTAGCCACTCAGGAATTCCTAGTGCCTGACTGAGCAGTAATTTAGCAAGCTCTCTTGTGCTCTTTTCCTGTCAGCATTAACATGTCAATTCATTTTAATAGTCTGGGCATGCTCAGTGGGCAGGCATTTTCTCAGTAGGCATCCCAGGAGCCCACCCTGCAGTGAAGAAATGTGTTATAGCTTGTCTCAGACCTCGGAGACTTCAGCAGGTTTATTTTCATTATGGCCAAGTGTATTTGTTAAAACAAAGCCAAAATAATATAGAAAATCAAGACCTTAACAAATGAAATGGGTTATGTATATTTGATTGGTAATATAAGTTCTTTCAAAGATCAGGTTGGACAATCTTTATTTACACAAAATTATTACATAGAGCTTTGTAAAAATTTGTGTTGTCACTGCCTCTAGCTTTTGGAAGTTAAATGATAATCTGTAACAATGGGGATTTTCTCTAATCATGATTAATAGTTGAAGTGGCTTTTATGTTAAACAAAAATTTGCCTATGTTTCTCATTAAAGTGGATTTTTGTCTAATGTTCTGTCCATAAGGAAGTGGGTGGATGAATGTAGAAATAGTACGTAAGTACATAAACAAACACAGGCACAAACAAACACTCAAATCAAACTACCAGTTAGAGATCTTGATGTTTTATAAATCTGTCCCTCCATTGTCAAAGTAGAGGGCTTCCCTAGGGACTCAGCCTGCAATGCAGGAGACCTGGGTTTGATTCCTGGGTTGGGAAGATGCCATGGAGAATGGAATGGCAACCTACTCCAGTATTCTTGCCTGGAAAATCCCATGGACAGAAGAGACTGGCAGACTATAGTCCACGGGATTGCAGAGTCAGACACGACAGCAAATTTCACTTTCGTTGTCAAAGTAGATCTCAAATTAAATCCAAATTTCAGATGTGTTAGCAAATACCTTGTCAGAAAAGGAAGTGAAAAAAGAAAAGAAGGAAGAAACTTAATTCCACAACCTTAATAAAATTTGATTCACCGTTGCAGAAGAGTTGGCAATTTATGCCATTTATACAAGTGACTGCTTTAAAAAGCAAGCTTTTGAGGGCATACTTTAAAGCAAGTAAAAAATTCAAAGTGTTGTAATGTTGACACAGTTTTGAATCTCAGAATTTTTTAAACCGCTGAACAATTTCATAATATCAAAGTAAACAAAAAAGTTGGGAGAAAGATATCAGCATAGAGAACACATCAGCTTTTTCTTTGAATTGTTGTTGTTGTTTAGACATAAAGTCATTTCTGACTCTTTTGTGACCCATGGACTACAGCCCTTCAAGCTCCTCTGTCCATCAGATTTCCTAGGCAAAAATACTTGAGTGGGCTGCCATTTCCTTCTCCAGGGGATCTTCCTGACCCACAGATCAAACCCCCGTCTCCTGCCTTGGTAGAATTCTTTACCACTGAGCCGCCAGGAATACCCACCTCAAATTTTTCTCTTCCATCCCTGTTTTCTTGATCTTGAGTTGCAAGCTTTGTCTATTCAGTTATATTGGGAAAGTGAGTTGATGGTGGGTAGGCCCATAAGATTTTTCTGTAGTACAGTTGGTGGGAATGGTCTGGCCTTGGTGCATCATTACACAATAGAACAAAATTCTGGTTAAAATTTAAAGTTCAACAGAGGGTGTTTTACCTCAGCTCTACCCTTGTCTCCCACTAAGCAGTCTTTAAAATAATATCAAGGGATAATTTTATAAATTATTTTACTGTAGGTCATTTTAGAAATTTTTGACACAAATATCTAGAATTCTCCATAGTGTCATAGTTTCCCTTTTTACCTCCTTTAAGTTTTAACCATGGATATTGACTAGTTATACACTAGCAAGGATTCTTTTAAGGCTTCAAATATTCAGTGGCTGGAAATATAAACCTGGGATATTTAAGCAGTGATAAATTATTCCAAAATAATTGTAATAATATGTTAACTAATACCACCATTCATAGGACATACAATGCTCTTTTACGGTCTAAAAATATTCACTGAACTCAGGAAGTAGCAGCTTATAAATACTTACTCAGGTTGGGGGAAATGTTTCCCATACTCTCTATCCCAAAGGGCAAAGTGGAAAGATAGTGGATCATAGGAAGTGGATACAGAGGAGATTAGGTGGATATGAAGGCAGAGGTCAGAATAGATGAAGCGGCTCTCCTTCCTGGGGCTTTGCTTTCCTTCCTGTGCTTTTCCATCACTCTACCTGGTGCAGACACCTTTAGAATCTTCTAGCAGCCCTTCTATGTGTGCCCTCCTGCACACCTCCCTGTGCATGAGTATGTCTTTGGGTGCACATCTATCCGTATATTACAATGAATGTGTGTTCACCTTATATTATTAGAGAAAAGGAAAAATGAAGGAGCAAAAGATATTTCTTGTCTTCTGAATCTTAAACCACACCTATCCTTCATGGCGCTTCTAAAGTTTGCACACTGGGAAAATCTTGACTAGCATTTAGTCTTTTTGTCAAGATGAAAAATGGTAACTTTTGCCCCAAAGTAGTGAATATACTTTAACTCAAAAAAAATCTGTTCACATAAAATAGAGTCAAAAAAACCCTTTGTTTATAAAGTGCTTTCAGATTCTCAATGAGAGGCACTCTATTTTTGTGATTCAGTTTCCTCATGCATTCATTAATATTATTATGAGAAAACAATTATAATTTTAATAAAACAAACTAGAGAATATATTCTACCTGTCACCTTCTCTCTGTATTCAGTATACAATGGATTACCTGGTAGCAATAAATTCCCTGGCTTGTATTTTAACTCAAAATACAATGTTTCCAATTTTTTAAATAAAATTTTTGCAGATATATAATTTGCATAATCTATGATTGATGGTGCTTATTAACAAAACTCCAAATTTCTGTCTTGTTCTCTCTTATGTACAAATAATGCTTCCGCCCCCCTCAAACACACACACACTGAACACGCACACACAGACACAAACACACACTCTCTTCAGGGCTCATTCCAATCTAATAAGGATTGTTTTCACAGCATTCCAGACATAATGCTCCAAATTATTATTCTATATTCCTTGTTCTGCTGCAGATAAAAGGAGAACACATTTAAAGGACCATTGCTTAGAAGTCTCTTTTATTTAAATGTTAAAACAACAAAAAAGAATTAGCTGTGAAATATACAGGAAGGTTCCATGGGATTCTGAATGACTTCTTCTAACAAAGTGTTTACATATGTTATCTGTGACTAGAATAATGGAAATGGTAGCGAATACCATATTTTAACCAATTTTCAGAATTATTTTGTATTTATAGGACTTTAACTTTAGAACTAATAAAATGTAGCACATAAATGTCCAATAGCCAAAATATACTATCTCATCATTTGCTTTTTATGGAAGTAGGGGTGAGGATAGTAAAATTATTATTTCCTTTAAATATCTTTGTCAATTTCTTTTAATCTTACTGTATACAGCTTCCTTTTCACAGTGAATCTTCCTTTCAAAGAATTACTTATTCTTTGAAAACTTTACAAAAGCATCCTACATGATTCATTTTCATCTTATTTACAGCAAATACGTAAATCATATACTAATGACAGTAGCATCTTTGTAGTTCATTCTAAAATATGGATGAAATATGAGTTTTCTTCCAAGGTACAAAACGTCATTAAGGGCTCAGGTGGTTAAAATCAACATGAAAAATACATGCTGCATTTTCTCCCCTTAAATGCAATAATGTAATCAGATTTCAAGTCATCTTACCTACCTCACTTACAGCTTTATGGAGATTAATTAGTTTTTAGACCCCAGTCACATGATCTTTTCTGTCATTTAGCTGGCTGACTAGAACCTGTAAGCTGTCTCCTGCCCCAAAGGACAGATTAAATTTTAGTATTGTTTGTCTTTTTTCTTTGATTTAAAGTTGTACTTTTAAAGTTATGGTTTATTTTATTTTGTTGTTAATTGGAAATTTACTGTAACCTTGTTTGGGGGAAGTTAAATATTTTAAATTATAAATATTAGGTAAGACAAAATGTTCTCCCTCTTTTGCTATAAAGATGGTTTTTATATGGACACCTAAAAAATAGGTTTTTATTATTTATGATCCAGATGTTACAAGTATTCAAATAAGTTTCCTACCAGAGAATGGCACTTCACAGGGGAAGTTACTCAGGAGCTCCAGCTTAAGATCACTAGTAGTTGGTGGTCCCAAAACAAATTTCTAAAATCAAAATGATGATAAAAAATATTTCTAATTACTTGGAAATTTAAAAACAAAAAAAGAGTATAAGTTGCCTCAGTGACAAAATTTCTGTTTAAAAAATAACACCCACAAACATAGAAAACAAAATTCAACACAACAAAAATTTAATAGTTATGCATTTGTTATCATTAATAATGTATTTTCTGTGATTACTGTTATCATTTGTCAACTCTGTTGCTGACTGAGCTGAGGATTAAATGGAAAGATCACAGCCTTAGTTTTTATGTTATTACACTTAGCCGTGGATTCTCAATAGGAAAAAAAAAAGAAGAAGAAGAAGAAAACATTGATAAAGTACTTCAATCTGCTTTACAGTATGTGATTAAAGAATAAAAAAAGAAACCTTGTCTGCTACAGTTGTTAAAACATTGATATTTCTAGCTGGGGTCCTAATTAAGGTGTAATGAGAGATTTGAAGTGCAGTGAATTCCCTTCATTCACGTCACTAAACCAGTGAACCACAACTACATGTAGAGTTTCAGGGAGAAATAGGACCAAGCGAATTAGTTATCCTGTAACTCATGAGCAGTTGGTTCAGCATTGGAGCCACTGGGGCGTAGATGCACAAGGAATGTGTGATGTCTGTCTGCTATTTGACTGCGGATTTCCTTTCATGGATACTAAACAATAAACAGTCACTCCATTTAGAAGAGAACTTGATTCCATAAACACATGGAATTTCCTGGCTCTTGAATGAAGACACCACAGGATTTTCACTACTCAGGTGTTAGCGGATTAAATGCTGATTCGGGAACTGAATTTATCTATTTCCCTTGTCTGTGGAGTGGGATCTTTGCCTTTGGCCTAACCCCAGACTCCTGTGAATGATGAAGACATCCCTCTGTGCCTACCTAGAAAATAGCGCCAACATGGATGCCATTAGAAAAGATTCAACTGAGTGTATGCTCAGAAAATTGCATCTTTCATACCTTGAATGAAGAGGGCAGATTGAGAACACAAGAACAGGTTGAAGCTTGTTTCCTTGAATGGAATCATTGAGTTAATCAAAGTCTCTTTAAGGACACTGATATCAGATATTCTGGTTTTTTTTTTTTCTTCCAACACACAGTTTGTCTACTTGTGTTTCCTGTGTGACTTTGGTCATAAGAAATTAATCACACCTCTCTATGTTCTTTAAATAATTAGAACAGAGATCAATGATATGAAAGAAATCTCAATACTCACCCTGGAGTATTTGTATAAGTAATAGATTTGATAAGGTTTGCATTCATTTTCTTCATAATGAACTTTGGAGAGTAACTTCCATTTCAAATTACCAATTTGCAAATAACAAAAAGCCAAAAGCAAGAGATAAGTAACAGAATAATCCAACTCCTCTATAGATTCTTTGGTCTCATCGACCTATTATTCCTAGGAAATGTATTATTATGCTTGAGTTCTTTACCAGGAAGCCTTGGTTCTCTACTCCATGACATTCTTTTGGTCCTATACATAGCTTTTGTGCATTTCATTATCCTTGTTTTTGTAGTTTAGTCACCAAGTCATGTCTGACTCCTTGCAACACCATGAATTGCAGCATGCCAGGCTTCCCTGTCATTCACTGTCTCCCAGAGTTTGCTCAAACTCATGTCCATTGAATCAGTGATGCCATCCAACCATCTTATCCTCTGTCGCCACCTTCTCCTCTTGCCCTCAATCTTTCCCAGCATAAGGGTCTTTTCCAGTGAATCAGCTCTTTGCACCAGGTGGCTATTTTCTGGCATTTTTTTTTCTTCCAACACACAGTATTGGAGCTTCAGTATCGGTCCTTCCAATGAATGTTCAGGGTTGTTAGCCTTTAAGATTGACTGGCTCGATTTCCTTGAAGTCCAAGGGACTCTCAAGAGTCTTCTCCAACACCACAGTTCGAAAGCATCAATTCCTTGGTACTCAGCCTTCTTAATGGTTTAACTCTTACATCCATACATGACTACTGGAAAAATCATAGCTTTAACTATATTGACTTATGTGACTTATGTTGGTAAAGTGATGTCTCTACTTTTTAATATGCTGTCTAAGTTTGTCCAAGGCTTTTCTACCAAGGAACAAACGTCTTTTAATTTCATAGCTGCAGTCACTGTCCTTAGTGATTTTGGAGCCCAAGAAAATAAAATCTGTCACTGTTTTCACCTTTTCCCCATTTATTACCTATGAAGTGATGGAACCAGATGCCATGATCTTCGTTTTTTGAATGTTGAGTTTTGAGCCAGTTTTTTCACTCTCCTCTTTCACTTTCATCAAGAGGCTCTTCAGTTTCTCTTCAATTTCTGCCATTAGTGTGGTATCATCCGCATATCTGAGGTTATTGATATTTCTCCTGGCAATCTTGATTCCAGCTTATGATTCATCCAGTCCTAGATTTCATATGATGTACTCTGCATGTAAGTTAAATAAGCAGGGTGACAATATACAGCCTTGAAATACTCCTTTCCCAATTTTGAACTAGTCTGTTGTTCCATGTCCAATTCTAGCTGTTGCTTCTTGTCCTGCATACAGGTTTCCCAGGAGACAGGTAAGGTCGTTGGATATTCCCCTCTCTTTAAGAATTTTCCATGCTTTGTTGTGATCCACACAATCAAAAGCTTTAGCATAGTCAAAAAAGCAGAAGTAGATTGCTTTTTCTATAATCCCTTCCTTTTTCTATAATCCAGCAGATGTTGGCAATTTGATCTCTGATTCCTCTGCTTTTTCTATAATCCAGCAGATGTTGGCAATTTGATCTCTGATTTCTCTGCTTTTTCTAAATCCAACTTGTAGTTCTCAGTTCATGTACTGCTAAAGCCTAGCTTGAAGGATTTTGAGCATAATCTTGCTAGCATGTGAAATGAGTGCAATTGTATAATAATTTGAATGTTCTGTGGCATTGTCTTTCTGTAAGTTTGCAATGAAAACTGACCTTTTCCATTCCTGTGGCCACTGCTGAGTTTTCCAAATTTGCTGGCATATTGAGTGCAGCACTTTAATAGCATCATCTTTTAGGATTTGAAATAGCTCAGCTGGAATTTCATCACCTCCATTAGCTTTGTTTGTAACTAGATTTCACACTCCAGGATGTCTGTCTACCTCTAAGTGAGTGATCACACCATCGTGGTTATCCAGCTCATTAGCAACTTTTTTTTTTACAGTTCTTCTATGTATTCTTGCCACCTCTTCTGAGTCTCTTCTGCTTCTGTTAGGTCCCTGACATTTCTTTGCTTTATTGAGCCCATCTTTGCATGAAATATTCCCTTGGATCTCTTTCTTGAAGAGATCTCTAGTCTTTTCCATTCTATTTTTTTCATCTGTTTCTTTGCATTGTTCACTTAAGAAGGCTTTCTTACTTTTCCATTATCCTATTTAGCTAAAACAATAGAAAAAATATTCTCCCAATATCCTCCCATTTCCAGGTAAACATTTCACACCTAATCAGTTGTTTCCAGCAGTCTTATAACTTCAGAGTTAAAAGTGCATAGTTACATTTTTCATTGGCACCTGTGAGCTGCCCCTTTCTCTTTTTCCCACAAAAGAGACCTATTTCAGCAGCAGTAGAAAGGAAATGGCAACACCCTCCAGTTTCCTTGCCTGGAGAATCCTGTGGACAGAGGAGCCTGGCAGGCTACAGTCCACAGGGTCGCAAAGAGTCCGACATGACTGAAGCGACTGGGAAGACAGTAAGCACCTCTCCAACCCCTCCAATCCATGGAAATGGTCATAAATAAACAAATGCCTGAATATATCCATTTCTATCACTAGTAGGCAGAATTCCAAGCCAGGCATGTTGATCCTAGGTTTCTGTCCCATTGATAAAAGAGGATATGCCATTTTTATTCCAGTCCAGAGCCGTCCAATGTGTTCTTGTGAGGCAAGTTTCCATGTTGAGTGAATAAGGATCATTGTTTCCTACATAATGAGCCTTCCTCTCCTTTGGCTCTCAGTGAAAGGCTGCCACCACACTGGCTAAGAAATAGTCCTGTTCAACCGCCAAGTGTCTGCTGAACACAGTGTGGTAATGGGAATGATTTTCTTATCCATCATTACATGACTGGCATGTGAATAATTTTGCCCACCAGGTCATCATGTCACATCCTCCATGGTAACTAGTTCAATCAAATGTAAAAGCTGTATTACTCCACCAAAATGATCATTTTTATAAGAAAAATAAGGAAATGTCTTCATGTCTACTCTCTTCCACCTCCATACATTGAAGATATTGGTTTCAGAGATGAATAGTTAAGAAAAGCCAATAAAGTACATTGATGAATTCCTCACCAACTAAGCTATCAGGGAAGCTAATGAATTCATATTGTAATTTAAAATATGTTCTCAAGTGGTGCATATGTTTTATACCTGTTTCTGGCTGGCATAGCCAAAGTAAGGATCTAGATATTAATACTAGATCCAGTTCACTAATATTTATTGCTCTAAATCCAATCTATATTAGCATGTCAGCCTTGAATCAAAGCAGAAGACAGCAGTATTTATGATTATTAGTACAATATTGAATCATCCTGAACCAATTACTGATCCAATTACTGTGTCATTATTATCTTCTGAATAGGGCTTGATTTGTCTGTGATAAATAAGATGCAATTAAACCACCTTTTTACATAATAAAACACTGCAGGTGTTTATTCTTAATAGTTCACAGATACCAACAACCGATAGATTTAATTTAAAAAAATCCTTGATATAATTGTGAATTTCATTACTTTTTTCTATCTTTAATGTACATTTAAAGTGTATCTTATTGAAAGATACAATTGTGTAAATCTCTCATCTGGCTATTGTTTAAAAACTATACTGTCAGACCCAACAAAAATTAACATGGTTGCTTAATATTCTGATTAAAAATGTCATTTATTCAAGTCATATAAACATTAACTAAATTACTAAAGAAAGTTTTTAGTAACAGTTATGTTACAAAAAGAGACTGATAACAAAAGTATATATGCAATTTTGAAACAGTTTAGCTGCATGTTTAAATATACTCTATTTAATGATCCACTTTTCAACCAATCTAAATATTAATAATTCTAAGAACCTTCATCTAAAAGACAAAAATCATAAAATGGAAAATAATAATTAAAGTTATTATTTTAAATGTTAAAAATATCCCAAGAAATTGTTTTAGTTCTTGATGTGTTTCCTCTCCTCACTCTCTCTAGCCCCAAATTTAAAATCAACATTTATAAGAGGAGAAGAAAAAGATTATCAATATCAGGGTTACAATTTAGGGGGATTTTACAAAGATATCTTGATTATCATAATAATCAACATATTTGATCATTGTTATATATTTTAAAGCACTAAAATTCAAGTTAAATTGGAGATTTCTTTTTATAAAGATGAACATCATTGATCATCAATTTTCAAAGGCATAAACAAACCAAACGAAGAATTATGACCTTATAAAAAAATTGATTACAAACAGTGGATTCAGAAACAGAACCACCTCGACAGGTTCAATTTATTGCCAGCTGGGTCTATTATACTATTTCTATCCTGCATTTTTCTTGATACATTTTGGGGAAAGAAAATTTGATAAAGATCTCCATCTATCTATCAGGCTAGTATCTCTTTAACTAATGTCATTTATCAATGAAAAAGTGGTTGCCACCAACACCTTTTATGATGTTGCTCTTCTAAATGTGGTCATGGAACAGAACATGTGTCAGTGTTTACCGCCTGCCTTATTGCAATCAGTCAAGAATTTCAAAGTGGTTGATAACATATAGCTTTTATTGTACATCTTGCTGTTGGCCTGTCCGAGTAATTATCAAAAGTTTGTTTTTGCTTTGAGACTATAATTATATAAATTACAGTTTTGTCCCCGTTCATATGCTCTGCTCCTGTATTTCCCTTCCTTCCCATCTCTCTCTTTTCATGAGTAGTCCTAAATAGGAGGGAGTTCCCATTTTTATTGCCAGCATTTCAATAATTGTAGATGTATTCTTGTAGAAATCAATGGATAATTCTGAACACCTACCATCAATATCCAATTTTCTTCATATTTTGAAAAGGCAAGAATAAATTCAGATCCATTCCAAGTAGGTTAACAAAAATGCACTTAAAAAAATCTACATTGTATATAGGGGAGGCGGGAAAAGTCTATTGTGCCTCACATAAAGGAGTATTAAAAATTAAAATGAACATTTTATTGGTGCAGACTAAAAGTTACTCCTGTAACTACAGAAATTCAATGTGAATTAAGAGTTTGTAAAAAATTGAAAATAGGTACTAGATCCCAGACAATATTTAATTTAACTTCAGTGTGAAAATAAAAGCAATAACACTGTGAATAAATTAATGAACTACAATTAATTATATTTACAATAAGTGGTTTGGGTTTGAAACACCTACTCTCTGCACTGATAAAATAAAACCTACATCCTGCAGAAGCTAAAGTAAGTTAAATGAAGATGCTTTTAACAAGGTTATTACTTAAGCAATGACAGGTTTACAGATTTTAGCACCACTGGGTTTTCACAGGAGCTACAGTAAGTGCTAAAATAACACACACCTTCAGGTTCATTAAATTCACCAGTGTGATGAAATAACTGATATTTTGCTATATTACTATAGTTCCTCAAAGAACCATCTATAAATAAGATGCACTAATAACTGATTATGCTGGAAAAAATAATGAAATAATTCTTCCAAGGCTTATCTGCAAGAGAGAAAGTGTTTAAGCAATACTGTGAGCATAGCTATATCTAGTAATTTTGATTTCTTTGGAGTCACATATTTATTTATTTACCTAAAATAGGTATGTTCTATAAAAGGTTTTGCCATGGGGCTGTACTCAGAAGGAAACTTGTAAAAAGATGGTGTGTATTAAGAGGAAATAAACTGAATCTAACCCCCAAATATTTACTTTATTGTCTGATGTTTACTAGGATATTTATGGAGACTGTTTTATTTAAAGAACTTATAAAATCCCAACAACTGCCAGAAACAGCAGCATCTCTGATAAATCCTTTACTGTTGTCTGTTGTGAAATGAGCCAAAAGCATAAATAGTAGGTTTCTTATAAATCAATGGAGCCTGGCCTTTGGAGACCTAGAAGACATATGGGCAGTAATAGACTATCTCAGGTTGTCTCATGAGTGATTCCATCTGGATGAAGTCTTGGTGTTATTCACAACCTACTTCTCCCCTAAAACACCTTCAATCTTATCCACAGCCTCCATCTCAAATGTCAGACCACCTGGGATATGCAGCTGTCAGGCTGAAAGGGGAGCTGCCTGGGACTGGCCCTGGCCTGCTCATCAAGGAGATACTGCCACCAGCCAGCAGGCAATGTTAGGTGCACAGGGTGACGCGGTGCAGAAAACAGGGGCTCCGCCTAGCTCAGGATTCACAGTTTTAAGGAAAAAAATAGAGAACTTAGTGAAACTATCACTGTCTCCACAACAGAGCTGCCTCAGATGTGAGGATGTGATAGTCTCTCTTTTAAACTCTTTTCTTCTTTTTTGTCAGTATTCATGTAGCGATCCATATATTTTGTTTATAAATCAGTCAAAATGTATAATAATCACAAGCCTATTTCTTTGCACTTCACATCATTCTTGAGTTTTTGCCGTATGTTCTCTTACACTGGTATTTATATTTGTCATTATTAACCACATTTACCTTGACCAGTACATGCCTTCTGAAGTGATCTTTTTTTTATTATAACTGTGTTTGTTGGCCTTCTTTCTCCTGTGCTTCCTTACCCCCTCAGTCTCTGCTGGTTTGTGGCTCTGACAGCATGGCAGAGAGCAGCACCCTAATCCAGGTGGAAATTTTAGTTAAGAAGTGACCTAGATAGAATTTTAAAAAGCAGAGACATTATTTTGCCAACAAAGGTCCATCTAGTCAAGGCTATGGTTTTTCCAGTAGTCATGTATGGTTGTGAGAGTTGGACTGTGAAGAAGGCTGAGCGCCAAACAACTGATGCTTTGGAACTGTGGTGTTGGAGAAGACTCTTGAGAGTCCCTTGGACTGCAAGGAGATCCAACCAGTCCATCCTAAAGGAGATCAGTCCTGGGTGTTCATTGGAAGGACTGATGTTGAAGCTGAAACTCCAATACTTTAGCCATCTCATGCGAAGAGTTGACTCATTGGAAAAGACCCTAATGCTGGGTAGGATTGGGGGCAGGAGGAGAAGGGGGCGACAGAGGATGAGATGGCTGGATGGCATCACCGACTCGATGGACATGGGTTTGGGTGGACTCCGGGAGTTGTTGATGGACAGGGAGGCCTGGCATGCTGTGATTCATGGGGTCGCAAAGAGTCAGACACAACTGAGTGACTGAGCTGAACTGAACTGAGTAAGAATCCAATCAGTTTAATATTTCATGCTCCCTTCTTCACTTCCCTGAACCCTCCCTTTAAGCAATTAGAAAACACAAAATTCCTATTTCAACTTCAATAATTGCTCTCCTCTTTAGGGGCTGAATTATGCTTCCCTCATTATGATTCTTTTCCTTTGCAAGGGTATTGAGGGTCTCTTAACGCCACTAAAAACAGACCCCTTTAATCACAAATGATGGTTTCTACAAGAAGACAGATGCCATATCTAGCTTCTTTACTTGTACTTTTAAGTTTCAGCAATGATTCTTGGCACTCCAACATGTTTATCCAATGAATGACTGAATTTGTGTCTTCCTTTTTCCCTATGAAAGACAAATTGTCTTCATGGATAATCAAGACCCAATGTGATGTGAAGTTTTATATGCCTTAAAATAGTCCTTACTCATTACAATCATTTTATTCCTTGTTTAGATCTTTTCCCCAGTATTAGGATGTGCTCATTGTTTTTTGTTTTCTTTTTCCAGCCCCTGATCTGTTGTACTTGGTTTTAAGATAGGCTCTGACAGTTATCTGTTGGTTGGTTTTCAGTTTTATGATAAATGAATTATAACTTTTCCAGGGAGGCAGTGCAGCATAATCGTTAATAGCATGGATTCTGGAGTCTGGTGGAATGAGTGTGAAGGTCAGCCCTACAGTGAACAGCCTGCATGATACTGGGCAGGACTGGAGTGTGTGCCTAGGTTCTCCACAATTAGGACATGACATGACCTGCCATGTTCGGTGGTCGAATTCATTGTGACAAGTGTTATGAAGTTCATGTCATAGAGTGCAGTGCTACCACTGAACACCTGATAGTTGCTCTATGATGTTGCCTTACTCTGTAGGATAAATATTATGATCCCCATTTCACTCTTAGGAATCTAAGCGTGGAAATGTTGTTTGTTCGATGTCACATTGATGGTAAGATGGGATTTGAATTAAGGTTAATCTGGTTCTAATGTCTTATTTTTTCTGCAAGTTGCTCAGGAGGCAACTTGTGTGCCTTCGTGTAATTTCACACTCTATATACATAAATAGCAGGAAGAGTACTGGATCCCCCTTTAAAACAGATCTGGAATCTGACCACTTCTCTCTGTCTCCAATACTAACTCCTTGGTCTCAGCCTGCATATCTTTTGCCTGGAATTCTCTATTGACCTCTTAACAGGTCTCTCTCATTCTAATACTCTTGCCCTGTATCTTTTCTCCTCAACACAGCCACTCATGTGATCTTTAGAAAGTGGAAGACCTATCTTGCTGTTGTTCTGCTGAAAACCCCACACTGAAACCCCATTGAGTGGAACCCAAGAGCCCAAAATCCTTGTAATGGCAAACCATGTCACATAAAGGGTTGGCAGTTATGACCTGCATACCAAATCTGCCCACTACATATTTTAATAACCCATGAGCTATGGATGGTATTACATTTTTCAATGGTTAAAAAATTTGTAACTGTAGAATATATGAAATTTAACTTTCAATGTCCATGTGCATACATGCTCAGTCTCCAGCTCTTTGCAACCCTATGGACTGTAACCCACCAGACTCCTCTGTCCATGAGATTTTCCTGGCAAGAATACTGGAGTGGCCTGCCATGCCCTCCTCCAGGGGATCCTTCTGACCCAGGGATCAAACCCATGTCTCCCATGTCTCCTGCATTGCAGGCAAAATTTTTACCATCTGAGCCACCAGGGAAGCTTTCAATGTCCATAAATAACATTAATTGGAACATAGACACTTATATTTACCTATATTTTGCCTATGGTTGCTTTGGCACTACATAGGTAGAAATGAGTTGTTGGCAATAAAGACGATATGTTGCAAAGCCAAAAAATTTACTATTGGGCTTTTAAAAGAAATTTCTGCTGACTTAAAAAAATCTGGCCCCAGTTATTTCCATGACCTCACACACTACTCTCCTCTACTCACTGCATTTTAGTGGCACCAGCATTCCTGTTCCCACCTTGGGCGCCTTTGCACTAGCTGTTTCTTCTTCCTGGAATACCCATCCCCTAGATCTCTACTTGGATAATTTAGTCTCTCTTTCTCAGTTGTCACCTGCTGCATGGGGTGGCCTGCACTGAGCATCCGATTTGTCACCACAATGTATACCCTACATTTTAGAGTCTAATTCTCCTCCCCTCACCTAACTTGTTCCATTTTTTCTTCTGTCATAGTACTTACCACTTTCTAACAGGCCATATCATTTGCTTACTTATTATGCTTGTTTTATTCTTTTATTCTGTCTCTTCTTGCTAGACTAGAAGCCCCAAGAAGACAAATGTCTGTTTTGTTCGCTAATATACCCTAAGAGAATATTACCGCCAAAACAATTGCACTCTGTAAGCATATCTGTTGACTGTTTCAGGTGATGCTATAGTGCCTCTTACTAAGAAAAGGATTTTAATATTTGACCTCTGGTACCTCACTAGAGCTGCTATTTAGATTCAATATCTTCCCTCAGGTTCATTACACACAAAGGAAAATATACTTAACTATATAGTTAACTAATTTGATTATAATAGCATTTGATACTATTCTCTCTTTTCCAAAAGGAGCCCATCCTTCTACTGCCTTACTTCAAAAACAATGGAACAACTTTTAATTCTTAAATATATGAAATGTCTGATAATTAATGCTTTTACAGTCTTGAGTTGTGTATACAGTTATTTTAATGCCTTTTATGCAGGAAAAAGATTGTCTAGAATATTTAAATAGTATAATTCTTTATAAGAAATAACATTAAGAATAAATTATTCATATATATTTTTGAATAGTGTTATAGATACTCATATTAACAAAATTTTTTAAATGATAAATAATGGTAAATAATGTATAATTTATTTTATTTTATATTTTTGGCTTACCATGTGGCTTGTGTAGTTTCCCTACTAGGGACAGAATCCATGCTCTTGCCAGTGAAAGTGCAGAGTCCTAACCACGGGACCATCACTGAACTGCCAGAGAATTTCCAATATATGGTTGATTTTAAATGAAATTTTATAAGGTACTTTGAAGAAAAGTATCTTTACAAGATACTTTGTTCCAAAATAATGATTCCTTCATTGCCTGTATAAAGTCTTAAAATTTAAAATTTAATTTGGCCTTTGTTGTTCAGTCATGTCCGACTCTGCGATGCCATGGACTGTAGCACACCAGGCTTCCCTGTCCTTCCCCATCTCCTGGAGCTTGCTGGTCTTATTCATTTCAAAAAAATTAATTAAATGTAACATGAAGTAAGTTTTTAGGTGAAAAGCTTAGTCTGTCTCCTGTAAATTTAATTCCTGTGACTAATTTTCATTGACTGCTGCTACATATGTCCAAAATGAGCAGAAAATTCACATTCACCTATAGCAAAATTTACTGCAAATGCATAGAGAAACATGTTTTATGTAAGAATTTGAACAATTTATTTCAACAAAGAGTGGGAAGATAGAAAATACAAAATATATTAATTAAATGACTTGCTAAAACGTTAAAAGCAGAAAATTATAGCTATGTCGTTCTACAAAATGAAAAATCACTTTACCCTTTTGTTTACCCATACATAATAGAATTCTGTCTGATCTTCAAAAATGATACCTCTAAGAAATTTTAAAATCCTACAAACCCATTTGAATCATCTCATTACACTTTACTATCTTAGTAAATTTTGTATCATTCTTTTCATTGCAAAGTTAGCTATCTACTCTAGAATAAATACAAAGTTTTAGACAGAATCCCCACTAATGTGAGTAAAATAGAGGATATACACTGATCTTATCAAACATGCATCACTTGTTTTGGGACTGATAGTAATCCATTATTGCTGGCATTCAAATTGTGAATGATCACACTACCTGCAAACAATTAACTGGCATCCTCCTTCCAGCTTCCCCTGTGAAGCTCCACACAGCTCTTAAAATGAGGGAAGAGAACCACACTTCGAAGCTCAGAACTGACTACTTCTGAAGTGGCAACTATTTTAGGAAGGGATTATTATATGTCAGTGACTCTCTCATACTGTGTTTTGTATGGTATGAAGCAGTCAATGAATGCAAATTAGTAATAGCAATGTATCGATGACTATAATTCCATCCAGGTATAACAGAAATTGAAGAAAGTGGGGAAAACCACTAAACCATTCAGTTATGACCTAAATCAAATCCCTTATGATTATACAGTGGAAGTGAGAAATAGATTTAAGGGACTGGATCTGATAGACAGAGTACATGATGAACTATGGATGGAGTGTCATTGTACAGGAGACAGGGATCAAGACCATCCCCAAGAAAAAGAAAAGCAAAATGGCTGTTTGAGGAGGCCTTACACTAGATGTGAAAAGAAGAGAAATGAAAAGTGAAGGAGAAAAGGAATGATATACCCATTTGAATGCAGAGTTCCAAAGAATAGCAAGGAGAGATAAGAAAGCCTGCCTCAGTGATCAATACAAAAAAATAGAGGAAAACAATAGAATGGGAAAGACTAGAGATCTCTCCAAGAAAATTAGAGATACCAAGGGAACATTTCTTGCAAAGATGGGCTCAGTAAAGGACAGAAATGGTAGGGACCTAACAGAAGCAGAAGCTATTAAGAAGAGGTGACAAGAATACACAGAAGAACTGTACAAAAAAAATCACGACCAAGACAATCACGATGGTGTGATCACTCACCTAGGGCCAGACATCCTGGAGTGTGACGTCAAGTGAGCCTTAGGAAGCATCACTACAAACAAAGCTAGTGGAGGTGATAGAATTCCAGTTGAGCTATTTCAAATCCTCAAAGATGATGCTGTGAAAGTGCTGCACTCCATATGTCAGCAAATTTGGAAAACTCAGCAGTGGCCACAGGACTGGAAAAGGTCAGTTTTCATTCCAATCCCAAAGAAAGGCAATGCCAAAGAACACTCAAACTACTCCAAAATTGCACTCATCTCATACACTAGTAAAGTAATGCTCAAAATTCTCCAAGTCAGGCTTCAGCAGTACATGAACTGTGAACTTCCAGATGTTCAAGCTGGTTTTAGAAAAGGCAGAGGAACCAGAGATCAAATTGACAACATCCGATGGATCATCAAAAAAGCGAGAGAGTTCCAGAAAAACATCTATTTCTGCTTTATTGACTATGCCAAAGCCTTTGACTGTGTGGATCACAATAAACTGTAGAAAATTCTGAAAGGGATGGGAATACCAGACCACCTGACCTGCCTCCTGAGAAACCTGTATGCAGGTCTGGAAGCAACAGTTAGAACTGGATATAGAACCACAGACTGGCTCCAAATAGGAAAAGGAGTATGTTAAGGCTGTATATTGTCACCCTGCTTATGCAGAGTACATCATGAGAAACACTGGGCTGGAAGAAGCACAAGCTGGAATCAAAATTGCCAGGAGAAATATCAATAACCTCAGATATACAGATGACACCACCTTTATGGCAAAAAGTGAAGAAGAACTAAAGAGCCTCTTGATGTAAGTAAAAGAGGAGAGTGAAAATGTTGGCTTAAAGCTCAACATTCAGAAAACTAAGATCATGGCATCCGGTCCCATCACTTCATGGCAAATAGATGGGGAAACAGTGGAAACAGTGTCAGACTTTATTTTGGGGGGCTCCAAAATCACTGCAGATGGTGATTGCAGCCATGAAATTAAAAGACACTTACTCCTTGGAAGGAAAGTTATTACCAACCTAGACAGCATATTTAAAAGCAGAGACATTATTTTGCCAACAAAGGTCCGTCTAGTCAAGGTTATGCTTTTTCCAGTAGTCATGTATGGATGTGAGAGTTGGACTATAAAGAAAGCTAGTGCCGAAGAATTGATGCTTTTGAATTGTGGTGTTGGAGAAGACTCTTGAGAGTCCCTTGGACTGCAAGGAGATCCAACCAGTCAATTCTAAAGGAGATCAGTCCTGAGTGTTCATTGGAAGGATTGATGTTGAAACTGAAACTCCAATACCTTGGCCACCTGATGTGAAGAGCTGACTCATTGGAAAAGACCCTGATGCTGGGAAGGATTGGGGGCAGGAGGAGAAGGGGACGACAGAGGATGAGATGGTTGGATGGCATCACTGACTCAATGGACATGAGTCTGGGTGAACTCCAGGAGTTGGTGATGGACAGGGAGGCCCGGCGTGCTGCAATTCATGGGGTCGCAAAGAGTTGGATATGACGGAGTGACTGAACTGATAATAGAAACAGGGGATGAGGAAGAGAATGAGCCATTTAGTGAACTGGACAGGAATTAGAATCTTGAAGGAATGGCCCTAGGTATCTAAATACTATAGTTAGTATGCATTTAACTTCATACATTAGTTATAATTTCAGTTGACTTGACATGCTGTCCTAGACCATTAATTTTCTAGAAGATGCTGAAAACATGTGACCTGGAGTGTTTTTCTCCAGTTTATGGACAAGGTTTTGAAGGTCCCCTAGCTTTGTTTTTTGAGGAAAACAAAGTTCCCTCAAAAGTTGAAATGACTCACTTGGGACTTAAAGATTCTAAAAGCAGCTTTTAAGAAAATGAACGTTGAGAAATAATGATTATGAAAATAAATAAAAATTGCAGAAAAATATTGATCTTGGTTAGGTTCTAGATATTTTTATATGAATAATGTATAAAAGGCCATGAGCATGTATCTGTAAGAGATACTGAAAAACTGTAGTACTGTACACATACAATTATTCAGTTCCAGCACTACAACTTTGTAGGTATTCATTGTATGCCAAGAAAGATAAAACACCTAAAGTTGGCACTTGTTTGGGGAAAGCTGAGTCATGGGAAAGACAGTTAGCAGTGAAAATGTGGAAGTGAAATAATTAATGAAGCCAGAGGCCCTGTGGAAATTTATCCTCAGAGCCTTAAACAGAGAGGAATGTCAACTTTGGAAAAATCATGGAACCTACACGGAGTTACAAGTGGAAGATGTGGGAAACCAACCCAGTGTTGCAGTTGTCATAAGCACAGAAGATTCTCTATGGCTTCTGGTGCTTGAGGGAAGGTAACCAGGTTACATATTATCAATCCAATGTGTGTGTGTGTGATATGTGTGCTGTGCTTAGTCATGTCCAATTCTTGGCAACCCCATGGACTGTAGCTCCACCAGGATCCCCTGTCCATGGCATTTTCCAGGCAAGAATACTAGAGTGGGTTGTTATTTCCTACTCCAGGGGATCGTCCCAACCCAGGGATCCATGTTTCTTGTGTCTCTTGCATTAGCAGGCAGATTCTTTACCACTAGTGCTACCTGGGAATCTCATCAGTCCCATAGTTACCATCTATTTTTACTTCCTCCAAAATGTACTCAACTATGAAATACTTTTTAATATCATTTTAAAACAACTTCCATATTTAATAAATTTTGTTTTTAAATGTTTTAGGCCTTTTCTTGTCAATTTTAAAGGAAATTTTACTTGGTGTATGCTTAGTCACTCAGTCGTGTCCGACTCTTTGCGAGCCCGTGGACTGTAGCCTGCCAGGATCCTCTGTCCTTGGGGATTCTCCAGGCAAGAATACTGGAGTGGGTTGCCATGCCCTCCTTCAGAGGTGTCAAATTTAAAGGAAATTTTACTTGGTAGCGGAGTTCTAATAAAATTAAAATTGTGAGGTTAACAAAGGTCTTCTTTGGGAATGGACCTCTTGGTGCTTGGATCCCAGGAAATACTGTTTTGTATGTCATATGTTGAGATATTTTGGCTTTGGAGTATAAAATTAAGCTAGAGATTTAAATAGTTTTCTTCAAATAGTTCTGCACCTATTTGTTGCAGCCTCCTCAATGCTCTGTGTATATTATTTTCTAGATAAAAGAAATTTGTCTAGTTTTCTGAGCTAAGACTTGCTTGGACATTGGTTGCCTTCTAAGCAAGTGAAGTTTATATCAGTTTTCCATAACTTCTTACTATACATTTGAATATTTCTTTCTCCTGTCCTTCTCCACCACAGTGGAGGGAGGGTGTCCTTGAGACTCCTGAAAGCAGACAGGTAAGAAAGGAATTATATCAAACAGGCAGTTATTGCACAAGATAATTTTTCAAGTTCTGCGGAAAATAGTGATTAGTGGAGAATGGAAATTTCTTTCTAATCCTTGAAGTCTAGGAATTTTGTGGGAGCTACTCTGACTACAACCTTTACTATCTTTGAATAGATTCCAGGGCATTACTTTCTTTAGAAATGAAACAATTCATTAGTAATGCATTAATTGTTTTATTTGTTTGTTCATATGTTTCCAGTCAATACAATGTAATTATCAATTTAAAATATTTCATCCCTTAAAGAGCATGTGATATGTCTGTGTGTGTTTGTCTGTGTAATGGAATATTATCCAGCCATTAAAAAAAAA
Organism: Okapia johnstoni; assembly: GCA_024291935.2. NCBI lineage: Eukaryota > Metazoa > Chordata > Mammalia > Artiodactyla > Giraffidae > Okapia > Okapia johnstoni. The sequence continues at coordinate 27,642,505 of CM044319.1, read as the reverse complement.
AGAATGAAATAATGCCATTTGAGAAACATGGATGGAGTTAGAGATTATCATTGCCAAGGTAAATAAGTTAGAGAAACACAAATAGCATATGATATCACTCATGTGGAATCTAAAAAAAAAAAGATACAAATTAACTTATTTACAAAACACAAATAGACTCACAGACATAGAAAACAAAGTTATGGTTACTAAACGAGAAGAGGATGGGAAAATAAATTAGGAATTTGGGATTAATATTTCAGTTCAGTTCAGTTCAGCTGCTCAGTCGTGTCCGACTCTGAGACCCCATGAATCGCAGCACGCCAGGCCTCCCTGTCCATCACCAGCTCCCGGAGTTTACCCAAACCCATGTCCATCGAGTCAGTGATGCCATCCAACCATCTCATCCTCTGTCATCCCCTTCTCCTCCTGCCCCCAATCCTTCCCAGCATCAGGGTCCTTCCCAATGAGTCAACTCTTCGCATGAGGTGGCCAAAGAATTGGAGTTTCAGCTTCAACATCAGTCCTTCCAATGAACAACCAGGACTGAGTAATATATACACACTACTATATACCAAATTGATAACCAATAAGGACCTACTGTATAGCACAGTGTGCCATATATATATAATATATATATATATATATATATATATATATATATATATATGTTATATATATAGTAAGTTTTCAGTAATGCTTAGGTGAAAAGACAAGACCTGTGAGTTAACTTTGTGATCTGGTTTCAAAAATCCATTACCTTAGTTTAAATAATGTTAATACTTTAAGTGGGCTTCCCAGGTGGCTCAGTGGTAAAGAATCTGCCTGCAATGCAGAAGAGGTGAGTTCAATCCTTGGGTCAGGAAGATCCCCTGGAGAAGGAAATGGTAACCTGCTCCAGTATTCTTGCCTGGGAAGTCCCATGGACAGAGGATACTAGTGAGCTACAGAGTTAAACACAACTTAGAGACTAAACAAGAACAACACTTTAAGTGGTAAAATAGCTACAATATGATTATTTCTTCATTCATTTTTAGGATATTTTCATTTAAAAGAACTCTGTTTGTGTTAGTTGCTCAGTTGTGTCTGACTCTTTGCAACCCCATGGACGATAGCTTGCCAGGCTCCTCTGTCCATCGAATTCTCCAGGCAAGAATACTGCAATAAGTAGTCATTCCCTTCTCCAGGAAAGAGCACTATATGTGTAACTAATATCATGGCCATATCTGCACAGAGACAAACATCCTGGAAAGGGAGAGAGAGAGGAGAGAGACCCACATCTCTGGGTCTTTGGTCCACATGAATGATTCCACATACCTGGAATCTTAGAAATATCTACCTACTTAAATGGGGTTAACACAATATTTGGAAGACTGAAACCATTGTTCTCTTTACATAGAGCTATTTGAACATTTTTGCATAGGTTACCCCCAAAATAGATTATATAGTGTAATATGCCAAAGATTTATACTTTGTTTTTTATGTGTTTGTGAGAAACATATGGGTACCCAAATCTCCAATGATGTCAGCAGAATGGACTTGTAATTCTACTCTGTTAGCCTAACTCACTGTAAACCGATGGCTAAAACAGGCATAAAGATTTACAAAGAATGACAGCATTGATGGGACACCATACAAATTCATGCTGCGCCTGTTCTCAAAAATAAAGTTTTCTGTCTTTGTAGCTTTCAATATAGCACCTTCCACTGATGCTAAATTTGTTGATTATTAAAAAAAGAAAGAAAGAAAGAAAGAATGATACAGACAGGGAAATAAGGTGCCTGCAACACCCCCTTTTGAAGGCTGCATTACTTATTCCACTTGGATGAATTTGTATTGGATAAATCTAGTACGAAGTGAAAACCCTATTTCCAGCTGAGACTTAAAGATGTTTTAGTAAAACATGCTTAAGCAAATGCATTTTGATGCCTCACAAGGAAGATACACACAGAGCTCTTTTTGCAGAAGTTCAATAAATTGTGTAAAAGCAGCTGAAGAAAGACGTTCTCTTTCTGATTTGGACTCATAGTTTGCATTGACTTAATTTAAAATTCATGGTATGCAAGGAAGAAATGGTTAAATATGACTTTTGGATGAAACCTAACAAGGGAAAGTAACTTTTTCTTTCCTATTCAGTTGTTAGCCACGCTGCTGAAACTCCACAAGCTCACCAGAAGCTACTTTTCACAGAGGGTCTCTTCATCATAAAAGCCTAGGACAGTAGAATTGCACCTTCAACTGGCATCTCTCCACCTTACAGGGTCCTAAAACCTTTAAAATCCACCTCAGGCCCAGGCAGTAGCAAAGTGGGAGAGGAATTGAAGAAGCAAAAATAAATATTAAAGTACATAAGAATTAAATATTACCTATTTAAATGGCAATTATGCAGTTGAAAACAAGATCATCACACCTGTACAAGAAAAGGCATGCAAGCCCAAAACATCTGCTTGGATCCACCTGCCAGGCACCTGTTTTGCTGTTTCAATGCCATTTGATTGCTGGAGATGTAGAGGCTCTTGTGAGGTAATGAGTGATTTTACATTATGCATGATTGAAAACAGGTGTTCTAATGCTGTACAATTCTATGCATGAATAATTCAGTTTGTTTAGAGCAAGATCTTTAAAAGAAGTACTGCATGGGCTTTATTATTTCTATAAACATGAAGGTTTTTTTTTTAATTTACAACGATTGTTCCTTTTCAGTCAGCTTGTTTATGGCAATTTTTGTGTAATTTTATGGATGAGGAGTAATATCTTGAAAGGTAAAATTGATCACACTTAAAACATGTAAGAAGTAAAATTGAAAGGTCTGTTAGCAAGAGGAAAGATGGTATTAACTTTCAATGTTCTAAGTGAAAATGCCTGATTATTTCCTTCCTGCTTTGCCTGCTTTCTGATGGTAACAAAACATTTGTCTAAGGGCTATAATTAGGGAGGGGTGAACTATTTGGGAAAATAGAGAAATTGTTTTGTATCTCAGCCCAAACATCACGCAGAGCCCAGACTTCCTTAAAGACGGAACTGATGTCAGTCAGCAGCCCTCTGTTCTTAGATATCACGAGTTCACACTCTCCTGTAAGCCACTGTAGGATACCACTGAGAAAGACAATCTCTTTCACTCCAATTCCCACGTCATTTTGTCTACCCTGGTTTTCTAGAGTCAGAAATATTAGTATCAGATTATAGTGTTTCAAACAGCAAGTAAAATCCCACCACTCCCAATGTTAAGATTTAGAACTTCACCATGATGCATGAGACTATCTCTTAGAGACTTGGTCTCTTGGACACCAGAGACCAAAGACACTGTGGTGTCTTGAACAATATGTTATTAAATGTTTCACACTTCTAAGGTATGAGAGAAAGCATATTTGCTTCAATTAATACAATTTAAGTAATAGAAATATAAGGCCAAAGAATTATAGTCCTTATCACATTGCTATTACTAATTTACATCTGTTGAATGTTTCATACCACACAAACCATAGTGTAAGAGTTATTGACACATAATAATCCCTTCCCAAAATATACCACCTCAGCAAGTAGTCAGCTTCGAGCTTTGAGGTTTGGCTCTCTTCCCTCATTTTAAGAGCTGTGGGGAGCTTCACAGGGGAATCTATTATTGAAAAGCTTTTCAGTTAGAAGTAAATTGTAAGACTGGTCCTTCAAGTGGGGAGCAACACTAGGAAAGTCACAAAGAAAAATAGAAGATTTGGTATGAAGGAGAACACTTTCACTGCTATTGACACAAGGAATTGACCTTATTCCCTCCCATGGGGATAAGGTTGGCGAGCAGGCCTTTACAAGTATTCACCAAATATAAGTGTTGGCCTCATAAACTCAGAGAATCAATGCCAGGAAGGGCTTCAGGAATCTAAACTAAAGGATATAAGTAACCAGAAGATAAAGATGTTGGTCTGGCAATCCTGACCTAGCGTTAAATGACCTCTGTCTCTAAAAGTTAAGATAGCACAATTTTCTTTTTAAATCTACTAGTTACTTATATAAAGTCTCTTTTTTTTTTTACTATACAGTTAAATGCAGAAGGACACCTAAAATGTTAAGTTGAATCATATGAAATTGCAGTTTTCATTAGTCAGATTTGGTTGAAAATTAGCCATTTCATGTGATCCAATCTATCTCTGCTAAGGATCCCTCAGTTGGAGGCATCACTCATTCTTGAATACAGTCAACCATACCTTCCATTGCATGTGATCCATAGCTAGTAATGAAAGCCATGCTCTCCGATAGGAAGAAACACAGAGACAAAGTGTAATAAACCACTTGATGAGCAGATCTTGCAACCATGATAGAAACTGGGAAATGTTCCACCTCATATTAAGAGGTGGACTTGTTTCCCCATGACTCAGCTGTTCTTAACGAATAGTTTGACAAATAGATTGAGGTAGAGCTGTGCAGTTCTGTCCCTGTATCTCAGAATGAGAGCTGGTAGGACTCTTTCTCTAACATAGTGAGATGCTGCTTAAGGTTGTACAGGTCAAAAGACTCAACTGAGCTTTCAGCCCATTCTCAACATGAGGGAGCCAACTTCGCTGTCTATCCTAAGTGAAGTGAAGTGAGGTGAAGTCGCTTAGTCATGCCCGACTCTTTGCAACTCCATGGACTGTAGCCTACCAGGCTTCTCTGTCCATGGGATTTTCCAGGCAAGAATATTGGAGTGGGCTCAATTTCTGCTAAATGTATTGTCAGTGTTTTGAAAAATTTTCATAAGTGGTGAGTTGAAGCAGGTAAATATTACTGATCATTTGATTATAATATTTATAGTAAATTGTCAGTAAATTTAAGTGTTAGTTTTTTAAGTACTGATTTAAATTGTCAGCACCTTACAAGTAGAAATCATGTCTATTGAACTTGCGCATGCATTCAAAGTCTAAGCATTTGAATTTATTATTTAATTGAAAGATAATTGCTTTACAGAATTTTGTTGTTTTCTGTCCAAGCATTTTTAACTGGACAGGCAGCATTGTGTAATGGCTAAGAGCATGGGCTTAGCTCTGCTGAGGTCTGGCAATCCTGACTAGCTGTGTGGCCTTGAACAAGTAACTTTACATTTGCGCCCTTGCTTTGCTTCTTTATAAAGTGTAGATCCTAGAAGTATCTACTCATTGAGCGCTTATGAGAACTAAATTAATATTTTCAAAGTGCTTGGAACAAAACTAGGAACAGTGCAGAGTGCCATGTTAGTATTAGTTAATAATTAGTCTTAATATTTATACTTTAGAATTTAGGAAATTGATCCTAGACAAGATAAATAGCTTGGATACCCTTCATTGCAATGTCATCATAGGGGATCAATTAGAACACATATCACAGAAATAGAAAATAATTATTCAAATACTGATAAAAATATATGAATACAGTGAAATGAAGTGAGGATTAATATAAAAGTTTTAAGGTCTTCAGTGTTGGCAAACATGGTACTGATTTTGCAATTCAGAACCAAATCAAAGTATCTGCTTAATTTTCCTAAATTTGGAAAAACTTAAATGAAGTAAACACAATTGAAAACTTCAGAGAAGCATGTTATAAATTGAATTATCACAATAGAGTACATTACTGGGTGAGGCAATTGTGCAGAGTTCAGAAGAAATTGAAAAGCAGAATGCCTGCTCCAAATTGCTTAGAATCTGTTGAGGAATGACAATCTGAATATTTAAACCACTGTGAGGACAGTGTAGTCAGGACCAGTCAAAGAAAGGACTAGAATCATTGTCCGTAGCAAATTCACATGTGGAATGAGCAGGCCACAAATGGAAAGAAAATGGAAAATGCCCTTCAGTCATCATTCACAGAAGTTGTGACAAAAAAATAAGCACTTTTGTTTGGAAAATGAGTAAATAAGTGTGTGTAAATATTTGTAAAATTGTTATATAGTCCATTTATGAAAAAAATCTGCTTATTACATAGAAGTTGGTTCTCCCCATCCCAGTGTTACTGCTTCCTCCCTTTTCTAGTTCCTCCTAATCTCCCCTAGTTGATTGCTCCTTTTTAATTCCACTCAGAGTGCATACTTCCAGTCTGCTTATACATTGCAGATAAATACACACACATACATATACACAATAAAACTTTGGTATGCAGTAGGAATGAAAGCCAAGTTACAAATTAAGGTGATAAGGAATTTAATTTTTCTATAACTGAAATTCTTCTCCATTTAAGCTTCATTTCACTCTGTATTGAAAATTAAGTCCACATCAAATAGTCTCCCATCCCTAAACTCAATCCTTGAGAAAGGAGAACCTAGTATTAAAAATGTATGGTGTGAGGTGAATGGGGCAAGAGGAGTCTGGTTCAGGTTGTTAGCATCCATCCAAAGAGTTGGACATGACTGAGTGACTTCACTTTCATTTTTCACAGTGACATCTACTGACACTTCAGTCACCCATGGGACCTCTGCTCCAAAATAAATGCATTTTATTGCTGCTTTCTCCTTATTGCAAACCCAAGACCTTTCCAGGCCAGCTCTCTCACAGAAGGTATCATGTTCTTCTTGGCCTCATAGATGACCTTTACCTGCTTCTATTCCTGGAAATGTGCTCAGCCAAGCTCTATCTAGATGTTCCAAAAGCTGTATCCATGCTACTGCCCCTTTCCATTGCTGGGTAGTTGGCAACCATGGATCTTACTGGTGCTCTAGACTTGATGTGATTTGCAGGCATATTCACCTATTTCTCAGAAAATACCCACCCTAACCATAGTTTATATCATCCCTACTTTCTTCCCTGTCCCTTTCCTCAACCTGTGGAATAGTTTGTATTTCCAGAGGAGACCTTCTCTTAACTAGGGATTAGTCCAAATTTCCCCCCCACCCCCGGTAAAATCTTATGCCATAAGTAACTTCTATGTTGAGAAACACAGTAATCCGGAGGTTCTCAGGACGACTGATGCCTCATGGTCTGGCAGATAAGGAGAAATAACTGGATAAGCAATCATTAGATGGGGAGATGGCAGGGAAAATAAATCAGTTAATATGAAAAGTTATCCAGTTATTTGTAAATCAGCAAATCGCAGCATTTCTGAACCTGGCTCTAGGTTACTTTTCAATAGCTTCTCCCGTATACTTCCCCCAAATTTTAGATCTCTGAACACAAATCATCTTTCATGCCTTCGCACCTTTACTCACGTGACTCCTTTGGTTCAAACTACCTCTCTGTCATTGTCATTCAGTTGCTCAGTCATTCCCAACTCTTTGCAGCCCAATAGACTGCAGCACAACAGGCTTCCCTGTCCTTCACTATCTCCCATAGCTTACTTAAATTCATGTGCATTGTGTTGATGATGCCATCAAATCATCTCATCCTTTGTCATCACCTTCTTCTCCTTCCCCAGCATCAGGATCTTTTCCAGTGAGTTGGCTGTTTGCATCAGATGGCCAAAGTATTGGAGTTTCAGCTTCAGCATCAGTCCTTCCAATGAATATTCAGGGTGATTTCCTTTAGGATTGACGGTTTGATCTCTTTGCTGTCCAAGGGACTCGCTCAAGTCTTCTCCAGGACCACAGTTCAAAAGCATAAATTCTTCACTGATTAGCCTTCTTTAGGGTCCAACTCTCACATCTGTATATGTAAAAGTGGGAAAACTATAGCTGTATATAGTGGGAAAACTATAGCTTTGACTATACAGACTTTTGTCAGCAAATTGATGTCTTTGCTCTTTAATATGTTGTCTAGGTTTGTCATAGCTTTTCTTCAAAGGAGCAAGTGGTCTTTTAATTTCATGGCTGCAGTCACCATCCACAGTGATTTTGGAGCCCAAGAGAACAAAGTCTGTCACTGTTTCTACTTTTTCCCCTTCTATTTGCCATGAAGTGATGGTACCAGGTGCCATGATCTTAGTTTTCTGAATGTTGAGTTTTAAGCCAGCTTTTTCACTCTCCTCTTTCACCTTCATTAGGAGGCTCTTTAGTTCCTCTTCACTTTCTGCCATAAGGGTGGTGTCATCTGCATATCTGAGGTTATTGATATTTCTCCTGGTAACCTTGATTCCAGCTTGTGCTTCATCCAAACTTCTGGCATTTCACATGATGTACTCTGCATAGACGTTAAGTAAACAGATGGCAGTATACACCTTGATGTACTCCTTTTTCAATTTTGAATCAATCCATCGTTCCATGCTTATTTAATATATGCAGAGTACATCATGAGAAACGCTGGACTGGAAGAAACACAAGCTGGAATCAAAATTGCCAGGAAAAATATCAATAAGCTCAGATGTGCAGATGACACCACCCTTGTGGCAGAAAGTGAAGAAGAACTAAAGACCCTCTTGATGAAAGTGAAAGAGGAGAGTGAAAAAATTGGCTTAAAACTCAACATTCAGAAAACTAAGATCAGGCATCCTATCCCATCACTTCATGGCAAATAAATGAGGAAACAATGGAAACAGTAACAGACTTTTTTTTTTTTTGGCTCCAAAATCACTGCAGATGGTGACTGCAGCCATGAAATTAAAAGATGTTTCCTCCTTAGAAGGAAAGTTATGACCAACCTAGACAGCATATTAAAAAGCAGAGACATTACTTTGCCAACAAGGGTCCGTCTAGTCAAAGCTATGGTTTTTCCAGTAGTCATGTACGGATATGAGAGTTGGACTATAAAGAAGGCTGAGCACTGAAGAATTGATGCTTTTGAACTGTAATGTTGGAGAAGACTCTTGAGAATCCCTTGGACAACAAGGAGATCCAACCCCAGTCCATCCTAAATGAAATCATTCCTGAATATTCATTGGAAGGACTGATGCTGAAGCTGAAACTCCAATATTTTGGCCACCTGATGCGAAGAGCTGACTCATTTGAAAAGACCCTGATGCTGGGAAAGATTGAAGGTGGGAGAAGGGGATGACAGAGGATGAGATGGTTGGATGGCATCACCGACTCATTAGACATGAGTTTGAGTAAACTCTGGGAGTTGGTGATGGACAGGGAGGCCTGATGTGCTGCAGACCATGGGGTTGCAAAGAGTCAGAGACGACTGAGCAACTGAAATAAACTGATTGTTCCATATCTGGTTCTAACTGTTGCTTATTGATCTCCATTACCTGGGTAATTCTATACTTAAGAGTAAATTGTCATGGGAGAGTGGTCTCTGGGTTCAGGCCTCAAATCCACTTACAACTTACTCCATGTGAGGAGGTATTAGACAAGTTACTTAACTTCTCTTGCCCAGTTTCTTCATCTGCAGAATGTGAATTACAAATGTGCTATCCTAAAGAGTTTGTCAGGGAGATTAAGTGAAATAATATATATAAATTACTTAAAGTGGTATTTGGTGAATAATAAGCACTGGCTATTTCCACCCATCTTTCAAGACTTGCTCAATACCATTGCTTCTGGATAGCCTTCATGAATGACTCAACTTGGACTCAATATCTGTCTTCGGAGGCCTGACAGCTCCTCTTGCTCACTCCATGTACCCCCATTCTTCTGCCTCTGGTGGTAGTCAATTAAATACAGCGGCCAAACTTCAGGGCTGGAGGGTGGAGAAAGAAGGGGTCAGAGGCATTGATTGAGAAGGGCACAAGGTGAATTTTCTCAGGTAAGAACAGTCTTTCACATTCTGCAGAGTAGCCTCTTGTGAATATATTTATGGCAGCTTTTGATGTTAAAAGTTTGTTTCCTTCCTCAATGTGATATAATATTATAAACTCCACTTCTGCTACATTAGCACACCAGGTGGACTGGGGCAGGCGGGGGGTGGGGGTGGTAGAAGGAAGGAAAAAAAAAAGATTTGTATCAAAATATTAGTAGAACTAGTATTTAGTAGAAAAATATCCCTACTTTTTCAAATAAAGGAAAAAAAGTTAATAGAGACAGAATGGCATATTCAAATGTATTGGTCACACGGCAAGCAGCTAAGTCAAGACTCAGTTTAACTCTTAAGACTTCTATCATCTTGGTGTTAGGTAACTGTAATTCTACTTCTCCTGGGAGTGTACCTTCCCTGAAGAGTGTGTTATAAGTGATACACTTTTCTGTGCGTGTATCACTGGGAAATGAAGACAGAAAAGATTTTGGTTCTAGGAATTGGACTCTGGTTTCTCTCACTGTTCTGCAGGCCTGCCTGGCTTGATTGGGATGTAATCCCAGTTTCTTAAAGCTTTACTATTAAACTTATTGACTTGAATTTTGTCCCAATGTCTCAAGTTTCTTGTCACAGATACAGTTTTTATCTTAAAGCAAATCCTTCATTTTCTTTGTACAAAATTCCAGGGCCTGGATATCATCTTGTCTTTGGGTAACATCTTCCAGATTTGTTTTAAGCTGATTACATGTTGCTGAACAATCAGATTTTCTGCTCTAAGCCACACAAAACCAAGTGATGACAGCTCTGGCTCCTGGCCACCAGCAATGTGATGATGCAGCATGGGTCTTTGACAGCCATGATTTGATCTTGGGTGTTCTGAAATGGCGAAATACCCCTAAAGAGTGGAAAATGGACTCTCGCGTGTTATGACACAATGACTGTGTCATGGCTCTTTGAGGCATCTGCACTCCCCCTTCTTGTTCTCTATTCTACCTTTCACAATCTCTTTGCATGACCTCTTATATTTTTATACATGCTTATATTTCTAATGGATGCCTGTTAAATATTTTTAAAAAGCTACTTTAGGAAATGTAGTCCAGTGGAGGCTGTATTCTGTTTGGAAACACAGGAAGCACTAGATATGTATTTTTAGGAACTACTGAACCTAAAATGTAGAAAATCTTGAGCTATGACTCCATTTTTCTGGTCTAAATGTCCCATTCAAGTTGTCCTTTCTTGTTTTGCTAGTCTGTCATGTCCTGAGCTGCAGTCACTGATGCCATGTGCCAATGCCTGCTGGTGATTCCTGTACTTTTCAACCCACCACTATAGGGAAGCAGAAATGTGTATCTGGAACACGTAGTCAGCTTTATTCAGCCTCTCTATACCTGAATGCTTAATTCTGGGAAGTCACAGAGATGTTTGCCATTACAGAATGGACTGCTAATAACTTGAAGAAAATGCAGGGAATGAGAAAATGACAATCAAGGAAATATTCATTGAGCTTTATTAAATATTTACTAGGAGTAGTGTCCTGGGGTAGGAAATGTAAATTATACTAAGAGAATGCCCTCGTCTTTCAGAATCTCAGTTTAGGGAATCCCAGCACATTGAAAGTAACTGAAAATACTGAACATGACATACAGAGTTTTAATTTAGTTCTTAAGGAATTCGTTCTTTAAAACATTTGAAAGTAAAATGGAGATCATTATGATTTGTAGTGATCAGAGGATCCTTTAAAATTTGGAACATAATCTGCACTGTGAAGAGCAAGTAGGAATCAGAAATTTCAGAAGTAAAAGGAGTAACATTTCAGGAGGAAAGGAGATGTGAGCAAAATTTTCACCTGGGTGGGGGAGGGGAGGTTTGAAAGTGTGGGAAAGATGAGGGACTGAATTTGGCTGAAGCACTCATGTACATTTCAAGCCGAATGACTGTGCTTGCCACCTGTGAAATACGTGATAAAATGTTTAAAAGATGGGCTGATGTCACGTTATGATACATGGCTATTTTCTGTGTACTTTTTTAGTTGAAAGTGACTCTTGTCTGACGTGAGCCTAAAAAGCTCACAGGTGATGAATTTCCTGAGCACTATGTTTGAGAATATGTGTTCTTTCATGTTGTATTTAAACAGCATTTGTTCTGCATTCTATACTTTCTGACCTTCTACCCATTGCTTCCCTGTCTTCTAGCTTTGAATCAGAGAGAAGGTAAACTCTATGAGAAAAGACAGTTTTGTCTGTTTTTTCTTGTGGCCTTGTAACTGATTAGAACCTAAACCATTATACCGATTGGAATGCTCCCAAAGCATTCATGTAACGAATGAAGGAATATTGTGTAAAGAATCCTGATACTAGCCTGGATTTTATTCCTGTTTGGGTACCTGAAAAATCCTTTCATAATGTTTACATTTTAGTAGCTTAACTGGGATGTATTCTGGCATTGGCTTTCTTTATATGCTTTTTATTGCAACAAAAATGGACCTTTCTGTATTTCAAGTAAATATTTCTCCTTTTTTTATGAAAACTATCAAATTTAGACAAATTGTTTCCTGAAAAAACAATGGGGATAATAATGGTATCTACCATGGATATTTAAATGAGTTAATACAAGTAAAATGTTCCAGGGACATAATTTTTATTTTATCTGACACATCCTCCTAACATTATTCTATAACAAAAGGTCCATATAGGAGACTATGATTACGTTTCTCATCTTGAACAATTTGTGATTTTCCCTAGTTAATAATTACCTTGCTTTTTGTTTGCTTTAGTTTACCTTGTGTCATTCATTAAATCTCCCCAGAAACCTTACCTACAGTAAACTTCATTTCAGTGTGTCTAAACACATCAATGGTCTATCAATTGTACGTTGTTCAGGACATCTCTCTCTGAGCCTGCTCACCTGGTCTAATATAGACTAGAGGCTTGTGCTTCGCACCTGCCTTACAGCTATCACGCCAGTATTACCCTTGCCAACTACCTCTGTTCTTAATAATGTGTCTGTATCTTTTTTGAATTACTATTTTGTTTTCCCGTCTTCTAGGAATTTCCTAGTTCCTAGTACTGTAGTTCAATAATTTGGAGCATACATGTTGGGAGATAAATCACATTTATTTTCATATTCTACTGAATTTTCTGCTGTAATATACTTAATTTCCAAAAGCTCTGGACTTTTTTTTGCTGTTGTTCCTTTAATATCTGTTTGTAAATAGCGTACTGTTTAATGGATATAGCACTTGCTCTGTAATCTAGCTCGTCATTGCATGCTTTTAATTTGTCTTGGTTTATCTTTTTATTGACTTGATAAATCCACATTGCTGTTGTTCAGTTGCTAAGTCATGTCTGATTCTCTGTGAGCCCATGGACTGCAGCACGCCAGGCTTCTCTATCCTTCACCATCTCCTAGAGTTTGCTCAAACTCAGTCCATTAAGTCAGTGATGCCGTCCAACCATCTCATCCTCTGTCGCCCCCTTCTCCTTTTGCCTTCAATCTTTCCCATAATCAGGCTATTTCTCAAGGAGTTGGTGGCCAATGTATTGGAGCTTCAGCAACAGTCCTTCAAATGAATAGTCAGGGTTTATTTCCTTTAGGATTGACTGATGTGATCTTGCAGTCCAAGGGACTGCAAGTCCAAGTGTCTTCTCCAGCACGACACTTCAAAAGCACCAGAATTCAAAAGCATGAATTCTTAGACATTCAGCCTTCTTTATGAACCACATCTCACATCTGTACCTGACTACTGGAAAAAACATAGCTTTGACTATACAGACCTTTGTCAGCAAAGTGATGTCTCTGGTTTTTAATATGCTACCTAGGTATTGTCATAGCTTTTTTTCCAAGGAGCAAGCATCTTTTAATTTCATGGCTGCAGAAACTGTCTGCAGTGATTTTGGAGCCCAGGAATAAAATTTGTCACTGCTTCCACAATTTCTCCTTCTGTTTGCCATGAAGTGATGGGACCTGATGCCTTGGTCTTAGTTTTTTTAATGTTGAGTAAATCCATATGTATAATTAAACATCATTAACTGCATCTGTTAATTGGGAGCTTCTTTTCCATATGTTCAGATCTCTTATTTGGTAATATCAAATACTTTTGTATTATCCAGATGCCCCCAATTTTATTAACATTGCTATTTATTAAAAATCTCCATCACTTTCTCTGCAATCAGAAAAATTTTATGACACCTCCCTCACTATTGGTGGTATAGTTCTCATGCATATTCTTTTATTTTTTCACATTTATTTGTAGGTGTTTTCTTAGGTAGACCAAATCCATTTTCAGCTAATTCTCCTTTTTTCCTAAGTCATTCATCTTTGAGCCCTAATGCTGTTCTAGTTTAAAGTCTTCAGTAGTGTGAATCAATCATAGGAAATGTTATTTTGATCCTTTTGTTGTTTGCTCTTCTGGATTGTGGCCTTTGTCTTTTTCTTTTCTTTTCTTTTCTTTTTTTTGCATGCTATATCCTTCATGTTTTCTTTTTCTAAAATATGTCTTCATACTTTTCTTTGTACTTTTAATTTTAATTGTTTTAACTTAACGGAGTCTTTAGTCAAGATTTTATGCTCTAATATTAAACTGGTCAAAAGATTTGTTTGAGTTTTTCCATGGAAAACCCAAACAAATGTTTTGACTATCCCAATATAATAGGGACAAATTCTCCTGTATCATCTTTCATCTAAGGACAAGTTTTTCTCACTTCAGAAGTGCAACATGCTTTCTCTATAGTCTGTGATGTTGGGAGGAGGTGTGTGTGTGTGTTTGTATGTGTGTGTGTGTGTGTGTATAGCAGATTAAGTAGAGGAGTAAGGGGGAGAGAGCAGAGCTCAGTTGGAGTATGTACATGCTGTCTTGTTAGAGGTAGATTCTGCTTCTTTTTCTAAAATTTTGGCATATTAATAATTAGTAACATGAGAGCAGTGGTCTGGGACTTAAACAATTTTCTCTCTGTTCCCTCTCTGTTCTCTTCCCTCCTCTCCCCTACCACCTCCCTCTCTCCCCTTCCTGCCTTCTCTTTCTGGTTAAACCTAAGACCTATTCTATCATGGAGCCCGATTCACTTGTTAATTTCTTCTAACTCCTTGCTGCTTGAAATATTCTTGGACCTGCAGCACAAGCATCACAAGGGAGCCTGTTAGAAATGCAGAATCTCAGTCCCTGCCCCAGATTTCTTGAGTCAAAATCAGCAGTGACTAGGAAACATATTAGGATGCCCATAGCACCAATGCTGACAGTTGGAGATGAGGACGTCACATCACACCTGGGGCTTTTTATGTGCCTTCCTACCTTTTCTGTTTCCAAAGATACTGTCATCTTTATTTTTTCTTTGTATTCAATTCTAATTAAGTTCTGTATTATTGCCTAAGATAGTCAGCTTCGTTTGATTTTGATAATGGGCAGCTACCTCTCTGGTCACTCCCCTAAACTAAGCGTATAAATACTGGGGAAGCCCAGTGGTCCTTTCTAAGTTGTCCCCTGATATCCTGCCACTGTAGATAGGTAGAACTTCTCCCAGTAGATTTTTTGTAATTGACCCCCTGTCGTCCCAGGTAGTTGATCTGTTTCTCTATGAACTGAGTAGTTTGCTTTAAAGTTTGCTCCTTCACATTGTCTGTCCAGTGCTATATTTAGATAGAAAGAAGGAAAGCATAGCAGACTAGCAAAAATACAAGCCACATTAGACTCTTCCTTTTTCTCTCTTTGGCTGCTGTATTGAACTTATCTCTTTTATGTTACCCTTGAGGCAGTCATGGCAGTGATGGGTTTTCCCTTTTTTCCTGAAGTAGAGAGGAGGGATTGTGGGAAACAGATACTGAGTTTTAGTTTTACTCTGCCTCCTTTACCCTTAGGTACCATCTGTAGTTACTTTAGGATTAATGATGTTTTTACAGAAGCACAATCTTATTAAGACAAATATAATTGTATATTTTGTCCTCTTCCCAAGGAACATGGGAATAAAAGCAACAACAAAAAAATGCATTCTGAATTTTAAATCTGTTTTATCTTACAATGCATTCACAATTGGATAATGCTGGAATTTTTAAGGTTTATGTATTAATGGCACTCTATCACTATGGGCTTTGCTGGCAGGTACTTTTGCTGATATCTCTTCACTATACTCCTTTCAACCTACTCAAAAATGTCCATGGAGTTGTCCTTACTAAAGCTGGGTTTTATTCAGAGCCTGGTAAGCCGTGAGCAATATTAGTGTGAGTGTCCATACATTTCTTACAATCTTTACCAGGAAAGGTCAGTCTCCTAGGGTGAGAGAGAATTCTGTTTTTTTGATCGCTTCTGCCGGATTGGGCTGTATTATGTGTGATCGGACTGGAGTGGTGTCAGTCAGTAGCGTGCTATTCTATCTCTAACACAGAGTAACAGAACATGAAAGAACAAACAAATTATTGTTATTTATAGAAAAAAAAAGACCCATGGGCTGTATGCTGTAGATCTAGCATATATCATATGTGGATTTGCAGCAATTCAGGATAACATCAAGTAGCTAATGGATTCATGTTGTTAGTCAACTGGTTAGAAAGGCAGTGTATTTCAAAATATAAAAGAAGTTGTGGTAGTAAAATAGATAAGGGGGAAAGAATAGGGGAAGGGGAGAGATAAAGAAGATTGCATTTTTAAAACTTATTTGATTAGATGATTATAGTCTATTTGAGAGTGCAAACAAACTTATGCAAAATTCATATCCTGGAATCATAATTTTTTCTTACACTGTTACTTCTCTGAATGAAGCATAATTCATCATTGAAGTTTTATAATTAGAATGGACATTGGTACCATTTGATTCCTCTCAAGAAAATTCAAATTCAAAGTATTTCTCCATTTTGTCTGAATGGTTCTTTACACATTAAATGGTTTGAATCTCTTTTTATGTGGTAAATTTCCTAATAAAATTGTGTTTCTAGTAGAAGAATCATAAATTTCCGTATGCATCTAATAGCAGGCAAAGCGTGGGAGTAAGCAGAAGAGGTTTTTAGTAGATTTTATGTAAAGTCAGAAAGTATGTTTAGAATTAACCTTGACTTTCCTTCTCTGCTCATCTTCTAAATTCTGTAGCTATCTATTTATGACCATCTACTTAATGTAACCAAGAGAGTAGCTATCTATTTATGCCCATCTACTTAATTTAACCAAGCTACTGTTATGAAGTAGATAGTTTCCTTCAGGATTATTAAATGAGAATAGCCATTGATTTCACTGACAAATGTCCCCTTATTACTAATATTTGAGAGTGGAACTTATTAGGCAAATAATTCTACTACTTTAGGAATATGTCCAAAATGAAGGAACTTCCCATATCGCCCAATTTAAAAAAAAACAAAAAAACTTGCATCATTTTGAAAGAATCACAAAAATTGATTCCTTAATAACAATGGGAAATATTTTATCCTTTCATATCACAAACATTAATGAACACCTTTTGGCTTCTAGGTACCATATCAGGCACCAATAAGCTCACTCCTTGCATCATAATTAAGTGACAATATAGAATAAAATAAAGAACTGTCTTATAGCTTCTATATCATTAAGTCTAATTGAAAAATGTATTGGGATAAAAGTCCCACACTAATTAACTCTTATCAATTGTTTATCAAGTTATTCATGTACATTATTTATATTTATTTTCTATTTACCTTTCATTACTTCTTTTCTCCTATTGTTTTGAATTCTTTTTGTCAAAAAAATTTGATAAATATATGAATGTCTCAATGTCAGAGGTAAAAGCCACTCAAATGATTACTTGTCCAAGCTTGTTTATTTTACAAATTGGTTGACACTAACTCAGTTCAGTCGCTCAGTCGTGTCCAACTGTTTGCCACCCCATGAATCGCAGCACGCCAGGCCTCCCTGTCCAGCACCAACTCCCAGAGTCTACCCAAACCCCTGTCCATCGAGTCAGTGATGCCATCCAGCCATCTCATCCTCTGTCGTCACCTTCTCCTCCTGCCCCCAATCCTTCCCAGCATCAGGGTCTTTTCTAATGAGTCAACTCTTCACATGAGGTGGCCAAAGTATTGGAGTTTCAGCTTCAACATCAGTCCTTCCAATGAACACCCAGGACTGATCTCCTTTAGATGGACTGGTTGGATCTTCTTGCAGTCCAAGGGACTCTCAAGAGTCTTCTCCAACATCACAGTTCAAAAGCATCAATTCTTCTGCGCTCAGCTTTCTTCACCATCCAACTCTCACATCCATACATGACTACTGGAAAAACCATAGCGTTGACTAGATGGACCTTTGTTGGCAAAGTAATGTCTCTGCTTTTAAATATGCTGTCTAGGTTGGCCATAACCTTCCTTCCAAGGAGTAAGCGTCTTTTAATTTCATGGCTGCAATCACCATCTGCAGTGATTTTGGAGCCCATGAAAATAAAGTCTGACACTGTTTCCACTGTTTCCCCATCTATTTGCCATGAAGTGATGGGACCAGATGCCGTGATCTTAGTTTTCTGAATGTTGAGTTTTAAGCCAACTTTTTCACTCTCCTCTTTCACTTTCATCAAGAGGCTCTTTAGTTCTTCTTCACTTTTTGCCATAAGGGTGGTGTCATCTGCATATCTGAGGTTATTGATATTTCTCTCAGCAATCTTGATTCCAGCTTGTGTTTCTTCCAGCCCAGTGTTTCTCATGATGTACTCTGCATATAAGTTAAATAAGCAGGGTGACAATATACAGCCTTGATGTATTCCTTTTCCTATTTGGAACCAGTTTGTTGTTCCATGTCCAGTTCTGACACTAACTAGGGACACATAAATAGGAAAGATATCATTGAGTCCTGCCTGAGGCACTCCAAGAATGGACCCATCAGAGAAGGAATTTCTAGGCGATGGAACTGACAAGAAGTAGCCAGTGATAAGTGGAGATTAGGCTTTCTTATCTTTCCTTGCTATTGTTTGGAACTTTGCATTCAAATGGGTATGACTTTTCTCCTTTGCCTGTAGCTTCTCTTCTCAGCTATTTGTAAGGTCTCCTCAAACAACCATTTTGCCTTTTTGAACTTCTTTTTCTTGGTGATGGTCTTGATTACTGCCTCCTGTACAATGTCAGGAATCACTGACCATAGTTCTTTAGGCACTCTGTCTATCAGATCTGATCCCTTACCAGGATACTAGACCACCTGACCTGCCTCTTGAGAAATCTGTATGCAAGTCAGGAGGCAACAGTTAGAACTGGATATGGAACAACAAACTGGTTCCAAATTGGGAAAGGAGTACGTCAAGGCTGCATATTGTCTCCCTGCTTATTTAACTTACATGCAGAGTACATCATGAGAAACACTGGGGTGGATGAAGCACAAGCTGGAATCAAGATTGCTAGGAGAAATATCAATAACCTCAGATATGCGGATGTTACCACCCTTATGGCAGAAAGCGAAGAACTATAGAACCTCTTGATGAAAGTGAGAGGAGAGTGAAAAAGTTGGCTTAAAGCTCAACATTCAGAAAACTAAGATCATGGCATCCTGTCCCATCACTTCATGGGAAATAGATGGGGAAATAGTGGAAACAGTGACAGACTTTATTTTGGGGTGCTCCAAAATCACTGCAGATGGTAACTGCAGCCATGAAATTAAAAGACACTTGCTCCTTGGGAGCAAATGATCAACCAAAGCTATGATCAACTAAAGCTATAATCAACCTAAACAGCATATTAAAAAGTAGAGACATTACCTTGCCAACAAAGGTCCATCTAGCCAAAGCTATGGTTTTTCCAGTAGTTGTGTATGGATGTGAGAGTTGGACCATAAAGAAAGCTGAGTGCCAAAGAATTGATGCTTTTCAACTGTGGTGTTGGAGAAGACTTGAGAAACCCTTGGGCTGCAAGGAGATCAAACCAGTCAACCCTAAAGGAAATCAGTCCTGAATATTCATTGGAAGGACTGATGCCGAAGCTGCAACTCCAATACTTTGGCCACCCGATGCAAAGAACTGGCTCACTAGAAAAGACCCAGATGCTGGGAAAGATAAAGTGAAGGAGAAGGGGACAACAGAGGATGTGATGGTTGGATGGCATCACTGACTTGATGGACATGAGTTTGAGTAAGCTCTGGGAGTTGGTCATGGACAGGGAAGCCTGGTATCCTGCAGTTCATGAGGTCGCAAAGAGTCAGACATGACTGAGCAACGGAACTGAACTGATCCAGTGGTAATATGGGACGCTTTGTATGGTGTCTTTTTTCAGCTTTCCTATTTCACTTAAATAGTTACTTAATTAGGCTTTTAAGTCACAAAATTATTGAGATTTGGGGCAGATAATTCTTTTTTTTGTGGGGGCTGTCCTGTGCACTGCAGGATGTTTAACAACATCCCTGGTTTCTGCCCATTAGATGCCAGCAGCAACCCCTACTTGTGTGAACCAAAAATGTTACCAGATGTCATTAAATGTCCCCTGAGGAGAAAATCACCCCGATTGATAATGACTGTTCCAAGAAAATTCCTACTTGCTAAAGGGATAGACAAACCTGAAAATTGGTGGCTAGTCTCTTAGCAAAATCTATTGAATTATTTGGAAGTATTTTATGTCTAGTTAATACTATAATATCAATAAATGTGTATTTTCATATATATATATACACACACACACACACTTTGTATTTGCATTAGTGAACAGTTTTGTAAGCTCATGTAGGATTTTTGGAAGATAAGCAAAATATAACTTTATTTTTGGCTGCCACTATCCCATTAAGAGGAGGTCTTTCCCAGTCACTAGAGAAGTGCAGTAGCAGGTCCATTTTTTCCTCTGGGCATTCACTAGTAGTAAAGGTATTCTGGTTACTTTAAGTCACAAACTCATTCTTTTTTTTTTTTTTAATTTATTTTAGTTGGGGGCTAATTACTTTACAATATTGTAGTAGTTTTTGCCATACAGTGACATGAATCAGCCATTGGTTCACATGTGCTCCCCCTCCCGAACCCTCCTCCCACCTCCCTCCCCTTCCCATCCCTCTGGGTCATCCCAACGCTCCATCCCTGAGCATCCGTCCCATGCATAGAACATGGAATGGTGTTCCGCTTCACATATGACAATATACATGTTTCAATGTTATTGTCCCAGAACGTCCCACCCTCACCTTCTCCCTCAGAATCCACAGGACTGTTCTATGCATCTGCGTCTCTTATTCTGTCTCACATATAGGGCTACCATTATCATCTTTCAAATTCCATATACATGCATTAGTATACTGTATTGGTGCTTTTCTTTCTGGATCATTTCACTCTGTATAATGGGCTCCAGTTTCATCCATCTCAATAGAACCGATTCAAATGTATTTTTTTTAATGGCTGAGTAATATTCCATTGTGTATATGTACCACAGCTTCCCTATCCATTCGTCTGCCGATGGACATCTAGGTTGCTTCCATGTCCTGGCTATTGTAAACAGTGCTGCGATGAACATTGGGGTACACGCGTCTCTTTCAATTCTGGTTTCTTCAGTGTGTATGCCCAGCAGTGGGATTGCTGGGTCATATGGCAGTTCTATTCCCAGTTTTTTAAGGAATCTCCACACTGTTCTCTATAGTGGCTGTACTAGTTTGCATTCCCACCAACAGTGTAAGAGGGTTCCCTTTTCTCCACACCCTCTCCAGCATTTGTTGCTTGTAGACTTTTGGATAGCAGCCATTCTGACTGGTGTGTAATGGTACCTCATTGTGGTTTTGATTTGCATTTCTCTAATAATGAGTGATGTTGAGCATCTTTTCATGTGATTGTTAGCCATCTGTATGTCTTCTTTTGGAGAAATGTCTGTTTAGTTCTTTGGCCCATTTTTTGATTGGGTCGTTTATTTTTCTGGAATTCAGCTGCAGGAGTTGCTTGTATATTTTTGAGATTAATTGTTTGTCTGTTGTTTCGTTTGCTATTATTTTCTCCCATTCTGAAGGCTGTCTTTTCACCTTGCTTATAGTTTCCTTTGTTGTGCAAAAGCTTTTAATTTTAATTAGGTCCCATTTGTTTATTTTTGCTTTTATTTCCAATATTCTGGGGGGGTGGGTCATGGAGGATCCTGCTGTGATTTATGTCGGAGAGTGTTTTGCCTATGCTTTCCTCTAGGAGTTTTATAGTTTCTGGTCTTACATTTAGATCTTTAATCCATTTTGAGTTTATTTTTGTGTATGGTGTTAGGAAGTGTTCTAGTTTCATTCTTTTACAAGTGGTTGACCAGTTTTCCCAGCACCACTTGTTAAAGAGATTGTCTTTTCTCCATTGTATACTCTTGCCTCCTTTGTCGAAGATAAGGTGCCCATAGGTGCGTGGGTTTATCTCTGGGCTTTCTATTTTGTTCCATTGATCTATATTTCTATCCTTGTGCCAGTACCACACTCTCTTGATGACTGTGGCTTTGTAGTAGCTTGAAGTCAGGTAGGTTGATTCCTCCAGTTCCATTCTTCTTTCTCAAGATTACTTTGGCTATTCAAGGTTTCTTATACTTCCATACAAATTGTGAAATGATTTGTTCTAGTTCTGTGAAAAATGTCATTGGTAGCTTGATAGGGATTGCATTGAATCTATAGATTGCTTTGGGTAGTATACTCATTTTCACTATATTAATTCTTCCAATCCATGAACACGGTATATTTCTCCATCTGTTTGTGTCCTCTTTGATTTCTTTCATCAGTGTTTTATAGTTTTCTATATATAAGTCTTTTGTTTCTTTAGGTAGAAATATTCCTAAGTATTTTATTCTTTTTGTTGTCATTGCAACAAACTCATTCTTAATTCAGAAACTAGAACACCCATCTTTTGGGATAATCCTGATTTTCACTTGATGTGGAACTAAATCTTCTCTCTCCCAAGCCATGGTCTGCATAGGGCAAAGGAAAGGACAGGATGGTCTGGGCTTCTCTTTGGTTCTCCCCTGCCATCCATTTCTCCTTCTCCTCCAGCATTTTGTTAGTTTGGCTAGTTCTTCTGACCTCTTAAATATCAGGCTGAGGGGGTTAAGAGGTCATGGGGAAAAAGTATAGCTAACCCCATGTGGAGGGTGCCATTGTCACCTGGCATGGAGACCCTCTGGTGGGCAGATGTTTGATACTGACTTTCACTTCATGGGCACTTTTATGAGTTCTTCCTGCCCTTTATCGGTCCTTCTGACAATACTTTGTGTCATAGATGTTGCATCCTTTATACTTATTGCTCCTGCTCCTCACCTCCTGGCCTTCTAATGTCCATTCTTCCCAAACTCTCTAATGCCCTGCTAGGTCTTCTATAGCAGGTACCCAAGAAGCCATGAGTGAGCCCTCTTCCCCTTGTGGCCTGTGTCTGGTGAATGGGAATACTCACATCCTCTGCCATTGGGAACTTTGGGAATGCAGGTCTAAGCCCTACCCCTCTTTACTGCTGGAGGTGAGTGTAATTAATTATTAAACAGACACAGACATCAGTGTTCTGGGTCTTCCAGAGTAAGCTCCCTACTTAAGTAATTTCCTATTAGCTCTGGGGTAGCTGATTGAACCAAGATCCCTGAATAAATATAACAGCATTTCAGTAGCTCTTTTAAAAAGTAACGATAAAATAATCTCTTAATTTTGAACTCTTGGTTCTGTTTTGAATCCCAAATAGGAGGTGAGTCTCTGACTATCTAGTAACCTGGTCCTAGATTACCACTTTAGTTTTTTTCAGACTGGTCTGCCTCTCCTTCAATTTGGTGCTTGATATTGGTAAATATAGGTGTCTATGTCAGACTGTTGTTTAGATCTCATCTGTCTATATAAGTAAAGATTTTATTTTTATACTATTTTTAAACTAAAACATAGATCATTAGCTCCAAAAGAATTGTGTACTAATATACTAATTCCCTATTGTTTTCAAAATTCTGAGAAAATCTGTCTGGGCCTCTATATAATCATCTATAAAATGATTGTATTGCACCAGATGATACTCAGGTTCATATAATACTTAAAATTCTGATTCTCTATATACTACAATTCCCAGGACAAGCCTGTATGAATAAAAAACCTGATTCTATATTTCTTAACTTTTATTCATTTATTTTCTTATTAAGAAGAATCATAATTTATTAATATTTAGGACTATTTAGGTATTTTAAAGCATGGGAAATAGTTTAATAAATATTTATTGAGTGCTTACCTTGGACTAAGAACTGTGCTGTTAGAGCCTATGAATTTTGTTATACAACTTAATTTAATTTGCCATTTAAAGAAAATCAATTTCTACTCTAAAATACTATACTCTAGTATTTTCCCATGGGTATTTGGGTAAATTAACCTGCCATTAAAGCACCTTATGATGGTAAGAGACATCATCTCATATGAAAGTACAGTGATCATCTTGCCAAAAGGTTTGGTAAATCTTCAGGACCTACATAGAGTAGCAGTATTAGACTCCTGGGATTCTCCAGGCAAGAACACTGGAGTGGGTTGCCATTTCCTTCTCCAATGCATGAAAGTGAAAAGGGAAAGTGAAGTCGCTCAGTCGTGTCCAACTCTTCATGACCCCATGGACTGCAGCCTACTAGGCTCCTCCATCCATGGGATTTTCCAGGCAAGAGTACTGGAGTGGGATGCCATTGCCTTCTCCATTCCTTCTGTTTACAGTACTTTTTTGACCTTGAGGGAATTATACTTCCAAAAGATGAGGTGATCTAAGTAACAAATTACCAAGATGTTTGTTAACTTTGTTGAGAATTGAAATGATTCCTGATTTTACCAGCACCTCCTTGACATATCTCTAACCTAATCTGCTTATAGGGATTATTGCCATTTTTTCCCTTTTCCCTTGTTGTTATTGTCGGACAGTGCCACTGATGCGATGACCATGGTTTTATGTCTTGTCTACCAAGGTTGGTCTATGGGCTGGGAAGAGAAAACAAGAACTTGTCAGGGAAGGAGTATCCATAGTGTAGTCCACATGTTTCCATGAGAAAATAGGGAAAGCAGGTGGGATCTTAGTTGGGGTAAAAGAACAAATGACAACTCAATTCGTGACAGTTTGTATTTTTGGTATCTGGATCACCATGCGCTTTCCCATCATCTCACAACCTGTCCCCCACTCTACTTCTTGGCTTGAATTTTTTTGCCATCGTGATTTCTCTTTTTCCCTTCCTTTTCTTCTTCCTTTTCTTTCTTCTCACTCCCTTTCCCTCTCCCATTTCTTCCTCCTTCCATCTTGGTTTCTTCTTTCTCCTCCTCCTCTCCATCCCCTCTTTGTTCCTCCTCTTTCTTCTCCATTAAGCTCCTTCCCCATCCCAATTTATCTCATATGGAGAGTATAATTTGTTCCTTGTTCTGTAATTTCTTAGCTCTATAATTTGTTCATACCTCCCTCCTCCACAAACTTTGCCTTTGCAGTCGACAGAATCCCTTCCATTAAGAGCAGGTAAGCCCTAAGCAAATCATTGAGAATAGTGGTTCTACTCTGGATAAGAAACGGAACAAAATTTCTCCAGGACAGATATTGGAGTGGGTAACCATTCCCTTCTCCAGTGGATCTTTGCATCCTAGGGATTGAACCTGGGTCTCCTGCTTTTCAGGCAGATTCTTCACTGTCTGAGCCACCAGGGATGCTCCTAACAATCCTTAAGCAAAACATTGACAATTGTGGCTCTGCTCTGGATAAGAACTGGAACAAAATTTCTCCAGGGCAGGTAGGCATATTAATGTGGTTGCTCAGGGCTCTCTTTTCTTTAAACATGGACTTGACGTTTCTCCAGGAATTTGGAGTAGGGAACTCATCCCCACCACTCTATGGAAACAGTTTGTTCAGATAAGTGAATGCTAAACATAATGAACTCCTTAATTTATTGGTTGTGGGTAAGGAAACAAAGGCTCTCTGCAGTGGAGACTTTATTCCTCTTTTGTATGGATTTTAATGCTGTGGCAGAGGCATTCATTCCCCATACTGGACACAGTTGTGAATGAGATTAGTACTTAAATCTACATTACTGCAAAAATAAACCACGTGTGAGAAACAAGTTATACAAAATTTTGCAAAGCAACATGTCAACAAGTCAAACTCAATTTGGCACAGTACAAATTGAAAACAGAACTGGGGAAACAGACTCTTGGGGCACAAACAAAACTTTGTGTGCACCAGGACCCAGAAGAAAGGAGCCATGACCTCACAAGAGACTGACCCAGACTTGCCTGTGAGTGTCCTACAGTCTCTGGCAGAGGCATGGGTTGGGAGTGGCCTGCTGCAAGGTTGGGGGCACTGAGTGTGGCAGTGCATGCATGGGACCTTTTGAAGGAGGTCTGCAATATCTTCATTACTTCCACCATAGTTTGGTCTTAGGTCAAACAACAGGCAGGGAACAGATACCCACCCATCAACAGAAAATTGGATTAAAGATTAACTGAGCATGACCCCCCATCAGAACAAGACCCGGTTTCCTCCTCAGTCAGTCTCTCCCATCAGGAAGCTTCCACAAGCTTCTTATTCTTATCCATCAAAGGGCAGACAGACTGAAAACCACAATCACAGGAAACTAATAAAACTGATCACATTGACCACAGTCTTGTCTAACTCAATGAAACTCTGAGCCATGCTGTGTAGGGCCACCCAAGACACACGAGTAATGGTGGAGTGTTCTGATGAAACATGGTCCACTAGAGAAGGGAATGGGGAACCACTTCAGTATTCTTGCCTTGAGAACTCCATGAACAGTATGAAAAGGCAAAAAGATAGGACACTGAAAGATGAAATCCCCAGGTCAGTAGGTGCCCAATATGCTACTGGAGAAGAGTGGAGAAATAACTCCAGAAAGAATGAAGAGACGGAGCCACAGCAAAAACAATGCCCAGTTGTGGATGTGACTGGTGAAGGAAGTAAAGTCTGATGCTGTAAAGAGCAATATTGTATAGCAACCTGGAAGTTAGATCAATGAATCAGGGTAAATTAGAAGTGGTCAAATAGGAGACAGTAAGAATGAACATTGACATTTTAGGAATCAGAACTGAACTGAACTAAAATGAACTGGAAAGGGGAAATTTAACTCAGATGACCATTATATCTACTACTGTGGGCAAGAATC
Source organism: Okapia johnstoni (assembly GCA_024291935.2). Classification (NCBI taxonomy): domain Eukaryota; kingdom Metazoa; phylum Chordata; class Mammalia; order Artiodactyla; family Giraffidae; genus Okapia; species Okapia johnstoni. The sequence goes on along the minus strand of CM044319.1, from coordinate 27,615,983 downwards.
CCTTAGAAGAAACGGAGTAGCCCTCATAGTCAACAAAAGAGTCCGAAATGCAGTACTTGGGTGCAATCTCAAAAACAACAGAATGATCTCTGTTCATTTCCAAGGCAAACCATTCAATATCACAGTAATCCAAGTCTATTGCCCAACCAGTAATGCTGAAGCAGCTGAAGCTGAATGATTCTATGAAGACCTACAAGACCTTCTAGAACTAACACCCCAAATAGATGTCCTTTTCATGATAGGGGACTGGAATGAAAGCTAGGAGGTTAGGACATACCTGGAGAAACAGGCAAATTTGGCCTTGGAGTACAAAATGAAACAGGGAAAAGGCTAACAGAGTTTAGCCAAGAGAATGCAGTGGTCATAGCAAACACACTCTTCCAACAACACAAGAGAAGACACTACCAGATGGTCAATACTGAAATCAGATTGATATTTTTGCAGCCAAAGTTGGAGAAACTCTATACAGTAAGAAAATCAAGACCAGGAGCTGACTGTGGCTCAGATCATGAAGTCCTTATTGCAAATTTCACACTTAAATTGAAGAAAGTAGGGAAAACCACTAGGCAATTGATGTATGAACTAAATCAAATCCCTTACAATTATACAGTGGAAGTAAGAAATAGATTCAAGGGATTAGATCTGATAGAGTGCCTGAAGAACTATGGAGGGAGGTTCGTGACATTGTACAGTCGGCAGTGATCAAGACCATCCCCACCCGTCCAAAAATGCAAAAAGGCAAAATGGTTGTCTGAGGAGGCCATACAAATAGCTGAGAAAACAAGAGACCTGAAAGACAAAGGAGAAAAGGAAGGATATACCCGTTTGAATGCAGAGTTCCAAAGAATAGCAAGGAGAGAGATAAGAAAGCCTTCCTCAGGGATCAATGAAAAGAAATAGAGGGAAACAATAGAATGGGGAAAACTAGAGATCTCTTCAAGACAGTTAGAGATACCAAGGGAAATTTCATGCAAAGATGGGCACAATAAAGGACAGAAATGGTATGGTCCTAACTGAAGCAGAAGATATTAAGAAGAAGTGGCAAGAATACACAGAAGAACTGTACAAAAAAAGATCTTAATGACACAGATAGCCAGGATGGTGTGATCACTCACCTAGAGCCAGACATCATGGAATGTGAAGTCAAGTGGGCCTTAGGAAGCATCACTACGAACAAAACTAGTGGAGGTGATGGAATTGTAACTCTGTTAGCCTTTGCCCTGCTTCATTTTGTACTCCAAGACCATATTTGCCTGTTACTCAAGGTATCTCTTGACTTCCTACTTTTGCATTCCAGTCTCCTATCATGAAAAGGACATCTTTTTTGGGTGTTGGAAATATTTCATTCTCTTTTATGGCTGAGTAACATTCCATTGTACATATATATCACATCTTCTTAAGCCAATCATCTGTTGATTACTTGGGTTGCTTCCATATCTTGGTTATTATAAATAGTGCTGTTATGAACATTGAGGGGGTGCATGTATCTTTTTGAAATTATATATATATATATATAACCAGGATTGAAATTACTGGATCTAGTGCATTCTAGTTTTAGTGTTTTAAAACTAAACTAAAACTAAAACTTCATACTGTTTTCCATAGTTCTTATCCCAATTTACATTCCCACCATAGTATAAAAGTGCTAAATTTTCTTCACATCCCCTCCAGCATTTGTAATTTGTAGACTTTTCAATGATCACCATTTAGACAGGTGTGAAGAAAAATCTCATTGTGATCTTGTCTTGTATTTTTCTAATAGCCATGTTGAACATTTTTGCACATTCCTGTTAGCCATCTGTATGTCATCTTTGGAAAAATATTCAAATCTGCCCATTTTTTGATTGGATTGTTATTTTGATACTGAGATGTATAAGCTACTTACAAATTTTGGATATTAGTCCCATTATTTACAGATATTTTCTCCCATTCCCTTAGGTTATCTTTTCATTTTGCCAATGACTTCCTTGCTGTGTATAAACTTTCAAGTTTGATTAGATCCCATTTTTTTATTCTTTTATTTCTTTTGCCTTGGGGAAAAGATCTAAGATGTTGCTATGATTTATATAAAAGAGCATTTCACCAATATTCTCCTCTAGGAGTTTTATGGTGTCGTGTCTTATGTTTAGGTCTTTAAACCATTGAATTTCTGTATATGGTATGAGGAAATGTTCTAACTTCATTGTTTTACATGTAGCTGTTCAGCTTTCCCAGCACCACTTATTCAAGAGACTCTTTTCTCCATTTTATATTCTAGCCTCCTTTGTCATAGATTAACTGACTATAGATGGGTGGGCTTAGTTCAGAGCTTTGTTTTCTGTTTTCTTGATCTGTGTGTCTATATTTATGCCTGTACCATGCCATTTTGATTAATATTGCTTTGTAGTATAGCCTGAAATCATTTTTCCCCTCAGGACTGTCTATTCATGGTTTGTGTGTGTGTGTGTGTGTTTACATATAAATTTTAGGATTATTTGTTATAGTTCTATGAAAAAATATCCTGGATATTCTGATAGGGATTGCATTAAATCTGTAGGTTGCTTTGGGTAGTATGAGCCATTTTAATAATACTGATTCTTCTAGTCAAGGGTACAGGCTACCTTTTCATTTCTTTGCCTCATCTTCATTCCCTTTATCAATGTCTTATAGTTTTCAGTGCATAGGTCTTTCACCTTCTTGGTTAAGTTTATTTCTAGGTAATTTTTGATGAAATTTTAAATGAGATTATGTGTTTACTTTCTCTAATATGTTGTGTTTATTTACACAAAAAATGAAATATTTCTGTATATTTAATTTTGTATGCTACAATGTTGGGCTCATAGAATGAATTTGGAACTATTCCTTCCTCTTCAAAGTTTTGGAATAGTCTAAGGCTATGTATAATTTTTATATGTTTTGTAGAAGTCCCCAGTGAAGTCCAGTGTCTTTCTTGATAGTCCAGTGTTTTGAGGAAACTGGCATGGATTTTTTTTAAGAGGACAAAATAGATGAAGTTGTGGTTAAAAGGAATGTATGTGTACCAAGGCCTTTGTAATTATATAATAAGTTTGTATAATATACTGCATGAAAAGTACCTTGTAGCATTTCTTCTCAATAATATAGTTACCTTAGAAATTAGTTTGAAAGCCATAAAAAGGGCCTGCAATAGAGGAACTATAGAGGTGTCATTTATAATTAAGACACTTATGTTAATAATAACATATGTACTTCTACAAGTTGTCAGGTGTTGATGTTATTATACATTATAGACTGTAATTTTTAGTATGTTTTGGAAAAGAACATAAATGTGTTCAGAAAGTTTAATGAAATGAATAGTGGCCAGAAAAGTTAAACCGCTTAAAGCCTTATTGTGCTAATACTAAAAATGGGGTTATGTGTTTTTTTAGGAGGTTAGTATTATCACGTTGAAAGTATGGGTTGTCCAAGATTATTGGTGTTATTTAAAAATTTTTTAAAGGTGTTCTGCATATTTAGGATAAAGTCTTGATGTAGTTCGGTAGCTGGAAACATTGTAACAAACAATGTTCTGGCCTTTAAATTAGTTGCTAGGAAACTGTTAGACCAAATTCAACTTTAACAGTCCTGCTGCTGTTCTGCTTTACTATAACATGTTAATAGAACAGGGTCATTTGCTTCCTGCCTTTGAAGACCTCTGCCCAGGAGGGTCTTTTATAAGTCACTGAGATTCATTCCAAAGGGTCAGATGCTGAACATTCAGACTGATGGCATGAATCATGTGATAAAAATGGAGGCAGTATGTGTAGTTGAGATCTTGAATGCAAGGGCTTTTTCTGTCAGCTGCCATGATTGACAATGCTACTTGTTTAAGTTGTTCTTTCCCAGAAGGCTCCTTGAGAATTACTTTGTGGTCCTTACTGACACCTTTAAACTTTCAGTAACCATTATTTTTACACTTATTTTTAATCCTGTCATAACATTTTCCATCAGAATTATATTGATTTTTGTGAAAAATATAATAATCCTCATAATGACTGGATTTCTTCTATTTCTACTAGAAAAAAAAGCTATTAAAATGCTTGCACATCTCCCTCAAACTGGTAGTATGGGTTTAAAATACTTTTGTAATAATAAATACCACATGGACATATGTAGCCAGTAAAGGGTTTCCGTTTTTATGACACTTGCTTCTCAAAAACAGACATATTCTTTAAAGGAAAAAAAAACTTGCCAGCTCTGAATTGATTGACATTTGTTTACTTAACTCTCTCCTTTTGAAAGCCTGCACACCTATTTCAACCTTGAACAGTTTCCAACTGTGGTACACTGGAACATTTTTTCATTTATTAAGCTCAGTGTTGCCAACCCAAACAAAGTATAATCAGTGATGATCCGAGCAGACCAAGCTGTCTAGCACCATACAATGTATCTGCATACTAATTTCCAAATTCCCTCACATTTCCAGAGAACTAATGGGATCATTTTCATTCTGTTACAGCAACTCAACAGTTACTGAATCACCATCTGTGTTTTCGTTAACCTGAATCAGATATGAATTCTGTTATTGCAAGGTAGAGCAGCTTGTTTAATGATTCTTAATCTTTTCTTTAATTAAATCATGCAGCCAACCTGAAAAATCTATCTTAATGCAAATTAGGAGCTTTTTTGGCATTCGCTTACAGTAATGCACTAATAAGGTTAATTTATGAAGGTTCTCTTCCAGTCTGTACAGATGATATTTGTTCACTGCATATTTTTAGCATATTGTCCCTTTTTGTAATATTTTAAGTAATAAAAACATAGCTATTTTTCACTTACACAAATGAGAGATACTGTAGGCAGCACTCTGTTAACCAAAACTAAGTGCAAAAAATATAAAGAATTGTAGATAAGGAGAGAATTCATTTTGTTGAGTTTCAAATGCCAATTCTCTGGAAATAACTGTCTCTAATCATTTTCTTTTTTCTTAGATATATGAAAAGGCAGAGAACTGAATAATTATAGGAGTATTTACCTTGAACATATTTTTCCTTTTGGACATGAGTTAGTAATATAAAAGGTAAATAAAATAGTATAAAATTATCCTATCAAAACTTTGCAGTTACATACTTATTACAAGTTATATTTTGATAATTTAAAAATACCTCATCTACATGATATTTTCAATTAGGTATTATAATAAATATTTCTTGTAATGCTAAATTCAGTATAAATACACAATCATGGAGCTGGAGTAGATTATAAGAAATAGTTCAGGATAAAAACAAATAGCAGCTTGTAAGAACAGTGGGATTAATAGTTAATGAATGAAATAATACTAACTTTACTATTCTAATATTTACAAATGGGGCTTTTCTTTATGACAGAGTTAGCCATTGTATGAATTAGTCTTCTCTAAATCTAGACTTAGCATTTGAATAACACCAAAGATGGTTAATTAAAGAAAGAAAGAAAGTGAAGTTGCTCAGTCCTGTCCAACTCTTTCTGACCCCATGAACTGTTGCCTACCAGGCTCCTCCGTCCATGGTATTTTCCAGGCAAGACTACTGGAGTGGGTTGCCATTTCCTTCTACAGGGGATCTTCCCGACCCAGGGATTGAACCCAGAGTTCCTGAGTTGTAGGCAGATGCTTTACCGTCTGAGCCACCAGGGAAGATTAATTAAGGCAGAATACAAATAATCTGCCTAAATTTGTTATGGTAAGCATACGAATTTGAGAGCAACATATATGCTAAGCATTACACAAATATACATGTAGTGATGTGAATATAAACAAGACATAGTTATCCTTAAAATCTTTAATTTATTGGCTGCTGCTGTTGCTGCTAAGTCGCTTCAGTCTTGTCCGACTCTGTGCGACCCCATAGACCGCAGCCCACCAGGCTCCGCTGTCCCTGGGATTCTCCAGGCAAGAACACTGGAGTGGGTTGCCATTTCCTTGTCCAATTCATGAAAGTGAAAAGGGAAAGTGAAGTCGCTCAGTCGTGTCCGACTCTTTGCAACCCCATGGACTGCAGCCTACCGGGCTCCTCTGTCCATGGGATTTTCCAGGCAAGAGTACTTGAGTTGGGGTGCTATTGCCATCTCTGTTAATTTATTGGAAGGATTACTAACTTTGCACTCACAAGGTTTTCGAATGTGACTTCAAGTAGCTGACAGTATTTTCTGAAATAGTTATCTTCTTTGCCTGCCTGCGTGTATGCTAAGTCACTTCAGTCATGTCTGACTCTGCAACCCTGTGGACTGTAGCCCACCAGATGGGATTCTCCAGGGAAGAATGATGGAGTGGTTTGCTATTCCCTCCTCCAGGGGATCTTCCCGACCCAAGGATCAAACCCACATCTCTTATATCTCCTGCACTGGCAGGCAAGGTTTGGCTAATTAGCATGATTGTATACTAGTTAGATGGTTATTCACTAAGAATGAACTAATCTTTTAAAAGATTACTAATAACTTCTACCCCATGTTAGATTTCAAAATTTGACTGTATTATACCTCTAGGTTAAATTCATTCCAGAGGGAACTGAGCCCAACAGAAAGCATCAGTCATTTAGAGAGTAATGATATAGCTTAATTATAATTAGAAGCAAAGCAAGACACTGGTGTTCAATTGCCACTAACAAGCAGGATAAAGTATTTCAAATACTTTGGGTCAGAGATTAGAAGATATATTAAAGATGTTCTTGATATGAGTGAGATCCTCTTATTTGAAACCAGATGACACAGAAATAGTTTTATCTAGGAAATTTGTAAGTTACATTGCCTTTTTATTTCTTTGAAGCAGAATCTATAAAATACTGAATTATTACCTTACAGTAAAGCTGCTATTTTAAGAATTTTAAACTAATATTGACTGCTGTCAGATCAGTTTCTAGATTTATTGACTTAAGAAGTAAATATAAACTGAGGTGAAGGCGAGGTCAGATCAATATTTATCTTGTGAATCAATAGATTCTGATATTACCAAAATTGAAGCTCAATAAATGTATGTGGCTGATAGATAAAAAAACTTATCAGAAAGTTTAGTTTTGAAATTTCCTACGCAAAACTGACTTGCCAGTTTTAAATATGAGATTTTATCATGCCATCAGTGTATACAGAAGAAAATAATTCTGCATAGTAGTCCTGAGAATTTAAACTATATAATAGACATTGGCAATGTTCCTGTGTAGAGGCTTCTCTTGTGTTACTGGAAGATGGTGTTTGCTGTGACCAGTGTGATCTCTTGGCAAAACTCTGTTAGCCTTTCCTCTGCTTCATTTTGTACTCCAAGGCCAAATTTGCCTGTTACTCCAGATATCTCTTGACTTCCTACTTTTGCATTCCAGTCCCCTATAATGAAAAGGACATCTTTTTTTGGTGTTAATTCTAGAAGGTCTTGTAGGTCTTCATAGAACCATTCAGTTTCAGTTTCTTCAGCATTACTGGTTGACTTGGATTATTGTGATATTGAATGGGGTGCCTTGGAAATGAACAGAGATCATTCTGTCGTTTTTGAGATTGCACCCAAGTACTGCATTAGGTGGCTTAAAACTCAACCTTTGGAAAACTAACATCGTGGCATCGGGTCCCATCACTTCATGGCAAATAAATGGGGAAATAATGGAAACAGTGACAGACTTTATTTGGGGGGTGCTCCAAAATCACTGCAGATGGTGACTGCAGCCATGAAATTAAAAGATGCTTGCTCCTTGGAAGAAAAGCTATGACCAACCTTGACAGCATGTTAAAAAACAGAGACATTACTTTGCCAACAAAGGTCTGTCCAGTCAAAGTTATGATATTTCCAGCAGTCATGTATGGATGTGAGAGTTGGGCTATAAAGAAAGCTGAGCACTAAAGAATTGATGCTTTTGAACTGTGGTGTTGGAGAAGATTCTTGAGAGTCCCCTTGACTGCAATGAGATCCAATCAGTCAACCCTAAAGGAAATCAGTCCTGAACGTTCATTAGAAAGACTGTTGCTGAAGCTGAAACTCCAATACTTTGTCCACCTGATGTGAAGAACTGACTCATTGGAAAAGACCCTGATGCTAGGAAAGATTGAAGGCAGGAGGAGAAGGGGACGACAGAGGATGAGATGGTTGGATGGCATCACTGACTCAATGGACATGAGTTTGAGTAAGCTCTGGGAGTTGGTGATGGACAGGGAAGTTTGACATGCTTCAGTCCATGGGGTCTCAAAGAGTCAGATACAACTGAGTGACTGAACTGATAGATTGATACCGAATGTTTCTGTCTCCATGAGACACATGTTTTTCAGTCATATGTTATCAAAGTTCTTTCCTCTTTTTACCTCTTATTTACCTGCCTCAGAAAGAAAAAAAATTGGAGAATGTTTGCTGAAGAGGAATTTTGTTCAACTTTTGATGCAACACCATTTGAAATGTGGTTCCTGAGATGAACTATAATTGCTTGGTTTACTTGTATCTTCATCTTTATAGCTCCTGTGTGCTCCAAGGTACCGATATGTCTTAGTCCATTCAGGCTGGTATAACAAAATATCATAGACTGTGTAGCTCATAAAGAATAGAAACTTATTTTTCATGGTTCTCTAGGCTAGAAGTCTGAGGTCAGGCTGCCAGTATAGTTGAGTGAGTGTACTTTTCCAGGTTGTAGACTTCTCATTGTGTCCTCACAGGATGGAAGTGGGCAAGGGAGCTCTGTTGTCTCTTTTATAAGGATATCAATCTCATGACCTAATCACCCCCAAAGTTTTTTAATGACTAATATCATTGCATTGTGCATTAGGATTTTAACACATGAATTTAGGGGAAAAATAAACATTCAGACTGTAGCACTTGCATACTGTAACAGAAATTTTTAATTTTAATTTTTAATTTAAAGAAGGTTATTTTCCAGTTAGTTATTATAAAATACTGGCTATGTTCCCTGTGTTGTACAATACATTGAGCCTTATACCCAAGAGTTTTCTATCTCCCACTTCCCATCCTTATATTGCCCCACCACTAGTAACTATTAGTTTGTTCTTGTATCTGTGCATCTGCTTTTTTGTTATATTCAGCAGTTTTATTTTTTAGGTTCCACATATGAATTATACCATAAAGTTTTTTCTTTCTCTTTCTAACTAATTTCACTTAGCCTAATGCCCTCCATCCAAATCTATCCATGCTGCTACTAATGGCAAAGTTCAGTTCTTTTACAACTGAGTAGTATTCCACTGTGTGTGTGTGTATCTCACATTTTTATTCATTCATCTGTTGATGGACACTTAGGTTGTTTCCACATCTTGGCAATTGTAAGTAATGCTTCTATGAACACTGGAATGCATGTGTCTTTTCAAATTCATGTTGTTTATTATTTTTTCAAATATATACTCAGGAGTGGAATTTCTAGGTCTTATGATACCCAGAGCCCTGGTGGCTCACACAGTAAAGAATCTGCCTACATATGCAGGAGACTCAGGTTCGAAAGAATTCGACTTTAAGTGGAAATTTGGTGACTTTAACTTTGCTTTCAATATCTCTAAGTCTGTTTATGTTTTGTAAATAAGTTCATTTGACTCTTTTTTTTTTAAATTAGATTCCACATATAAGTGGTATTTGTGTTTCTGTCTGACTTCAGTTAGTATGATAATATCTTGGTCTATCCATATTGCTGCAAATGGGATTATTTCCTTTTTATGACTGAATAATACTCCATTGTATGTGTGTGTATATATATAATGTAAATCACTGGGCTTCCCAGGTGGTGTGATGCTAAAGAATCCACCTGCCAATGTAGGGGACACAAGAGACATGGGTTCAATCCTTGGGTCAGGAAGAGCATCTGGAGGAGGAAATGGCAACCTACTCCAGTATTCCTGCCTGGAAAATTCCATGGACAAAACAACCTAGCAGACTACAGTCCATGGAATCACAAAGAATTCGACATGACTGAGCAACTGAGCACACACACACACAAATATTAATATACCACATCTTCTTTATCCATTCCTCTGTTGATATTTAGGTTATGTCTATGTCTTGTCTGTTGTGATGCGGTGAACATTGGGGTGTGTGTATCTTTTAAGATTATGGTTTTCTCTAGATATATGACCAAGAGTGAGACTACTGAATCATAGGAATAGCTCTGAACTTAGTTTAAGCAAGCTTCATCCTCTTCTCCATAATGGCTGTACCAATTTACATTCTTCCCAACAGTGTGTGTGTGTGTGTTCCCTTTTCTTCACATCCCTTCCAGTCATTTATTGTTGGTAGACTTTTGCTGAAGGCCATTCTGACTAGTGTGAGGTGATACCTCATTGTAGTTTTGATTTGCATTTCTGATAATTAGTGATGTTGAGCATCTTCTCATGTGCCTCTTGGCCATCTGGATTTCTTCTATAGAGAAATGTCAATTTAACTCTTCTGCCCATTCTTTGATTAGGTTATTTGTTTTTTGGATATTGAGTTACATTCTTTGTTTATTCTGGACAGTAATCCCTTCTCAGCCCCTTAATTTTCAGATATTTATTCCCATTCTGTTGGTTTCCTTTTACTTTTGTTTGTGGTTTCCTTTGCTGCACAGAAGCTTTAAATTTAACTATGTCCCATCTGTTTTTTTGTTTGTTTTGTTTTCATTTTGATTATTCTAGGAGGTAGATATAAAAAGATGTTGCTGCAATTTATGTTAAAGAGTGTTCTTGTGTTTTCTTCTAAGAGTCTTATAGTGTCCTGGCTTGCATTTAATTCTTTGATCCTTTTTGAGTTTATTCTTATGTAGAGTGTTAGAGAATGTTCTTTTTTTTTTTTCTAATAAATTTATTTATTTTAGTTGGGGGCTAATTACTTTACAATATTGTAGTGGTTTTTGCCATACATTGACATGAATCAGCCATGGGTTTACATGTGTTCCCCATCCTGAACCCCCCTCCCACCTCCCTCCCCATCCCATCCCTCTGGATCATCCCATTGCCCCAGCCCTGAGCATTTGTCTCATGCATCGAACATGGAATGGTGTTCTGTTTCACATATGATAACATACATGTTTCAATGCTATTCTCTCAGAACGTCCCACCCAAACTTTCTCCCTCAGAGTCCATAAGACTGTTCTATGCATCTGTGTCTCTTATTCTGTCTCGCATATAGGGTTATCGTTACCATCTTTCAAATTCCATATATATGCATTAGTATACTGTACTGGTGTTTTTCTTTCTGGTTTACTTCACTTTGTATAATGGGCTCCAGTTTCATCCATCTCAATAGAACTGATTTGAATGTATTCTTTTTAATGGCTGAGTAATATTCCATTGTGTATATGTACCACAGCTTCCCTATCCATTCGTCTACTGATGGACACCTAGGTTGCTTCCATGTCCTGGCTATTGTAAACAGTGCTGTGATGAACATTGGGGTACACGTGTCTCTTTCAATTCTGATTTCCTCGGTGTGTATGCCCAGCAGTGGGATTGCTGGGTCATATGGCAGTTCTATTCCCAGTTTTTTAAGGAATCTCCACACTGTTCTCCATAGTGGCTGTACTAGTTTTCATTCCTACCAATAGTGTAAGAGGGTTCTCTTTTCTCCACACCCTCTCCAGCATTTATTGCTTGTAGACTTTTGGATAGCAGCCGTTCTGACTGGCGTGAAATGGTACCTCATTGTGGTTTTGATTTGCATTTCTCTAATAATGAGTGATGTTGAGCATCTTTTCATGTGTTTGTTAGCCATCTATATGTCTTCTTTGGAGAAATGTCTGTTTAGTTCGTTGGCCCATTTTTTGATTGGGTTGTTTATTTTTCTGGAATTCAGCTGCAGGAGTTGCTTGTATATTTTTGAGATTAATTGTTTGTCTGTTGCTTCGTTTGCTATTATTTTCTCCCATTTTGAGGGCTGTCTTTTCACCTTGCTTATAGTTTCCTTTGTTGTGAAAAAGCTTTTTAATTTTAATTAGGTCCCATTGGTTTATTTTTGCTTTTATTTCCAATATTCTGGGAGGTGGGTCATGGAGGGTCCTGCTGTGATTTATGTTGGAGAGTGTTTTGCCTATGTTTTCCTCTAGGAGTTTTATAGTTTCTGGTCTTACGTTTAGATCTTTAATCCATTTTGAGTTTATTTTTGTGTATGGTGTTAGAAAGTGTTCTAGTTTCATTCTTTTACAAGTGGTTGACCAGTTTTCCAAGCACCACTTGTTAAAGAGATTGTCTTTTCTCCATTGAATATTCTTGCCTCCTTTGTAGAAAATAAGGTGTCCATAGGTGCGTGGATTTATCTCGGCTTTCTATTTTGTTCCATTGATCTATATTTCTATCTTTGTGCCAGTACCAAACTGTCTTGATGACGGTGGCTTTGTAGTAGAGCCTGAAGTCAGGCAGGTTGATTCCTCCAGTTCCATTCTTCTTTCTCAAGATTGCTTTGGCTATTCGAGGTTTCTTATATTTCCATACAAATTGTGAGATGATTTGTTCTAGTTCTGTGAAAAATACCGTTGGTAGCTTGATAGGGATTGCATTGAATCTATAGATTGCTTTGGGTAATATACTCATTTTCACTATATTAATTCTTCCAATCCATGAACACGGTACATTTCTCCATCTGTTTGTGTCCTCTTTGATTCTTTCATCAGTGTTTTATAGTTTTCTGTATATAAGTCTTTTGTTTCTTTAGGTAGATATATTCCTAAGTATTTTATTCTTTTTGTTGCAATGGTGAATGGTATTGTTTTCTTAATTTCTCTTTCTGTTTTCTCATTATTGGTGTATAGGAATGCAAGGGATTTCTATGTGTTAATTTTATATCCTGAAACTTTACTATATTCATTGATTAGCTCTAGTAATTTTGTGGTAGAATCTTTCGGATATTCTATGTAGAGGATCATGTCATCTGCAAACAGTGAGAGTTTTACTTCTTCTTTTCCTATCTGTATTCCTTTTATTTCTTTTTCAGCTCTGATTGCTGTGGCCAAAACTTCCAAATCTATGTTGAATAGTAGTGGTGAAAGTGGGCACACTTGCCTTGTTCCTGACTTTAAGGGAAATGCTTTCAATTTTTCACCATTGAGGATAATGTTTGCTGTGGGTTTGTCATATATAGCTTTTATTATATTGAGGTATGTTCCTTCTATTCCTGCTTTCTGGAGGGTTTTTATCATAAATGGATGTTGAATTTTGTTTAAGGCTTTTTCTGCATCTATTGAGATAATCATATGGTTTTTATCTTTCAATTTGTTAATGTGGTGTATTACATTGATTGATTTGCGGATGTTAAAGAAACCTTGCATTCCTGGGATAAAGCCCACTTGGTCATGATGTATGATCTTTTTAATATGATTTTGGATTCTGTTTACTAGAATTTTATTAAGGATTTTTGCATCTATGTTCATCAGTGATATTGGCCTGTAGTTTTCTTTTATTTGTGGCATCTTTGTCTGGTTTTTGGAATTAGGGTGATGGTGGCCTCATAGAATGAGTTTGGAAGTTTACCATCTTCTGCAATTTTCTGGAAGAGTTTGAGTAGGATAGGTGTTAGCTCTTCTCTAAATTTTTGGTAGAATTCAGCTGTGAAGCCATCTGGTCCTGGGCTTTTGTTTGCTGGAAGATTTCTGATTACAGTTTCGATTTTCGTGCTTGTGATGGGTCTGTTAAGATCTTCTATTTCTTCCTGGTTCAGTTTTGGAAAGTTATACTTTTCTAAGAATTTGTCCATTTCTTCCAAGTTGTCCATTTTATTGGCATATAGCTGTTGGTAGTAGTCTCTTATGATCCTTTGTATTTCTGTGTAGTCTGTTGTGATCTCTCCATTTTCATTTCTAATTTTGTTGATCTGATTTTTCTCCCTTTGTTTCTTGATGAGTCTGGCTAATGGTTTGTCGATTTAGTTTATCTTCTCGAAAAACCAGCTTTTAGTTTTGTTGATTTTTGCTATGGTCTCTTTTGTTTCTTTTGCATTTATTTCTGCCCTAATTTTTAAGATTTCTTTCCTTCTACTAACTCTGGGGTTCTTCATTTCTTCCTTTTCTAGTTGCTTTAGGTGTAGAGTTAGGTTATTTATTTGGCTTTTTTCTTGTTTCTTGAGGTGAGCCTGTATTGCTATGAATCTTCCCCTTAGCACTGCTTTTACAGTGTCCCATAGGTTTTGGGTTGTTGTGTTTTCATTTTCATTCGTTTCTATGCATATTTTGATTTCTTTTTTGATTTCTTCTGTAATTTGTTGGTTATTCAGAAGCGTGTTGTTTAGCCTCCATATGTTGGAATTTTTAATAGTTTTTTTTCCTGTAATTGAGGTCTAATCTTACTGCATTGTGGTCAGAGAAGATGATTGGGATGATTTCAATTTTTTGGAATTTACCAAGGCTAGATTTATGGCCCAGGATGTGATCTATCCTGGAGAAAGTTCCGTGTGCACTTGAGAAAAAGGTGAAATTGATTGTTTTGGGGTTGAATGTCCTGTAAATATCGATTAAATCTAACTTGTCTATTGTATCATTTAAAGTTTGTGTTTCCTTGTTAATTTTCAGTGTAGTTGATCTATCCATATGTGTGAGTGAAGTATTAAAGTCTCCCACTATTATTGTGTTATTGTTAATTTCCCCTTTCATACTTGTTAGTATTTGCCTTACATATTGAGGTGCTCCTATGTTGGGTGCATATATATTTATAATTGTTATATCTTCTTCTTGGATTGATCCTTTGATCATTATGTAGTGTCCTTCTTTGTCTCTTTTCACAGCCTTTATTTTAAAGTCTATTTTATCTGAAATGAGTATTGCGACTCCTGCTTTCTTTTGGTCTCTGTTTGCATGAAATATCTTTTTCCAGCCCTTCACTTTCAGTCTATATGTGTCCCTTGTTTTGAGGTGGGTCTCTTGTAGACAGCATATATAGGGGTCTTGTTTTTGTATCCATTCAGCCAGTCTTTGTCTTTTGGTTGGGGCATTCAACCCATTTACATTTAAGGTAACTATTGATAAGTATGGTCCCATTGCCATTTACTTTGTTGTTTTGAGTTCGTGTTTAAACATCCTTTCTGTGTTTCCTGTTTAGAGAAGATCGTTTAGCATTTGTTGGAGAGCTGGTTTGGCGGTGCTGAATTCCCTCAGCTTTTGCTTGTCTGTAAAGCTTTTGAATTCTCCTTCATATCTGAATGAGATCCTTGCTGGGTACAGTAATCTGGGTTGTAGATTATTCTCTTTCATTACTTTAAGTATGTCCTGCCATTCTCTTCTAGCCTGAAGAGTTTCTATTGAAAGATCAGCTGTTATCCTTATGGGGATCCCCTTGTGTGTTATTTGTTGTTTTTCCCTTGCTGCTTTTAATATTTGTTCTTTGTGTTTGATCTTTGTTAATTTGATTAATATGTGTCTTGGGGTGTTTTGCCTTGGGTTTATCCTGTTTGGGACTCTCTGGTTTTCTTGGACTTCTGTGACTATTTCCTTCCTCATTTTAGGGAAGTTTTCAACTATTATCTCCTCGAGTATTTTTTCATGGCCTTTCCTTTTATCTTCTTCTTCTGGGACTCCTATGATTCGAATGTTGGGGTGTTTCATATTGTCCCAGAGGTCCCTGAGGTTTTCCTCATTTCTTTTGATTCTTTTTTCTTTTTTCCTCTCTGCTTCGTTTATTTCCACCATTCTATCTTCTACCTCACTTATCCTATCTTCTGCCTCCGTTATTCTACTGTTGGTTCCCTCCAGAGTGTCTTTTATCTCCTTTATTTCATTATTCATTATATATTGACTCTTTTTTATTTCTTCTAGGTTCTTGATAAACATTTCTTGCATCTTCTCAATCCTTGTCTCCAGGCTATTTATCTGTAACTCCATTTTGTTTTCAAGATTTTGGATCATTTTTATTATCATTATTCTAAATTCTTTTTCAGATAAAGTCCCTATCTCCTCCTCTTTTGTTTGGTTTGGTGGGCATTTATAATTTTCCTTTACTTGCTGAGTATTTCTCTGCCTTTTCATCTTGTTTAGATTGCTGTGTTTGGGGTGGCCTTTCTGTATTCTGGTAGTTTGAAGTTCCTCTTTATTGTGGAGGTTCCTCACTGTGGGTGGTTTGGACGGGTGGCTTGTCAAGGTTTCGTGATTGGGGAAGCTTGTGTCGGTGTTCTGGTGGGTGGAGCTGGATTTCTTCTCTCTGGAGTGCAATGGAGTGTCCAGTATTGAGTTTTGAGATGTCTATGGGTTTGGTGTGCCTCTGGGAAACCTGTATATTGATGCTCAGGGCTATGTTCCTGCGTTGCTGGAGAATTTGCATGGTATGTCTTGCTCTGGAACTTATTGGCTCTTGGGTGGAGCTTGGTTTCAGTGTATGTGTGGAGGCTTTTGGATGATCTCTTATTAACTGATGTTTCCTCTGATTTTCAGTCTTATTCTTACAGTAGCCTCAAGACTTCTCCATCCATACAGCACTGATAATAAAACTTTTAGGTTAATGGTGAAAAGATTCTCCACAGTGAGGGATACCCAGAGAGGTTCACTGAGTTACATGGAGAGGTGAAGGGGGGGTGTGTGTGTGTGAGGTGACCAGGAGGAGAAGAGGGGGACTCACTCAAACGTGGAGAGAGCAGTCTAGCCACTATGCACTTCCCTCTGTGCTCTCCACAGTCTGGAACCCTCAGAGATGTTCACGGAGATACATAGAGAGAGGGTAGGAAGGTAATAGAGGTGAGCATGAGTAGAAAGGGAGGAATCAAGAGGGGAGAGAGATATCTTGGCAGTATTCTGTTCCCGAAGTGTTCTCTGGTGCCCAGAACACCCTCAGAGAGTCACAGAATTGGGTTGAGAAGAGAAGGAGGAGGGTGGGAGATAGAGGTTCCCTGGGGGAGAAGAAAGAGAGTCAGTAGGGGGAGAGAGTAATCAAGCCAGTAATCACACTCCTGAGTAAAAATGGGTACTAAAGATTGGGTTCCTAAATGTACAAAATTGATATCAAATATGTAAAACAAAGATTAAAAATCTAGAGTAGAGATTAGACTCTTAAAAAAATACAATATAAAAGAAAAAATAAAACAAGATCACAAAAAGTATAAGATACATGTATGCAGTTTGCTTTAAAAATAGGGTCTTTTTTTTTTTGCAAGGTAATAATGGGTTATAAAAATGAAAATTAAAGATGTAATAGAGGACTTAAAGAAAAAAGAAAAAAATTTTTTAATTAAAAAAAAATGATAATAGTAAAAATATATCCAGGACTTCTCTGGAGCTGTTGTGAGCAGTGTGGGGTCAGTTCAGTTTCAGATAGATCCTTGTTCCTGCTTATACTTTTCAAGATCTATAGGCCCCTTTCAATGTAGTCAGTGTTAACTACAGGGATTTTAATCTGTTGGCCTGTCACTTTCAAAGCGCTTCCCTCTGTTTATTTGGCTTCTGTTTGGAGGTCTCTTCAGTGTCTAATTTCCGCCCTGCCACAAAGGGGCAGAGGTGGTCTCTTTAGGTTCGCTTGTTCAGTCGTGCTGTGGGGAGGGAGGAACACTGCAAATCAATATCACTGGCGTGTGTGTAGAGAGCTCTCAGTGTCTCGGCTGCACTGGGTTTGCCCCCACTCATGGCATGTGTGCTTTCCCAGTCTGCTCTGCTCAGGCTTCAGGTTACTCTGCCGGGGAGTGAGCCCTGAGATGCATGCCCTTCCCAGGTCTAAGCCGCTCAGGTTCAGGTTCAGGTTCTTGGGTACTCCACAAAGGCGCAGACTCAGTTGGGCCTGCGGTTTGCGCCGTTCCTGGTCGGAGCAGCTCAGGCAGCCAGGAGTTTGGCAAGCGCACTCTCCCCTGTTGGGGCAGTGCGGCTTATCACCTCCCTGGTCCCCGCCTCGGTTTACGGGCGCGCCCGGCTCCAGTGTGCTTTGTGTCAGTTCTGGGGAGCTGGTCTCTGGCTGCGACCCTCCCAGCGGCTGTCAACCCTCCGGGATCTCAGGCAGTCTTTGCTTAGAAAGTGGAAGCCTGTTTGCAGTTTGGTAGGGGGTACCCTCTCCGGGGCCGAGTTTGCCCCTTTTCGGCTCTGGCTGGTCCCGCCTGCCCGCTGTGTCCGGCGGGGGATGGGGTGGTCCGCAGCCGGCTAGCTCTCCTCTGGTATCACTCAGTCCTTTGTTCTGTGAGCGGGCCGGCAGTGCCTTAGATTTGGGCTTTTCACGGGATAGTTCTCTCTGGCTGTCCCACAGTTTAGGTTGCTCTCTCACGTTAGCTCCCTCAGATTGCCCTCAGGGCGTTCGGGCCTGGTCCTTACCCTAAGCAGTGCCGCCCGCTCCTCTATGTTCAGCCCCAACTTGCTGGTGGCAGATTCGAGCGTCTGGGGTTCTTTGCTGGGAGTTGCCTTTAGACACGTAATCTGTGGGTTTTATTTATTTTTCCTCCCGGTTATGTTGCCCTTCGAGATTCGAAATCTTCCCCCAAACCCGCCGGTGAGAGGGTTTCCTGGTGTTTGGAAACTTCTCCTCTTTTACGACTCCCTCCCCGGGACGGGTCCCCGTCCCTAGCTCTTTTGTCTTTCTTTTTATCTTTTATATTTTGTCCTACCTCCTTTCGAAGATAATGGGCTGTTTTTCTGGATGCCTGATGTCCTCTGCCAGCGTTCAGAAGTTGTTTTGTGAAGTTTGCTCAGTGTTCAGATGTACTTCCAATAAATTTGTGGGGGAGAGAGTGGTCTCCCATCCTATTCCTCTGCCATCTTAGCCCCGCCTCCTCTTTTTTTTTTTTTAACATGTTGCTGCTGTTCAGTTTTCCCAGCACTACTTGCTGAAGAAACTTTTACCCATTTACTTTTATCCATTGTATATTCTTGCAACTTTTGTTGTAGATTATTAACCAGAAACGTGAGTTTATCTGGGGGCATTCTGTCCTGGTCCATTGATCTGTATTTCTTTTTTTGTGCCAATACCATACTTTTATGATTACCATAGCTTTGAAGTGTAGTCCGAAGTCAGAGAGGCTGATTCCTCCTGCTCAGTTTTTCTTTCTCAGGACTGTTTTGGCTCTTTGGGGTCTTTTGTGTTTCCATGTAGATTTTAAAATTTTTGTTCTACTTCAGTGAAAATACCATTGGTAATTTGCTAGAGACTGCGTTGAATCTGTAGACTGCCTTGGATAATGTAATCGTTTTAACAATATTGATTTTTCCAATTCAAGAACATGGTATATCCTTCCATCTGTGTCATCTTTTGATTTCTTTCATCAACATCTTATAGTTTTCAAAGTACAGGCCTTTTGTCTCCTTAGGTAGGTTTATTCCTACTTATTTTATGCTTTTTAATGTGATGACAAATGAAGTTATTTCCTTAATTTCTCTTTATGATCTTTTGTTGTTAGTGTATAGGTATATAAGTGATTTCTGTATATTAATTTTGTATTGTACAACTTTACTGAATTCACTGGTGAAGTCTAGTAGTTTTCTAGTAGCATCTTAAATTTCTATATATAGTATTGTGTCATCTGTAAACTGACAGTTTGACTTCTTTTACAATTTGTTTTCTTTCTCTTCTGATTGCCATGGCTAGGATTTCCAAAACTATATTGAATATAAGTGGCAAGCGCAAACATCCCTGTCTTGTTCTGATCTTTGAGGGAATGGTTTCAGCTTTTAGCCATTGAGAACAATTTTAGCTGTAGGTTTGTCATATATGGCTTTTATTACGGTGAGGTATGATTCCTCTATTTTCATTTTTTGGAAAGCTGTTATCAAAATGAGTGTTGAATTTAGTTCAAAAGCTATTTCTGCCTCTGTTGAGATAATCATATGATTTTTTATTCTTCACTTTGTTAATGTGACATATCACACTTATTTGTGGCTTTTGCAGAATCCTTGCATCCCTGGGGTTGATCCCACTTGATTATGGTGTATGATCCTTTTAATATATTGTTGGATTTGGTTTGCTAGTATTTTTTGAAGATATTTGCATCTATGTTCACCTATGATATAGGCCTGCAATTTTAACTTTAATTAGGTCCCATTTCTTTATTTTCATTTACTTTAGGAGACAGATCAAAAAAATATTGCTACAATTTATGGTAAAGACTGTTCTGCCTGTTTCCCTCTAGTTTTGTAATATCTTCACCGCTGTTTAATTAGCAAATAATTATTCCCTCATAATTCCTGAATTCAGATTCCTGAGTCTTCTCAATCCCTCATGTAAGTTCCAGATAATAAAAAGTTGGTCCAATGTCTATTGAAGGCCACATATGGGTAGGAAAGTATAAATGAAAAATTCACAGAACATATGATCTGTGGCCTTCACACTCTTTGTTCATCAAATATGGAATGGCAGAGCATCCTAGACACTGAAAAATATTTAGAAAGTATTGTGTAGTTAATTAGGGCTTGTTAAACTGCAAAACATGTGCACGAGGCCCAGAGATATGAAGTGTGGTCACATCAGGGAAGACTGTTGAGGTCCTAAATAAAACGAGCAAAGAAAACCCAAGAGAACAGAGAAGAGAAGATATGAATCATTGTCTTTGTCAGAACATTTTATGAAATGAATATTTTGATTTAGAAAGTTATCACAGAAAAATACTTGCAGGTAAATTTACAAAATCTTACATACAAATTCTAAGCTGAAATATGACCTTCATTATTACAGATTGTCACATTTTTCCCAGTCATAGGAAATTTGTCCTTGTCTCAAATTCTGTATCCTAATGACTAAGCTCTTCGCTTTAGTCATACTTCTTTCAGCTTTTGGAGAACAGAGAATATGACTTATGTATTCATTATACCACCTTCAGGAAAATACTTTGTACATAGTAGGTCCTTCTTCAACAAATGTTATTGGTCAAATAAAACTTCAATGAAAATTTTCATTTCTGTGGTACATCAGTACTGTCTTTAACTGGAATTGGTTGTTAATGTATTCCCTGAAAAGTTTCATACCTAAATGTCTATGAAAAAAGATACTGCTGCATTTCTTAGTTAAACTTGTTTTATTTTTACTCTTTATTTTGTGTTCCTAAGGCATTTTGCATATTACTTCAATATAGCATACATCACAGTTTAAAGAAATATTTATCTGCTACTTGCTATACTAGATTGTGTTTTTCTGAGGAGAATGGACTGTATCTTTTCTTGGCATCTATGGAAGGAAATGTTAGATCTTAAGTATCAGTGACTCAATCTTTGTTGAAATAGATCCTTAAATATATAAAATTGTGATAAATGAGTTATTATAATGAAACAAATTCTACCAAATGAGGAGGGAAAACTTTTAGGACTGATTCTTTTTGCTGTGAAGACACCTACTTAATTTGTGAAAAGTAGGAGGAAGATAGAAGACTGTAAATTCTTTGGTTTTTAACATGTCCTCTAATTTTGTTCCCACTGGCAGATTTTATCAGGTCTTTTGCACATAGCTGATTTACGTTCAAGTACGAAAACAAATTCTCATAGGTTTACAGGCTAAGTGAAAAAACTTTATATTTTAGTGTGAATGCTAGTAACTTTGAAGTACATGCTTATCTGTTAAAGGGGGCATTCTTAATATGCTTACCACTAGCATTAAGAATGGGCCTCCCTGGTGGCTCAGATGGTAAAGAATCTGCCTGCAATGCAAGAGACCTGGGTTTGATCCCTGGGTTTGCAAGATTTCCTGGAAGAGGGCATGGCAACCCACTCCAATATTCTTGCTCAGAGAATCCCCATGGACAGAAGGGCCTGTCCTGCTGGACTACAGTCCATGGGGTTGCAAAAAGTGGGACACAACTGAACAACTAAGCACAGCACAGCATTAAGAAGAATGCTGGGGTAATCTAGTTCAGTTGGGATAGATCATCACCCTGAATAGACCACTTGTAATGGTATTATCTAGGGTATTTTAAAATGTGAATTCCAATCTCTAGTCTAATCTCACTGCATAAGACAGAATCCCTAAAGCTGGACTGGGATTCCACTTTCTAATAAGTACCTTAGATGGTACAAATGTACATTTTTATGTTGTGGAAGTTGGAGTTGAAATGATTAGTCAAAAAGGTGAAATTCTACAACCTGCCCCTTCATGCTGAGTTCACACTTGCCAGAGAAAATTTTACTCCTTACAACACCTAATATGTCAGACTCATGGTTCAGTAAGATTTGAAAGATTTATGATATAAAATTTTATAATGGGGACATATATTGACCTACAGATCTCCTATTTTATAATTATGGTCCACAAAATCAGGCTGAGAAAAGATGAATTCTAGCCTTCATACAAATTTAGATGCTTTTGCTATATACCACCAATGCCTCTTGGTGACACCCCCTTCCCCCACAAAGAATATCATTCCCAATCCCTAGGATCCCCAAAACAGTAACTATACAACAGAAAGAGACAAAGTTTCTGCCCTTAAAAAATGAGGAAAAATACAGAATCTTGAAAGCAAGTATTTTAAAATCACAACTTTTAACTGAAAGTACTTCAAGATCACATTATTTTAACTTGATATACATTCCAATAGATTCAACTAAAATATCTTTCTCAGAAAATATATATTCTCAGAAAGTTTTTCAAAGTCTGTCACTATTGCACATATCACTCACTACAGTGATTTCTATCCTGTAAAAGGCAGAGCACATCAACCATAACCCAAGGAGAAATAAATTTGTATTCAACTTTTCCAAAGCATGACTCTTATTGTGCTTTCTTCTAAAGAATGCTTATCTGCCAAGAAATAAGCAAGGGTAGGAACAATGAATTATAACAAGAGGAAGGTTGTTATTTTAGAATTGCTTGTGATATATGCAGATTTATATATTTAAAATGAAAACATTAAAATTACAGCTTAAATGTTTAAGTATTATTTGACCCAAAATAAAGGAAATAAATTTACCAGTTGTAGTTTCTCAAAGCTGAAAAGACTATCTCATCTAGAACAAAAAAGGAACCATTTGTTTGATATCATTTTTGATGAATTATTAATTTTATCACAGCTAAGATGACAGCTAATATTAGAACATTGAATTATTAATTTTCAAATGTGCAATAAAAAAGCAGAATAAACATAAACTGAGAAGTGTTTTACGTATGGGTTACATTGCTTACATATTCTATTTAAGAAAAATACCAAAGGAAACAGAAGGAATTAAAAATCTTGTCAACACTTCTGATGAATTCATTTACTCAGTACTTTCTATGCCACTTTAAAATATAAAGCACAGATAACATTACATACTGTCTGATAATAAATGTTATTATTGAACTCTAAAGATATACATTATCCATATTGCAAATCATCTTTGTGTAGTTCCAAGCAGGATAGTTAAATTACAAAGTGCTAATAAGAGTGAGAAACATCTGTGGTCTTAAAGAATTCACCTCTAATCTTTCCAGGATTATTTTATGGAGAGATGAAAATTGTTTCTTCAGAATAGCTTCCAGTTGGTTTTTTAGCCATTATGTTTTGTCATGATAATTATTCCTGTTATTTCATAGAATAAAACTCAGAGAGCCTCCGGTCTTCCTCAACTGTTTAAAGTGGTGAGGTTTCAGTCCAAAAATAAGGATAATATCTAAACAGCTCTGTCACATTAGGGACCAGTGCTGTGTCCTTTCAAATACCTTTCCATGAACCTCCCCGAACTCTTGAGCCTTCAAAGCCTTAACACTCAACTTCTGAATAAGAAAGTGTTTTCTTGGTATTGGTGTCATAAACACTCCAGCAGTGTATAACAGAATCAATGCTCAGAGCAAAGGGAAAATTATGGAAGATACAGAGAGGAATGTAGACTGATGGATATTTTTAGGACATGATTTCCTGTCAGAAGGAAGAAACCAGTTGCTCATCCCAGAGTTCACAGGATTTAATCTGAATAAAGGGTAATTTTTTTTGTATCCATTAAAATATTTGTTTTAAATTATGCCATTTATTATTTAGGCACATGGAACAGAGAGTACAAGAAGAAAGATAGTTTCACAGTAGGTAAATTTTTTTTTTCTTTTCAGTGAGGTAGGACTCCAGGTAACAAATAATGATTTACAGCTTTTCTAATTTAGATAAAAATGATTTTGGCCAGATATGCTTCTGTGATAATATTCAAATCAATAATTTTAATCACTCTTTTTACACTTCACTATTGCTATACATGTCCCTACTGAAGGTTCTATGTAACCTGTTAGACTATTTTATCACTTATTCTATCTTATAATTGAAACATATGCTTTATATATTATAATACATATCAAGTGACAAGTTAATAATCCAGTTCATATATTAAATGAGAATTAGCTTCTGCTTTCTAAGCCTTCTTACTCTCATCAACTCTGTAAAATATTATATATGCATTTTTTTTTTTTTAATATTAAATAACTTTCCCAATAGGGCATAACTGGTAAGAAGCTGAGGTAAAATTCAAATGTGTATCTGTGTGGATTTAAATATTTTTTCAGGTAATATATCTCCCTTTTGAAAATTCACAATATATGTTAAATTATTAAATTGTCTGAAAACTCAATATTGTGTAAGTTAACCTAGCACGTGCTACATTGACTTTACATGATTCACTGAGTCCTTTGTAAAAACCCCTGAGCTCTGTACTATTACTACACTTTTACTCCAAAGGGGAATGAGACTTGAGAAGTGAAGTAAATTTCTGGTCACTAACAGAACTGGGCTTTGAACTCAGAATGGTGACTCTCAGCTGTGGTTGGGTATTATGCTCATGTGATAGACTATATTGATATAGGCATGTATAACACAACATTCTAAACTGAAAATATTGAAAATTATAGGCAAGAGACTAACAGGTACTGTGGCTCCTGGAAGAAGAGATTTCAGTTGCATCCTTAAACAGAAAGGAGAATTGAATCAACTCCCTTCTAGAATATGGTGGGTGCTCTCTTCTCCCTGAAAATACTCATCTTTGAGTCTCAGATCATCTGATTGTCTCACCCAATATCCCTCCATGTTACAGGTTTGTTTGTCTGTTTTTTGCTTTTTTAACAGATGACATAGGTTCCTCTCTCTCTTTGCTTAAAGGTTTAATTTGTAAGGTTGTTGTCATTTTATCCAATAACACTCCTGACATAATTTCTGAGGATTTCAGTATCCACATAGTCATAGATGATCTTACTCATACCCTGGCCTCTCTATTCCTTGACCGTCTCCCTACCACTGATCTTGGCCTTTGTCTTTTTTCAGTTACCCACTCCTAATGTCCTATGTTATATCTTGCTCTTACCTATAACTCAGCTCTTTCTATAATCAGTTCAAACCCTCTCATTCTTGCAGAACCATGGCATAGTCTTACAGCTAGTTTCTCAGCTCTAACAGTTCTTCAGACACAACCATAACACCATGTTTTCATTTTTCCTCATTCGCCTAAATCCTAATATATTATCATATGCAACTTAATTCCATAACCATTATCATAAAAATTCCTTTACATATACCCTCATGTTGCTTACCCTCTTTTCTCCTCCTGGCACTTACTTGGCAATTCCTCGATCTTAATTTAAACTCAGGTGAGCCCTTAATATTGTCAGGCAGTCACACTACTTTCCTCTAGTGCTTTCATTCTCTCACATTCCTAAATGACTATTTATGACCTTTGCCTCTTTGCTCCATTTCCAACAACTCATCCCCCATCATCACTCACATAGATCACAGCCTTGCTTCTCTATTTAAGTGTGAAATCTGAGCGATCAGAAAAGCACTTCCTGGGACTCCCACTGCCATATTTATTCACCCATTACCTACTCAGTCTTTCCTCTTCTTTCTATGTTCTTGGCTAAGGCCAAACCATTAGATCTCATACCTTCTTGTATAATGAAGGATCTCACACCAAAAATTCTCTATTTTATATACTTATTACATTATATATATTCCATTTGGTCTAATGTGTAATTTAAGACCAGTGTTTCCTTATTGATTTTTCTGACTGGATGATTTGTTTATTGATGTAATTGGTGTATTAAAGTCGCTTACTACTATTGTGATACCATCAATTTCTCCCTGTATATCTGAGACATGTATATCTGAGATAAGAAGGATACCATAAAATGATCAACAAGATATAATCCAACAAGATATAAAAGAAATGTAACTATATAACATTATATATTATTATAACATTATTATATCTATAACAATATAACATACCAAACATAGAAATCTCTGAATACATAAAACAAATACTAATGGATATATAGGAAGAAATTGACAGCATCTCTCCTCTTTTTAATCATGAACTTTTTCTCTCCATTCTGGATCATTTCTAACAACATACGAACATGCATTTAATTGCCCCACATTTTATCTAAAAAATAAATGCTTCTTTTTATTTTGCCCTCCAACAACTAGTCCATTTCTCTATTTTCCTTTACAGCAAAATTCACCAAAGAGATGTCTATATTCACTTTCTCCAGTGTTTCTGTTTCTCTTTTTCTTTGAACCCACTGCAATTAGGCTTTTATACCTACCTTTCTAACAGAATTGAATAGCAATGACCTTCAGGCATAAATCTGACAGCTAATTTTTAGACTCCATTTTATTGAACCTATCTCTAGCAGTAAACATAATATTTTCCTTGAAAGACTTTCTTCATTTGACTTTCAGAGTATCACATCTACTAGTTTTGTTTTTTTTTTCCTAACTCAGTAGTTGCTTTTCTTCTATTTACTATGTTGATTTTTCACCTTCAAGACTTCTTTTTTAACCTCTATTTGTTTCCATCTAAACTTCAGTGACTTGATGAAGACTTATGGTTTCTAATACTATAAATGGGCCATATATCACCAAATATTTATGTCCATCCAAGACCTTTCCCATGTATTACAACTCAATAAATCCAACTGCATAGTAGATATCTGTCCTTAAATATCTAAGAAGCAAATCAATTTTAACACATCCAAATACAGTTCTTAATCATCTGCCAGGTGTTGTTCTGCACCTTTTTTCATCTCTAAGTATTTAGTTCTTCCTGTTGCCTAGGACAGATATCTTAAAATTGATCTTGATTTCTCCTTTTCTTCTCAGTCCACATTAAATCACAAAGCATATCCTATTAGCACTATAGTTAAAATAGATCCAGGTCAGTCACCCCTATTCTTAAGATTCTAGTCTCATCCTTATCTGTTCTCACACATATTATCTCAGTAACCTTCAAATTGTTTTTCCTTCCTTTGTGCTTGTTTCCTATGGTAGAAATGGCTATATTTATGTGTATGTTTTATTTGAAAGTAAATGTCCAACCAAGGTCTAAATTTCCCAGATCCATAGCATATAGGTGGAGTCATGTGGATAATTCTAGCTAATACAATGCAAGGTTGTTAATTGTGCAGAACTCATTTCTTATGTTCTCTTTTCCTTTTCCAGAAACCATGAAGATGTTTGCAGAAGACCGCTAGATGCCAAGATGGAAAGAATACCAATCCCTGTGTCACTAATTAGAAGAGAGAGATCAAGAGATCTACCCATTCAGAAACACCCACATTGGGTTTTGTTATGATTTATGCATATTTTATTAAGTTCCTGAGATTTTGGGATTCTTTGTTACAACATTTATACTATCTGACTTAGACATTAGATAGTACACATCCTATTTTCCACCAAGCTGTCAGAATGAGCCTAATAAAACACAGGTCAAATGACATCACTCTTTTCCTCACTTACTTTATGCAGTCATACAGGCCTCCTAACTGTTCCTGGAATGCACCAACCACTGCTTCATTGAAAGCCTTTTACTCGCTCTTTCCTATGCCTGGAGTGCTCTGCCGATAATTCTTTGGATGTCTATTTCCTTATCTCTTTAGTCAATCTCTTAGTGAAACTTTCCTTGACCTACTTATTTAAAATGGAATCTGACTTTCGCTCTGACATCTTATGTTGCCCTTACTCTTAGAATTTTCTCCAGAAGAGTTGTTACTATGTCACATACTCAATTCTTTGTTGGGTCTGTTTGACTTCTAGCCCTTATAAGTGTGTCTAGAACATTTCAGGAACCCAGTAAACATTTGTTAAAGAATGAATTGGCTCAACTAACTCATTACATTTTTCATCTTTTCAAGCATTCAACATATATTAGTTCAAAACATGTGGGGTTCTCTGGCCAAGATAACCCGAACTCACTCACATATACACATCTTATCTTCTTAACACACATGTAGCACAGGTATCAATTTAGGTATCATTTCCTAAAGCCAGAACCCCAGTTTTCTTCTGTTGATGCCTCTCTTCCATTACTTATTATGCTCTGCTCACCTGTTATCACACAAGTTTTCCTATGGTATTATAAAATCACTCACCTAGAGCCAGACATCCTGGAGTCTGAAGTCAAGTGGGCCTTAGAAAGCATCTATGAAAAAACCTAGTGGAGGTGATGGAATTCCAGCTGAGCTATTTCAAGTCCTAAAAGATGATGCTGTTAAAGTGGTGTAATAAATTTGCCAGCAAATTTAGAAAACTCAGCAGTTGCCACAGGACTGGAAAAGGTCAGTTTTCATTCCAATCCCAAAGAAAGGCAATGCCAAACAATGTTCAAACTACTGCACAATTGCACTCATCATACATGCAAGCAAAGTAATGCTCAAAATTCTTCAAGCAAGGCTTCAAAAGCATGTGAACTGAGAACTTCCAGATGTTCAAACTGTATTTAGAAAAGGCAGAGGAATGAGACATCAAATTGCCAACATCCATTGGATCATTGAAAAAGCAAGAGAGTTCCAGAAAGACATCTACTTCTGCTTTATGGACTCTGCCAAAGCCTTTGACTGTGTAGATCACAACAAACTGTGAAAAATTCTTCAAGAGATAGGAATACCAGACCACCTTACCTGTCTCCTGAGAAATCTGTATGCAGTTCAAGAAGCAACAGTTAGAACTGGACATAGAACATGGACTGGTTCCATATTGGGAATGCAGCACATCAAGGCTGTATACTGTCACCCTGCTTATTTAACCTAATGGCAGAGTACATCATACAAAATGCCAGGCTGGATGAAGCACAAGCTGGAATCAAAATTGCCGGGAGAAATATCAATAACCTCAGATATGCAAATGGTACCACCCTTATGGCAGAAAGCAAAGAGGAACTAAGGAGCCTCTTGATGAAAGTGAAAGAGGAGAGTGAAAAAGCTGGGTTAAAACTCAACATTCAGACAACCAAGATCATGGCATCTGGTCCCATCACTTTATGGCAAGTAGATGGGGAAACAATGGAAACAGTGGCAAACTTTATTTTGCGGGGCTCCAAAATCACCACAGATGGTGACTGCAGCCATGAAACTAAAAGACACTTGCTCCTTGGAAGAAAAGCTATGACCAACCTAGACAGCATATTAAAAAGCAGAGACATTACTTTTCCAACAAAGGTCCATCTAGTCAAAGCTATGGTTTTTCCAGTAGTCATGTATGGATGTGAGAGTTGGATTTAAAGAGAGCTGAGTGCCAAAGAATTGATGCTTTTGAACTGTGGTGTTAGACAAGACTCTTGAGAGTCCCTTGGACTGCAAGGAGATCCAACCAGTCCATCCTAAAGGAAACCAGTCCTGACTATTCATTGGAAGGACTGATGTTAAAGCTGAAACTCCAATACTTTGGCCACTTGATGCAAAGCACTGACTCATTGGAAAAGACCCTGATGCTGGGAAAGATTGAAGGCAGGAGGAGAAAGGGATGACAGAGAATGATATGGTTGGGTGGCATCACCGACTCGATGAACGTGAGATTGAGGAAGCTCTGGGATTTGGTGATAGACAGGAAAGCCTGGTGTGCTGCAGTCCATGGGGTCGCAAAGAGTTGGACACGGGTGAGCAAATGAACTGAACTGATTATAAAACACTCTTTTTGTATTGTCTTTTTGTATGTGCTTCCTTTGTGGCTCAGCTAGTAAAGACTCCATCTGCAATGTGGGAGACCTGGGTTCAATCCCTGGGTTGGGAAGATTGCTGGAGAAGGGATAGGCTACCAACTCCAGTATTCTATGTAGTCCATGGGGTTGCAAAGAGTCAGACACAACTGAGCGACGTTCATTTCACTTCATTTTCATCTTTTTGTATTCCCAACTATATTTACTTTCCATGAGAGCAGAGTTTATAATAGTGTTCAGTTTTGCATCTTCTCCATATATTACAGTTTTAGGGTTCATAAATTAAGAACTCATTAAACTTTATTGAGTTCAAAGACAATATTATTGCTTTGGATTTGGCAATTTAGAGATTTCTGATAATCATGGATTATGGTATCATGGTATGAGGAGTAGTAGAAAAAAGTCAGAAGATTGAAGGGTAAGTTTTTAAAGTAGAAGCTATCTCCTTTAAGTTTTTATGACCCAAGGCATGACTCAAGGATAATTTTCTAGTACCAAGTAATTTTAGTGAGGCAAGGAAGGCCAACATCCTTCAAGAAAGGTAGTATTTTAATTTTCCATCTGAATTCATGAAAGGACTCAAAGTATGTATGTCTGTACTTCTAAAGGACAAGTTGAACCAATATCAAGCCCTGGAAGTAATCATTCTGGTACCTCTTACTTTGAAAACTGAGTTGGTTATCCAGATTTGTTTATATAGTTGTTCAAAATTATCTTTCAGCAAATATTCACTCTGTCCTTATACTCATCCAACTTAATTTTGTGGTGGGCAGTATGTACTTTCCTACTCTTTGACTTAAACTGGATTTTGGAGAGCAGTATGGTATGACTCTGGAAATATGCTTACACTGTTGGACTTGTGTTCTTACACTTCTGTATTTCAGCATGAAGAGAAAATTACTTAAATAGGTATTACTACTGGTCCAAAAAAGATGAGAGGTATGTGAAGTGGATCTGAACCCAACCTATATTGGAGCTGAGTCCAACTGAGCTTAGCCAGTATCAGCCCAACTTTACAGACCTGCAAACTGTGACTTAAAACCATCCCCAAACTTGGTGACTTCTAATACATAATCGTTATAAAGAAGAACTAATTGATAGAGAACTATCCTTTCCCCTTGACTCTTTCTCAAACATTTTGAAAATAATTGGAGTCAGGACAGAGAAGAAGTTCAACTTTCATAAACCTAATATAAATACTAGAAATTTTACTGTCCTTTGTGCTAGTCACTCAGAAACAGGAAAAAGTTGGAATAAATCATCTATTGATTCTTTAACTTTATAAAACCTTCTTGGATATTCCTTCAGTAAAATTCTTACAATTTTCAATACATTAAAACAGTCAATGAGGTTTCCACTTAAAATACAAATTCAAATATTTCCAGTTGTGACCAAAACCCACATGTATCCTTTGCAAGTAGGGATCAACAGAGTGAAACCACTTACTTGGAGCTTATAAATGTTGTCAGTTCCTGAAGCTGCTGGCTGCACTTTGGGAGTTAAGGAATGTTTCAGAATAATAGCTAACTGCATGGAAAATTGAAAACTAAAGACTAAACTTTTCTCAAACATTATGCAGCCTTTGTGAGAGCAGCCTATCATTTATTTCCTCAAATGTATTCAGCACAACATTTTTGCAGCCGAGGTATCTTTGGCCACAAAAGCAGGATGTTATTCTCTTATATCTGCTGCCAGAGGAACTGGAAGAGCAACAGCCTTAAAGGAAGTGTAAACATCTTTCATTTAGCTAAATGGAGTGTGAACTAGAGTTGCTATATTAGAGAAGGAGCCAAATAGACAAACATACATTCATGCACACACACACACGCACACACACACAATCATTTTCTGGCTGTCTGAGAACTCAAACACATAATTCTATCAGTTAGTCTTTCTATACTGTATAAAGCATAACTTATTGGAATTTACTCTTTGTATTCAATTGTATTTTCAAATAGCAAACATTTACATAGCTCTTTCTACATGTGAGGCACTGTTCTAAGCATTTTCTTAATTCACAGTATTTTAAAAGTAACCCTGCAAGGAAAATAATTTTACTATCTTCATATGACTCATGGTGTAACTCCATCACAGAGAACTTAAGTGATTTGCCCAACATCACATAGTACAGAGTGGAAGTGAAATTTGATTCTAGAAACCATGTTCAAAAGTCTGAGAGAAGACTGGATCAAGATAGTGGAGCAGGAAGACATGGAACTCACCACCGCCTACAGACACATCAAAAATACGTCTACATGTGGAATAATTCTCACAGAAAACTGGAAACCGGCATAAGAACACCTATACAACCAAAGCTGCAAAAAAAGATCTCCATGAAACAAGGTAGAATGGAAAAAAGGCATAGAGTTGAGACCTGCATCCTGAGAGGCATCTGTAAGGAAGAGTAAGTCCACTCAGGCATACACTCACCTTGAGTGGGTTGAGACACAGATTAGGTGTCCCAATTCTAAGGTCCTACACAGAGGAGACGAACTCCCCTGGCTAGAGAGGCCTAGACTCCACTCATGAACAGTGTCTGAGTGCTGGCTTGTCAACAAACAGGGAGTAGAGAACTCTTTACTGGCGGCTGGCTGCCACCTTGAGGGACATCCCAATCTGAGTGGGGTTGGGATCTGGGCCACCAGGTCCTGGGAACCTGGAAAAAGACTTGACCTAGCTATGCAGACAGTTCAGGGCCTGGGGTGTGGTCCAAATGGAGCTGCTGTGGCATCACAGGGACCACTGTGAGCAGCAAACCAAGGTTTTCCGCTCCCAGCTGAGTGAATACTCTGGCCCTACCCACTCCATGCCATAACTTGGCAGTGGATTTGGGGCAGACAGGCCCTGGAAAAACAATTGAGGAATACAGAGATGGCCCATGGTGTAGAATAGTGGCAACCACTATTGGTGCTTACTCAGACAGTATCTTGGGAACCATCACATCAGCAAGTCAAAGTCCCACTTCCCAGCTGAGCAAATGCTCTGGTGCTGCACACTCCATTGCCACAGCTTGGTGCTGGATCTGGTACCAACAGGTTTTGGGAGAAGGCTCAATCTAGGGATGCAAAAGAGGTTTGGGGGCCTGGGGTATGGTTCAGGCAGGGCAGTGGCAAAAATGTTGCTGGTAGTTCTATCGGTGCCAACATGGTTGGCACTGTCCTCTGATGGCAGAAAAGACACACCAGTTCCTTCAGCCACAACATATGACCCCCAGGCTATGGAATGCTCCTGCCATGCCCACTTCACACCACAAACATCTGGGGTAACCATTAACAGGGGAAGAGACCCAATCTTGGGCTGGGCTGCATCTGAGATGAGCTGCAGACACCTATATAGGCAACAGATCTGATCTCTGAGTCTATAAATGTTACTTCAGCATTCCCATCTTTTGGGGAAAACTGTGCACTCAAGGGGAATAGATCTTGCTTAATCTTAACAGTTAGGGTTTCTGCTCAAGCAACTGGGAAGGAAACCCTGCCCCTGATAGAGTAGTGACAGCCACAGAGCAGAGAGGAAGTCACACCTGACACCCTGTGCAGGCTTTAGATCCTCCAACAACAGCCTCCCCCTCTGTCAAGTTGACAGTGGCCAGTACACACTGAGGAAAGAAATGGTTAGAGCCCATATCCAAACCAACCCTTGCACCAAAGACACTGGACACACAGTCTACATAGGGATGATCCCACATAAAAATATACCTTCAAGACCACAATAGACAACTGTTTAAAAAGACAGAGAAATTTATAAAGTAAGAGAAACGTATAAAGACAGATAAAGTCAAAAGAAAAGGCAGAGGAACTATTCCCAATTAAGAGTAAAATAATCTGTTTTATTACTTAGTCTTTTAGGGATTACCAGACATCAAGTTCAAAAAGAAGGTAATAAAAATACTAACTGAATTAAGAAAGATTATTGTTGTAAATGCAGACCATTATAACAAGGAACTATAAACCATGAAAATGACCTGATCAATAATTTAATTTATAATTAAATAATAATTTAATCAATAATTTAATTTCTGAGATAAAAAACGACAGTGTAAAGCAATGAACAGCCAACTGAATGACACAGAAAAATAAATGAGTAATCTGGAAGATAGAATAACATAAATCACCCAATCAAAACAGCACACCAAAAAATGAAAAAAACATGAAAGCAACATATTAGCTCTGTTAGATGATATAAAATGTGCCAACTTATGCATAATTGGGGTTTCAGAAGGAGAGGGAAAGTGATCAAAAAAGTATTTGAAGAATTTATGGCTAAAAATATGCTTACCAAAGAAGGAAACATATCCAGATGGTCAGAGGGTTCCAAACAAGATGAACCCAGACAGACCCATGCCAAGACATATCATAATTAAAATTACAAAAGTTAAGGGTAGAGAATTGTGAAGCAGCAAGAGAAAGAGTCATTTGAAAGGAAATATCCATAAGGCTATCAGCTGATTTCTTTGTAGAAACTTTGCAGGCCAGAAGGGAGTGATGTATTTAACAGGCTAAAAGGGAGGGTGGGGGGTGGAAATGCAAGGATAATCTACCTAGCAAGATTATCATTTAGAACAGAATGAGAAAGGATTTCTCAGATAAGCAGAAACAGAAGAATTAAGCATTACTAAACCTATCATAAAAGAAATGTTGAAAGGTCTTCTCTAAATGGAAAGCAACAGGGAACTATAGGAAAGGGAAAATTCCAGTAAGAAAGGCAAATAAATAGTAAGGATTGAAGATCACTAAAACAAACCAGTACATAGATGAAAAACAACAACAACAAAAAGAATTGTAAAAGTGATTATAGCTAAACAGTAAAAGGATAAACTTGAAGATGATGTAAAATAGACCATCAAAATCACAAAATGTGACTGAGGGGGATAAAAAATGTGGATAGCTTAAAATGTGTTTAAATTTAAATGATTATCAGTTTAAAGGGCTTCCCCAGTGGCTCGGAGGGTAAAGCATCTGTTTGCAATGCAGGAGACCTGGGTTCGATCCCTGGATTTGGGAAGGTCCCCTAGAGAAGGAAATGGCAACCCACTCCAGTACTCTTGCCTGGAAAATTCCATGGATGGAGAAGCCTGGTAGGCTACAGTCCACTGGATCACAAAGAGTTGCACATGACTGAGCAACTTCACTTCTCATCAGTTTAAAGCAAGTAGATATAGTTATGAGAAAACATACATAACCCCATGGTAATCATAATCAAAAACATCCAATAGATTCAAAAAAACCTAAAAGGAAAGAACTTAAGACTACTATTAATCAAAAGAAACTAATCAAACCATAAAAGAAGAAATAAAACCTACAAAGACAAATGGAAATCAAATAATAAAATGACAAAAAAGGCAGACCTAGTAATAATTACTTTGAATATCAATTAACTAACTTCTTTGATCAAAAGATTGAGTGGATGACTGGATTAAAAAAATCACAAGAATCTGAAAAATGCAGTTTTCTTAGGAGGAAAGGGTGGGCAGGAATAAAGTAGTAGTTTTGGATTAACAGATACACACTACTATATATAAGATAGATAATCAATGAGGACCTACTATATAGCACAGAGAACTATATTCAATATGTTTCAATAATCTATAGTGGAAAATAATCTGTATTTATGTGCATCTGTATGTATGTGTGTGTATATATATATATATATATGAATCACTTTGCTGTACACTTATAATTAACACATTTTAAATCAACAATACTTCAATAAAAGCAAAGAGAAAAATTATACAAAGCATCTTTTCTGACTACAGTATTATAAAACTAAAGATCAACTGCAGACAGAAAAATAGAAAAAGAGCAAAAATGTGGAGACTAAACAACATGCTACTAAAATACCAATGGGTCAGTGATGAAATCAAAGAAATCAGAAAATATTTTGAGACAAATAATATTGACAAAACAGCTTCACAAAATCTATGGGATGCAGAGAAAGCAATTCTAAGAGAGAAGTATACAGGCCTTTCTGAAGAGACTATAAAAATCTCAATTAAGCAACCTAAACTAGGACCTAAAGAATCAGTAAAAGAACAAACGAAGCCTAAGATGAGCAGAAGAAAGGAAATAATAAAAATCAGAGAGGAAATAGAGACCAAAGCACAACAGAAAAGGAGAAATCAACACCTGGTTTGCTGAAAAGATGAAAAACAAAACTGACAAGTCTTTAGCAAAACTCATCAAGAAGGAAAAGAGAGATGATTCAAATAAACACGATAAGAAATGAAAGAGGAGAAATAACAATCATTATCACAGTGATACCAAAAAAAAAAAAATACCATGAACAGTTATATACCAACAAATTGGACAACCTAAAAGAAATGGACAAATTTCTAGAAACATGGAGCCTGCCAAAAGTGAGTCAAGAAAAAGTTTCAGAGGGAGATCAAGTAAGAAGCAGAGTTCAACTCTCTCCACAGAAACAATGAAAATATGTCTACAAGTGGAATGATTCACATAGAACAGCTACCGGGTGCCTACAGAAGACCTCAGACTTCTGAAAAGACAAGAAAACCTCCACATAACTGAGTAGAACAGAAAGAAGGAAAAAAAAAAAAAGGAATCAGGATGGGGCCTGTCTGGGGAGGGGACTGTGAAAGAGGAAATGTTTCCACACCTTGGAAGGCTCCTCACCAGTAGAGAAATTAGACTGGGGGGAAGGGGGGCAGTTTTAGAGCCTAAAAGGGGGGAAGCAGCAACTTGTTTGTGGAAGGCAAAATGGAGTAAGTAACCTACACAGTGGGCTGGCCTGTGTTCTCCAACCTGAGACACTCCTCTGTACATGGGTGGGTGTGGGGTGTGGGGTGCTGAAGCTCAGATTCCAAAGCTCAGTTGCAGGGAAAGGACCAGGTTAGATATGGAAACAGCCTGAAAAGTTCAAGCTGTAGCAACTGAGGGTATACTAGGAAGAAGCCTTGCCCACCAGAGAGTCAAGGAACCATTATTGGGAGAAGAACAAGGAAAGGGCTGGGACCACCATAAATGTTTCTTTCCTTATGAGAACTCCTAGGCAACAGGATTCTGCCTATAGTATCTCCAGGGACTGGTGTGAATTGTCTCTACCATCTTGGGCTCCAGAGTGGGCACTGGCCACCTTTTCTAGGCCTTCAGGCAGATTCCACGCCTCACCCCTACTGACCTGGAAGGGCACAGACAGATCCCAAAACTAGAAGTTCTGCCCACCCCTTCTGATGCAAAAGGGTTCAGACAGATCTGCTGCTGCTGCTGCTGCTAAGTTGCTTCAGTCATGTCCGACTCTGTGCGACCCTATAGACGGCAGCCCACCAGGCTCCACCGTCCCTGGGATTCTCCAGGAAAGAATACTGGAGTGGGTTTCCATTTCCTTCTCCAGTGCATGAAAGGGAAAAGTGAAACTGAAGTCGCTCAGTTGTGTCCAACTCTTAGCGACCCCGTGGACTGTAGCCTACCAGGCTCCTCCATCCATGGGATTTTCCAGGCAAGAGTACTGGAGTGGGATGCCATTGCCTTCTCCATCAGACAGATCTAGCCACTGGCAACTCTACTAGTAGACTTGTCACTGCTGAATTAGAGAGGAGTGGATGGTCCAGCCACTGGAATTCCCATGAATAGCCCAAGAACTACCCATGCTGTCCCAAGAGGGTATGGACAGCTTCCAAAACTGGAGATTCCTTCGGCGGGTCAGAGAATCCACTGCTGATGACCTGGAAGAGCATGGACAGACCCAGCCACCAGCAATTTCACCAGTGGGTCCCAGAAACTACCCCCACTGATCTGGAAGTGCATGGTCAGATCCTGAGATCAGAAATTTCACAAGCAGTTCACAGGACCTGTCCCGCATGACCCAAAGGGGTATGGATGGATCCAACCACTGGTAATTCTGCCAGTGGGCTCAAGGACCTGCCCATGCTATCTCAAAAGGATGTTGATAGCTCACAAAACTAGAAATTATGCCAGTGGGTCAGAGAACCCTACCTGCACTGATCTAGCAGGGCATAGACACTAGCAATTCCACCAGCAGGCCACAGAGGGGCATGACTCATCTGGCTGACTCAGAGGAGCATAGATGGACCCAGCCACAAGGAATTCTGCCATTGGGCCCCAGGACCTGACAGTGGGCTTCATGCTGTCCTGAAAGAAAGAAAGTGAAAGTCACTCAGTCTTGTCTGACTTTTTGCGATCCCATGGACTATACAGTCCATGGAATTCTCCACTCCAGAATACTGGAGTGGGTAGCATCTCCCTTCTCCAAGGGCTCCTTCCCAATCCAGGAATCGAAATCAGGTTTCCCCCCTTGCAGGCGGATTCTTTACCAGCTGAGCCATAAGGGAAACCCATGCTGTCCTGGAAGGGCACATAAAGCTTCAGCAATCAGCAACTCTACCAGTGGGTGCCAGAACCCACTCAGCTGTCCCAGGAGCACATGGATAGCTCTCCCTAATATGAAAGCTGTCAGTAGGTGGTGATAACCAATAAATAAAAGTTGAGGAACAGATGGTTTCACAGGTGAATTCTATCAAACTTTTAGAGAACATAATTCCTATCATTCTCAAACTCTTCCAACAATATTGCAGAGGATGGAACACTCCCAAGCTCATGGTAAGAGACCAACAACACCCCGATACCAAAACCAGACACAGACAGCACAAAACAAAGAAAATTACAGATTAATATCACTTATGAACACAGACACAAAAAATCTCAACAAAATACTAGCAACCAGAATCCAACAACACAGTAAAAGGACCACACACCATGATCAAGTAGAATTTATGCAAGGGATAAAAGATTCTTCAATACATGCAAATGAATTACTGTGAAACAACATATTAACAAATTGAAGAATAAAAACCAAATGATCATCTCAACAGATGCAGAAAAAGCTTTTGACAAAATTCAACACCATTTATGACAAAAAAATCTCCAGAAAGTAGGCATAGTGAGAACCTACCTCAACGTGATACAGGTCACATATGACAAACCTACAAAAATTATCCTCAATAGTGAAAAATGAAAGAATTTCTTCTAAAATAAAAAACAAGGCCAGGATGATTATTCTCACCACTATTATTCCACACAGTTGCATGTCGTAGCCCTGGCAATAAGAGAAGAAAAAAATAAAAGACGTTCAAATTGGAAAAGAAGTTAAATTGTCATTGTTGGTAGATGACATGAAACTATACATAGAAAATCCTAAAAATGCCACCAGAAAACCATTATAACGTTTCAAAAAATTTGATGAAGTTCAGAATATAAAATTCATACACAGAAATTACATTCATTTCTATACACTAACAATGAAATATCATAGAGATTAAGGAAACAATCTCATTTACTATCACATGTAAATAAAATAAAATACCTATGAA
Organism: Okapia johnstoni; assembly: GCA_024291935.2. Taxonomy (NCBI): domain Eukaryota; kingdom Metazoa; phylum Chordata; class Mammalia; order Artiodactyla; family Giraffidae; genus Okapia; species Okapia johnstoni. The sequence goes on along the minus strand of CM044319.1, from coordinate 27,576,974 downwards.
TAAACCTACCTAAGGAAGCAAAAGACCTGTTCACAGAAAACTATAAGATACTGATTAATGAAGACAAAGGGAACGTAAACAGATGTAGAGATGTACCATATTTTTGTATTGAAAGAATCAATATTGTGAAAATGACTCTACTACCCAAAGCAACCTAGAGATTTAATTCAATCTCTATGAAATTACCAATGGCATTTTTCAGAATTGGAACAAAAAATTTTTACAATTTGTATGGCAACACAAAAGACCCTGACTACCAAAGCAATCATGAGAAAGAAAAATGGAAATGAAGGAATTGGACTCCCTCATTTCAGACTATGCTACAAAGCTCCAGGAAACAAGGCAGTGTGATACTGGTCCAACATATGAAATATAGAAATATATAGCAAGTACAAAATATAGAAATATACGTCAATGAAACAGGATAGAAAGCCTAGAGATAAACATTTGCTTCTATGGTTAATAAATCTTTGAAAAAAGACACAAGAACATACAATGGAGAAAAGACAATCTCTTCAATAAAAGATGATGGGAAAATTCCATGTAAAAGAATGAAATTAGGACATTCCCTGACACCATACACAAAAATAAATTCAATGGATCAAAGATTTAAATATGTATAAAGTCATACACTATAAAGTTCTGAGAGGAAAACATAGGCAGAACAATCTTTGACATAAATGACAGCAAATTTTTTTTGGACCCACCTCCTAGAGTAATAAAAAGGAAAAAGAAAAATAAAGAAATGGGACCTAATGAAAATTAAAAGCTTTGCACAGAAAAGAAAAACATAAAAACAACCATTAGATTGGGAGAAAATATTTGCAAATGAAGCAATTAACAAGGGATTAATCTTAAAAATATACAAACAACTCATGCAGCTCAATAGCCAAAAATGAAACAACCTAATCAAAGATTAGGGGAAAGATATAAATAGACACATCTCCAAAAAAGATACATAGATGGGCCAAAAAAAAAAATGAAAGCTATTAAACATCCCTAATAAGCAAGAGAAATACAAATCAAAACTTCAATGAGATATCACCTCACACCAGTGAGAATGGCCATAATAAAAAAAAAAAATCTACAAACAATAAATTCTGCAGAGGAGTTGAGAAAAGGGACACCTCATATACTGTTGGTAGGAATGTAAATTGATATAGCCACTGTGGAAAACAATATGAACTTTCCTCAGAAAACTAAAAATAGAATTACCATATGACCCAACAATCCTAATGCCTGGGCATATACCTGAAGAAAACGATAACCCCCAAATATTCATGTACCCCAATATATATTGCAGCACTATTTACAATAGCCAGGACGGGGAAGCAACCTAAAGGTCCATCAACAGAGGAATGGATAAATAAAATGTGGTACATATATAATGGAATATTACCCCTTCATACAAAGGAATGAAATTGTGCTATTTTCAGAGACATAGATAAACCTAGGGACTGTCATACAGAGTGAAGTAAGTCAGGAAGAGAAAAACAAACATTGTACAGTATCACTTATATGTGGAATCTAGAAAAATCTAGTACAGAAATAGAGACATAGATGCAGAGAACAAACATAAGGATACCAATGTATGAAGAAGGAGCAAGAATTAATTAAACTGTTAGGACTGACATGTACACAGTATTATGTATAAAATAGATAACTAATGAGAACCTATTGTATATCACAAGGAACTGTAGTCAACGATCTGTGGTGACCTAAATGGGAAGGAGACCTAAAAAAGAGGGGATATATGTATACATGTAACTGATTCACTTTGCTGTATAGCATAAACCAACACATCATTGTAAAGGAACTAGACTCTAATAATAATTAAAAATAAGTGAAAACAAAACAAAACAAAACAGTTGGAACAGACGGATGACTAAAGTTGAAATCAATTGGTAGTTAAAATCCATTCAAACAAAAATCCAGGACCAGACAGATTTACTGGGGAATTCTACCAAACATATAAATCAGAACATACATCTATCTTTCTCAAACTATTCCAAAGCAATGACAAGGAGAGAACACTTCAATAGTCGTTCTACAAGGCCAAAATTCAGTTCAGTTAAGTGGCTCAGTCTTGTCTGACTCTTTGCAGCCCCATGAACCGCAGCACGCCAGGCCTCCCTGTCCATCACCAACTCCCGGAGCTTACTCAAACTCATGTCCATTGAGTCGGTGATGCCATCCAACCATCTTATCCTCTGTCGTCCCCTTCTCATCCTGCCCTTGATCCTTCCCAGCATCAGGGTCTTTTCAAATGAGTCAGCTCTTTGCATTAGGTGGTCAAAGTATTGGAGATTCAGCTTCAACATCAGTCCTTCCAATGAACATTCAGGACTGATTTCCTTTAGGATGGACTAATTGGATCTCCTTGCAGTCCAAGGGACTCTCAAGAGTCTTCTCCAACACCACAGTTCAAAAACATCAATCCTTCGGCGCTCAGCTTTCTTTATAGCTCAACTCTCACATCCATACATGACTACTGGAAAAACCATAGCCTTGACTAGATGGACCTTTGTTGACAAAGTAATGTCTCTGCTTTTTAATATGCTGTCTAGGTTGGTCATAACCTTCCTTCCAAGGAGTAAGCGTCTTTTACATTCATGGCTGCAATCATGATCTGTGGTGATTTTGGAGCCCCCCCAAATAAAGTCAGCCACTGTTTCCACTGTTTCTCCATCTATTTGCCATGAAGTGATGGGACCGGATGCCATGATCTTAGTTTTCTGAATGTTGAGCTTCATGCTAACTTTTTCACTCTCCTCTTTCACTTTCATCAAGAGGCTCTTTAGTTCTTCTTCACTTTCTGCCATAAGGGTGGTGTCATCTGCATATCTGAGGTTATTGATATTTCTCCTGGCAATCTTGATTTCAACTTGTGCTTCATCCAGCCCAGCGTTTCTCATGATGTACTCTGCATATAAGTTAAATAAGCAGGGTGACAATATACAGCCTTGACGTACTCCTCTTCCTATTTGGAACCAGTCTGTTGTTCCATGTCCAGTTCTAACTGTTGCTTCCTGACCTGCATACAGGTTTCTCAAGAGGCATGTCAGGTGGTCAAATACTAAAATCAGAGAAAGGCATTACAAGAAATAAAATTGCACTTTCTTTTTTAAATTGTTTACCTTTGATAGAGATGTAAAAATTCTCAAGAAAATATTTGCAAACAGAACTCAATAATACACAAAAAGGAGTACGTATCATGATTAAGTTAGATTTATTCCAGTGTGGTGTTGGAGAAGACTCTTGAGAGTCCCTTGGATTGCAAGGAGATCCAACCAGTCCATCCTAAAGGAAATCGGTCCTAAATATTCGTTGGAACGACTGATGCTGAAGCTGAAACTTCAATAATTTTGCAACCTGATGTGAAGAATTGACTCATTAGAAAAGACCCTGATGCTGGAAAAGATTGATGGCAGGAGAAGAAGGGGACAACAGAGGATGAGATGGTTGGATGGCATCACCAACTCAATAGACATGAGTATTGGTAAACTCTGGGAGTTGGCGATGGACAGGGAGGCCTGGCATGCTGCAGTCCATGGGGTCACAAAGAGTTGGATTCAACCAAGTGACAGAACTGGACTGATTCCAATGTCACAAGGATGGTTCAATAAATGGAAATCAACCAATGGGATGCATCATATCAACAAAGAGAAACACAGTCACCACATTATCATCTCAATAGATGAAAAAAGTCACTTTACAAAATTCAGCATTCATTAATGATAAAAACTCTCATTAAAGTGGGTATAGAGTAAGCATATCTAAACATAATAAAGGCCCTTAGAACAAACCCACCACTACTCAACTACTCAACAGTAAAAAGCTGAAAGCCTTCCTGCTAAATTCAGGAATAAGACAAGTAGGCCTAATCTTACTGTTTCTATTTAACATAATATTGGAAGTCCTAGCTACAGCAATCAGACAAGAAAAAGAAGAAAATATATCCATATTGAAAGGAAAGATGTAAACTGACACTATTTGCAAATGGCATGATGCTGTATATAGAGAATCCTAACGTTTCCATCCAAAGAATAAACATTCAGTAAGGTTTCAGGATAGATGATTAATACATAGAAATCTGTTGCTTTCCTATATACTAAAAAGAAAAAATATGAAAAAAGTAAAAATACAATCTCATTTAAAGCTGCATCAAGAATATTAGATCAAAATGGCAGGTGAATAGGATGTAGGAATCACCTTCTACCACAAATCCATCAAAAATGATTCTACATGTGGAATTATTCTCACAAAACATCTACAGAAAACTGGCAAAAGAGACTTGCAAAAGGCCAAGAAACTTCATGTAACTGAGTAAGAAAAAGAAGAAAGAAACTAATCAGGATGGGACTTGTGACCCTGGGAGGGAGCTATGAAACAGGAAAAGGTTTCCACACACCGGGAAGTCCCTGTACTGATGGCAAGATAAGCTGGAACACAGGAGGAGCTTTGGAGGCTCAGAGGAGAGCTCAGCCACCTGTTTATGAAGGGCATAGGGAGAGAGACCCGAACAGATGTTTTGTGCTGCTGCTTAGCACTTCTCACCTGAGACACTTGTCCACTGGGGTGGGTGGGCTCTGGGTACTGAGCCTTGAGCTTCAGAGGTCAGACCTACGGAGAGGACTGTGTTGACTGTGTGGAGACAGCCAGAGAGGGCTAGGGCAAGGTGCATCACAACTCAGACAGTACAGGAAGAATTCTGGGCCCACCAGAGAGACAAGACACCATTGCCAGAGGACAATGAGGAGAAGGGCCAGACCACCACAGGAGCTTCTTTCTGTGTGTGTGTGCTTTCAGGCAGCAGGCACTCATTAAACAAGATCTGGGGGCAATCATGAGCTGCGCCTACTATCTCAGACTCCAGAAGAGGGTGTGGAAGCCTGCTGCTGCTGAGGGTTCTGTGAGAAGGTGCTGACAACTGCCTCCACCTTCTTGGAAGCATGCATGACCTACCAGCACCTTAACCCGGCACCAACCAGTGCCCCTGTCTCCTCAGGAGATGTGTGGCCCACTGGCACCACCACTAAATGTCTCAAGGTGCCAGCTTCTGCTCTTACCTTCCTGGGAGCACATGTGGATCATGTACTTGCATATCACCCACCAAGAGGATAATGGCCAGCACACACTGAGGAAAGAGACAGAAAGCATCCAAAACAGCCAAACCAAAAACAGCCCTCATGCCAAAAAAATATTAAACCCACATGAGCCACACAGGGATACTTCCTCCAAGAGTACAGTAGAAAATTGTTTCTCCTAAACTCAACAGAGTTTAAGAGAAATATAAACAAAATGAAGAAGCAAAGGAACCACATCCAGTTAAAAAACCAAGAAAATTTCTCTGAAGGAACAAACAATGAGATAAACCTCTTCATAAATCTCATCGACACCAAGTTTAAAAAGGAAGTAATGAAAATACCAAAGGAATTTAAAAAGGCTATTGACAGCAATGCAAGTTGCTTTAAAAGTAACTACAAAGTATAAAGGAAAGAAAAGGAAAAGTAGAAAACTCATTTACCATGATGGAAACTGAGCTAAGGGCAATGAATAGCAGAATGAATAATGACGAATAAAGAATAAGTGACCTGGAAGATAGAATAATGGAAATTACCCAGTCAAAACTGCAGATAGAAAGCCAAATGGAAAAACAAAACAAAACAACAACAAAACGCAATTTAAGAGACAAATGGGATGATAGAAAGTATGTAAATTTATATATATTAAGAATTCTAGAAGAAGAAAGAGCAAAGGGGATTGAAAATGTATTTGAAGAAATTATGATTGAAAAATTTCCAAACTTAAAGAAGGAAACAGATATCTAAATATAGGAACTACAGACTATCCTAACCAAGATGAACCCAAACATACCTACACATAGACATTATAATAAAAATGGCAAAAGTTAAAGATAAAAGAGGAGTTTCTAATGGTAGCAAGATGACAACAAACAGTTAATTAAAAGGGAAGTTCCATAAGGTTATCAACTGATTTCTCTACAGAAATGCTGCAGACCAGAGGGGAGTGGTAAAGTATATTCAAAGTCTTGAAAGTGAAAAATCTCCAACCTAGTATAATCTACTTAGCAAGACTATCATTTAGAATGGGTGTGGGGGCGGGGGGATAATTTCTCGGACAAGCGAAAACTACAAGAATACAGCAATATTAAACTGATCCTAAATGAAATAATGAAAGGTCTTCTCTAAATAGAAAAGAAGCAAGAAGAAATAGGAACGAGGAAATCACAACTGGAGGGTAAATCATTTAAATTAGCCATTATACAGATCAAAAGGAGAAAACAGTCCCACTTATGAAAGTGATATAAACACAAGGAACAGCAAAAGGGTAAATGTGAAGATGTAAAAAGGCACATCAAGATCATAAAATGTGTGGAAGGAGACTAAGAAACTGTAGTTTTTTGTTAGAATGTGTATTTGAGCATATATGAGTATCAGTCAGTCTAAAGTAAGTGTATATAGGAAAGAGTTAACATACTTGAAAACAAGGCTATGACAAAAAACCAAAAGGAAGAGACACAAGCATAAAATGAAAAGAAATAATCAGACCACAAAAAAAGAGAGGAAAAAGAAGAAACATTAAATCAACTGGAAAACAATGCTTAAAGTCGCATCAAACAACAAAAAGAAAAAGGAACAAAGAGGAAATAGAATCAACTGGAAAACAAAGCTTAAAGTGGCAATAAATACATAGGTATCAATTATTACTTTAAATGTCAGTGGACTGAATGCTTCAATCAAAAGGCAGAGTGGCAGACTGGATTAAAAAAGCCTACAATATGATGCCAGTAAGAGACCCACCATAGGGCAAAAGACACACATACATTGAAAGTGAGGGGATAGAGTAAGATATTTCATGTACACAAAAATGACAAGGAAATGTGAGCTGCAATACTCATATCAGATAAGGCAGGCTTTAAAACAAAGTCCATAAAGGAGGATAAAGGACAGTATATAATAATGAAAGCATCAATACAAGAAGGGGAATTTACACTCATCATCATATGTGCATCTAATATGAAAACACCCAAACATATAAAACAAATACTAACAGACATAAAGGGAGAAAATAATCAGGGTACATTAATAGTAGAAGACTTTAACACCCTGCTCACATCAATGGACAGACCTTCTAGAAGGAAAATCCACAAGGTAACAGATATTCTAAACGATACAATGGAAGAGATAGACTTAATTGGTACTTTCAAAACATTACATCCATTAAATAATACAAAATATACATACTTTTCAAGTGCATCTGTAACATTCTCTAGCATTCACCACATACTAGGGCACAAAGCTAACTGCAACAAATTTAAGAGTATAGAAATTATTTCAAGCATCTTCTGTGACCACAGTAGAATGAAATTAGAAATCAACCACAGGAAAAGAATTGATTGAAAAAAAAAAAAGGTCAAATGGGAACTAAACAAAATGCTACTATAAAACCAATGGGTCAGTGAGAAAATCAAAAATTGGAAATTTAAAAATACCTTAAGACAATCAACAATGAAAATACAATCAATACAAAATCTATGGAATGCAGCAAAAACAGTTCTTAGAAGTTCATAGCAAAATAGGCCTTCTTCAAAAAACCAGAAAAATCTCAAATAAATAACCTAACATACCACATAAAAGAATTAAAAAAACAAGAACATACAAAACCTAAATTTAGCAGAATAAAGGAAATAATAAAGAAATAAAGATCAGAGGGGAAATAAATAAAGATTTATAAAAACAATAGAAAAAAAATCAATAAACCCAAGAGCTGGTTCTTTGAAAGGATAAAAAAAAGTTGACAAATCTCTGGCCATACTCACCAAACATAAAAAAGAGAAAACTCAAATAAACAAAATAAGAAATGAAGAAATATAAATCACAACTGATAACCACGTAAATACAAAAAAAAAGAGAGAGAGAATACTATGAATAATTAAGCCCCAAAAATTGACAACTGAGAAGAAATGGACAACTTTTTAGAAACATACAGCTCAGAAAAATTTAGTCAAGAACTAGATAATTTGTAAAGATGAATCACTACAAGTGAAATAGAATCTTTAATAATAATAATAAACTCCCTAGAAATAAAAGTCCAGGACCAGGGGTCTTCACAGGTGAATTCTACCAAACATACAAAAAGAATTTCTACTAATCCTTCTCATTCTCTTCCAAAAGATCATGAAGGAAGGAAAACTCCCAAATACATTGTATGAATTTATCATCACCCTGATACCAAAACCGGATAAAGATACCACCAAAAAAGAAAAGTACAGGACAACTTACTTGAATATAAATGCAAAAATTCTTAACAAGATATTATCAAACAGAATTCAACAACACATAAAAAGATCATACACCATGACCACATGGGATTCATTCCAAATTCACAAGGATAGTTTAACATATGCAAATCAATGTAATATACCACATTAACAAAAGAAAAGTCAAAAATCACATGATGATCTCAATATATGCAGAAAAGGCATTTGACAAAATTCAACATCCACTCATGAGAAAATCTTACCAAAGTGGGTATACAGCGAACATATATCAATATAGTAAAAGTCATTTACTACAAGCTCAGCCAGTAAAATACTCAACAGTGAAAAGCTGAAAGCCTTCCTGTTAAAATATGGGACAAGACAAGGATCCTTACTCTCACAACTCCTATTTAACATAGCATTGGAAGTCCTAGCCACAACAATCCAATAAGAAAAAGAAATAAAGGTAAACAAATTGGAAGGGAAGAGGTAAAATTGTTACTATATGCAGATGACATACTATATATAGAAAACCCTAAGAACCCCACAGAAAAACTAATAGATTTAATAAATGAATTCAGCAAAGGAGTAAAAAATACAAGACCCACAAACAAACTTAGAAATAAATCTAGCAAAGGAGGTGAATGATCTATATGCTGAGCCCTATAAAAAATACCAATAAAGAAAATTAAAGAGGATTCAAAGAAATAGAAAGATATCTCATGCTCTTGGATTAGAAGAATTAACATTGTTAAAATGGCAAAACTATGCAAAGCAGTCTACAGTTTTAATGTGATCCCTATTGAATTTGTTGTTGTAGCATCACTCCTTCCAGTGAATATTTAGGGTTGATTTCCTTTAGGATTGACTGGTTTGATAAGGGACTCTCAAGAGTCTTCTCCAGCACCATCAGTTTGAAAGCCATCAATTCTTCAGCACTCAGCCTTCTTTATGGTCCAATTCTCACATCCATACATGACTACTGGAAAAGCCATAGCTTTCACTTTACAGACTTGTGTTGGCAAAGTGATGTCTCTGCTTTTTAATACACTATATAGGTTTATCACAGTTTATCCTATCAAATTACCCACAACATATTTCACAGAAATAGAAAAAATAATCCTAAGATTTATATGGGTCCTTAAAAGACACAGAATTGCCCAAACAATTCTGACAGGGGGAAAGAGAAAGCATATCTCCCTCAGACTTCAGATGATACTACAAAGTTACAGTAATAAAAGCAGTGTGGCCTTGGTGCAAAAGCAGCCATATGTATCAGTGGAACAGAATAGAGAGCCCAGAAATAAACCCACACACTTAAAGTCAATAAATCTTCCACAAAGGAGGGAAGAATATAAAGTGGAAATAAGACAGTGTCTTATTTCAGCAGGTAATACTGGGACTGTTGGATAACTGCATGGAAATCAATGATGTTAGAACACACCCTCACACCATGCAAAAAAATAAACTCAAAATGGCTTAAAGACATGACACCATGGAACATCTAGAAGAGAAAGTATGCAAAATATTCTCTGACATAAATTGTTTCAATGTTTTCTTAATCTCCCAAGGCAATGGAAATAAAACTAGAAATAAACAAATGTGACCCAATCAAACTTACAAGCTGTTGCACAGCAAAGGAAACCATAAAACAAACAAACAAAGACAACCTACAGAATGGAAGAAAATATTTGCAATTGATGTTACTGGCAATGACTTAATCTCCAAATTATACAAAGCACGCGTCCTCAGTCACTAAGTCATGCCCAACGTTTTTGTGACCCCATGGACTGCAGCCCACTAGGCTCCTCTGTTCATGGGATTTTCCAGGCAAAAATACTGGAGTGGGTTGCTATTTCCTTCTCCAGGGGATCTTTCTGACCCAAAGACTGAACCTGTGTCTCCCTCTTCTCCTGCAGTGCAGGCAGATTCTTTACCACTGAGACACTGGGGAAGCCCCCCAAATGTACAAAGAGCTCATACAATTCAACAACAAAAACAAAAACAAACAATCCAATCAAAAAATAGGTAGAAGACCTATAAACACATCTCCAAAGAAGTCATAGACATACAGATGGCCAAGAGGAACAGGAAAACATGCTCAAAATCACTAATGTTAGAGAAACACAAATCAAAACTACAGTGAAGTACCACCACACAGCAGTCAGAATGGCCATCATTAAAATGTATACAAACAACAAATGCTGACAAGGGTATGGAGAAAAGCAAACCCTTGTATACCACTGGTGGGAATGTAAGTTTGTGTAGCCACTATGGAAAACAGTATGGAGGTTCTCAGAAAACTAAAAATAGAATTACCATATATACAATCCAACAATTCCACTCCTGGTCATATACTTTGACAAAAATATAATTCAAAAAGATACATACACCCTCTATGTTCATAGCAGCACTATTCACAATAGCTAAGACATGGAACCAAAATAAATGTCCATCAACAGAGAAATGAATAAAGAAGATGTGGTACATATAGATGATGGAATATTACTCAACATGAAAAGAACACAGTTGAGTCATTTGCAGACACATGAATGGACTTAGAAACTCTTATACAGAGTGAAATAAGTTAGAAACAGAAAAACAAATATATATTAATGCATATATGTGGAATCGGTGGTCTTATTTGCAAAGCACAAATAGAGATATAGATATAGATACCATGTGGGAAAGCAAAGGTTGGATGAATCGAGAGATTGGGATGAATAGATATGCACTAATGATACAATGTATAAATTCAGTACAGTTCAGTCGCTCATTCGTGTCCGACTCTTGCGACCCCATGAATCTCAGCACGCCAGGTCTCCCTGTCCACCACCAACTCCCGGAGTTTACCCAAACCCATGTCCATTGAGTCGGTGATGCCATCCAACCATCTCATCCTCTGTCGTCCCCTTCTCCTCCTGCCCCCAACCCTTCACAGCATTAGGGTCTTTTCCAATGAGTCAACTCTTTGCATGAGGTGGCCAAAGTATTGGAGTTTCAGCTTCAACATCAGTCCTTCCAATGAACACCCAGGACTGATCTCCTTTAGGATGGACTGGTTGGATCTCCTTGCAGTCCAAGGGACTCTCAAGAGTCTTCTCCAACACCACAGTTCAAAAGCATCAATTCTTCTGCGCTCAGCTTTCTTTACCGTCCAACTCTGACATCCATACATGACCACTGGAAAAACCATAGCCTTGACTAGACGGACCTTTGTTGGAAAAGTAATGTCTCTGCTTTTAAATATGGTATCTAGGTTGGTCATAACCTTCCTTCCAAGGAGTAAGAGTCTTTTAATTTCATGGCTGCAATCACCATCAACAGTGATTTTGGAGCCCATAAAAATAAAGTCTGACACCAACAATGTATTCTGCTTGAGGACAGTCTCTCCTTGGAAACCTTCTGACCAATCCTGTTATCTTAAAATGTATATTATGGGAGTGGGTCTGGTAAGATCTTTCTATTGTTAGTTCTAATCCTGTCATCTTAAAATGTAAATTGTGGGAGTGGGTCTAGTAAGATCTTTACAACCTTGAAACACTCTTGATTTATTGTAATGACTAATTGAAAAAGTATATAGCTCCATTACTAAGACTAGCGAGTGGGGCATTCTCTGTCCCCCTCTGATGTCTGTGTCAGAAGCTTTCTCTGTCCCTCTTTCACTTTTGTAAAACTCTACTACACAAAAGCTCTTGAGGGATCAAGACTGGTCCCTGGTCCTGAAGCTAAATCTTCTTTGGAGACCATGAATCTGATACCATTCACCATAAGCTGTCACTGCTCCAGTGTTCTTTCCTGAAAAATCCCATGGACAGAGGAGCCTACAGTCCAAAGGGTCACAAAGAGTTGAACACGACTGAGCGACTAAGGTCTCTCTCTCTCTCTCTCACACACACACACACATATGGGTTTCCCAGGTGGTGCTAATGACTAGTGGTAAAGACTCCACCTGCCAATGCAAGAGATATAGGTTTAAGCCCTGGCTCAGGAAGATCCCCTGGAGGGGGGCATGGCAACCCACTCCAGTATTCTTGTCAGGAAAACCCCATGGATGGTGCAGCGTGGCAGGGTACAGTCCATAGGGTCACAAAAAGTCAGGACACAACTAAAGCGATTTGAACAAGTGCCACACACACACATACACACGTACACAAAATGGGATATAACTTAGCCATAAAAGATAATGAAATATTGCCAAGATAGAGACAAATACTTTATGATATAATTCATATGTGGAATCTAAACAGTAATACAATTGAATGTACATATAAAACAGGAATGGGCTTCCCTGGTGGCTCAGACTGTAAAGAATCTGCCTACAATGTGGGAGACTTCAGTTTGATCCTTGGGTTGGGAAGATCCCCTGAAGAAGAGAATGACTGCCCACTCCAGTATTCTTGCCTGGCGGGAGCTACAGAGGAGCCTGGTGGGCTACAGTCCATGGGATTGCAAAGAGTTGGACACGACTGAATGACTAACATCATTTCATTGCATTTCACAAAACAGGAACAGACTCTCAGACAAGGAAATCAAACTTTTGATTACCCAAAGTGAAAAGGGAGGGAAGGCTATGGGATTAACAAATACAAACTGCTAGACGTGAAATAGATAAGCAACAATAATTTATGGTCTAATGCAGGGAATTATACCCAATGACATGTAATCCCCTATATCAAACATAATCTTAAAAAAGAATCTCTATGCTATACACCAGAGACTAACACACCTTTTTATTAACAAATCAACTATATTTCAAATAATTTTTTTAAAAAATTGAAAAAATACTTTGCATAGTAATGCAAAAATAAGGCAGGCATAATTTAAGAATTATGATCTCAGCTTTCACTGTGTGTACAACTTTATACAACAAAACAACTAAAAAGCTAAGATTTTTTTTATACATCCACTCATTGATTATTCTGTTTCATCTAAGTCTAATTATGAAAACAATTTACCTTTTATTAATATGAGCATTTGCTACATATATAGAAAAAGTCTCATTTAAAGTATCAAGAAGAGAGGGTAAAATGCTATCCAAGTTAATAAAAGCAAATTATACAACTTTTTTTTAAATGGATGAACTTTTTTCCCCACATACTATAAAGTTAAAGGAAAGATGAGACACACCAAGTTAAATTCAACTAGGCTTCTGCAATAAATGATGCTGTCTTCAGGTCATTTCTGGAGACTTAGTTCTATCTAAAAAGTGAAAGCACTTCCTTTAAGACACATATTTATAGGTAGTTGAGCTACAGTATATCAATTGTTTTAACTACTCATCCCATTATGTGGAGTTTAAAGATAAATTTACAGATATGGGTGTTCTAGATGTGTTTCCATCTGTAAGGTTTGATCTTTTAGGCCTAATCTTTCATCCCCTACTGATGAGTAGTGTGTGCCCATGATAAGTAACTTAAGCCGTGTCCGACTCTATGTGACCCTCCGGACCGTAGCACCCCGGGCTCCTGTGTCCATGGGATTCTCCAAGCAAAAATACCCACTGGAGTGGGTTACCATGCCCTCCTCCAGGGGATCTTCCCAACCCAGGGATCGAATCCACGTCTCATGTCTCCTGTGCTGGCAGGTGGGTTTCTTTACCACTAGCAACACCTGGATGAGTAGAGGGCCATTGTAATGCCATGATTTATTTAGGTAATTCCAAAAAGCAGTAATCACTGAGATTCCTTGAAAATTTTGTATTGAGCACTCTTCCCTGCATGTTACTTATAATTTCTCATTTAATCTTGACAACGGCCCAACACAGTAAATACTGCCATTGTTGTTTCCATTTTATAGATAAGGAAGTTGAGACCACATAGAGATTAACATGATCATACCCTTAGTAAGGATACACACCCAGGCAGTCTTGTTTCAGAGCTATGCTAACATCATGCTACCTCTTTCCCCAAACTTTTTCTTCTCTATTCCTTGCCAGAAGGACTGCATTATTCAGTGTCATTACTTTAAAATTATGGCAAAGAGACATCTGTTGAATGTTAATATTTCAGTAATAGGATGCATGAGAAGGATGAGATGCTACAGCCGAGACCTGACTTGGGAGACGTCAAACTAGGCTGCCCAAATGATGCATCAAGGCACCAAAATCAAATGAAAAAAACCGGTAAAGGCAACTTTCTCTATCCCACACGTACTTCCATGATTGTCCTTAACAACTATTGAAAATCTTTTCAGGCAATAGGCTTTGTCCTCCTTGGGCCCTGTACCATGAATCCTCATCTAGCATGGTGTGTGACTGCAGCCTCATCTCTGTTACCAGCATGGGTAGTTTGAACTTGCAGCCCTAAGAATATTCCCTGTGGGAAACCTAGGTACCTGTCAGTCAATGGAGCTTGCTCGTCACCTGATGCCTCTCCCCCACTAGGATCACAATTCTTTTTTATTTCATTTGCCTCATTTCCAACCTATATCCCAGCAATTTCATCCCTGTGGAAATTAAGCATTGCTTTGAACACCTCATTGCTTAAGTGGTCCAGATGTCTTGCAAAAAGTCACACAGACTCTCTCTGCTATCTCATGTCTTCCAACAGCTTAGTGATTATCAAGAATCCAATCTTCCTCCAAACTAATCACCTCAAAGCTTGCTCTACCTCACACCTAAAGCTTTGAACATTTCTGCTACTTAGCAAAATATTGTCTTGCCTTACCTCTGTCCCACTGGGAAAGAGGCAATATAGGATATTATCTAGGTTCTCCGAGAATAGCTGAGTCTGCATCATGGGGGACATATATTGTCCTATTTTCTGACTCTTGATATTTTCTCTTTTATTCTCATCTTCCAGGCCTCCCATGCTCCTTTATCTGAGTTCCCAGTTGGGATAGGAAGGAAAGGGGCAGGTCACAACCTTTAAAAGAATGGTGCGAGTGTTAAGAAGAACAGGATATGACAAAAATTGATTAAAATCTCCTAGGTCCAAGATGGCAGAAGATTCCAATTCCAGTGTACCTTGAGCCTCATTATACGCTCACTGTCATACACTGGCATGCTAAATGGCACAGGTTTCCCTAGTGGCTCAGATGGTAAAGAATCTGCCTCCAGTGCAGGAGACGACTTCATGTTCAATTCCTGAATCTGGAAGATCCCCTGGAGAAGGAAATGGCAACTCTCTCCAGTATTCTTACCTGGGGAATCCTATGGACAGAGGAACCGGGTGGGCTACAGCCCATGGATAACTAAGAACTGGACACAACTGAGCAACTAGCACTTTCCTTTCCACTAAATGACACATCCATGGTGCCATGAGAGTTCCAAGGCCAACCATAAAAGGTCAAAAAGTGGGTGGTGTCCCAATTCCTAGAAATCCCCATCCCTTCTCCAAGATAGACTATTCCTCCCACTCCTTAGCCTATAAAATTACCCAGCCCCTCAAATTAACCATCCCATATTTGGGGCCTACCTCTTGTCTTCTGAGATATCCCACATATTGTCTATGGAGTGTGTATCTCTCTAACTAATACTTTCACTTCATTGTCTCGCTCTTGAATTCTTCCCTGCAGAAAACTAAGGACCCTTACTTGGTGGTCTATCCCAGGGACTCACCAGAGACCTGGGGCATGGCCATCCAATCACATCTTCATTTTCTTGCATCAAAGACTTTGAGTGCCAAGCCCACACAGACTGTGACAGCATTTACTTCTATCACTAGCTGGAAACATTATGAAAATCTACACTGAAGGAAACTTTTTCAAGCTGAGCTTCTGTCAAGCAATTGGAGGAGCATGTGGTTTTGTGGTAATATTTGTCATAGTGAGTTGTGAAAGTGGCTAAGAGTTGTGAATGGTAGATGACTAGTTCTGTGCTCACAGGGCTGTGTGAAGGGTGCTCTAGCCATTACCCATCAGTTTCTGGTCTCTTCCAAAGCTGATAAAAATCCCTCATTTTTTGACACAATATCACAGGCTATTTTTTCATAAAAATATTTTCACATGTGGAATAAAAATTACCATTTGATAGGTTTCCAATGGAAATTATTTGAAGAAAAAATAGCTTGTTTGACTAGGGCAGAACTTTTTTAGTAGAGCATCTCAATGCAATTATTCTTTCTCTTATAGGTTAATTCAACACATATGGACCAGGTCATATGCTAGGAGCTTAGCATACATGTGGGTTTATAATCTAACTAGGGAAAAAAAAATTATATATTTGCGTCCTCAGATGACCAGGTTAAATCACACATGACAAGCAGGAAAAGGATAAAACCTGTTTGAGAGAGTCTGGCAAATTGGAACAACTAAAATAAATTCAATATGGCTAGAGCAAGGTGAGAGAGTGATAAGCCATGACATGATCCCAGAGGAGAGAGAGAGAGCATGCAAAAGGGAGTACGTGAGCATATACTGGGGACATCTTCCTGGCTGATGAGAAATTATTGTAAAATTTTAAGCAGTAGCATGACATGATCAGAGTTTTCCTTTTAAAGGATTATGCTGGTTTCAATAAGGAGATAAGTAGGAGTAACAAGAAGAAAGATGTAGTGGCTTTGAAGAGGCTGGTGATGGGATATAGAGAAAGCTGAAAGAAAAGAATAGAAAAATTGGACAAAATTGACATTGTTCAGAAGAGTGAAACTTTTAAATATGGTAAATCCCTATTCTCATGATCTGAGCAAATGCACCTACCTCACTAGTTTCAGTTAAAATCAGCCTGCCCCTTCCTGAATTATGTTTCAACCACAATAATCTTCTTTCAGTTCCTCGACTTCAAAAACTCTTTGCCACTCTTGGTCCTTTTCATATACATTCCCTCTTCCCAGAATGCTCTCTCTGATCCTGTTCATGCAAAATCTTCCCTCCTGGAAGCTTGTCCTGAATCTCTGATCTAGATTAAATATTTGCATTTCACACTGATTTTTGTGTATGTCAGTTACACTTGAGTATTTCTGTATGGAGAAGGATAGTCTCCCATCACAGTAGGGACCCTGTCTACCTTGCTCTTTAGCTTATTCCCATGGGTAGGACCCTGCCTACACAAAGTAGGCATGCAACATGTGTTTTTAAATATAAGAAAACTCTAATGGTGAATCTTTATTAAGTCTATCTCAATTAATTTGGCTACTATGGTAAAATTAGTGTGACCAAAATATTTGGTACACTTGGGTTATTGCTGGGGAAAGATGCTTGATAATGACTACTGTATACAGGTGATGATCATGGACTTTCAGTTGGCAAAATAGGCTACCTGGGCTAAACTCCCATGGTTCCTAATCTTCATTTCATAGTTTCATAACTTTCAGAGATTTTAAGAGTACTGATGCTTAGGTCTCATCTCAGAGCAACTGAATCAGAATCTCATAATCTTGAAGGTGGGCACTGGATTTTTAGATTATCATGATGATTCAATATATATAATAGATTACTACTAGGTAACATTTATTGACTATATCTGACAAAAACCACAAATGTATAGATGTAGTGACCAGTATATTTCTTCACTACTAAACTGACAAAACCAGCAACCGTATCATTACCAACACTGCAAACCACTTGTTCAGACTCTCTAAAACATCTACTAGGTACCTATTATGCATCATTACTCCAGTAGGTAATAGAAATGCTGACATTATTATGACTGAGGGTAACTAGAAATACTATTTCCTACGCAGATGACACCATCCTTATGGCAGAAAGTGAAGAACTAAAGAGCCTCTTGATGAAAGTGAAAAAGAGTGAAAAAGTTGGCTTAAAGCTCAACATTCAGAAAACTAAGATCATGGCATCTGGTCCCATCACTTCATGGCAAATAGATGGGGAAACAGTGGAAACAGTGTCAGACTTAATTTTTTGGGTCTCCAAAATCACTGCAGATGGTGACTGCAGCCATGAAATTAAAAGACGCTTTCTCCCTGGAACAAAAGTTTTGACCAATCTAGAGAGCATATTAAAAAGCAGAGACATTACTTTGCTGACAAAGGTCCACCTAGTCAAAGCTATGGTTTTTCCAGTAGTCATGTATGGATGTGAGAGTTGGACTATAAAGAAAGCTGAGTGCCGAAGAACTGATAATTTTGAACTGTGATGTTGGAGAAGACTCTTGAGAGTCCCTTGGGCTTCAAGGAGATCCAACCAATCCATTCTAAAAGAAATTAGTCCTGAATATTCATTGGAGGACTGGTGCTGAAGCTGAAGCTCCAATACTTTAGCCACCTGATGAGAAGATCTGACTCATTTGAAAAGACCCTGATGCTGGGAAAGATTGAAGGCAGGAGGGGAAGGGCATGACAGAAGATGAGATGGTTGGATGGCATCATCAACTCAATGGACATGAGTTTGAGTAAACCCCGGGAGATGGCAATGGACAGGGAGGCCTGGCATGCTGCAGTCCATGGGGTTGCAAAGATTCAGACATGACTGAGTGAATGAACTGAACTGAACCTGAGATAATAATACATAGTGGTTGCCAATTCTATAATATGCCAGATTGTGTATTGGGAATTACTTATTAATATTCTCATTGATTGAACTCTGAAAACCCTTGTCTCCATATTTTATTTTCTAATCCAGTTATGCTTATGTTTATTTTTTCTTCTTATATATGCTTTTGTAGTGTTTCTATGAACTAAACTTTTTAATGTTATACATTAGACATAGTTATAAAATAAAAGAATGTCTACTAAGATTCATCTGTCTGTGCCTGTGACTTTCTCTCTTCTTCAAATTACAAAGGAGGTTACTAATGAATTACTCAGAACAATTCTTATTTTATAGGAGAAAAAGTATCTTGATTTCTGCACAGAAATTGTGTTTACAAGCATACCTTGAAGATATAGTGAGTTCAATTTCAGACTACCACAATAAAGTGAATAATTCAGTAAAGTGAGTTACAGGAATTTTTGACTTCCCAATGCATATAAAAGTCATTTTTACACTGTGGTGTAGTTTATTAAGTGTGTAATAACATTACGTCTGAAAAAATTATGTACATTACTAAAAATACTGTATTGCTAAAATTTCTAAAGGCATGGAAGCATGGAGGCTGCGAAAGCCGCGTGGAAGCGCGGCTGAGAGGAGCTACACCACGTGCAAGGTCAGGGGCAGCAACCCAGTGGCGCTACCCCACGTACAAGGTAAGGAGCAGCGGCTGCACTTTGCTGGAGCAGCCGTGAAGAGATACCCCGTGTCCAAGGTAAGAGAAACCCAAATAAGATGGTAGGTACTGAGAGAGGGCATCAGAGGGCAGACAGACTGAAACCACAGTCACAGACAACTAGCCAATCTGATCACATGGACCACAGCCTTGTCTAACTCAATGAAACTAAGCCATGCCATGTGGGGCCACCCAAGACAGACGGGTCATGGTGGAGAGGTCTGACAGAATGTGGTCCACTGGAGAAGGGCATGGCAAACCACTTCAGTATTGCCTTGAGAAACCCATGAACAGTATGAAAAGGCAAAAAGATAGGACACTGAAAGATGAACTCCCCAGGTCAGTAGGTGCCCAATATGCTACTGGAGAAGAGTGGAGAAATAACTCCAGAAAGAATGAAGGGAAGGAGCCAAAGCAAAAACAACACCCAGTTGTGGATGGGAATGGTGATAGAAGCAAGGTTTGAAGTTGGAAAGAGCAATATTGCATAGGAACCTGGAATGTTAGGTCCATGAATCAAGGCAAATTGGAAATGGTCACACAGGAGATGACAGGAGTGAACATCGACATTCTAGGAATCAGTGAACTAAGATGGACTGGAATGGGTGAATTTAACTCAGATGACCATTATATCTACCACTGTGGGCAGGAATCCCTTAGAAGAAATGGAGTAGCCATCAGAGTCAATACAAGAGTCTGAAATGCAGTACTTGGATGCAATCTCAAAAACAACAGAATGATCTCTGTTCGTTTCCAAGGCAAACCATTCAATATCACAGAGATCCAAGTCTATGCCCTGACCAGTAATGCTGAAGAAGCTGAAGCTGAATGATTCTATGAAGACCTACAAGACCTTCTAGAACTAACAACCACAAAAGATGTCCTTTTCATTATAGAGGACTGGAATGCAAAAGTAGGAAGTCAAGAAACACCTGGAGTAACAGGAAAATTTGGCCTTGGGGTACAGAACAAAGCAGGGCAAAGGCTAATAGTGTTCTGCCAAGAGAATGCACTGGTAATAGCAAACACCCTCTTCCAACAACACAAGCGAAGACTCACTCTACACATGGACATCACCAGATGGCCGACATAAAAATCAGATTGATTATATTCTTTGTAGCCAAAGATGGAGAAGCTCTATACAGTCAGCAAAAACAAGACCAGGAGCTGACTGTGGCTCAGATCATGAACTCCTTATTGCCAAATTCAGACTGAAACTGCAAAAAGTGGAGAAAACCACCAGACCATTCAGGTATGACCTAAATCAAATCCCTTCTGACTGTACAGTGGAAGTGACAAATAGATTTAAGGGACTAGATCTGATAGACAGAGTGCCTGATGAACTATGGACAGAGGTTCATGACATTGTAAAAGAGACAGGAATCAAGACCATCCCCAAGAAAAAGAAATACAAAAAAACAAAATGGCTGTCTGAGGAGGCCTTACAATAGATGTGAAAAGAAGGGAAGTGAAAAGCAAAGGAGAAAAGGAAAGATATACCCATTTGAATGCAGAGTTCCAAAGAATAGCAAGGAGAGATAAGAAAGCCTTCCTCAGGAACAATGCAAAGAAATAGAGGAAAACAATAGAATGGGAAAGACTAGAGATCTCTTCAAGAAAATTAGAGATACCAAGGGAACATTTCATGCAAAGATGGGCTTAATAAAGGACAGAAATAGTATAGACCTAACAGAACCAGAAGATATTAAGAAGAAGTGGCAAGAATACACAGAAGAACTGTACAAAAAAGATCTTCATGACCCAGATAATCACGATGGTGTGATCACTCACCTAGAGGAAGATATCCTGGAATGTGAAGTCAAGTGGGCCTTAGGAAGCATCACTATGAACAAAGCTAGTGGAGGTGATGGAATTCCACTTGAGCTATTTCAAATCCTCAAAGATGATGCTGTGAAAGTGCTGCACTCAAAATACCAGCAAATTTGGAAAACTCAGGAGTGGCCACAGGACTGGAAAAAGTCAGTTTTCACTCCAATCCCAAAGAAATGCCAAAGAATGCTCAAACTACCACACAATTGCACTCATCTCGCACGCTAGTAAAGTAATGCTCAAAATTCTCCAAGCCAGGCTTCAGCAATATGTGTACCATGAACTTCCAGATGTTCAAGCTGGTTTTAGAAAAGGCAGAGGAACCAGAGATCAAATTGCCAACATCATCTGGATCATTGAAAAAGCAAGACAGTTCCAGAAAAACATCTATTTCTGCTTTATTGACTAGGTCAAAGCCTTTGACTGTGTGGGTCACAATAAACTGTAGAAAATTCTGAAAGAGATGGGAATACCAGACCACCTGACCTGCCTCTTGAGAAACCTGTATGCAGATCAGGAAGCAACAGTTAGAACTGGTCATGGAAAAACAGACTGGTTCCAAATATGAAAAGGAGTATGTCAAGGCTGTATACCTGTCACCTTGCTTATTTAACTTATATGCAGAGTACATCATGAGAAATGCTGGGCTGGAGGAAGCACAAGCTGGAATCAAGATTGCCAGGAGAAATATCAATAACCTCAGATATGCAGATGACACCACCCTTATGGCAGAAAGTGAAGAACTAAAGAGCCTCTTGATGAAAGTGAAAGAGGAGAGTGAAAAAGTTGGCTTAAAGCTCAACATTCAGAAAACTAAGATCATGGCATCTGGTCCTATCACTGCATGGGAAATAGATGGGGAAACAGTGTAAACAGTGGCTGACTTTATTTTTATGGGCTCCAAAATCACTGCAGATGGTGATTGCAGGCATGAAATTAAGAGACACTTACTCTTTAGAAGGAAACTTATGACCAACCTAGACAGCGTACTAAAAAACGGAGACATAACTTTGTCAACAAAGGTCCGTCTAGTCAAGGCTATGGTTTTTCCAGCAGTCATGTATGGATGTGAGAGTTGGACTATAAAGAAGGCTGAGCGCCAAAGAATTGATGCTTTTGAACTGTGGTGCTGGAGAAGACTCTTGAGAGTCCCTTGGACTGCAAGGAGATCCAACCAGTCCATCCTAAAGGAAATCAGTCCTGAATATTCACTGAAAGGACTGATGCTGAAGCTGAAACTCCAATACTTTGGCCACCTGATGTGAAGAGCTGACTCATTTGAAAAGACCATGATGCTGGGAAAGATTGAGGGCAGAAGGAAAAGGGGATGGCAGAGGATGAGATGGCTGGACGTCATCACCATCTCATTGGACATGGGTTTGGGTGGGCTACGGGAGTGGTGATGGACAGGGAGGCCTGGCATGCTCCCGTTCATGGGGTGACAAAGAGTCGGACACCACTGAGCGACTGAACTGAACTGAACTAACCATTATCTGATCTTTAAGGAAATCCTATACATATTTTTTTTCTTTGTTGGTGGAGAGTCTTGTCTTAATGCTGATGGTTGCTGACTGATTTGGATTGTTGTTAAAGTTGGTTTGGCAATTTAAGACAACAATGAAGTTTGTGACATAGATTGACTTTTCTTTTTACAAATGATATCTCTGCAGCATGCAATGTTATTTGATAGCCCGCAGTAAAATATATTTTAAAATTGGAGTTAATCCTCTCAATTCTTGCCTCTGCTATAACAACCAAGTTTATGTAATATTCTAATTCCCTTCTTGTAATTTCAATAATCTTCACAGCATTATCACTAGGAGTAGATTCCATTTCAAGAAACCATTTTCTTTCATCATCCTTAAGAAGCACCTCTTCATCCATTCAAGTTTATCATGAGATTACAATTCAGTTACATATTCAGGCTCCACTTTTAGTTCTCTTACTATATCCAGCACATCTGCAGTTAGTTTCTTCACTGAAGTCTTGAACCTTTCAAAGTCACCCATGAAGACTGGAATCAACTTCTTCCAAACTCTTGTTATTAATGTTGATGTTTTTCGCTCCTCCCATTAATCATAAATATTCTTCAAGGCATCTGGCATGGTGAATCTTTTCTAGAGTTTTTATTTTTTACTTTCCCTAGATCCATCAGAAGAATAGCTAGTTAAAACAGCTGTAGCCTTACAAAATGTGTCTCATTAAAAATACTTATCAGAGCTCTTAAATGACCAGGTACATTGTCAACAAGCATAAATATTTCAAGAGGAATCATTTTTTTCTGAGTAGCAGGTCTTAACAGTGTACTTAAAAATATTTAGTAAACAACATCGTAAACATGTGTGCTTTCAGCCCTTTTTTTTAATCTGTTCCTTTCATAGAGCACAGAGTAGAATCATTATAATTCTTAAGGGATCTAGGATTTTTGAAATGGGAAATAAGTATTGGCTTCAACCTAAAGCTCCCAGCTTCATTAGCCTGTAACAAAGAAATCAGCCTCTCCTTTGAAGCCAGACATTGACTTCTTCTCTCGAGCTATGAAAAAGTCCTAGATGGCATCTCCTTCCAATATAAGGCTGTTTCATCTACATAGAAAATCTGTTATTTAGGGTAGCCACCTTTATTAGTTATTGTAACTAGATCTTCTGGATAATTTGCTGAAGCTTCTACATCAGCACATGTCACTTCACCTTGCACTTTTATGTTATGGAGACAGCTCCTTTCCTTAAACCTCATAAAAAAACCTCTTTAAGCCTCAAATTTCTGCAGTTTCCTCACCTCTTTCAGCCTTCTCAGAAATGGAGAATTAGAGTCTTGATCTGGATTAGACTCTTAAGGGAATGTTGTGGCTGGTTGGATCTTTGTTTCAGATTATTAAAACTTTTCTTGTATAAAAAATCAGCTGATTCTTTTTTATCATTCATATGTCTATTGGAGTAACACTATTAATTTCCTTCAGGAGCTTTTCCTATGCATTCACAACTTGGCTAACTTTGGAGTAAAGAAGCCTAGCTTTCAGCCTGTTTTGGCTTTCAACATGCCTTTCTTACTAAGCTTAATCATACCTGGCTTTTGATTTAAAGTGAGAGATATAATAGAATTCTATCAAATATTTATAGAAGAGTTAATTACTATCCTTCTCAAACTCTTCCAAAAAGTTGCAAAGAAGAATTCTTAAGCTCATTCTACAAGGCCACAATCACTTTGATACCAAAAACAAATATATCACACTCAAAAAAGAAAATTACAGATCAATATCACTGATGAACAAACATGCAAAAATCCTCAGCAAAATAGTAGCACATAGGATCCCACACCAAATTAAAGGGATCACATACCATGATCAAGTGGGGTTTATCCCACAGATGCAGCAACTCTTCAATAAATGCAAATCAACCAATGTGATACATGTTAACAAACTGAAAAATTAAAACCATATGATCTCTTTGAATTATTATTTTCTCAGGGTATATGCCAAGTTGGGTGGGGGTGGGGTGTAAGGAAGGTCCAAGAGGGAGAGAATACATGCATACATATAGCTGATTCATTTCATTGCACAGTGGAAACAAACATAACATTGTAAAGCAAATATATCTAAGTTGGTACATATATATATATATATATATATATATATATATATATATATGATCATCTCAATAGATGCAGAAAATACTTTTGACAAAATTCAACACCATTTATGATAAAAACTCTTCAGAAAGTGGGCACAGAGGGAACAAACCTCAACACGATAACGGTCATATACAGTAAACCCATAGCAATCATCATTTTCAATGGTGAAAAACCGAAAGCATTTCCTCTAGAATCAAGAATAAGACAAGGATGTTTCCACTCTCCACTATTATTTAGCATAGTTTTGAAAATCCTAGCCACAGCAACCAGAGAAGAAAAAGAAAAGAAATTCAAATTTTAAAAGAAGTAAAACTGTCATCGTTTGCAAATGGTGTGATACTATACATCATGCTGGTGCTCAGCCATTAAGCTGTGTCCAGATCTTTGCAACCCCATGGACCGCAGCCTCTGTCCATGAGATTTTCCAGGCAAGAAAAGATTTTTTCCAGGCAAGATTTTCCAGGCAAATCTTTTCCAAAAGATTTCTTTCCAAGCAAGATTTTCCAACCCATGACATTTCTTTCTACAGGGGATCTTCCTGACCCAGGGATCTAACCTGCATCTCCTTTATTGGCAGGAGAATTCTTTACCACTGAGCCACCAGTAATTCTAACTGAGCTTTTTCAAATCCTAAAAGATGATGCTGTTAAAGTGCTGTACTCAATATGCCAGCAAATTTGGGAAATTCAGCTGGAAAAGGTCAGTTTTCATTCCAAACCCAAAGAAAGGCAATGCCAAAGAATGTTCAGCCTACCACACAATTGCGCTCATCTCACATGCTAGGAAATTAATGCTCAAAATTCTCCAAGTGAGGCTTCAACAGTACGTGAACCGAGAAATTCCAGATGTTCAAGCTGGGTTTAGAAAAGGCAGAGGGATGAGAGATCAAATTGCCAACATCCGCTGGATCATCGAAAAAGCAAGAGAGTTCCAGAAAAACATCTACTTCTTCTTTATTGACTACGCCAAAGCCTTTGACTGTGTGGATCACAACTGTGGAAACTTTCTCAAGAGATGGGAATACCAGACCACCTTACCTGCCTCCGGGCTTCCCTTGTGGCTCAGCTGGTAAAGAATCTGCCTGCAATGCAGGAGACCTGGGTTTGATCCCTGGGTTGGGAAGATCCCCTGGAGAAGGGAAATGCTACCCACTCCAGTATTCTGGCCTGGAGAATTCCATGGACTGTATAGTCCATGAAGTTGCAAAGAGTTGTACATGACTGAGCGACTTTAACGTTCATATTCACATTACCTGCCTTCTGAGAAATCTGTATGCAGGTCAAGGAGCAACAGTTAGGACTGGACATGCAACAACAAAATGGTTCATAATTGGGAAAGGGGTACATCAAGGCTGTACTCACCTTGCTTATTTAACTTATATACAGAGTACATCATGCGAAATGCCAGGCTGGACAAAGCACAAGCTGGAATCAAGATTGCCGGGAGAAATATCAATAACCTCAGATATGTAGATGACACCATTCTCCTGGCAGAAAGCAAAGAGAAATGAAAAGCCTCTTGATGAAGGTGAAAAAGAAGAGTGAAAAAGCTGGCTTAAAACAGCATTAGATCATGGCGTCTGGTCCCATCGCTTCATGGCAAATAGATGGGGAAACAATGGAAACAGTGACAGACTTTATTTTCTCGGGCTCCAAAATCACTGCTGATGGTGACTACAGCCATGAAATTAAAAGATGCTTACTCTTTGATAGAAAACCTATGACAAACCTAGACAACATACATTAGCAGAGACATTACTTTGCTGACAAAGGTCCATATAGTCTAAGCTATGTTTTTTCCAGTAGTCATGTATGGATGTGAGAGGTGGACCATAATGAAAGCTGAGTGCTGAAGAATTGATGCTTTTGAACTGTGGTGTCGGAGAAGACTCTTGAGAGTCCCTTGGACTGCAAGGTGATCATACCAGTCCATCCTAAAGGAAATCAGTCCTGAATACTCATTGGAAGGACTGATGGTGAAGCTGAAGCTCCAATACTTTGGCCACCTGATGCGAAGAGCTGACTCATTAGAAAAGACCCTGATGCTGGGAAAGACTGAAGGCAGGAGGAGAAGGGGACAACAGAGGGTGACATAGCCACCAACTCGATGAACATCAGTTTGAGCAAGCTCCGGGTGTTGGTGATTGACAGGGAGGTCTGGTGTGTTGCAGTCTATGGAATCACAAAGAGTCAAACACCACTGAGCAACTGAACTAGAACTAGAGCCACCAGAGGAGCCCTTATACTATATATAAAAATCCTAAAGATGACACCAGAAAACTACTAAAGCTCATCAATGAATTTGAAAAAGTTGCAGGATCCAAAATTAATTCTCAAAAATCTCTTACATTCCTATACACTAACAAAAATAAGTCCTAAACAAAGATTAAGGAAACAATTCCATTTACCACAGTAACAGAAGAATAAAATAGAATAAAGCTTCCTAAAGAGAGAAAAGATCTATACTCAGAAAACTATAAGGTACTGATGAAAGAAACAAAATACATTCATGAAAAAATCAGAGATTACACAAACAGATGGAGAGATATGCCATGTTCCTTGATTCAAAAAATCAATGTTGTGAAAATGGCTATACTACCCAAAGCCATCAACAGATTCAATGCAATCTCCATCAAAGTACCAATGGCCTTTTTCACAGAGTTATAACAAAAAGTTGTACAATTTGTATGGAAACACACATACAAACAAAGCCTTAATAATCAAAGCAATCTTGAGAAAGGAAAACAGAGCTGGAGGAATCAAGCTCTCTGATTTCAGACTATAATGCAAAGCTACAGTCATCAAGACTCTATTTTCCTGGCACAAAAACAGAAATATAGACCAGTGTAACAGGATAGAAACCCCAGAGATAAACACTATCTCCTATGGTCCCCTAATCTTTGGTGAAGGAGGCAAAAATAAAAAATGGAGAAAAAACTGTCTTTTCAATAAGTGGTGTTGGGAAAACTGGACAGCTACATGTAAAATAATGAAATTAGAATACTCTCTAACACTATACACAAAAATAAACTCAAAATGGATTGAACACATAATTGTAGGGCCAGACATTACAAAGCTCTGAGGGGAAAACATAGGCAGAACATTCTTTGACATAAACTGAAGCAAGATCTTTTTTATTATTTTTAATCGGAGGATAATTGCTTTACAATATTGTGTTGGTTTCTACCATACAAGAGTGTGAGTCAGCCGTACATATACATATATCCCCTTCCTCTTGAACCTCCCTCCTACCCCTCACCTCATCCCACCCCTCAGGTTGTCACAGAGCACAGGGTTGAACTCCCTGTATTGTATAGCAATTTCCCACTAGCTATTTTACATATGGTAATGTATATATTTCAATGCTACTCTTTTAATTCATCCCACCCTCTTCTTCCCCCACTGTGTCTACAAGTTTTCTATGTCTGTATCTCTATTTCTGGCTTATAAATAGGTTCATCAGTACCATTTTTTTCTAGATTCTATATGCATATGTGTTAATATATTTACTTTTCTCTTTCTGACTTACTTCACTCTATATAACAGGTTCATACACCATCAGTTCCTTTTTATGGTTGAGTGATATTATATTGTATATATGTATCAAAATTCCTTTATCCATTCATCTGTTGATGGGCATCTAGGTTGCTTCTATGTCCTGGCTATTATAAATAGTGCTGCAATGAACATTGGGATGTGTATATGCTTTTGAATTATGGTTTTCTCAGGGTATATGCCCAGTAGTGGGATTGCTGGGTCATATGGCAGTTTCATTCCTAGTCTTTTAGGAAATCTCTATACTGTTCTCCATAGTGCCTATATCAATTTATATCCCCACCAACAGCGCAAGAGGGTTTCCTTTTCTCCACATCCTCTCCAGCATTCTTCATTGTTTGTAGATTTTTTGATGACAGCCATTCTGATTGGTTTGAGGTGATACCTCATTGTAGTTTTGATTTGCCTTTCTCTAATAATGACTCTTTACTGTCTGAGCCACCAGAGAAGCCCAATAATGAGTGATGTTGAGCATGTTTTCATGTGTTTATTGGTATTGGTTTCATGTGTTTATCTGTATGTTTTCTTTGGATAAATACCTGTTTAGGTCTTCTGCTTATGTTTTGATTGGGTGGTTTGTTAATCCTTTGTCAGTTGCTTCCTTTGCAATTATTTTCTCATTCTGAGGGTTCCCTTTTCATCTTGTTTGTAGTTTCCCTTGCTGTGCAAAAGTTTTTAAGTTTTATTAGGCTCCATATGTTTATTTTTGTTTTTATTTCCATTACTCTGGAGGTGGGTCATAGAGGATCTTACTGTGATGTATGTCATACAGCGTTCTACCTATGTTTAACTCTAAGAGTTTTACTGTTTCTGGTCTTACATGCAGATCTTTAATCCGTTTTGAGTTCATTTTTGTGTATGGTGTTGGGAAGTGTTCTGATTCCTCTCTTTTGCATGGAGCGTCCAGTGTTCTCAGCTCCACTCACTGAAGAGGCTGTCCTTTCTTCACTGCACATTCTTGTCTCCTTTGTCAAAGATAAGGAGCCAGTATGTGCAGGAGTTTATCTCTGGGCTTTCTACCTTGTTCCATGGATCTGTATTTCTGTTTTTGTGCCAGTACCATACTGTTTCAATGACTGTAGCTTTGTAGTATATCTGAAGCCAGGAAGGTTGATTCCTCCAGCTCTGTTTTTCTTTAAGATTGCTTTGGCTATTTGGGGTCTTTTGTGCTTCCAAACAAATTGTAAAATTATTTGTTCTAGGTCTGAAAAAAAAAATGCCTTCGGTAATTTATAAGGATTGCATTGAATCTGTAGTTTGCTTTAGGTAGTCTAGTCATTTTCACAATATTTATTCTTCCAGTCCAGGAACATGGTATGTCTTTCCATCTGTTTGTGTCGTCTTTGATTTCTTTCATCAGTGTCTTACCATTTTCTGCATACAGGTCTTTTGTCTCCTTAGGTAGGTTTATTCCAAGGTGTTTTATTATTTTTGTTGAAATGGTGAATAGGATTGATTCCTTAACTTCTTTTTCTGATTTTTCATTGTTAGTGTATAGGAATGCAAAGGATTACTGTGCATTGATTTTGCATCCTATGACTTTTCTTCTAAATTCACTGATTAGCTCTAGTAATTTTCTGATAGTGGGAGCAAGATCTTTCTTGACCCACCTCCTAGAGTAACGAAAATTAAAACAAAAGTAAGCAAATGGGACCTAGTAAAGTTTAAAAGCTTTTGCATAGCAAAGGAAACCATAAAATAGACAAAAAGACAATGCTCAGATTGGGAGAAAATATATTCAAAGAAGCAATTGACAAAGGATTAATCTCCAAGATATACAAACAGCTCATGTAACTCAATAACAGAAAACATACAACCCAATCAAAAAAAGAGCAGAAGACCTAAACAGACATTTCTCCAAAGAAGACATACAGGCACAGGCATATGCACATGAAAAGATGCTGAACATCAATCATTATTAAAGAAATGTAAACCAAAACTATAATAAAGTTTCACCTCACACTGCTCAGAATAGCCATAATCAAAAAATCTACAACAATAAATGCTGGAGAGGATGTGGAGAAGAGGGAACCTTCTTACACAATTGGTGGGAATGTAAATTGATAAATCCCCTATGGATACCAGTATAGAGATTCCTTAAAAAACTAAAAATAGAACTACCATTTGACTCAACAATCTCACTCTGGGCACATACCAGGAGAAAACCATAATTCAAAAAGATAC
This sequence comes from Okapia johnstoni, assembly GCA_024291935.2. Lineage (NCBI taxonomy): Eukaryota > Metazoa > Chordata > Mammalia > Artiodactyla > Giraffidae > Okapia > Okapia johnstoni. Next base: position 27,546,388 of record CM044319.1, on the reverse strand, counting down.
ACACATCCTAATATTCATTGCAGCACTACTTACAATAGGCAGAATATGGAGGCAACCTAAATGCCCAACAACAGAGGAATGGATAAAGAAGTTGTGGTACATATATAGAATGGAATATTACTCTGCCATGAAGTGGAACAAAATTGGGTCATTTGTAGAGACATGGATGGACCTATAGACTGTTATACAGAGTGAAGTAAGTCAGAAAGAGAAAAATAAAAATTGTATATTAGTGCACACATGTGTAATCTAGAAAAATAGCAAAAATGAACTTATTTCCAAAGCAGCAATAGAGACACAGATGTAGAGAACATACATATGGATACCAAGCTGGGGAGAGGGGCTGGGATGGATTGGGAGATTGGTAATGTCATACACACACACACACACACACACACACACACACATATATATATACTATGTATAAAATAGACAACTAAAGAGAACCTACTGCTGTATAGCACAGGGAACTCTACTCAATGGTCTGTGGTGACTTAAATGAGAAGGAAATCCAAGGAAGAGGGTATCTATATGTACCTGTGGCTGATTCATTTTGATATATAGCAGTAACTATATAGTCCATGAAATTCTCCAGGCCAGAATATTGGAGTGGGTTAGCCTTTCCCTTCCAGGGGATCTTCCCAATCCAGGGATTGAACCCAGTTCTCCCACATTGCAGGCAGATTCTTTACCAGCTGAACCACAAGTGAAGCCCAAGAATGCTGGAGTGGGTAGCCTATCCCTTCTCCAGCAGATCTTCCCAAACCAGGAATCAAACCAGTGCATTGCAGGTGGATTCTTTACCAACTGAGCTATGAAGGAAGCCCACTATGTATGAAATAGACAACTAAAGAGAAGCTACTGCTGTATAGCACAGGGAACTCTAGTCAATGCTCTGTGGTGACCTAAATGGGAAGGAAATCCAAGGAAGAGGGCATATATGTGTACATGTGGCTGATTCACTTTGCTATATAGCAGAAACTTATACAACATTGTAAAGCAACTGTACTCCAGTTAAAAATATATATAAAATAAAAAAGAGAGATATGCAACTCATCATTTCATTGAAGATCTGGCAGCCACTGTAGGGTTGCTAGCTGGTATAATTTCAATATCTCTGTGTCTCAGGGAACAGGGAGGTCTGAGCATAAGGAGATAGTTGGGGGACCCAATATCAGTGGAGCAGTCAGAACACATATTATTAAGCTCACCATCTTATATGTGTGCAGTTCATGGTGCCCCCAAACAATTACAATAGTAACTTCAATGACAACTGATCATCAAAACAAATAATGAAAAAATTTAAATATTATGAGAATTGCCAAAATGTGACACAGAAACATGAAATAAACAAATGTTGTTGGTCAACTGGTGATGACCTACTTGCTCAACTCAGTGTTGTCACAAAATTCAGTTTTTTTTAATGCATTATTTGTGATGCACAATAGGGTAAAGCACAATAAAATAAGATATGGCTGTATTAGAATTTAGGAAAAAGAAACATTTAGTCTACTTTTGTTGTTTTCTGATTAAGTATAACCCTTCTACTCTCTAGTGCTAATTTCTGTTCAAATACAAGGAATCCAGGAATCCATATACTTTGTCTATAACTCTTTGTTACTTTGTATATAGATCAGAGAATGCATGGTGAAAAACTAGCAGAACTTCGTAAGATTTCTCTCTCTGTAAATTTAACCAAACTACATGTCAGTGAGAGGTATATGCAACCATGGTCTTGCTTCAATCTCTCAGGCCTACTCTTGGCTTTCTTGAATGTTCCAAGTTGCAACTGATTTGCAAACATCATTACCAGTGGAAATATTTTTCATCATTCTAGGTACCCTTCCAGCACTATTATGCAGAATAAAGAGGCACTTCGCTTACTTTCCACGTCATTTGCTGATGATTTCACCCAACTGGAGAAAGTCTCAAGCCTGCTTCTATTCAGAGCCCTTGTCTCATTCTGTCATACCAGTTTTTTTTTTGTCATGTTAATTCTCTGTATTGGATGGGAGTTGAAATATGACAGTAATTATGAAATATATAGGCATCTTCTTTTCATTTCTTAGGACTTTATTCAAATTTCTGCCAAGTTCTAGAGAATTGTCTTGACCAATGAGACCAATGAGCTTTTTCTGTTTTAAATTTTCAGGTTCCCATCAATTATTAAAAAGAGTTGTAATGTAAGAAGTGAAGAAGTTATGGCAATTCAACTGAATGAAAAAAATGTATTCAACCAAGTGCATTTGATTTTAAAACATATTCTAAAAGGAGGGAAAAAATCACAATAATAAAATGGGAATGCAGTATACTACAGAGAAAAGAAACAGGATTTAGAGGCCGTATTGACAAAGAACTGAAATCAGTTTCTGCCAGTGCTAGTGCTATAATCTGAAGCTTTGGGCAGTTTAACCCAATAATTTCCCCAAAGCCTTGACTTACCTTATTTGTGAAAAAGAATTAATGACTCATGTTAAATAATAGCATTGTTTATATGTTTTCAAAAATATTAAGTTTAGTAAAAACTGCTCTACATTTGTTTAGTTACATCTATTTTCTTGTGACAGTGGTAAAATACTCCAAAATGACAAAGAATATGTATGTCACAGAAGTATGAAAATTAATAGACTGACATTCCTATATATAAGGAACTCTTCTTAAAAACTAGGATCATAAACATGATCCTGAACTCTTGGATCTTACAGCTTATGGATCTTATGTTAACATTGAAATGAAACCTATTATACTCTTTATTATATCAGCTTTAATTTAAGCTACTAGCTTAAAGTTCAGGAAACTTTTTACTGTCATTAAAGTCAAGATAAAATGGAGAAATAGAGTCAGCTGGATAGCACTTTCCTCTTTGCAGTTCTATCACTGTTTAACTTAATAATCACTATACATATTTAATCTCTTTGAACATTAATAAGACAATGTTTGTGAGATGAGCTCCTCTGAGAAAGCAGAATATAAATGCAAGAAATTAAACTTATTGATTCTCAAATGTTGTATAAGGTATTCTACAAGATATGTGCTATTAACAAAAAAGCAAAGCTTTACAAGAAGAAACACCAGAAGAACAACTAAGTGAAGAAGAGATAGTTAATCTACCCAAAAATAATTTAGCATAATGATGGTAAAGATGGGCCAAGATCCTGGTAAAAGAATGAAAACAGAGTATGGGAAGAAACAAGATATGTTTAACAAAGACCTAAAGGTCTAAATAACAAATAAACAGAGATGAAAAATAACTGAAAGGAAAAATACACTGGAAGGAATCAATAGCAGAATAACTGAGGCAAAAGAAAATATTGAGTGAGTTGTAGGACAGAATGGCAAAAATCACAGCCATGGAACAAAATTAAAAAAGAAATTAAGACAGATTAAGAGATCACTTTTCAGTTCAGTCGCTCTGTCGTGTCCAACTGTTTGCAACCCCATGGACTGCAACACGCCAAGCCTCACTGTCCATCACCAACTTCCAGAGTTTACTCAAACTCATGTCCATTGAACCAGTAATGCCATCCAACCATATCATCCTCTGTTGTCGCTTTCTCCTGCTTTTAATCTTTCCCAGCATCAGGGTTTTTTCAAATGAGTCAGCTCTTTGCATTAGATGGCCAAAGTATTGGAGTTTCAGTTTCAGCATCAGTCCTTCCAATGAATACCCAGGACTGATCTGCTTTAGGATGGACTGGTTGGATCTCCTTGTAGTCCAAGGGACTCTCAAGAGTCTTCTCCAACACCACAGTTCAAAGGCATCAATTCTTCGGCACTCAGCTTTCTTTATAGTCCAAGTCTCACATCCATACATGACTACTGGAAAAACAATAGCCTTGACTAGACGGACCTTTGTTGGCAAAGTAATGTCTCTGCTTTTCAATATGCTGTCTAGGATGGTCAAAACTTTTGTTCCAAGGAGTAAGTGTCTTTTAATTTCATGCCTGCAGTCACCATCAGCAGTGATTTTGGAGCCCCCCAAAATAAAGTCTGCCACTGTTTTCACTGTTTCTCCATCTATTTCCCATGAGCTGATGGGATCAGATGCCATGATCTTTGTTTTCTGAATACTGAGCTTTAAGCCAACTTTTTCACCCTCCTCTTTCACTTTTCATCAAGAGGATCTTTAGTTCTTCTTCACTTTCTGCAGTAAGTGTGGTGTTATCTGCATATCTGAGGTTATTGATATTTTTCCCAGCAATCTTGATTCCAGCTTGTGCTTCATCCAAACCGGCAATTGGCATGATGTACTCTGCATATAAGTTAAACAAGCAGGGTGACAATATACAGCCTTGACATACTCCTTTCCTGATTTGGAACCAGTCTGTTGTTCCATATCCAATTCTAATTGTTGCTTCCTGATGTGCATACAAGTTTCTCAAGAGGCAAATCAGGTGGTCTGGTATTCCCATCTCTTTCAGAATTTTCCACAGTTTATTGTGATCCACACAGTCAAAGGCTTTGGCATAGTCAATAAAGCAGAAATAGATGTTTTTTCTGGAATTCTCCTGCTTTTCTCATGATCCAGGGGATGTTGTCAATTTGATCTATAGTTCCTCTGCCTTTTCTAAAACCAGCTTGAACATCTGGAAGTTCACAGTTCACATACTGTTTAAGCCTGGCTTGGAAAACTTTGAGCATTACTTTACTAGCATGTGAGATGAGTTCAATTGTATGGTTTGAACATTCTTTGGCATTGCCTTTCTTTGGGATAGGAATGAAAACCGACCTTTTCCAGTCCTGTGGCCACTGCTGAGTTTTCCAAATTTGCTGGCATAGTGAGTGCAGCACTTTCACAGTATTATCTTTTAGGATTTGAAATAGTTCAAGTTTCTATCACCTCTACTAGCTTTGTTCGTAGTGATGCTTCCTAAGGCCCACTTGACTTCACATTCCAGGATGTCTTGCTCTAGGTGAGTGATAACACCATCATGATTATCTGGGTCATGAAGATCTTTTTTGTACAGTTCTTCTGTATATTCTTGCCACTTCTTAATATCTTCTGTTTCTGTTTGGTCCATACAATTTCTGTCATTTATTGAGCCCATCTTTGCATGAAATGTTCCCTTGGTATCTCTAATTTTCTTGAAGAGATCTCTAGTCTTTTCCACTGTATTGTTTTCCTCTATTTCTTTGCACTGATCACTGAGGAAGGCTTTCTTATATCTCCTTGCTATTCTTTGGACTCTGCATTCAAATGGGTATATCTTTCCTTTTCTCCTTTGCTTTTGGCTTCTCTTCTTTTCACAGCTATTTTAAAAGCCTCCTCAGACAGCCATTTTGCTTTTTTGCATTTCTTCTATATGGGGATGGTCTTGATCTCTGTCTTCTGCACAGTGTCACAAACCTCTGTCCATAGTTCATCGGGAACTCTGCCTATCAGATATAATCCCTTGAATCTATTTCTCACTTCCACTGTAGAATCCTAAGGGATTTGATTTAGGTTATACCTGAATGGTCTAGTGGTTTTCCCTACTTTCTTCAATTTAAGTCTGAATTTGGCAATAAGGGGTTCATGATCGAGCCACAGTCAGCTCCCAGTCTTATTTTTGATGACCGTATAGTGCTTCTCCATCTTTGGCTGAAAAAATATGATCAGTCTGATTTCAGTGTTGACCATCTGGTGATGTCCTTGTGTAGAGTCTTCTCTTGTGTTGCTGGAAGAGGGTGTTTGCTATGACCAAAGAATTCTCTTTGCAAAACTCTACTAGCTTTTGCTCTGCTTCATCCTGTACTCCAAGACCAGAATTGTCTGTTACTCCAGGTGTTTCTTGACTTCCTACTTTTGCATTCCATTCCCCTATAATGAAAAGGACGTCTTTTTTGGGTGTTAATTCTAGAAGATCTGTAGGTCTTCATAGAACCATTCAAATTCAGCTTCTTCAGCATTACTGGTCAGGGCATAAACTTGGATTACCATGATATTGAATGGTTTGTCTTGGAAATGAACAGAGATCATTCTGTCATTTTTGAGACCGCATCCAAGTACTGCATTTCGGACTCATTTGTTGACTATGATGGCTACTCCATTTCTTCTAAGGGATTCTTGCCCACAGTAGTAGATATAATGGTCATCTGAGTTAAATTCACCCATTCCAGTCCATTGTAGTTCACAGATTCCTAAAATGTCAATGTTCACTCTTGCCATCTCCTGTTTGATCACTTCCAATTTGCCTTGATTCATGGGCCTAACATTTCAGATTCTTATGCAATATTGCTCTTTAGAGCATCAGACCTTGCTTCCATCACCAGTCACATCTACAACTGGGTGTTGTTTTTGCTTTGGCTCTATCTCTTCATTCTTTTTAGAGTTATTTCTCCACTGATCTCCAGTAGCATATTGGGCACCTTCTGACTTGGGGAGTTCATCTTTCAGTGTCCTATCTTTTTTGCCTTTTCATACTGTTCATGACATTCTCATGGCAGGAATACTGAAGTGGTGTGTCATTCCCTTCTCCAGTGGACCTCATTTTGTCAGAACTCTCCACCATGACTTGTCCATCTTGGGTGGCCCTACACAGCATGGCTTATTGTTTCTTTGTGTTAGACAAGGCTGTGGTACATGTGACTAGATTGGTTAGTTTTCTGTGATTGTGGTTTTCAGTCTGTCTGCCCTCTGATGGAGAAGGTTAAGAGGCTTATGAAAGCCTCCTGATGGGATATACTGACTGAGGAAGATACTGGGTCTTATTCTGATGGGCAGAGGCATGCTCAGTAAATCATGCTCAGTAAAGTGTCCACTGGGACAACGTTAAATGCAGTGGAATTCTCATGATTGGTGTCCTAGAAGAAGAAGAGAAAGAAAAAGGACCTGAGAAAATATTTGAAGAAGTAATAGCAATACAAGACCAACTTTGCAACAAATGCTAAAGTGAGTTTACTAGGCACATAAGAGAAGTTGACAGCTAGAAACAATAAAATTATGAATGGAAAACTCACCAGTAAAGCAATCATACAGCAGAGGTAGGAAATCATCTGCGCACAAATATGATATCCAATCAGAAAGGATGAGAAGAGTACAAATGCAAGATATTGGAAATACATTCGAATTTAAAAGACCAGCAACTTAAAACCAATCTTGTTTTTATATAGACTGCTATGTCAAAACCTCATGGTAACCACAAACCAAAAATCTACAATAGATACACATACAAAATATGAAAAGGAATCCAAACACAATCAAAGTTAGTCATTAAATCACAAGAGACGAGAACAAAAGAGGAAGAGTAGAAAAAAAGACCTGCAAAAACAAGTCCAAAACAATTAAGAAAATGGCAATGAGAACAAACATATTGATAATTACCTTAAACATAAACGATTTAATTGCTCTAACCAAAAGACTTTGAATGAATGAATGAATACAAAAACAAGACTCATATGTATGCTATCTACAAGAGACTCACTTCAGACTGAAAGTGAGGGGATGGAAAAATTATCCCATGCAAATGGAAATCAAAAGAAAGTTGGAGTGGCAATACACATATCAGACAAAGTAAACTTTAAAATAAAGGTGTTACAAGAGACAAAGAAGGACATTACATATTGATCAAGGGAAGGATCTAAGAAGATAAATTGCAAATATGTATGTGCCCATCATAGGAGCACCTCAGTATATAAGGCAAATACTAATAACAGTCATAAAAGAAGAAATAGACAGTAGCACAATAATAGTGGGAGACTTTAACACCCTACTTTTATCAATAGATTATCCAGAGAGAAAGAAAATCAAAGAGGAAACACAGACCTAAATGACACTTTAGCCTAGACTGACTTAGTTGATATTTATATCCAAGAGCAACAGAATACACAGTCTACTCAAGCGCACATGGAATATTCTCTAGAACTGATCACACGTTGAGCCACAAAGTGGAACTCAGTAAATTTAAGAAAATTAAAATCATACCAAGCATCTTTTCCAAGCACAAAGCTATGAGATTAGAAATCAACTACAAGAAAGACTTGTAAAACACACAAACACAAATATACTACTAAATAACCAGTAGATCATTGAAGAAATCAAAGAGGAAATCAAGAAATGCATAGTGACTAATGAAAATAGAGCTAATGATACAAAATTTATGGAATGTAGCAAAAGCAGTTCTAAGAGGGAAGTTCACAGCAACACAATCTTGCCTTAGGAAACATGAAAAATCTCAAAACAACCTAACCTTATACCTAAAGTACCAGAGAAAGAACAAACAAAACTCAGGTCAGAAGGAAAGAAATCATAAAGATCAGAGCAGAAATAAATGGCATAGAGACCAAGAAAATAGAAAAGATCAATGAAACTAAAAGCTGGTTCTTTGAAAAGGTAAACAAAATTGATACTTTTAGTGAGATTCATCCAAAAATAAGAAAATAAAAGAGAGAGAGGGTCCAAATCAATAAAAGTAGAAATGAAAAAGGAGAAGTCACCATGAACCCCATAAAAATACAAAGAATGATAGGAGACTATACTGCAAGCAACTATGCCAATACAATGGATGACCTAGAAGAAATGGACACATTCTTAGGTATAATCTGAAATGGACACATTCTTAGGTATAATCTCCCAAAACTGAACCAGGAATAGCCATTCAATCCTGGAATGTGAAGTCAAGTGGGCCTTAGGAAGCATCACTACGAACAAAGCTAGTAGAGGTGATAGAAACTTGAACTATTTCAAATCCTAAAAGATAATACTGTGAAAGTGCTGCACTCACTATGCCAGCAAATTTGGAAAACTCAGCAGTGGCCACAGGACTGGAAAAGGTCGGTTTTCATTCCTATCCCAAAGAAAGGCAATGCCAAAGAATGTTCAAACCATACAATTGAACTCATCTCACATGCTAGTAAAGTAATGCTCAAAGTTTTCCAAGCCAGGCTTAAACAGTATGTGAACTGTGAACTTCCAGATGTTCAAGCTGGTTTTAGAAAAGGCAGAGGAACTATAGATCAAATTGACAACATCCCCTGGATCATGAGAAAAGCAGGAGAATTCCAGAAAAAACATCTATTTCTGCTTTATTGACTATGCCAAAGCCTTTGACTGTGTGGATCACAATAAACTGTGGAAAATTCTGAAAGAGATGGGAATACCAGTACCGAAGTACCGAAATGGAAACTGTGATCAAAATTTTCAGCAAATAAAAGTCCAGGGCCATATGACTTCACAGGCAAATTCTATGCAATATTTAGAGATGAGATATAACACCTATGCTTCTAAAACTATTCCAAAAATATTGCAGAGGAAGGAACACCTCCAAATTCATTCTATGAAGCTATCATCACCCTGATGCCAAAACTAGACAAAAACATCATAAAAACAGAAATTATAGGTCAATATCATTGATGAACATAGATATAAAATCCTCAACAAAATAGTAGCAATCTGCATCCAATAACACATTAAAAGGTTCACACCATGATCAAGTCGGATTTACCCCAGGGAAGCAAGGATTTTTCAATATTCACAAATCAGCATCATACATCACGTCAACAAACTAAAGAGTAAAAACCATATGATCATCTCAATAGATGCAAGAAAAGCTTTTAACAAAATTCAACATCCATTTATGGTAAAAACACTCCAGAAAATGGACATAGAGGGAACATACCTCAACATAATAAAGGCCATATATGACAAACCTACAGCTAACATCATGCTCAATGGTGAAAAGCTGAGAGCATTTCTTTGAAGATAAAGAATAAGACAAGAATGCCCACTTTTGCCACTTTTATTCAAAATAGTCTTGAAAGTCCTAGCCATGGCAATCAGTGATGAGAAATAAATAAAAGGAATTCAAATTATAGAAGAAGTAAAACTGTCACTGTTTGCAGATGACATAATACTATACATAGAAAGTCCTAAAGATGTTACCAGAAGACTACCAGAGCTCATCAATTAATTCATTGAAGTTTCAGGGTACAGAATTAATAAACAGAAATCTGTTTCATTTCTATATACTAACAAAAGAGTAGAAAGACAAATGAAAGAAACAATCCCATTTATCATCACATCAAAAAAAAAACACAACTATCTAAGGAGATAAAAGACCTGTACTCTAAAAAATGTAAGATGCTGATAAAGACATCAAAGATGACACAAGCAGATGTAAACACGTACAGTGTTCTTGTATTGGAAGAGTCAACATTGTTATAATGACTATACTACATAAGGCATCTAGAGATTCAATTTATTCTTGATATAAGCAATACCTGAAGATCTATCAATTATCACTCATTTTCCAGTTTATTCTCTTTACAGTGACTTAACCATGTTTGTAGAGATTGAGTCATTTCCATTCTTTATTTCCTAGTTACAAACATTTCACAGGTACAACCATTTTAGCAATGGTTCTAAACTAGGACATGTAAACTGATAAGACTATAAAGGTCAACCATTTAATTGAAAGAGTCTTCCTGGAAGACAGATCTTTGGAAAATCTGAAAAGGTATGCTCATAAGAAGGCCAGTCAACAGCAGTCTGTCATTTAATGTAACTGTTCTCATGCAAATATGGTGGATTGGTGTTGCCTGAGCTTCAACTTTTCAAAAGAAGCTGAAATACAGAATTTTGTTATGAAAGTGAAAAGTGAAAGTGAAGTCAATCTGTCGTGTGTCTGATTCTTTGCAACCCTATGGGCTGTAGCCTGATAGGTCCTCAGTCCATGGGATTTTATTATAAACTTCCACAATTAATATGTTGGCAAATTATTAAACAATTCACATGCACACACACGCACACACACACTGTTGGTCAAACTCTATAACCATATAAGAAGACATCATTGTACCATAGTTTTTCTTAGAGCGAGAATTCAATTTGAATGAAAATACCTAATACTTTTAATACAGATGATAACTTGAAAGTAATAGTTTGTGAGAAGAAAAAGATGGGTATTTATTACTTTGCACTAGAAAAGAGGAATTTGGAGGATAGCAGGAGAAAATGGAAGCAGAAAAATGGACATAATATAATCTATGTATAGCTTATAAAGAGATATAGTCACTGGTGTTGGGGTGAGATCAAAAGACTTCTAAGAATATCTTATTTTTTTTGCTCTCTTTGTAATTTAATTCTCTATCATCTTCCCATTCCTTTAATAAAGACCCCCCCACACACACAAATAATCTCTGTAAATTGTACAAAGGGAAATAAAGCAAAAGAAGTTGCATTCCATGTCTTGATTTCAGCATCTAGTAGAGAGTGGAAATTAGCCATGGGAATTGACATGCATAGAAACAAAAGTTTACAGTTTCAACAACTGGAATCAATCCAAGGGGGATCATGAGAACCAAAGGCCCTGGGAGTTTTTAGAACTCGGAGAAGATGTCATTGAACTCCTCACAATTTGGCGTAAGACACCAATGCTAAGTCATCCCCCAATGCTAAATCACCCTAGGTGTTCTATGGGCTACAATAATACATTTCACATGACATTGTTCTTGGCTCTCTAAACAGCTTATAAAACTTATTCTAGACACAGTATGGTTATCCTTATCCTCTTCTCTTTAAAATCCACTACCAAGAACCAAATGTGAACAATATTAAATTTGATGGATATTGTATAAAGAGTGAAGGCCCTCCCTTTACCATAAAATGCTCTAAAACAGCAAAAACAACAGAGGGGGACAGAGTATAACAGAAGACTTTTATTGTGACAACTCAAATCAGGTCTTTAAGCTATAATCTTAAGCTAATAATCACGTTCTGGGAAAAGTAATGGGAGATAGTGATCCTATCATGAAGTGGTAGATTAAGAAAGATGCAACAATTTTTATTTTGTTCTTTATAATGGAATACTTTTAATAGAGATTGAATAAGAAAAAAATGGCTGATTGAATAAGAAAAAAGTGGATGTCCAACTACTTAAAATAGCAAAAGCTACTGAAAGAAGAAAATGAAATGTGAAAGACAGGAAGATGCACCACACTTGAGTTGAAGTCCAAGGACAGGAATATTTGACTTTACTACTGGCAATTTGTCACCTTGGTGGAAATTATTTGTTTGTAGACTTCCCTATAAATTGGTAGTAGTTGTTCCTATTCTCTATGATGGTTATGAAGAGAGATTGAAAACAATTTCTTTAAATTTTGATAACTATTAGTTAACAGTTGAACGAATAAATAAGGACCAATTTTGATGACTCTAACTTAAAAGGAATATAAAGAAATGTTGCAACTTGCTTCATCATGAAAGAAATTACTCCAACTCCAGATACTATCTTTTAGCTTTAGAGTTTAAGCATTGTTCCTTTATAAAATATAGGCCAAAGATATGCATCTCTTTATCACTTTTCCTTTTTTAAGTTCAGCAGTTAATATACATTCTATTATTATGATATACTTGAAATCACTACATAAGTCATTTTTATAGGAACATATTGACCCTATTGTGTTTACATGATGAAGTGGAGCAATTTTCTCATATTTTTTTCCCTATGAAACTTTTTTAACCCTTCAATTATAATCTCTATGATATATCCAAAAAGAATCAAAGATTACATCCGTATCCTTGGCAATGTCTCATTAGAACAGCACAACCACTTGCTAATGATCTGAATAATCTTCTAGACTACTCATTATATGCTTCTGGTATATTATTATTTGAAAATTTATGTGTGAGTGGAATATAAGTATGCTGCTTCAAAATCTGACATATCTGACATATTTGGACTCTGCCTCTGATGTGGCAAAAGTCTTCAAATTAGGTTGCCTACTGTTTTAGGTTTAGACAGAGGAAGAATTTCAACTATGGACTTTTCTGAGCAATTAAACTTTGTTTCAGAAATATTTTAAAGGGATTTTCACTTCTGTTATTGATTTCAGAGGGTGATTGGTAAATCTTTTCCAAACAAACCAGCTCTCTTTGCTTTGGATTTTCCAAATATTATACTTTAAGCTAAACTTAGGATGAAATCCATGTACAATGTCAGTTGAAGACCTAGGCAATAGATAACATCTTTCAAAATTTATAAATTATACCAATTAATGAACAGTAACTGTAAGTTACTTCTTATGACTGATACAAATTCTTCATGCAGTATCAGGATGAGCTCAGTCATATATCTAATGAAATATCAGGTTACCTCAGTATTTTCGTCAATGAATAAAAAAGTAAATTAAGAGAATTTTTCAAGGACAAACCACCACAAATCATATAGAATCGCCAGTTTAGTAGGACAAAAATGATTGCCTCAGTAATCACATATGGTTCAACCTAACGAACTCAAATATCAAAATAATTTTCTTTATTCTTTTGCCTCCTAAGAGCCTCAATAGGCATCTCAATTTCAACCTCTTTTTCCAGAAGCTTTATCTAGTTAAATTGATAGAGTACCTCATGGAGCTAGAATGACTTCTAAAAATTAGACAGACTATCTCTGTTAAGTAATGAAAAATTCCAAACATTTCCCCATTCTGACTTCCATTTTGCTGTAAAGTTTTCTCCTCCCCCACTACTTGTTTACATTTTTGATGTCACAGTTTGCCAAGTTTACAGTTGATCCTAGAACAATGCAGGGGCTACGGGCTACATCGCTGTTCAAAGTAAAAAATTTGCATATAATTTTTAGTCAGTGCTCCTTAATGGGTTCCTCTGTATCTCAGATTCCCCAGTGTCTATAGTTTTGCATTTATGGACTAAACCAATTGCAAATTGGATAATAATTTAGTATTTCAGTGGTAAAAAAAATCCACCTGCCAATACAGGAAACAGAGGGGATGTAAGTTCAATCCCTGGATGGGGAATATCCCCTGGAGGAGGAATTGGCAACTCACTCCAGTATTCTTGCTGGGAAAAGCCTATGGACAGAGGAGCCTTATGGGCTGCAGTCTGTCGGGTCTCAAAGAGTTGGACACAACTCAGTGACTGAGCACACAAGCACTGTCCATGGAATTCTCCAGGAAAGAATACTGGATTGGGTAGCCATTCCCTTCTCCAGGGGATCTTCCCAACCCAGGGATCAAACCAAGGTCTCTTGCGTTGCAGGTGGATTCTTTATTGTCTGAGCTATTAGGGAAGCCCACTGTAGTATTTACTGTTGGAAGAAGAAAAAACAAGTCTGTATAAGTGAATCTGTACACTTCAAACCTATATTGTTCAAGGGTCAACTGTATATCTTTTCATATTGTATTTTCATTAACAAGTTATTTTATTTATTCTTGAAGAGATTTTACTTCTTACATATTTTTATTATATTGCAGTATAGTTGATTAACAATATTGTGTTAACTTCAGGTGTACAGCAAAGTGTTTCACTTATACATATATACTTATCTAGTCTTTTCCACGATAACATGGCTTCAGTGGCCTGAAGCCACGGTGGCACAGGAAGCGGAATCGCAGAGATCATGGAGGAGGCGGTCACAGGGTAGTGGCCAGTGTCCTGAGTAACTGGCACAGTGGGCCAGGAGACTGCAAAGCACTACTTGCCCCTCTCTGAGCAACCAGACTTGTTGGGGCCGGACAGTAAACTCCAAGGAGCCAGAGGTGGGGAAAGGCAGGGGCCAGAGCTTGACCAGATGGCAAGCCATGTTGGCGGCAAATTGGCCCCAGGGCAGCCAGTGGCAGCAGTGAGGCCCGAGAGTCCACGTTCTTCAGTGTCCTCCAACGTTGGCTCCAGCCTTCCCCAGATCTCCTTCCTGGTGACTCCAGCAGGGACTTTGCCCTGCCCCTGGACAGCACCTTGACCAACATGCTGCAGTAGCTGAAGGTAACTGGGGTGCCCAGCATGTCATCCAGCCATGTGGAGCAGCTGAAGGGCGTGTCCCTGCTAGTCAGGGCTGAGAGTGATGTCCACAGGTAGGGAGAAGTTGGCAAACACCTTTAGAATCCTTTGAATCTGCCCCAGTGGTGAAGAAGCTTCACAGATTTTGAAACAGCCCTCAAGGTTCAAATAACAAGTTGTTTGAAGGTATGCTTTTCACAGTTTTAAAGACTCATTCTTTAAGAATTGCCATTTTCCCTCTGGTGTACCATGAATTTCCCTTAAAGAAGAAGTTTACATCAGTTATTCCAAACTGGAGAACAATAATACCAAAGAAGTTCTTGCTCTGTTGCAAATGTTCTAGGCCCCACATCAGCCTTCCCAACCTGGGGATTTGGCAAAGAGACTAGAAATTCTCAGGGATTCTGACTTTTAATGTCAGCAGGATTTGATTACAGAACTTCCACAGAACTGAGGGAAACAGAGACTCTTGGTGGGCAAAAACAAAATCTTGTGTGCAAAAGGACCCGGAGGAAAAGAGCAGGGACCCTGCAAGAAACTGAGCCAGACCTGCCTGTGAGCGTTTGAGGATCTTCTGTGGAGGCTTGGATCAGCAGTGGCCTACTGTGGGAAAAGGGGGCCTGGCAGCAGCAATCCTGGAAGGCACATCCTGGCATAAGTCCGTTTTGGAGGTCACAGGTAGCCCTACTATAGATCCTGCAGATTCCAGGATTGAATTGCCTCAGGCAGCATAGCCTCAGGCAGCATAGCCCCACCTATCAGCAGACAATTGGATTACAGATTTAAAGAGCATGATTCTGCCCACCAGAGCAAGACCCAGTTTTCCCCACAGCCAGTCCCTCCCATCAGGAAGCAAGAACTATAATCCCACAGCCTCCAGAATGAAAACCACAATTACAGAAAGCTAACCAAAACGATCACATGGATCACAGCCTGGTGTAACTCAGGCAATCTATGAGCTGTACCGTAAAGGGCCACCCAAGATGGAGGGTCATGGTGGTGAGCAGGAGATGGCAAGAGTGAATACTGACATTTTAGAAATGAGTGAACTAAAATGGATGGGAATGGTTAAATTTAATTCAGATGGCCATTATATATCTACTATTGTGGGCAAGAATCCCTTAGAAGAAATGAAGTAGCCCTCATAGTCAACAAGAGTCAGAAATGCAGTACATGGGTGCAGTCTCAAAAACGACAGAATGATCTCTGTTTCTAAGGCAAACCATTAAATATCACAGAAATCCAAGTCTATGCCCAACCACTAATGCCAAAGAAGCTGAAGTCAAACAGTTCTGTGAAGACCTATAAGACCTTCTAGAACTAAGATCAAAAAAAAAAAAAATGATGTCATTTTCATCATAGGGGACGAATGCAAAAATAGGAATTCAAGAGATACTTGGAGTAACAGGCACATTTGGCCTTGGAGTATAAAATGAAACAGGGCAAAGGCTAACAGAGTTTGCCAAGAGAACGCACCAGTCACATCAAACACCCTCTTGTAACAACATGAGACAACTCTACACATGAACATCACCAGATGGTCAATACCAAAATCAGATTAATTATATTCTTTGCAATCAAAGCTAGAGAAGCTCTATACAGTCAGCAAAATAAGACCAGGAGCTGACTGTGGCTCAGATCATGAACTCCTTATTGCCAAATTCAGACTGAAATTGAAGAAAGTAGGGATAAACACTGGTCCATTCAGTTATGACTTTAATCAAATCCTTTAGATTTATACAATGGAAGTGACAAATAGATTCAAGGGATAGATAGAGTGTCTGAAGAATTATGGACAGAAGTTCATAACATTGTACGGGAGGTGGTGACCAAAGGCATCCCTAAGAGAAAGAAATGAAACAAGGCAAAATGGTTGGCTGAGGAGGCCCTTCAAATAGCTAGGAAAAGAAGAGAAGCGAAAGGTAAAGAAGAAAAGGAAAGATACACCTATCTAAATGCAGAGTCCCAAAGAATAACAAGGAGACATAATAAAGTCTTCTTAAGTGATCAATGCAAAGAAATAGAGGAAAACAATAGAATGGGAAAGACTAGAGATCTCTTCAAGAAAATTAGAGATACCAAGGGAACATTTCATACAAAGATGGCCACAATAAAGGACAGAAATGGTATGGACCTAACAGAAGCAGAAGATACTAAGAAGAAGTGGCAAGAATACACAGAAGAACTGTACAAAAAAGTCTTAATGATCCAGATAACCATGCTGGTGTGTTCACTCACCTAGAGGCAGACATCCTTGAGTGTGAAGTCAAATGGGCCTTAAGAAGTATTATTAGGAACAAAGCTAGTGGAGGTGATGGAATTCCAGTTGAGGTATTTAAATCCAGAAAGATGATGCTGTTAAAGTGATGCAGTCTATATGCTAGTGAATTTGGAAAGCTCAGTGATGGTCACAGGACTGGAAAAGGTCAATTTTCATTCCAATCCAAAAGAAGGAAACTGACAAAGAATGTTTAAACTACTATACAATTGTGCTCATTTCGCAGGCTAGCAAAGTCATGCCCAACATCCTTCAAGCTAGGCTTCAACAATAAGTAAACTGAGAACTTCCAAATGTACAAATTGGATTTAGAAAAGGCAGAGGAACCAAACATCAAATTGCAAACATCCGTTGAATCATAGAAAAAGCGAGAGAATTCCAGAGAAACATATACTTCTGCTTCATTGACTATGCTAAAGCCTTTGACTATGTGGATCACAACAAATTGTGGAAAATTCTTAAAGAGATGGAAATATCATACCACCTTACCTGCCTCCAGAGAAACTTGTATGCAGGGAAGAAGCAATAGTTAGAACTGGATATGAAACAATGGATTGATTCAAAACTGGGAAAGGAGTACATCAAGGTGAATTGTCACCCTGCTTATTTAACTTATATAGAGAGTACCTCATGTGAAATGCAGGGCTGGATGACTCACAATTTGGAATCAAGATTGCTGGGAGAAATATCAACAAACTCAGATATACAGATGCTACCACTCTAATAGCTGAAAGTGAAGAGGAACTAGAGAGCCTTTTGATGAGAATGAAAGAGGAGAGTGAAGAAGATGGCTTAAAGTTTAACATTCAAATAATTAAGATCTTGACCTCTGGTCCCATCACTTCATGGAAAATAGATGGGAAACAGTGACAGACTTTTTTTCTTGGGCTCCAAAATCACTGCAGATAGTGACTGAAGCCATGAAATTAAAAGATGCTTGCTCCTTGGAAGAAAAGCTATGATAAACCTAGATAGCATATTAAAAAATGGAGACATCACTTTGCTGACAGGGGTCTTTATAATCAAAGCTATCTTTTCCCAGTAGTCATGTATGGATATTGAGAGTTGGACCACAGAGAAGGCTGAGCACTGAAGAATTGATTCTTTCAGACTGTGGTGCTGGAGAAGACTCATGATGAGTCCCTTGGACAGCAAGGAAATCAAGCCAGTCAATATTAAAGGAAATCAATCCTGAGTATTCACTGAGAGGACTGATGTTGAAGCTGAAGTTCCAATACTTTGGCCACTTGATGCAAAGAGTTGACTCATTGGTAAAGACCTTGATGCTGGGAAAGACTGAGAGCATGAGGAGGTGGGGACAACAGAGGACAAAATGGTTGGATGGCATCACCAAATCTATGGATATGAATTTGAGCAAACCCTGAAAGATAATGAAGGACAGGGAAACCTGGTATGCTGCAAACCATGGGGTCACAAAAAGTCAGACACAACTGAGCTACTGAACAACAACAAATATTTATTGACTCTATTAATAAATTAAGAACACATTTAGTCTACTGCGGTTTCAGAATTAGTGTTCCTAAAATGTTTTCCAAGTGAATCAGTTATATAGCCAGGAATTGAGTATGCACCGTTGGTTTATATCACTTAATGTATCAAAGAGTCTTTTTATACCTGTAAATATTAACTAAATTATCTCTGCCAAGAACGCAGAGTCTTTTCAAGAAATTTCCATAGCCAACTGCCCTGCTGAAGAATGATTTTTCCATATGATCCATGGGGAACTGAACAATAGAATGGCAGAAATTTTACACTGTGATTTGTCTCACAACAATAAACTCAACCAATTAGATTCAAGACCACACTGCTATCTGAATAGCAAATGTGCAAAGAAGGAGGGGGATATCCATTTGCACTAAAAAGTGTCATAATAGCAACACTGTTATGGACTCTGATTGGGTCACAGGCAGTCAGAATTTATGAGAAAGCAGAAACTACAGCTAAGTTCAAAGAACTATGAGGTAGAACAGAAACACACATATACACACTAAACACTGGGTAAGAAGATAATTAAAATAAGAGTGAATGGGGCAGCAGACATACAAACACAGAAATAGTATTAAGGAACTGGAAATAACTGGGGGCCTAGAGAGAAGATCTAGGAACTCCAATGGCTGAAGCCTTATAATCCAGACCCGCACTCATATTTCTTATATGTTTAACTCCTCCTGCTATCCCATGAATGTGTATGCTTGGATTAAATTATATTATTTGACATAATTTAAATGTATCCTTGTTCTTTATAATCAACTATCAGTAATGTGTATCCTTTTATACACAAAAATAAAGGAGATGGAAATTTTTAGATAACTACCCTAGACCCTCAGCAATGTTATTAATTCCTAAGATATACCACCCCATATCTGAGAATACTTTTCAGGTGATGTGCAAAAACTAACAATACATTTGTTTTTTGCCTCTGTATTTATGAAATTTGAGTGCTTAAGTCATTATGTTAAGCATTTATAATAATAGTGGCACTTTCTTCCAGAGTACCATCCTGAGCTAACTAATGAAATGGCTTAAGCAATGCCCTGAGAACTCAGTAAGGGAGGGGACAGATTTGAAAGTGGAGTGAGACCCAGGGATAACTCAGTTTCAGGATGGGGTGAAAGGAGCCATGGGGTTAGTCTCCCTGCTGGACACACTACTTGCAAAGAAAACATTTGGAAACATTCTAACAGCCACTTTCAAGAAGTTTAATCAAAATGTCTGTATTATAAAGTCATATACTTAGAGGACTTAGAGAGTTGACATCAAAGTGACATTCAACTGGAGGAGAGAAAGGTCCACTTTCCTCCGGTCACCACAATACAACACATCTTTACTGTACAGGAAAATGTAACAAGTAGAAAGAAAGTTCAATATTTATCCATTCCTACGTGCACTTCTTGGCCTCTGTCATCCCTTCCAACTTAGTCTCTGCCCTTTTTATTACATGAAACAGCAATGTCAATATCATACAATTCAGTTCATATATTTTAAGTACCTTTCTTCCTTGAGAACCCTGTTTCTGAGAACACCTTAATTTGACTTCATGATTCAACTGCTCTCCAAGAGATTCACTCAGGATGCTGTTTTTCAGGCTCTCCTTACCTCTCTAATGGAGAAGGCAATGGCACCCCACTCCAGTACTCTTGCCTGGAAAATCCCATGGACAGAGGAGCCTGGTAGGCTGCAGTCCATGGGGTCGTTAAGAGTCGGAGACGACTGAGCGACTTCACTTTCACTTTTCACTTTCATGCATTGGAGAAGGAAATGGCAACCCACTCCAGTGTTCTTGCCTGGAGAATCCCAGGGACAGGGGAGCCTGGTGGGCTGCCATTTATGGGGTCTCACAGAGTAGGACACGACTGAAGCAACTTAGTAGTAGTAGTACCTCTCTAAGCATGAAATTGAGGAATTATTCCTATTTTAGTACAAGATCTTCTTATCCATTCATTTTTATTTTATCCCTTAGAAATTTCATCTCTGCCCATGGGTTCATGACTGTCTCTATATACTGATGCTTCTCAGTCTCTATCTCTACCAGATTTCTCCTATGTGAGGTCTAATCAGCTGCTGGCTCAAAATGTAAAAGTATTTCAAATTCAACATATCTAATTGCTAACTTAGGAGTATTTCTCCACCTATTCCTTTACCACACATTTCTTCTAAAGTTGGTAAACTTCAGAATATCTCAGTAAGTGTTACCACCCTCAATTTAGATACTCATCTATAAATCTCTGAACCATCTACAATTCCAATCTTTCTTGTATTTGTATGTACAAATCAACAGCAAGTCATTTTTCTTCTAAACATTTCTCCATTTCCTCTACCAAAATGCAGGGCCCAAGTCAAAACTAATACCATTGCTTGACTGAGTACAATTGCCAACTAATTTGTCCACCACAACCATTCTGATTCTTCACCAATCCTGTCTCAAATAGCAGGCAGAATAATCTGTTCAAAATACTAAAGTGATTATATGATGCCAAGTCATTGCTTATAATTGCTTCTTCTGTATTCCATTATTCTTAGATAAAATCCAAATTCTTAACTGTCTTTCAATGTGTTATCTAAACCTGGATATCTAACATCTTTCTCATCTCTTGCTTATGATTTTGCTTCAGCCTTATTTGTCTGACCTTAGTTCCTACATCATTTGGGTTTCTCTATAATTTAAGGAGTTGTGTATGTGCTTTGTTTCCTTTTTCCTAAAGTATTTCCAATCTCCTCTCCCTCTCTCTACATCTGATCTACTGTTCAGATATCAGGTGAATCGTAATTTCCTCACAGAAGCATTTCTTGATCCCAAGCTACTACCAATTTTCTTTGTACAAACACAGAGAGATGATATTTTATTTTGTTGTCCTTATCTCCATTCATTATTACAAAATTATTAAATAGAATTAATATATAGTACTCTCCATGCTAAATCCCCAATTCAGGAGATATGCACTATATTTTTGTTCAACATTATTACCCTAGGTTTAGATTCATCTTTTTGTTTGTTGTGGGGAATCAAAGCCTTACACTGTGAGGCCTTCACAAACTTGCTCAATCAACAAGGTTGGTGGGAATTTAACACAAGGGTACAACAGCATCCTTTTCACTCCGAATCAGGAAGCATATCTGGACTTCAATGAAGACTGAAACCAGGGATTATAAAATTAGGAATTGAGATTTATTCTCTATTCTTCTGGGACTGCATAATTTCACACTTTTTTCCATTTCTGTTTTGCTACAATTTCCTCAATAATCTTTTCCATACTGCATGTGTGCGTGCTCAGTTGCTCAGTTGTGTCAGACTCTTTTTGACCCCATGGATTGTAGCCCGTCAGGCTCCTCTCTCCATGGAATTTTCCCAGCAAGAATACTGGAGTGGGTTACCATCTCGTTTATTTTTGCTTTTGCTGTCTTTTCCCAAAGCAACAAATCCCAAAGAATGTTTCCAAGATCAATGTCAAAGAGTGTGTTTCCTATGTTTTCTTCTAGAAGTTTTATGATTTCAAGTCTTACATTTAAGTCTTCAATACATTTTGCACTTATTTTTTGTATATGGTGTTAGAAAATGGTCCATTTTTATTCTTTTACATGTATCCATCCAGGTTTCCTTATACTATTTATGAAAAAAAGCTCTTTTCCTCATTTATATTCATTCCTCTTTTGCTGTAGATTAATTGGCCATATAAGTAAGCATCAGTTCTGGGTTTTCAATTCTATTCTTCAATATGTCTGCTTCTGTTAGTGCCATATTGTTTAAATTATTATAGCTTCATAATATAGTTTGAAATCAGGAGCATGATAACTCCAGATTTTTTTTTTCTCATAAATTCTTTACTTGTTCAAAATCATTTGTGTTCCCACATAAGTTTTAGGATTATTTTATTTCTATGAAAAATTTCACATGGATTTTGACAGGGATTGCATTGACTCTACAGATTTAAGTACTATTGACATTTTCATAATATTCTTTCAATCAATGAATATACTATATATTTCATTGATTTGTATCATCTCTAATTTCTGTCATTCATGTCTTTTTTTCAGAGCACAGGTTATTTACTTCCTTGGCTAAATTTATTACTATTTTATTCTTATTTATGTCATTATAGTTACTGTTTTTATTAATCTTCATATCTGACAATTTATTATTAGTGTATAGAAATGCAACAGGTTTATATATAAAGTTTGTATCCTGCAAGTTATTCATTAATTTATTAGCATTATTTTTTTAAAAAAAGTAAATCACCTATCCAATTTATTTGACAATAGTATTCTGTTCTCCTTTGAAACATATGTTAAAATCTCACTGAGCAGTAGTATTCAGTGAAGAACAATATAGAAAATTTTAGAGGAAAAACTTTACTAGCCACCTAAGAAGTCAGAAGGTATAACACCAATACAGAATTCTGAAAAGAATTGCTTAAGAGTTAAATTTAACCAAAGAAGAAATAAATCATAATAATGAATCAAAGGGAGAAGGGAAAATATTTTACGGAAACGGAGTGAACTCTGAACTTACATTTAAGGCTCAGTAATAAAATTATATAGATTTAGGGTTAAACACATTTAATTACTGATTAAATTTTTGAAGTTTAGTGACGTCTAAGAAAGGATTTTGAAATAGAATACAGACATAAAATTGATATTACATAAGTGAGAGTTTAGAAAATAATGAAAATTACAGTTACAAATAGTGGATAGATTCATTAAATTTTGGGGCAAATGACCCTGCATTTGGCCTAGGGGAATGCCCACTGTGCATACAAAAATTAATTGCGGATTAATTATGAGTTAAAATGAACACCAAAAAAATCATGGCAAGATAAACAAAAAAGAGACTGTTTCAGTAATTTTGGGCTAAAGACTTTGGATATATATATATAATGCCACTTCCTTCTGGTCTGTAAGGTTTCTGCTAAAAAGTCAGCTGATATTGTTATGGGGATTCCCTTGTATGTGACTAATTGTTTTTCTTTTTCTACCTTTAAAATTCTCTTTGCCTTAAAATTTTGTCATTTTAATTATGACTTATCTTGCTGTTGATCTCTTTGAATTTATCTTGTTTGGAATTCTCTTGAGTTTCCTAGACTGGATATCTGTTTCCCTTTTCAGGTTAGTGAAATATTCAGCCATTTTTTTAAAAATTGAAATATAGTTGATTTACAATGTTAAGTTAGTTTCAGGTATACGGCAAAGTGATTCAGTTGATTATATTTATGTGTGTGTGTGTATGTGTGTATATAATCTTTTTAGTCTTCTTCACCACTGGTTATTACAGTATCTTATGTATAGCAATGTATATGTTTTAATCTCAAACTCTTAATTTATCCCTCCCCTTTCACCTTTGGTAACTTTAAGTTTATTTTCTATGACCATGAGCCTGTCTTTCTCTTGTAAATAAGTTTATTTGTATGATTTATTTTTACATTCCATATAACTTACTTCACATAGTATGATAATCTCTAGATCCCCCATGTTGCTGCAAGTGCTGTTATTTCATTCTTTTTGTGATTGACTGAATAATATTCCACTGTGTATATATATATATCTCACATCTTTATCCACTCATTTATCAATGGGCATTAGGCTGTTTCCATGTCTTGGCTATTGTAAATAGTGATGCTATAAACATTGGAGAGGGCTTGTCTTTTTAATTATAGCTTTCTGCAGATACGTGCCTAGGAGTGGGATTGCTAAATCATATGGTAACTCTATTTTTAATGTTTTAAGGAAACTCCATAGTATACTCCATTGTGGCTGTAACAATTTACAATCCCACCAACAACGTAGGAAGGTTCCCTTTTTTCCACACCCTCTCCAACATTTATTGTTTGCAGATTTTTTTGATGATGGGCATTGTGATCAACGTGAGGTAATACCTCATTGTGATTCTGACTTGTGTTTCTCTAATAATTAGAACTGATTTGCATCTTTTCAAGTGCCTGTAGATCATCTTTATACCTTCTTTGGAGAAATGTCTCTTTAGGTTGCTTATTTTTTTATTGATTTTTTTATTGCGCTTTATGTATAATTTTAAAATTAACCCCTTGTTGGGATCATTTGCAATTTACTTGAATACACTTCTGCCTTTTCCTCCCTTCTCTTTCCAGGACCCCTATTGTTCAAATGTTGGTTTCCTTTATGTTGTCCTAAGTGAAAGTCAGTCGTGTCTGACTCTTTGTGACCCCATGGACTATACAGTCCATGAAATTCTCTAGGCCAGAATACTGGAGTGGGTAGCTTTTCCATTCTCCAGGGGATCTTCCTAACCCAGGGATCGAATGCATATTGAATCCAGGTGTCCCACATTGCAGGTGGATTCTTTACCAGCTGAGCCACCAGGGAAACCCAAAAGGTTCCTTAAAATGTCCTCAGATTTTTAGTTTTTTTTTTTTCAGCAAAGAAAAAATTTTTTGACTGGGTGATTTTCACTATTCTGTCTTCCAGATCACTTATGTATCCTTTTGTATCATCTAATCTACCTTCTCTCCCTCTAGTGTATTTTTCATTTGAATTATTATCTTCTATATCTTTGATTAGCTATTTTTTTTAAAACTCTTTTGAAGTTCTGTGTTCCTCCATTTCCCCCCAAGTTTGGTTAGCATTTGTATGATTACTTTGAATCTTGATCAGGTAATTATCTCTGTTCATTAGACTTAACAGAGGTTAAAATTGCCCCCCACCCTCCTGGGATTTTATCTCATTCCTGTATTTGTAACTGTTCTTCAGTCTCATTTTATTTGACTTCCTGATTGCCTTTATGACTTAGGGTACACAGTTACCTTACTGGTCTTGAAGATTTGGCCTTGTTAGGAGTACCCCCTATGTTGGTGTGGGTGCTAAGTGGAGTAGGCTTTCTGTGGCTAGAGTAGGCATGTACTAGGGGTGTCCCAGTGTGCACAAGGCCAAGGCTACTTTGTCAGGACTTCTGGAGCTAGAGCAGGAGGGGCTAAGGTTTTTCCTAGGATGTGCTGGGCCGCACTGGAGCTGCCCCACCAGGATTTCTGGAGCTAGAGTATGCATGAGCCAAGGACATGCTGGGGTGACCTTGGCAGACCAGCTGGAGTGCCAGGTGCTTTAAAAACTGCTGCCTCTGCACAGAGAGCAAATGAGTTTGTGTATTATCCCTTTAAGTGTGGAGTTATGGGCTTCCCATAGTCCTCTGACCCTCCTGGATGTAAGCCCGGTTATTTTTCAACACTAGATATTATGGTGGCTTGTCTTCCTTGTGCAAGTCCAATGGGTTTGGGTGCCTGAAGTGGGGCTGGAACCCTCATTTATTAGGGAAGGCCTCCATGTTTATCTCTACGCTTTTGTTCCATTCTCATTTTTAGCAAGACTGGATTTCTCTACTTTAAGTTCTTATTGAACACTTGGAAAAATGTAAAATCTTATTTCCATGAACCACAGTGGTTGAGAACACTTCTATATCTGTTACTTTACATTCTCAAGGATAGATTATTGATTATACAGTCAATATATGTATATATTAATACATATATTAATATGTATTAGTCAATTATACAGTATATATATGGATCAGCCAATACATGATCCAATAAGCTATAGTCAGAGAGATAAAATTGCAACATGGCTGCCTATCTTTGCTTCTTTTTAGGTAGATTATGGCATGTGTACATTGTGAGTTGCTCAGTTATGTCAAACTTGTTATAGTCCCATGAAATGCAGCTTGCCAAGCTCCTCTGTCCATTGAATTTTCCAGGCAAGAATACTGGAGTGGGTTGCCACTTCCTCCTCCAGTGGATCTTCCCAACCCAAGGATTACACCCACATCTCCTGCATTTGTAGGCAGATTCTTTACCACTGAGTCACCTGGGAAGTCTGCATTTATTCTCAAAAATAGAGTTGGGTTGTAAACTAAGAATCTGTTACACTATATTTGGCAATGCAGTGTATATAGGGTATGTGATAGAGTTAGTAGGAGTAAGATGTCAAATCTAATATTTCCAAGTTGAGGAGTTGGAAAAATTATACTACTGATGTCAGAACTAGGCAATTAAAAGAAAAAAATTGTTTGGAGAGGAAGGTTGGTAATAGGAGATTATGGAACTGTAAGAGAGACATTGTGGATTCAGTTTGGAGAAAACTGAGCTGATTATCATTGGATCATAACAATTTTTCCCATTATATGTGAGAAACTGACCCTGACAAAGATTTGTCTGAATAAAAGAGCCTCATATCTTGATTCCTCAATCTAACATACTAAATCCTTTCCTCTTCTGCAAGATTTATGTAGATAAACCAGATTAATATTTTCCTCTGGCTGTCTTCTTAGGTATAATTAACAAAGCTCACTGACCGACACTTGAAACTGAATAACAGTTAAAGTTGCACAAATTCAAGAAAAATATGAGTCATGTTAAGATCAGTTCAGTCGCTCAGTCACGTCCGACTCTTCGTGACCCCGTGAACCGCAGCATGCCAGGCCTCCCTGTCCATCACTAACTCCCGGAGTTTACCCAAACTCATGTCCATTGAGTCAGTGATGCCATCCAACCATCTCATCCTCTGTTGTCCCCTTCTCCTGCCCTCACTCTCTCCCAGCATCAGGGTCTTTTAAAATGAGTCAGCTCTTTACATCAGGTGGCCAAAGTACTGGAATTTCAGCTTCAACATCAGTCCTTCCAATGAACAACCAGGACTGATCTGCTTTAGGATGGACTGGTTTGATTTCCTTGCAGTCTAAGGGACTCTCAAGAGTCTTCTCTAGCACCACAGTTCAAAAGCATCAATTCTTCAGTGCTCATCTTTCTTTATAGTCCAACTCTCACATCCATACATGACTACTGGAAAAACCATAGCCTTGACTAGATGGACTTGTTGGCAAAGTAATGTCTCTGTTTTTAATATGCTGTCTAGGTTGGTCATAACTTTACTTCCAAGGAGTAAGCGTCTTTTACTTTCATGGCTGCAATCACCATCTGCAGTGATTTTGGAGCCACCCAAAATAAAGCATGTTAAGATAGTTATCTGAAATAAAAAGTATAGTTTGGGAAACTCAGTATTTATACTAACGGCAAGATTATATATACCATATAAGCTTATAATGGGCTCAAAAATTTGCTCCGAATCTAGGAAAATTGAACCACAGTACAGAAAGAGTGAGAGTGCAATTCTCTCGGTCATGTTCAACTCTTTGTGACCCCGTGAACTTTAGCCCGGCAGGTCGTCGGTCCATGAAATTCTCTAGGCAAGAATACTGGAGTGGGTTGTCATTTCCTTCTCCAGGGGATCTTCCTGACCCAGGCAATCAAACCGAGGTCTCCCACATTGCAGGCAGATTCTTTACTGTCTGAGCCTCCAGAGGAAGGGCTTGTCCACTCCAGTATTCTTGCCTGGAGAATCCCATGGACAGAGGAGCCTGGCAGGCTACAGTCTATGGAGTTGCAAAGAGCTGGACATGACTGAGCAACAAACATTTTCACTTTCACATAGTACAAATCATGTATATTTTTCTTGAAAAGTTTTGTTTTTTCAATTTTATTGATAATAATAGGTACCAGAAATGTTTGATCTGGCACTTAATCTGTATATACTGTGGACAGCTGGGTTATATAGCTTCTATCTTACAGTTATAAGGAATTTAAAGGATATGATTCATAAGTACAATTATAATCAACTTTGTTGGAAATTCAAACAATGTATGATAAGGTACTAAATATCATTGTTACAATTTTCAACTTTATGTATCTTCTTAATAAGATATTTATATTCAAAGTGAAAATGCTCTAGTTATGTCCATTTTCTACAACTAAAAACACACAAAAAAAGAAGTCATTGCAGAATTAAACAACATGACAATGTTTATCAGAAATTGAGATATGAGAATTTACACATGATAACATGTTTTGTGTGTAATAGTAGCCCATCAAAATCTAATTTAATCAAATATTTAAGGAGGTAATAATTAATTTTTAAAGAACTGAAGTAAAACATAACTAGAAAAAATATGTTATTGTTTATTTTTAATGCCAGAACAGAATTCCTGATGCAATTTTAATATTTCATTAAGGCATTAACTTTCATATTGAGTTTTATCTAAAGTTTTTATGTTTGATGATATATTTTTTCTTCCTAAGAAATGTTAGAATTTTATGACATAGCAGTGGTGGATGATGACAGTGCTCTTTTCCCATCCATTTGAGTATGTTCTATTATCACTAAATTACTAGGACTTAAGCAAATTAAGGAAAGCATATTGGCCTTTGTTAGAAACATAACTTTATATAAAGTGCTCCTTATTTTATGGGAATTACGCAAAAACATTTTGCTAGATGCTTTTCTTCAAAATTCTTCTTACTCTAGATCACTCTTAAATGTTGAAGTTATAATGAGAATGCTCCTTTAAATTTGTCTTGCCTTTTTTCATTAGTTTCAGGATACAGTATGTTTCTCACACTGAGCATTTGCCTCTGAATTTTGGAAAACTTGTTTAACTATCTCTTGTTTCAGCCATAGTTAAAACTGTAAATTACTAAAATTGAAAGAGTATACACACATTAACATAGCTGTGGAAATAGTATTTGGCAGAGGAATGCATGCTAGATGAATGTTTGAAAAAAAAAAGATTAAAAGGAGAAAAAGGCAAAGAAAATGATTCCTAAATCTGACAGATGAAGACACCATATACTTGCAGTTTTCATTTGTGAAATGCAAAAAGACAAGCATACAGAATTGTACTCATTTTAAGATTTCAGGTTTTTTTTTTGGACACTTTACCCTGACTCTGATTTGTGACTTTTCTGTTTTATCACTGATATATTTATATTCTGCCAGACTTGAAAACTTAGTCATCTGTGACTCCACTGGCTGCTTTCAGCTCTGTAACCAATAAGTCATGAAATGTTTTATTTTATTCAAAGAGAGGCTATAGTTTCACAGTGTGTAGATAGATTTCTGAGAACAATCTTTGCTTAGAAGTGGGAAATAATTAGTCTTCTACCGGGCACTACTTTGGTCCTGCTTAATAAGCCTTCAAAGTAAGAACCAAAAGTATAAAATTGTCTCTAAAAAATTTGACTATTTCAGAGTATAGCTTGAAAGTATTTATGATAATATAAAAAAATATCTAGTACCCATCAAATTAAGATTTACAATGTAAAGTATCTGATAAAAAATGACCAGGCATGCAAAAATATGGGAATAAACAACTTATAAGATGATAAACCAATCAGTTGAAACTGCCCCAAAACTGAACCAGATGGTAAATTAACAGAAAAGGACATTAAACTGTTATTATAACAACGATTCCAAATGTTTAAAAGAATGATAAGAGCATAACAAACGTAGAGAAGACCCAAACTGGGCTTCTAGAGAACAAGTAGAATATGTGAGGTGTAAAATACAATGGATGGGATTAATGATAATAGAAATTGTGAAACTAAATTAAGAAGTTGTATACATGGAGATAGAACTAAAGAAACAATCAAAAATAAATCACAGAGAAAGAGAATAATTTTTTAACATGAACAGATTATCAGGTATCTGTGGTATCAAGATAGCTAATACATATTGAATTAGAATCTTTCAAAGAGCATTTGGATGAAAACATATTTGAACAAAAATAGGCCAAATTTTTCTAAATATAATAAGATAGTAACCTATAGCACCAAGAAGCTCAATGGACACCAATAGAAACCTACATAAACACATACAGTAAGAAAGA
Source organism: Okapia johnstoni (assembly GCA_024291935.2). Classification (NCBI taxonomy): domain Eukaryota; kingdom Metazoa; phylum Chordata; class Mammalia; order Artiodactyla; family Giraffidae; genus Okapia; species Okapia johnstoni. Next base: position 27,516,205 of record CM044319.1, on the reverse strand, counting down.
AAATAAAACTATAAGAGGCACATCACAACAGAAATGCTGACAAGTGAAAAAAAAAAACTTAATGGAAGCAATTTTCTTATCAAAAACAAGGCAAATGGAAAGACAGTGGGGTGACATATTTATAGTATTTAAAGAAAAAAACTGTCAACCTAGTATTCTATATCTTGCAATAATATATATCAAGACAAAGGCAAATAAAGATATTTTAAGACAGTAAAAAAAAATCAACACACTTACATTATAAAAAATATTAAAGCATATTTATTTGAAGGAAAATGCAGATAGAAAGATGAAATCTGAAACTATAAAAAGGATTAAAGAGCACCAAAAAGGGTATCTTTGAGAAGATATGTATTATAAACCCTAAAACGAGCATTAAAACAGTTACAGCTAATAATTCAACTATGGAGTTAAAAATGGAATCATAAAAAATATTTTGTTTATTTTAAAAAGCAGTGTTTTTGGTAAACCAACTTTTTTCTTTCTTTTTTTACCAAAAACCAACATTTTTTGGTAAACCAACTTATATATTTAATAGTATATATTATATATAACATATATATTTAAAAAATAGATAAAAGTAAAATGATAAAAGATTACTATGCTAACATTAATAATAAGACAGATGGAGTAGCTCTTAAATGTCAAAGTAGATTTTAAAACTGAGATAATGTATCATTTAGCAATAAATGGTTCAATTCATTAAGATATACAAATTGAGTCATTTATGCATCTAATAACAAAACTTCAAAATATATGAAGCAAAAACTGATAAAACTACAGATAAGTAGATAAATCTATAATTATAGTCAGATTTTTTTAATAGCCCTTACTCAGTAAATCAATAGATCATGTAGACAAAAAGACTCATTATGAATAGAGAAGATTTGAGCAACAGTATAAACCAGCTTGACCTGATTGCCATTTAGAGAACTCCAACCAACAACAGCAAAATATGCATTTTTTTCCAAGTATGCAAAACACATTTACAAAATATACAAAGTATATTTCTATATATTAGTATTGAACAACTGGAAAGAAGAAAGAAAAACTGTATAGTAGCATTGAAATATGAAATACTTAGGGATAAATCTGACAAATAATGTGAAAGACTTGCATATTGAATTCTCTAAGATACTGCTCAATAAATGGAGAGATTCATCATGGATACGCAAAGGTCCCAATACTGAGATATCAGTTCAGTTAAGTTGCTCAGTTGTGTCTGACTCTTTGTGACCCCATGAATCGCAGCACGCCAGGCCTCCCTGTCCGTCACCAACTCCCGGAGTTTACCCAAACTCATGTCCATTGAGTCAGTGATGGCATCCAACCATCTCATTCTCTGTCATCCCTTCTCCTCCTGCCCGCAAACCTTCCCAGCATCAGGGACTTTTCCAGTGAGTCAACTCTTCACATGAGGTGGCCAAAGTATTGGAGTTTCAGCTTCAACATCAGTCCTTCCAATGAACACCCAGGGCTGGTCTCCTTTAGGATGGACTGGTTGGATCTCCTTGCAGCCCAAGGGACTCTCAAGAATCTTCTCCAATACCACAGTTCAAAAGCATTAATTCTTCGGTGCTCAGCTTTCTTCACCATCCAACTCTCACATCCATACACGACTACTGGAAAAACCAAAGCCTTGACTAGACAGACCTTTGTTGACAAAGGAATGCCTCTCCTTTTTAATATGCCATCTAGGTTGGTCATAACTTTCCTTCCAAGGAGTAAGCGTCTTTTACTTTTATGGCTGCAATCACCATCAGCAGTGATTTTGGAGCCCAAAAAAATAAAGTCTGACATTGTTTCCACTGTTTCCCCATCTATTTCCCATGAAGTGATGGGAACAGATACCATGATCCTGGTTTTCTGAATGTTGCTGCTGCTACTGCTGCTAAGTCGCTTCAGTTGTGTCCGACTCTGTGTGGCCCCAGAGATGGCAGCCTACCGGGCTTCTTCGTCCCTGGGATTCTCCAGGCAAGAACACTGGAGTGGGTTGCCATTTCCTTCTCCAAAACATTTAAGTGAAAAGTGCAAGTGAAGTTGCTCAGTCGTGTCTGACTCTTCGTGAGCCCATAGATTGAAGCCTACCAGGCTCCTCCATCCATGGGATTTTTCAGGCAAGAGTACTGGAGTAGGATGCCATTGCCTTCTCCGTTCTGAATGTTGAGCTTTAAGCCAACTTTTTCACTCTCCTCTTTCACTTTCATCAAGAGGCTCTTTAGTTCTTCTTCGCTTTCTGCCATAAGGGTGGTGTCATCTGCATATCTGAGGTTATTGATATTTCTTCCGGCAATCTTCACCCCAGCTTGTGCTTCTTCCATCCCAACGTTTCTCATGATGTACTCTGCATATAAGTTAAATAAGCAGGGTGACAATATACAGCCTTGACGTACTCCTTTTCCTATTTGGAACCAGTCTGTTGTTCCATGTCCAGTTCTAACTGTTGCTTCCTGACCTGCATACAGGTTTCTCAGGAGGCAGGTCACATGGTCTGGTATTCCCATCTCTTTCAGAATTTTCCAGTTTATTGTGATCCACACAGTCAAAGGCTTTGGCATAGTCAATAAGGCAGAAATAGATGTTTTTCTGGAACTCTTGCTTTTTCGATGATGCAGAGGATGTTGGCAATTTGATCTCTGGTTTCTCTGCCTTTTCTAAAACCAGCTTGAACATCTGGAAGTTCACGGTTCACGTAATGCTGAAGCCTGCCTTGGAGAATTTTGAGCATTACTTTACTAGTGTGTGAGATGAGTGCAATTGTGCAGTAGTTTGAGCATTCTTTGGCATTGCCTTTCATTGGGATTGGAATGAAAACTGACCTTTTCCACTCTTGTGGCCACTGCTGAGTTTCCAAAATTTGTTGCCATATTGAGTGCAGCAGTTTCACAGCATCATGTTTCAGGAATTGAAATAGCTCAATGGGAATTGCATCACCTCCACTAGCTTTGTTCATAGCGATGCTTTCTAAGGCCCACTTGACTTCACATTCTAGGATGTCTGGCTCTAGGTGAGTAATCACACCACTGTGATTATCTGGGTCATGAAGATCTTTTTTGTACAGTTCTTCTGTACATTCTTGCCACCTCTTCTTAATATCTTCTGCTTCTGTTATGTCTATACCATTTCTGTCCATTATCGAGTCCAGTTTTGCATGAAATGTTCCCTTGGTATCTCTAATTTTCTTGAAGAGATCTCTAGTCTTTCCCATTCTATTGTTTTCCTCTATTTCTTTGCATTGATCACTGAGGAAGGCTTTCTTATCTCTCCTTGCTATTCTTTGGAACTCTGCATTCAAATGGGAATATCTTTCCTTCTCTCCTTTGCTTTTCACTTCTCTTCTTTTCCCAGATATTTGTAAGGGCTCCTCAAACAGCCATTTTGCTTTTTTGCATTTCTTTTCCATGGGGATGGTCTTGATCCCTGTCTCCTGTACAATGTCACGAACCTCCATGCATAGTTCATCAGGCACTCTATCAGATCTTGTCCCTTAAATCTATTTCTCACTTCCACTGTATAATCATAAGGGATTTGATTTAGGTCATACCTGAATGGTATAGCAGTTTTCCCTACTTTCTTCAATTTAAGTCCAAATTTGGCAATAAGGAGTTCATGATCTGAGCCACAGTCAGCTACTGGTTTTGTTTTTGCTGGCTGTATAGAGCTTTTCCATCTTTGGCTACAAAGAATATAATCAATCTGATTTTGGTGTTGACCATCTGGTGATGTCCCTGTGTAGAGTATTCTCTTGTGTTGTTGGAAGAGAGTGTTAGCTATGACCAGTGTGTTGTCTTGGCAATACTCTATTAGCCTTTCCCTGCTTCATTCTGTACTTCAAGACCAAATTTTCCTGTTACTCCAGGTGTTTCTTGACTTCCTACTTTTTCAGTCCAGTCCTCTATAATGAAAAGGACATCTTTTTTGGGTGTTAGTTCTAAAAGGTCTTGTAGGTCTTCATAGAATCATTCAACTTCAGATTCTTCAGCATTACTGTTCAGGGCATGAACTTGGATTACCGTAATATTGAATGGTTTGCCTTGGAAAGGAACAGAGATCATTCTGTTGTTTTTGAGACTGCATCCAAATACTGCATTTCGGACTCTTTCATTGACCATGATGGCTATTCCATTTCTTCTAAGGGATTTCTGTTCACAGTAGTAGATGTAATGGTCATCTGAGTTAAATTCAACCATTCCAGTCCATTTTAGTTCGCTTATTCCTAGAATGTTGACATTCACTCTTGCCATCTCCTGTTTGACCACTTCAATTTGCCTTGATTCGTGGACCTAACATTCCAGGTTCCTATGCAATATTGCTCTTTACAGCATCAGACCTTGTTTCTATCACCAGTCACATCCACAACTGGATATTGTTTTTGCTTTGGCTCCATCCCTTCATTCTTTCTGGAGTTATTTCTCCACAGTAGCATATTGGGCGCCTACTCTCTTAAAATTGATGTGCAGTTTGGCTCAGATGGTAAAGTGTCTGCCTGCAGTTTGGGAGACCTGGGTTCAATCCTTGGGTCAGGAAGATCCTCTGGAGAAGGAAATGGCACCCACTCCAGTACTCTTGCCTGGAAAATTCCATGGACGGAGGAGCCTGGTATGTTCCAGTCCATGGGTCCCAAAGAGTTGGGCATGACTGAGCGACTTCACTTTTCACTTTCACCTTTAGTGAAGTTGAAAACAATCTGGTAGGATATGCAGGATTTTTTTGTTGACAAACCTTGATAAATTGATTCTAAATTTATATAAATAGCCAAAATAACTTTTACAAGGTAGAATAAATTTGGAGGACTTAGATTTCAAGACAATATAGAACTTCCCTGAGAGAGCTGTGGTACTGGTATAGCTTAGAAGAGTGGATTTATGGAACAGTATAGTGACTTCAGAAATAAACACACATACAATTTTTTAAAAAGGAATAAAGGTAACATAGTGGAAAAAATATTTTATGAAAAATGGTACCTAAAATATCCATATAGTAAAATTTCTATTCAGTATACATCTTTCCGTATATGGTATGTAAAAAATTAACTCAGAGTGAAGCAGAGATCTTAATGTAAAATTGAAATTATACAGCCATTTTGGAAAATAGTTTGGCAGTTTCTTGAACAGTTAAGCACACATCTACCATATAATCTAGCCATTCCACCCAAGTATTTACCCAAGGGAGAGAAAGCATCTGTTCACATACAAATTTTTATAGGAATGTTCAAATGTGCCTTATTTCTAATAATCAAAACCTGAAAATAACCCCAAAATCCATCAACAGGTAAGTGGATAAGCAATAGAAAACTATTCAGAACCAAAAATTAAACTAGTGAAATATGCTATAACATGGATAAATCTCAAAATAATTTTGGGGAGTAAAAGAAGCCAGACCATAAAAAAGAGCCCCCAACTTATGAAACCATGTATTAAAAAGTTTAAGAAATGCATTGTTATGTATACTAACTAGAAGTAGACCAGTTTTTGTTAGATTTGATGGAGGATGAGAGGATTGAGGGATAAGAGGGAGGGATTAGGAAGAGCTAAAATAAAAATATTGTGATTGATTGTGGTGATCGTTTCATGAGGATATATACGTATTTAGGTGTATGTGCAGTTTATTATATATCAATTATACCTCAATTTTTCTGTTTAAAAATATAGCACTAATCAGGCTGATGAAATAACAGAAAGCAGAATACTTATTTGAAGCAGATGTTCTTGGAAGTCTCTAGACTAGACCATTCTCTTGGTCTCTAGATCAAATAACTAGAATGGATGAACTCCAACCATTCCTACCCTATCTTTGTCTCTTTTTCCAGACTCAAGTCCTGAGACACACAGAGAAACATATGGACACAGAGACAGAAGGACAAACATTCATTTTTCTGACTTGAGTTACGAATATACCATTTGCTTAGGAGAAAACAGATTATTTTGGTTTGAAGTCTCCATGCCTATTTTAGAGTTTGAAAGCCCCAAAAGAAGGCTGGAATATTATGAAAAGAGGAACAAGTGGCTAACTTAATATCTTCACAGTAAGCATATTTATTCCAATTCACTCAAGATGCAACAAATTGTATTGATTGTCCACTACATCCATGAAAAGCAGCATAAAAGGTGAAAGACAGAGAGCCATCCTCCTTGGGAAGTGGTACAGTGGGGGAAATGTATTGATCATATTTATGGTGGCACAGACAGTAAAGAATCTCATGCAATGTGGGACACCTGGGTTTGATGCCTGGGTCGGGAAGATCCCATGGAGGAGGGCATGGCTAACCACTTCAGTGTGTGTATATGTGTGTGTGTGTATATACACACACATACTTAGCACGCATATATGAGTGCTAAGTCGCTTCAGTGGTGTTCAGTGGTGTGACACCCCAGGGACAGTAGCCTGCTAGTTGCCTCTGTCTATGGGATTCTCCAGGCAAGTATACTGGAGTGGGTAGCCATGCCCTCCTCCAGGGGATCTTCCTGACTCAGGGATTGAACCTGCATCTGTTGCATTGGCAGGCAGATCCTTTATCACTAGAGCGCCACCTGGGAATACACACACACACACACACACACACAAACACACACACACATACACACAGATATATGAAGAGGGAATTTGAATACTCATTTGGGTTCTCCTCTAAATTTTATGTTCTGCCCAAATCCATGAAAATACCTCAGCTTGAGCCAGCACAGATGCAAGAAGTGAAGGGAAAGTTGCCGGTCCATAAAAATAAAAAGAGGAAGCATTGTATGGGTAATAAATACCTGGAATACTTGGCAACAGGCATTTAGTAAAGAGAATTGGAGTAAAACAAGCTCCTTTAAATATAGCTAAACACAGAAGAGTGCTCAATTGCAACCCAAAAGTTTAAGCACTTTCTGGAAATAAGAAAACAAAACCTTCCTGCAAGGAAAGCAGAATAGCATGAGCCAAAGTCAGTTCAGGATCAGAATTTGTGGAGGAGAAAAGTAGTGTCTAAAGCAGACCAGAATGGACTTCTGAAGATCTTACAGTTCACTAGACAGGGAGAATTATGTAAGAGGTCAGTGCATAATACTTATAGGTGGGAAAACCTATGCTGAAAAATCTGTCAGTCACTTATGAATGACAGAAATGAAGTTCTCTCTTCATGTTTTGAACTATTCAATGTTGATAATATTAGTAATTTCCTTACATGTGTATTGAGAGGTAGTTACTAATATTATACAAGGAAGAACTGTACAAAGAAGGTCTCAATGATGCATATAACCATGATGGTGTGAATACTCACATAGAGACAGACATCTTGGAATGTGAAGTCAAGTGGGCCTTAGGAAGCATCACTACAAACAAAGCTAGTGGAGGTGATGGAATTCCAGCTGAATCATTTAAAATCCTAAAAGATGATGCTGTGAAAGTGCTGTACTTACTATGCCAGCAAATTTGTAAAACTCAGCAGTGGCCAAGGGCTGTAAAAAGTCAGTTTTCATTCCAATACAAAGAAGGGCAATGCCAAAGAATGTTCACATTACTGTACAATTACACTCATTTCACATGTTAGCAAGATTATGATCAAAATCCTTCAAGCTACACCCTCAGCAGTACATGAACTGAGAACATCAGATCCACAAGTTGGATTTAGAAAAGGCAGAGGAAACAGAGATCAAATTTCCAACATCCACTGGATCAAAGATAAAGCAACGGAATTCCAGAAAAACAGCTACTTCTGCTTCACTGACTATGCTAAAGCCTTTGACTGTGTGGATCACAACAAACTGGAAAATTATTAAAGAAACAGGAATACCACACCACCACACCTACCTCCTGAGAAACCTGTATGCATGTCAAGAAGCAACAGTTATAACCAGATATGGAACAACAGACTGTTTTCAAATTGGGAAAGGAGTACATCAAGGCTATATATTGTCACCCTGCTTATTTAACTTATATGCAGAGTACATCATGCGAAATGCCAGGCTGGATAACTCCCAAGCTGGAATCAAGACTGCTGGGAGAAATATCAACAACTTCAGATATGTAGATGAAACCACCCTAAAGGCAGAAAGTGAATAACTAACGATCCTCTTGATGAAAGTGAAAGAAGAGAGTGAAAAAGCTGGCTTAAAACTCAACTTCAATAAACTAAGATCATGGCATCCAGTACCAACACTTCAAGGCAAATAGATGGGGAAACAATGGAAACAGTGATAGACTATTTTTTGTAGCTCCAAAATCACTGCAGATGGTGACTGAAGCCATGAAATTAAAAGACACTCACTCCTTGGAAGAAAAGCTATGACCAACTGAAACAGTATATTAAAAAGCAGAGACATTACCTTGATGACGAAGGTCCATCTAGTCAAAGCTATGGTTTCCAGTAACCATATATGGATGTGAGAGTTGGACCATAAAGAAGGCTGAGAACACTGAAGAATTGATATTACTTTTGAACTGTGGTATTGAAGAAGACTCTTTAGAGTCCCTTGGAACCTCACTCTGTTACATACAGTTTGTTAACTCTCATTTATATTAGCTATATAGTAAACATATATATATATATTCATAGTTTCTCTGTGTATATTCACAAAGTCTCTACTAATGAAACTTTTCAGTTACTATCATCGCTAAATATCTATGCTAGAAGAAGCATGAGATGGACACAATACCTCACTTTTTAGTCCTCATTTTCTCCACATTGCCCAAGCCATGTGTGAGGCACATATTTGATGAATAATAAATATCATTTGAGTGAATTCCATCTAAATCCTAAATCCTGATTCAGGTAGTCAGTCAGCTTTTAAGGCAGTGGGGAGAATATTACCTAGTTACATGAGCAATTTATTCCTAATTAAATTTAGCAAAGAGATATACCTCTTGAATCTCTAATATGCAGAATTCTGTAAGCTTGAAGCTGTTCTTCCTGGCCTTTGATGTGAAGTTGTCCCATGTATTTTTAAAGAACACTTCTTACTATACCTTGTAATTATAGATAGAATTATATCACTGCATGTGTATATTTATAAACATATTCATTCAACATAGAAGTGTATCATTGTATGTGTATATTTATATACAAAGCTATGGTCTTTCCAGTAGTCATGTACGGATGTAAGAGTTGGACCATAAAAAGCTGAGTGCTGAAGAATCGATGCTTTTGAATTGTGGTATTGCAGAAGACTCTTGAGAGTCCCTTGGACTACAAGGAGTCAACCTTAAAATAAATCAGTCCTGAATATTCATTGGAAGGCCCGATGCTGAAGCTCTAATACTTTGACCACTTGATGCAAAGACCTGACTCGTTGGAAAAGACCCTGATGCTGGGAAAGATTGAAGGCAGGGGAAGAGGGGGATGACAGAAGATGAGATGGCTGGATGGCATCACCGACTCGATGGACATGAGTTTGAGCAAGCTCTGGGAGTGGGTGACGGACAGGGAAGCCTGGCATACTGCAGTCCATGAGGTCGTAAAGAGTTGGACACGACTCAACTGAACTGATATACATATTTATTATTTTCATATTTAACTTACAAAGTGTTAGTAAAACAAACCAACGAACAACAATTTTGCTTTTAGTAAACCCTGGGAGTTTTTTCTTCTGATACATGCAATAAATAACGTGTCTTTGCGTGAACAAATGCACATGCAGTACAGGATATGCTCATGCAGAATGAGGTACAGCCTTTTCTTTATTAAACATTTCTTCAGCTCTATATTTTTGGAAAGACTATTGATCTTTTTGTAGTGTGTGTATACCAAGTTAATATATCCTAATTATCACACATTATTCAAAGTTTAAAATAATGCAAACAATGAAGCAAAGTCCTTGCTGACTAACTTTTTCCCCCATAGTTTTTATGGAGGCCTCTCTAATCAGGAATTTGAGCCCTTCAATTGCTGAACTAGCAAACTGTTTGTAACTTACATATGGTACTGGCCGAAACTGCAGACTTTGCAAGACTTTCCAAGAATTTCAGAAATTACACAAAAGGAAATATTAAGTGTATCCAGTAGTAAAGGTATGATGAGGAGGACACATTCAATGGCAGAGTAAATTTGTTCAGAAAAAGAGCAGCACAGGCAATCAAGATAACCAGTGTTACCACATAAACGCGAAAGGTATTGAAAAATCCTGGCCTCCATCTTTACTAGAGATAAACTCATCACTTCACAGCTCAAGCCATCCAAAATAGAAAATGCTTGATTCTTACTCTCTCACAAATGGGTGGAATAACAAACCAAGTAAAGGAAACATTTTTCAATGGTCAGAAAAGCCACCTTCCACGGTCCCCTCACCCCCTCTTCTCAGAAATCCTTCAAACCAATCATGATCTCCATAATAGCTTTGGACCAGCAACTTAGCTAACTAATAATTGCAACTTCTGACTCAGAGGCATTTCTTTCCATTTGGAAATACTGCAGGCAAGGACTTCTTTTTGAAAAAAAATATAGAAGGTAAATAATGTCATAAGTAAGCGTTGTGAATTGTGAATGCAATAGCATTCTGATGACGAAGAGGAAAAATGAATGCCTGGCTTTGCCAGGCGTATGCAGCAACGGCCTTTATAGAAGTTGGGAACGATTGGGTTGGCCAGAATCCGTTTTGTTGTGCATAGAGCTTCCTGTTGGCTGGCCTGACATAGGATGTTATTAAGCAATTCAGGCTGGAACATTATTATTCTCCATGAAGAATTTAAAGAAGATCTTGACTTGAGCCTATTGCAAGAGGAGTCATGCTGTGCCATGCAGTATAAAAATATCATCAGTCTTATGCCACTGGCACATTCAAGCACCTAGTGGGATAAGCCAGGCACCAATGTTCAAGGTTTTATATAAGGTAACAGCTGCTTTGGTCAGACAGTTAATTAAATATGTTAATTTCCCATACAACCAACAGTAGCGACAACAGATCAAAGAGGGATTTTATGACATTTCTGGGTTCCCTCCTATACCCAAGAGGATGGCTTGTGCCCACATCATCTCCTGGTCTCCTTTGTATAGTAATGCTGCTTTTCCCTTTTAGAAACAGCCCTGTTCTATGACACTGCAAATATTGTACATGCTTTGGTACCATACTAACTATTGCCAATTGTCACCACTCCAGTCTTGAAAGGCTATTTGGGTCTGATCCCAAGCTAGTGTTTGGTTAGTCAGTAAATATCACAAATCATGCTGAAGGCAGGGAATGGGTTTTTTCTCCATTTGTGTCATTCTGGCTTGGCATTTATGTTTTATCTTTGTGGAACTGATAGAGCACAGATTGTAAATCCATGTAAAAGCAATGACTAGATTCCATCCTAGGCATGAAGTTGCACCAAAAGATTGTTCTAGATAGTGTTATGAGCTAATCATATGGAGTGCACACATCTGAGAATACATTATTTAAACATAATAATATGCAAATGTGCTTTCTGGCAATATGTGATACTGTGAAAGGAAGAAAATGTTCTCACTTAATTCATGAAAAGAAGCAATCACAATATCCAGACGTTATAAATACAACAGTGACATGGAACCATTTATAATATTTCTGTGTCATAAAGGAATCTTTGAAGATTGTAATAGAGATGGAAATCTGATAATGCAACTGCTTTTATGAACCTCAACAAAAGTTTCAGAGAACCTGCACTCTGGAAGAAGAGTTGGATCAGGTTAAGTGTTAGTGCTTGCAAATTTGGTGGAAATATTTATCAGCCTACAAGTTTGTCAAGGAACTTCAAAAAGCTCATGCTTGTTGATTAGATAATTATCAGTAAAATACCTCTATTCTCGTGTCTAATGCCACTTTTTTAGGAGATAGGGTTTTTGTGTAGCACATGTATTTTCATGTTGCTTAAAAATATCTACAATCTATATCATTAAATCTGAATGCAGAGTGAGATGGTAGGAAAGGCTAATGAAACAGAATTTGTTATAGTTGCTAGCTTGTATCTAATGTCTCATTTGTAAAATGAGGAGTCTGTGGAAACGAACTTTAAGATAACATCCTGGTCCTATTTTCTACCTGAGGAAGTATGGAAAAAAATCAAAATCTTCTGACCTATTACAAATCAGCTGGTGATTTTGAACAACTACTCCGAGTCTCAAAATTCTGTCTAAGGACATAATATATGTGAATATAGTTAGTGAATTATAAAATGCTCTAAAATGTTATTAATGAAAGTCTTTACATTTTTAAGATTCATAGTTCATTCCTTCAAATAAGATACAAATTTGTTTATTTAAAAATCACAGAATAGTGTTATTGGTATAGTTCACTCTAAGTCCAAAGGCCAGAAGTTCTAATGTCTAAGGTTAGAAAAAGATGGATGTCCCAGATTAAGAAGTCAGAACTTAGTCTTCATCTTCATGTTTGTTTCAGGCCCCAGCACACTGGATGATGCCTGCCTACATGGATGGGGGCAGATTGCTTTACTTAGTTTACTGAATCAAATGCTAATCTCTTACAGAAGTACCCACACAAACACACCCATGAATGGAATTTTAGTAGCTATCTAGGCATCCTTTGTTAACATGATATTAACCATCACACATAACTATTAACTTATCTTCCTTCTAATGTCATCAAGGGGATCAGTGAGAAATCCAATAGGGGAGATCAGAGTCAACATCACAGAGTTGAGGGGGATTTTCAGGGCCAGCGAGTAGAAAAATCTAACATCCAATTGTTTGATTTTGAAATTTTACATCCATTGCAGTTTCCTCCTGAGGGAACAAGTGTAGATTAAAAGTGTGACTACAGAATACATAAAATATCTTACTGGTTGGGGGAAGAAAAGAAGCTAATTCTGAAAATTGTAGAGTTATAATCTTCAACTGTCAGTGACATTAAATATATGGTTTATAGGTCATTAGGAAAATAATAGTGACAGTTGATATGAAACTGTTTACTCTTTGCTGAACAGGCAGCTGGAGAATGAGAGGTACACACAGACAGCAATTTCCCAGGGTCAGTGTTAGTGTATTGTGTATTAGGCTCTCCAGAGAAGTAGAAACAACAAAAGAGATATAGATATCCTATGTATCTATCTAAAGAGATTATACAATGTTGGAAGATATTGGGACTGCTCAGCTTCCAAAATTATGTTAGCCAACTGCAAGCTGGAGACCAGGAAACGTGGTGGTATGGTTCAAAGTCCTATGAGCCAGAGAATCAATGGTATAGATTCCAGTCCAGGTCTGAAGACCTGAGACCAGGAACATTAAGAGCAGAAAATCAATGTCCCAACTCAGGCAGGCAGGGGCAATTCAAACATTCTCCACCGTTTTGTTCTCGCAGCCTCTTAACAGATTGGATGATGCCCACCTGCACCGGGTAGGGCCATCTGTTATCCTCAGTCACCAATTCAAATGCTAATCTCTTCTAGAAACTCTCTCAGAGACACAGGGATATTTAACCAATATCTAGGCATCCCTTGGCCAATCAAGTTGACACATAAAATTAACCATCACAGCTGAGCATGTAGATTCAAGGTCTGGTGACAAAATGATGCTTTGTTTGGGATTTCCTTGACAGTACCAAGGTAAACAAGGTTGAGCTGATTTTGCAAAGGAACTGAAGATTAAAACAGTAAAGGTTCCACAGCTTCCAAACCATGTGATTTCAGTTTATGAGTAAGAATTTATGCAAACTTGAAATGTTTCCTAGGCACTTTAGATAGTGACGGCTATCTCAGGTGTAGGTCTCTAGGTCTCTAAGAACGAATTTGTTCTTGCAAATTCACTAACAAAGCTTCATGATCCATTCACTTCATTTACGTTTGAGATATTGTTACGAAAATGCAACACAAATCTTTCCTCGAGTTCAATCTGACATTGCACACTATCTCACAGATTTGAAATTAACATTTACATGGAAAAAGTTGGGAGTAAATAAGGTAGTAATTAAATTTCAGTCATTTTCCTATCCTTCTTTCATCTACTTTCATCTTAATTTTTTTTAATATGTAAGGAAAGTGTATGTGTGTGTGTGTGTGTGTGTGTGTGTGTGTAGGTGGTAGTGGTATAGTTGCTAAATCATGTCCAACACTTGCAATCCCATGGACTGCAGCCCACCAGTCTCCTCTGTCCATGGGACTTCCTAAGCAAGAATACTGGAGTGGATTGCCATTTCCTTCTCCAACATATATATTGTGCAATAAACACACACACACACACACACACACACACACACACACACACATATATATATTCTATGACAAACTTTACATCAATTTTATAAAGAAATTTACTTTCCTTACAAGGAAAGAACATTTTAACAGATCAACCCTAGACTTCAAGCTATAAAGTGACTTTTCTAAAGTCACCCAGCCAGAGGATGACTGAGGATTCCAACTCAAGATTATTTGATTTCTCAAGTTGAGTTCTTATTCCACCTCTCAATTTTCAAAAGCTGAAGGTGGAAAACTCAGCAAAGGGCACTTGGCAGGAAGTGGGTCAAATAAAATTTTGGCTGTATCAGAATGGAGTCTTAGACATAATTAATCCAATAGCCTCGTACTACTCTGGAATCAGGGAAGTATATATCAAGGTTCTTGGGAGAACAAACAAAGAAAAGAGAAAAGGGTAAGGAACTTGGAGAGATGCCTCCAGTGAGGTGCTCAAGAACTGTCTTTCATCCTAATTTGTTCATTTAAAAAAATTGATTAGTAGTAGTTCCCCATTATATTTGAGTAGTGTTTAATAGTTTATACAGAATTTTAAAATAGACTTCCTTATTTGATTTGATACTTATAGAAACTCTATTATAGTGAGGAGAATGTTATAATCTCAATATTATAGATGAAAACAATCGAAGATTTTAATTACAAAACTATCTTGAAGTGGTAAAAGTAGTACATCTATATTTAAACAGAAGTGCTTTGTTTTCTGGTTTGTTTTTAACTGCAAAGGTAGTGTTCTTTCTAACCACATTATCTTTTTTGAGATAACACATGGTTACTGAATGCATATGTAATAAATACTAAAAAAAAAGTTTGATAAATTTAGAGCTATCTTAGAAGTGTTGAACTCACATCAGAAACAAAAGGAAATGAAATGCAATGCAATACAAGTAAATACAGTATTTATATTTAAGAATATTTGTCCTGAGTTGAGGAAATTTCCTTGTTACAAGCTTGTATCAACAGTATAATAGAATTGTTCAGAAACTGTTAATGAAAGCCAAGGTAGGATTAAGAAAAAATATTGTTCTGAGGAATGGGAACAGCAACTTTTGTGTTCTAACCAATTCAGAGATGATAAAGACTTGAGCTCAGTAATTGGTAGGACATTCAAGAGGGATACTGGCAAGCAGAAGTTCAGAGGAGGTGACAAAGTAATGAGACGGAGTCAGGAAATACATCTGTCTCTTAGGTGAGGCAACTAAGAGGATGGTCCAACACCATAATCAGAATTCGAAGCATCTGAAATCTAGTACTTTTATCCTCACAATGACCTTAAAACACTAGGAAGTAGTATTATTCCCATTTCAGAGACAAGGAAAGTAAAAAGTGGTCACTCCAATGCTCAAAGTAATAAGGTAGAAAGCAGTTTATTTGCCATGAAAGAATTAAAGGATGCACTTGTAAAAGTAAGCAATTATGCTAGAGAAATTCTAACATCATATTAAGTTCATAGAGTTATTTGTTTTCTATGTTATTACTCTCTATACATCTTGGGCCTCAAAATTCAACTGAAGTTGAAGTTTATTTATGTTAGCATAAATATGAATAATGATAATAAACATACAATGTATAGCATATAATATGTGTGTGTGTGAGTGCTAAGTCATATTCTACTCTGTGCAACCGTATGGACTGCAGTCCACCAGGCTCCTCTGTCCATGGAATTTCCCAGGCAAAAATACTGGGGTGGGTTGCCATTTCTTTCTCTGGAAGATCTTCCTGACCCAGGGACTGAAACTTCGTCTACTGTGTCTTCTGCATTGCAGGTGAATTCTTTACCACTGAGTCACCAAGGAATCCCAGTATATAGTACATGTAACATAAAATATAGATAACTAAATTTAACTGGCTCTCAACCATATTACATACATCATAATATTTTTTAAAAATCTTTATTTCAGCAACTTTAGTGTCTTTTTCTGTCACTTGAAATGACTGAACACCGTCTTAGCCATTACTGTTTTGCTATTTTTGCCCAATTTGATTAACTTTAAAGCTTGGACTATTAGGTAAATAAAAATAAGAAACTAATAATAGAGAAAATACTCTATCTATTGCTGCTCTGAAACCAATTCTTTGACACCAATGAGGTGTTTATTCAGTTTAATTCAGTTCTCATACTACTTGTTTCTGATTCCACAAGTTAAAGACAATTCTCCACAAGACTACCTTTGGTTCAGATGCCAGCTACAAGTTTTTGGGGCCACCTGTATTTCTGACCCACCAGTTATAACTGTGGTGTTACTACAATCTCCTCAATGTTTAATAATTTGCTAGAACAGCTCAGAACTCACTGAAATCACTACACCTATGACTACAGTTTTATTATAAAGGACACAGATCAGGAACAACTAAATGCAGAGACACATAGAGCAAGTCTAGGTGGAAGAGCTCTTGATGCATAGTTCCTTTGCCCTTTCCTTGTGGAATCCAGACACATCACCCTCCCAGCCCCTCAGTGTTTACCAACCAAGAAGCTCCACTGAGTTCTTGGTCCAGAATTTTTATTGGGGTTTTACTACCTAGGCTTGATTAAATCATCAGATAAGTGATTAAACTCATTTTCCTTTCCCTTTTCATCTGGAAGCTGGGCTTATCTCAATTTTCAACCCTGTATTCCCAAGGTTGGTTTTTTTGATACCGTGTTCCCATCCTGAAACTGTCTTAAGGGCCCCCATGAGCCACCACTTTAGCACAGCAAGAAGTTTTGTCACTCAGGCGATTTCAAGGATTTTTAAATCTGTGTCAGGAACTAGGGACAAAGGTCATATATATTCTATTCAGTATTATTTATCTATCCATCAATCTGTCCATCCAGTTTCCTGTATTTTAAGCAGCTTACTGTGGTTTACTATAAAAAAGGCAGATCCTTTTCATACAATCACATTCAAACTTTGAGAAAAATGC
Source organism: Okapia johnstoni (assembly GCA_024291935.2). Taxonomy (NCBI): domain Eukaryota; kingdom Metazoa; phylum Chordata; class Mammalia; order Artiodactyla; family Giraffidae; genus Okapia; species Okapia johnstoni. Next base: position 27,499,165 of record CM044319.1, on the reverse strand, counting down.
TTAGTAGATTTAGACTAGTTATGGTTAAATAAAGGAAAATTCAGACATAAAACTATTTTGTCCTTTGGAAATGATTAATGAGAGAACTAAGAGCTTTTATCGATTAGGCATGCCCACATGATTCTGATGACTGCTAATGTCTGTGCCTCTTAGAAGTAGCTATGAAACCATGCAAGACTCTGTGGGGCTCCTGGGCATGAAGTCTTTTTGTATTTCCCTTTTCTTATTTGTGGGAACTAGACTCCAGCCTCCATGACCTTTCCTGAGTTCCAAAGGGCAGATTTGAACATTTGCTAGTCAGGGAAGGGAGAGGATGCAGAGACAGGGGAGGAGCAGCCAAGAAACGATAGTGCAGCCTTCGGGCAGAAGTCCTGGTTCTGCTTCAAGTGATACATATAACAATGTCTCTGAGTTCTTTGCAGAACCAAAATCCCCAACAATGGAAGATGTTAGCATTCTTCTTTCCAAAGAGGACCACCAGAGGCCAGATTAAAGGAACCAGAGAAGTTTATTAAGAGGAGACTACCTGAGACCAGATTAGAGGAGTACAGGCCCTGAACACACTCTAATCCTTATTAGCAATCCTATTCTTGAACCATTGCTATTAAACTCCTCACCAAACCCTCCCTAGTTGGGACACAAAGTTTCTGAGGCATGAGCCTGATATTTTCCTTTTTGCCTAGGAAAGTAAAGGAGTTATTCTTTCCTACCTCACCCAAATCTTTGTCTCTGAGATTGGCTTCCCCAGTGGCTCAGAGGTAAAGAATCCATCTGCAGTCCAGGAGCAGCAGGAGACATGCCTTCAGTCCCTGGGTAGGGAAGATCCCCTGGAGGAGGGTATGGCAACCCACTCCAGTATTCTTGCCTGGAGAATCCCCATGGACAAAGGAGCCTGGCGGACTATAGTCCACAGGGCCGCAAAGAGTTGGACATGAGTGACTCAACTTGGAACAAGATTGGATTTGGCACCAGTGCACAGAGGTCAAGTTTTCACTATCAGTTACATTAAAGGTAACTGGTCACATTGGAGTGAATCTATAAAAAAAGTACAGGGCTGGAAGGGGTCTGCGATCTCTTTCCCTCATCTTTTGCAAGTTAAGTACTGGCTTTAAGCTTTCTCATCACCAGAAAACATTTCACTGTGATATTTTAATTAAGAAGCTCTGTTTAGCCAACAACTCAATCTGAGGCTTTTCGGGGGGGGGGGTATTTATTTTTTGTCTAAACATATCTCTAGGAGCAAAGGTATATTATCATTTATGTCAGGAAATGACATGATCTTCGTACTTGTTAATCCATAAATAAAGATATGTCTATCACAGGCAGAGAAAATGGAGGGGTGGGGAAAGAGACAATGAACAGCAGCAGGGTTTCTGTGTGTGCCTAGCAGAGCATGAGAAAATGAGGATGATGCTGGTTTAGTTTTCATTCTATTCATTACTGATGTTGTGGAGATAATAATTAGATGTTGTCATTTCTTTCAGTCAGTATAATGCACATGAACTTCTTAATGTTTATAGTTTTCCTTAGATTTTGTGACAACCTTTATAGAGATTTTAGAACAATTCTGAGGTCTAAAGGGAATGAAGTCCTTGAAAATTGCAGTGCTCGTTGGAATACATACTGCTTGTGCACACCCGATTTCGAAGTTTTGATGCAAATGTTGAAATGACAGGTAGAGAGAGGGGTTATTGTGTCTGCTCATAGTCCTTGAAATGATATCCCTTGGATAAATCTCCCTGCCAGTGAAGAAACAGACTATCTGGTATTTTGACAAGGAAGAGTTTATAAACACTAGAGAAAACTTGGACCTTCGACAGAAGAGCTTACAAGAGGGGGCAGGGACAAGTCAGACCAAGAATGTCTGGAGGAAAAGAAGCCAATACTGAACAACACTGCTGAAAAATCTAATGATGTGAGTTTTAGTTGCAGAGAAGGCTGAGTAGCAGTTTGAGGGCATCTTTTACTTATTTTTCTTATCATGTCATTAAAAAAAATGGAGTTTCTAACAAAAAATCATTCTAAATAATTTCTAATTAAGTTGAAACAGAGAAAGAAAATGATATGAAAATCTACTTTTAAAGTCTCTCAGGAATAAAAGATGTTCATACCCACAACATGGACCTGAGTGATTTAAGCTAGCCACCGAGCTGTAGAATTTCCGTAACTGTTGCTTATTAGTTAAGGAAGGAAGAAGAGGGTAGAGTCTGACTGAGGATCCTACCTGAGCCTCAAAAAGACTCCAAAAAAAAAGAGAAAAAAAACAGGGAGGTACTTGCAGTATCTTACATTGACAAGTTCTCATTGAATTTGTTGCATATTCTTCTGTGTGGCCTTGCTACTGTAAAGGATCCATTATTCATTAAGTAAGTGATGAATATACTCAAAAATTGCAGCCACATGAGCTGCACAAATGCATTTTCATATTATTAACATGTTGCCAACTTGCAAACTTTTCGAAGAGTAAGTAAATGTTTTGACAAGAGGAGACAGCAAGGACAAATAAGAAGTAGCGGTCTTGAAGAAATTCAGCCCCACTTCTAACAGCTTTAAAGTCTTAAGAGTGTTTTCACTGGGGCAGTACCAGATAAATTGCTCTTATATGTGCATGCAAGAGGCTAAAATTCCTTTGAAAGTTTATAATTTCTCATGGGAAAACACAACATAAAAGTTACTTTTACTCATAGAAAAACAAAACCATATTTTCCTGTCAACCTTTGCTGTTGGGAATTTCAAACTTTTTGCATTTTTTTCCTGTGATTCTTAGCTGGCCCAAGGGACAGGCGTTTACAACATAATTTACTTTCAACGCGTCTCTGTAAATCATTGTAATACTCTCTATTGCTTGTGGAGAGGGGAAAAAAAGTTCCCAATGGGGCTTCTTGTCCCACTTTCCCAAGGCTCCACCAGCCCAAACACGAACAGAAACTTTCCCTTTTAATGTCCAACCTCAAAGACAAAAGGCACACAAAGGAAACATCGCGCAGTGAATACAGGTTAAGTTAGAACACTGTGCAGGCTTCCAGGGAAAGACTGTATTTTAAGATTAATTGGGAGAGGAGAGAATTGCCCTAGCCGATGTGGAAATTTTAGAAATGCTCAAGTATTCTAGAGTAGGTGGGCTGCCCTCAGTCAAATGACTTGAAATTTTTTTCATAAAAATCCCAAGGATCTGTAGCATACTTTTGCCAAGCTATAATATGAAGGATCATTCAGTTCTACATGAGAATTTGATGACTTATACACTGATTGAACCTTCACCTTTTAGAACCTTAATGGGAATTTATTAGCTATTTCACAGTGTGTAAATTTGAATCTAGGTCAGATGAGGAAGAAAAATAGGGCATATCCAGGCCCAAAGAATAACCTGAAAAATAATATATCAGAGCAAAGAAAGATAAGGTGTGAAATTAAACATGATTAAAACTGTCTTAAGCAATCTGGGATTTGAAGACAGAACCTGATAAATTAGCACTACTCTATATAGACCATTTGAGCTCAAATTCAGGCGACTAGTGATCCTAGTTCCTCCACAAGCTGCAGATTAAGGAGTTAACGTATTAACATGCTTCTGCTAACTGTCCATAACAGGAAATGTAACCCAGGTGGGTTTGATATTCACAAGATTGGATTTTATCTGAAATAAGCTTATCAAGAAAGTTCCCAAATGCAATAAGTGAATATTGTGGTTTGTCTATATGTGCAAAGTCTCGGCTTTTAAAGGCTATCTTTAGCTTAAAATACTGAAAAAAATTTAAGTGAGAGGGGAAAGTCCTCAAAATTATTTTCCAGGCCAGATTTATTTTGGCAGTCACATTCAGGAAACTACACAGTGTACCAAGTTTTGAGAATTGTATTTGGACACTAATCCATAACTGTAGTCATCAGTTTACTGACAACCATCTGCTTGGACACTACTCCCATGTTCTAATAAGTAATGTAAAATGAAAATGGCAACAATTTCAGCAGTGGAAGTAAAAATGGTAATTGCACCCTTGAATCTATTCAGAGAGTTAGGAATGAAACAGTGATCCTGTTTCATCATTATTCAAACACTTAGGTAAAGCGTGCTAATTCTTCCCATTACAAGCAAGATTCTTGAAAGAATAATCTATGTTCATCTTTGCTTCTTTATCTGTTTCAATTCACCACAAACAGCTGCTTTGCTTTGTCAGTGCTCTGCATTCCATTGATGGGGCCTAGTTTTCAAGTTGAGATTTTCTGTCGTTATCTTACTTTAACCTGAGACTCTTGATGTTATGGATGCAAAATAAAAATGGCTTAATAAGTGTTGGGAACGTTTTACACTCTTGGGTGTTTTCTTACACCAGCTTCCATCTATATCTCTATGAGTCCCAACTTCTACATCTAGACTTTGAGGAGATATAGACCTGCATAATCAGTGACCACAAGATATTTTCTTTTAAATGTTCCTTAGACAGCTAAAGAAAAATATTCAAGACCATACTTTTCCTCACACCATCCAGCTCTATTCAACATTCATCAAACCTGTTCTCAGGTTTATCTTGTCAAAATCTCAGAGAAAAACACCATCTACCCAGTTGCCCGTTTCAACCGTTTATAGATTCATTGCTGATTCTCTTCCTTTGTTTTTCATAAACCAGTTAGCCACAATGTCCTGCACATTAGGTTAAAGTGAATGAAAATACAATATAAACTTCCTTAAGAAAAAGAATAAAAAAGAAAAAACGTTGGTTCATTTACCTGAAAATTTCCACTCTGTGGTTTAAAATCTGTTCTTGGGCCTTCTCAGAAGTCTTTCCATCTCTTAGCTCTGCTTCTTCTGTGTTTCCACTTACGGTGGGTTCTCCAGTTAGGTGGACAGAAGGCTGCTGACAGCTCTAGACTCATGTTCCATCCTCTCAGCAAGTGCAGCTGAAAAAACGTACCCCTTCCTCAAAAGTTTTAAGCAAAGAATCTGAGATTCTAACTTTACTCTCTCCTTGTCTCTGTTTGGTCTGAAGTAAGTCAAGTGCTAACCCCTGATCCAAGCGGCATGGGTGGGAGGAGGCAGCGATCTGATTGGCCAGTCTGAATTACTATCCACACCTGGAATAGGGCTGCACTCAATACCACTAAAGACAGAAGGAGAATTGTGAAATGTTAATAGCACAGAAATTGGGGTGCTTTACCAACAAAGTGGATGTCAGCAGGATATCCCAAGAACGTGCATTTTTAAAATTTTTTCCTGAACATGAGCAAAATATATATAATAAAATAAAAGGGTGAGTATATTAAAGTATAATCTTGATGTAATGGTAATGATACAGCGGGGATTGATGAAAAATAGGGACGTTTTGGAAGTCATCTGAGTTGCCTTGGAGAGATTCTGTCTGTGCTTATCTATTGAGCATGTAGCAGTTTTTAAGTATAGCAAGACTAGATGGTTTTATTCTTTCAAAATCTGAAGTTTAAAAGTAATTAATTCAGATTTGCCTAACAAGTACTAAGATGATAGTTCAAGAGAAAGTTTGAAAGTAAGAGGAGAAAGTGTTTTTTACTTTGAGGAAAAAAGTCAGGAACGACTTAAATCATGGCCCTTAAGTATATAAACATTTTTCATACTAATTTTACCCACCAGCTGTTCTTTTCCACTGCAAATTAAACAAAGAGAAAAGCTTAATTTGCAGAAAGAGGATTTAGATTAGGTGTAAGGAGTCCGATGGTTCCATGCACATTGATTGCACCTGTGAGAGCAGCCCCTCAGGTAGTTGTGCGCCTGAATCCTGCTGGGCTTCCTGCAATAGACTAGTGGTGGTTTCTCACTTCATGCTCCTCTCTGATCCTCCCTGAGTTGGGGGTGCTAAAATACATTCACCATGGGAAGGAAGTTATGCTTTTTTCTTCTGCTTCATTTCTTTTAAGTTGGGAAAGATGCTATCTGCCCCAAATGACTTATACCAGAGTTTATCAAAATTCAGGAATGGGAAACACCCAGAGATCTCATTAAAAAACAAATGGCTGGGCCCCACCCGCAGAAATTCTGATTCAGTAGGTTTAGAGTGGGCTTGGTAATTTTCATCTCTAAAAAATTCCCAGGTGACACGGAAGTTGCAGCGTCAGTACGAGAGTCACTAACTTTGACATTGCCCTATTGCGGCAAAAAACATTTGAGGTTTCTTTTAGAATTAGATGAGTCAGAAATACAAGTGCCCAGATAGTCCCATATAATTAAGGAATTATTGTAAGCATCTCTAAGCATCATTTTCTTAGAAATTTTTGATCAAATTGGGCTCATATAGGTAAGTTTCTCCACTTTTTCTTAAGGTTTTAGGGGACTAGAAATCTTACTTTTAGAGACACTGGCTTCTGACCTTTTCCCCAGTGATCATCTTCCTATTGACCAAATTTCACTCTCCTGTCCTTTCTCCAGCCAACATATATCCCATCTTCAACTGAAAAATGTAGGCTTAATCAGAATGTCAGAGAATAAAGCCTAGGCCTTTTTGTTCTTATTTGACCTCATACTCTGAAAAGTAAAATGCCCAAACGGTTGAATGCTTTTCCAGTGGGTCCTTGTGGTTAGTGTAACACATCCAGCGACAGTATTACACAGATTCAAAACTGCTGTGTCTTAAGCAACTCAGGTGGACATGGAGATGGGTTGCTATGGAAAACTAAGTTTTTCTGAAAGTGGTTCTAGTTGTGAAGAAGATATTGCAATAAAAGAATCACACAGGGAATCTGAACACAATTGTTCTGTGACTTGTGAGCCTGAGATCAAAGCAAGGTTTCTAAATGGACATTTTATAGAAAAGATGATTAGTGTGCATGAATAATAAAATTATAAGTAAATTAAATATATCCATGAAGAAAACAAATTCTCTAAGTGAACTCTCTCTTTCTCTTGAATGAATTGGCTCCTTGGCTACCTTGAGCTGTTCATGCCCCAAATTCCAAGGCATGTAACTATAGTATGAATTCGAGTTGGGTTTGAGAAAAAGTGGGAACCTTTCTCTTTTAAGTTGATAAAATTCTCTCCTTACACCTTATCTGATATGCAGTGGTTAGACTTTTCCCAAGGGTGCAGAGGACAGGAGAGTCTTGAGTGATTTATCCCACTGTTTTCTTATTCTCACATCCCCCAACCTTAGAGGTTGCAGAGCCTTAGTTTGTGGATAATACTTTAGTGATGGCAGAAGTCTCCCATCAGTGTGGATCTTGCTTGCTTGTATTGGCAAAAGAGATATCACTCTGCCCATTTCATGTATGAGGAAATTAAGGTTCTGAAAAAAATCATTGAGGTAATGGATGTAAAGCACTCATTTTAGGACCCATTACATAATAAGCTGCTATTGTGCATAAAGTAGAGGACCTTTCTTCAAGAATTTATACAGACTGGATGCGTAAATAATCCATGGTGGTATGTTCTGAAAGACAGCTACCAACTGGGACAGAGAGAAGAGAGCAACCAACTCACTGTGGAGAGGCCACAGAGGGATCCTCAAAAGAGGACTCCTGAAGCCTATGGAGGTTCAGGACATGATATAAACACCATATTAAGTGGATGCATAAGAACATGGATTATTTCACCTTGAAATTTAGATCAAATGATATACTATTCTGACGCAATATAAATAGATTTGATCAGAACTACTTTTTTGGTTGAATTATAATGTGTAGTTAGTGATTCCCAAAGGTGGTGCTTCATCAGAAAAATAGAGGAGATGCTAATAAAAACAAATCAAGATACTCTGGGAATTCCAATTCAGTCTCATAGATAAGAACAAAGGTGAGCATGGAGCAGCACAAGGAGCCATAATTTTACAAAGTTCTTAGGTGTTTCTGGTTATCAGCAAGGTCTAGAAACCATTGGTTTAATATATCTGTTCACCTCCCTGACTGAACATTGGAATTACCTGAGGCCCTTTAGAAGCTACCCAGACCTAAGACCCATTCAAAAAAGTAAAGTCATGGCATCCAGTCTGATTACTTCATGGTAAATAGATGAAGAAAATTTGGAAACAGTGACATACTTTATTTTCTTTGTCTCCAAAATCACTGCAGATGGTGACTGCAGCCATGAAATTAATAGATGCTTGTTTCTTGGAAAAAAAGCATGGCAAACCTAGACAGCATATTAAAAATTAGAGACATCACTTTGCTGACAAAGGTCCATATAGTCAAAGATATGGTTTTTCCAGTAGTCATGTACTGATGTGACAGTTGTACCGTAAAGAAGGCCAAGTGCCGAAGAATTGATGCTTTTGAACAGTGGTACTGGAGGAGACTTGAGAGTCCCTTGGACTGCAAGGAGATCAAACCAGTCAACCCTAAAGGAAATCAGTCCTGAATATACATTGGAAGGACTGATCCTGAAGCTGAAGCTCCAATACTTTGGCCACCTAATGCAAAGAGCCTACTCATTGGAAGTGTCCCTGATGCTGGGAAATATTGAAGGCAGGTGGAGAAGGGGATGACAGAGGATGAGATGGGTGGGTGGCTTTACCCACTCAATGGACATGAGTTTGAGCAAGCTCCGGGAGTTGGCGATGGACAGGGAAGCCTGGCATGTTGCAGTCCATGGGATTTCAAAGAGTTGGACATGGCTTAGCAACTCAACAACAATAACAGACCTAAGCCTCACCTTACTTATCATTAGTTTATTAACTCTCAAGGTAATTGTAATATGTAGGTAAGGTTGAGAGCCACTAGTTGAAGCCTGAGTATACAGCACTTAGCAAAAGGAGGGAGAGAAGGGAATAAAGTAATTGTTGGAAATAACAAGATACTCTTATGGAGGCTTTATTATAAATTGTAAGTACTTTGAATCTACTTTTGCTACTACTGTTTTACCCCTCTCCCAATCTCAAATCTCACAAGCACAGGGATGAAGGCAGATATTAGGTTCGACGCTATTTTCCACTAAGACATTCAAACACTTTTTTTTTTCCAGTGAGTGCTTGTAGCTTGCAGTGAGAAAAAATGAAGATGCATTCTCCATATCCTTCTAGTCTAAGATAAAGCACAGTCTCTATCCTTTTGATAAGAAGTGATAGAGTTTACCAAACATTTTATACTACAAATTACAGTGTATGGGCAATTGTCCAGTGTGTGGACAATCCTGATTTTCAATGACGTCAAGTGTATGTTTTGGGGAAAATATCTTAAATTTAAGAATTTCTTTTTAAGTGTACCTTGTCAAATTCATTTTTTTTTAAAGGAAGTCAAGGTAAGAGACAAATGAACTAATCATCATTCTTTCAGATTGCAAGTTTTGAAAGTCAAGTGGATGACATACTTCGGAAGTTTTCTTAATTCACTTATGGAAGACATTTCTATTTTAATTATGTATAAATAACAATTGAGGGCATATCTTTAGGTGAGGTGGGTCCTTGATGAGTCCTCCTTTGGGTTGATCTCATGTAGGATGAATGAACTAATGCTTTCCTTCAGTTTGAATGTCCATGGTCCTATGTCTGTTTTTTGGCACATTTTTTTAATGTAAAGGTTTTGCATAAAGAAAATAAAATAGGTATTCTGTTTATGGTTGTTAAGATCCATTGAATTAAGTTGGTGGTTCAAATGCTACCATGAAACAAAAAAGCAAAAAGTTGTTTTCATAAAGGTTTATCTTCTGTAATTCTGGAGAGCTGGAAAAATAAACTCATAAGTAGATGTAAGTGATAGAATGACAAAGCTTTAATATTTGTGGTGTATTGATATTGCTGACACTATTCCCAAAGTGAATAATATATTTAAGATTAAAGTTAAGCAATATTCCATTAATCTTTTATCATTTGTATAATTCCTTTTTTCCTTTCTTTGGAGCAAATTTGCCACTGGTTTATCCCTAGCAGTTAGCTGAGAGAGTTTCAAAGTTAGAGAATTACTGGATGTGTGTTTGCGTGTGGGGGGGTGTATGAATTAACTATACATGTATTTCTGCAAGGTATTTTTGTCATTCTTGCAAGCATTCTTTTCTCTCTTTCTCTGTTTTAGAGAACTCCAGTGTCTATCTTTATAGGTACAGCTGCACTATTTTAATCCAAGTAAAATGTGAGGTAGAATGACATTCTTCTGGCTTTTGTCTGAACTTTATTTTGATGTTTCTGCTTTAATGAGCATACACTTAAGTTTTAAAGCAAGGGAATACTCTTGTGTGTGTTTTGCATTAAATGCCAGAAATCTTTTACATAGGTCATAGACTAAGCCTGAGTGTAAGCCATTGTTACTAAGGAATCATATTTATATCATGTATCATTTATTTATAATATATGAATGTTCTATGTTGTATGGAGGTACTATAGCTGCTTCCTGGTTTATCTCTATGATTAAATTTCCTGCATGATCTTGTAGAGGATGGAATGTAGCACACTCAAATGAGTGGAAACATTTATCTAAGTCATGAATCCTATCCCACCTCAAACCACTTATTATAATACTTCTCTTCAAGGAGATTCTTATATCCCATTATATAATTAAAGAGAGGGATTGATTTATTTTGCTTTGCTTTATCTATAATGACCTTAAAGGAGGAAGGCAAGAAGGGAAACAGAATGTTGATCCTGTTAATAACTATATGTAGTCTTTTACCATGGTTTAGTGGAGCAAGAAGAGGAAGAACTCAATTTTCTTCTTCCTTAGAAGGCTGCTTGGGGTGAGGAGAACACTCTAGATTGGTCCTCAACAACATCTTTTTATTCTCAGCCAGTGCCAGACTATTCAGACGTATTGCCTGTGTCCATATAGATGGATACCTAATTATGAGTGTGCATGTGAGTGTATCATATATAAACAAATTGCCTTATAAAGAAATCAAAGACAGGTAAGACTTAGAAGGAAAATCAGTTATTACTACTCATCTGGTGTGATCAATAGTCTTCCTTCCAGAGAACACATACATTTTCAGTTTTGGAGATACACAGGAATACACTTCATTGGGAAGGAAGGTAACTAGAGGTTATATTTTGTTTAAGAGATAAAGTGCAACTTGGGACGTATTGTCACATCTGTATGGGTGTGTCACTGTTAATCTTATAATTATGTTTTGATCACAAAATTTCTATAGAATAATTTTTATTATATTTTACATAATAAAAATATATGTCCATGGTTAACATATACAAGCTTCCAAAACTGTGGTAGCAGTAGGTACGTATCATGCTTAGCATGTGATTATTTTTGCCTAATTCTCATGATCCTAGAAGCTGCAGGGTGGGGAGGAGAATTAGGATCACCTGTCTGCTTTACTAACTTCATAGCTGTTTGGACTTAGGTTAGTGAGACATCAAAAACAATTCTAAACAATTTCTCTTTGTTTTTCTGAACTGTATGTGAAAACTGGGTTACTCTGGATGTTGGCATCAAATTAGGTTTTATTTATTTATTTATTTTTCAAATTAGGTTTTAAATATTTGATTTCATTGACTTCCTTCTGGGTTCTATACCTTAAAATAAGTAATAATTCAATAAAAATTTACTTTTATGTTAACCATGTAGACACTTATCTCTCTCTGGCTTCCAGTAACAGCTGAGAATTTTAGTATTGCAGATTATTAAAAGATATCCTCCAGAAAAAATTTTATATGACTTTTCTATTTTGGACTTCATGGATTACTGTTCTCTGTGTGTGTGTGTGAAAGAGAGACAGAAAGTGAGAGATAAAGAAAGAGAATGAGAGAATCAGTAATTTCACATGACTGCTTTTGAGAATTACTAAAACCACAGAAGAGGATGTTTCCCTATAGATTCTTTTGCTTGCGTTTGCTCATATCTAAGTTTGTTACACTTGGGGATCTTTCACTGTTCTGTTTTTAACCAGAACTATAAACAGTCTTTACTCTGGTCATACCCTTCCCATAAAAAGGAAAAAATAAATAAATAAAAGAAGCATACTGTATTCACATGAATATAGTTACAGCAAGAGACTGTGTCTTGCTTTGTTGTAAACCAATGGGTGAAAGCTAACTGGAAACATTTCAATGCAAAATAAGGCTGCAGGTTTTAGGAAACAAATCCACAGTACCTGACGCTTGGTGTGTAACATAATGACTGTGCTGGTGAGGATGTTAGAAGACATGTGTGTGTCAGCAGCCAGTTGGACAGTTCTTTCCAATTCTTTCACAGATTGGCTTCACTACAGTTTGAATAATTTTTTTTCAAGATAGGACACCACTACAGACTAATGTATTTTTTTAATTTTTGGTTTATTTGGCAATCAGCAATGCATCTCTTCTCAATAGCTTTGGAGTCTTTCTTATTGTTGTCGTTTATGTAAGTTGCAATGCAAGAATTAGGAGAGAACTAAGAAATACATTGTGCAGTGTTTTATGAGGTCTTCTGGAAGCCTTAGAAAGCTGAGAAAATACTCTTGTAAAACTTGTCCCCGGACCCAAAACTTTCTATCTCCGCCTCAGCAAATCAAACCATAGATTCTGAACTAAGCGTGAGGTTTCTCATTTTACTTTCAGCTTTTCAGATTTGCATTGTAAAATATCTGATTCGAACAATGAAAGAATAGGATGCAAGCTTCTTTAAGGAAAATATGCTATGGGTTTATTTCTTTGTTTGTTTACTAGATTTATATAGCACCTTTGACCCAAGGTCTAGGGCACTTTCTTAAGGTCAGCTCCATCCCCACCTTTTTAAAATTGATCACTTGAGATATAATCTGTGAGTCACCCCCATGACTCCCCACATGCTCACACTGGCATCACGCACTTGCTGGTGGTGTCAGAACAACAGAAAACTACAGCACGTCAGGTTTATACAACATTGGCTCTCTGTGGAGAAAGAAATTCTTCATTGTCTTATTGCAATGGATGCCCTCCATGAGAATTTTTTTGTTGTAGAATTATGGTCATGAGACTAATAAAAAAAAATCTCCACATACAAAGAGGGGCAATAGGTTGTTATTTCCCCCTTTTCTATTTCCATCAGAGAATAAATATCTTCACAGAAAATGTACATTGTGTTACATCTCTAAAGCTAGTACTAAAAAGCACACACATCTTCAAGGAGACAACTGATCCAGTTGAAACCAAGTGAGAAAAAGTAAATCACGAATTTGGGAAGAGAAGAGTGGTGGGCAAAGCTGGTTCAGGGTTTACTTCTCAGGTCAAAACTACTTTTCTGATGAGTAAGCTTTTTCTCCAAAGCCCCTCAGTTTAAAAAAGGGAAGGATGATGGAAACTGCCTTGTTTAATTGTCAGCTCACACCTTTATTTAATGAGTTTCCTAGAAGTTTATGGTTAAGTTACCCTGGTGACTCAGGTAGGGTTTCCGTCAACTCCAGCTGAGGCTGTCAAAACAGGAAAATGGGGGTCCATTTTCTGATTAATGAAAATAATAATTATGTACAGATGAAAGCAAAGAGAGAAAGCAAAGAGCTTCCATGTTACTTTAAACAAAGAAGAGTTAAGGCCTTATCTTAACTATGCATTGGCACTGCAATGCGAAATGGTCATGCAAAATTAATTTTTAATGTGTTCAATTTATATTAAAAATTTCTGCAAGTGTGTGAATTTTTTTTCCAAGGCTGGAGTGCTACTTCATTTACAATATTCCCTGAAGGTGTTTTTTTTTAAAGAGACTCTTAAACTGAAGCCATTTTAAGGGTTTTATGAGACATTATGTGAGCTTTCATATGCAAGTTAGTCGTTAAGTACCAGATATTATATTCTGTAATATGCTTAAGTGATATTAGAGGCTGTATATAGCCTGCAGTAATGGCTATTGCTGCTTTTTTAATTTATCAAGAAAATGTTGCTTAAATAAGGAGCAAATCAATGCTGGGTTGTACAAAGTATAAATGTAAGGAAGTAACAGTATTTTTTATATACTTGCTTCTTCCAGCTTGACTAAAAGGGAAAAAAAAATACAACCTACTTTCAGGGCTTATATTGATAGAAACTGTCAAAAATAAAATAGCATATTTAGAATTAGAGAGCTGCTAAGAATATACAGAATGACACTGAAGAATGATACCCATTGCTAGTCAGTGCCTCGTGATGGATATAAAGATGAATTTTATGCCCTTGATAATTGTTTTTTGTATGCTTTCTGGCATTCAGACAGAGTAAAATCTCTTACTTGGATTTAAACCAGTTAAGACTTTTGACTATTCTTCCTACAAAGGGAAATATTTGTACTAAGCTGGATTCACTGGTCAAGCTTTGAACAGCATGGATAAAGCCCCCACCTGATGAGTGGCATTGAGTTAAAAAAAATTAAAGAGAGCTTCTTATACAAGGCTCCTCCAACTCTGCAACCTTGTCACTACCACTGCCATACCTATTTCTAAACATTGATAATTCTGTGAATGTCTAAACAGTTTTAAAATATTGTCTTGAATTAAATTTTTCATTTGACAAGAAATAAGACATGACCAGTTATTGACAGGAGAAGGCAATGGCACCCCACTCCAGTACTCTTGCCTGGAAAATTCCATGGACAGAGGAGCCTGGTAGGCTGCAGTCGATGGGGTCGCTAAGAGTCAGACACGACTGAGTGACTTCCCTTTCACTTTTCACTTTCATGCATTGGAGAAGGAAATGGCACCCCACTCCAGTGTTCTTGCCTGGAGAATCCCAGGGACGTGGGAGCCTGGTGGGCTGCCATTGATGGGGTCGCACAGAGTCAGACATGATTGAAGTGACTTAGCAGCAGCAGCAGCAGCAGTTATTGATAAGCTACATACTGTATCCAGGGGATTATCATTATGGAGGTAGGACTAAGAAATAAAAATAAATTTCTTCTTATTTAAAAAAAAAAATCTCAAAATAGTGAAAAGCCCTAAGCAAAATAAAGATTCCCTCAATTTTTCAGTATGAAATTTATTTTATACTTACATTTTCATATCAAAATAAAATGATTCCTTAGCTGTGATTATTCTCTTGAACATTTTCTCCCATTATGGGCATTATCACCATACTCTTACATATATAATTTGGGTTCATTAAATAGTATCTTAAATACCATCAATGTGCCAAGGAAGATTCACACTTTGAATTCACACTACTCAGAATACAAAAAAATTTAGTTTAGTTGTGTTTCCTTGACACTATATTTTGTAAGACAAATAACAAAATATGATGTCAATAAACAAAATAACTTTCAGAGATTACAATAGGCTTGATTCAGCCCTTCCATATCTCAAATATGGGTAAAAGATTGGTTACTAATTAATTTTTATTTTTATTCCACAAATATTAACCAAGCTCTAACTATACTCCTGACATAATTCTCTGAGGTCCTGAGAGCACCTAAATTGCCTTCAAAATCACTAGCCAAAAAAGTGCATTCTATTCATTCTAACTTCAATTGTCAGTGTATTTTTGTTTTCCTAATTCTTAAAGAATGATAATACAAATCTTTTATACATGAGATAACTATCTGATAATCAGAATGTTTGTTTTTATTAGAGTACCCTATGGCCAGCCAATACTTTCCTGTGTTTTCTGCTGCTTTTTAAATCTTGGGAGGAACCTTAGTTACTAACTATACTTATTGTCATTTATAAAAAATGTCAACATGGGCAGGCAGAGTTTTCCATTTACAACCCCTTCAAGCTGTAGAATCTCTGTGTATTCACAAGTTTCCTGGTTCCCCTGGGTCCCAGTAAACCCAAAGCTGCATGTTTAAAAGGAAAACAGTATTCCAGCTTAGCCCTCCGCCTTCATTGGCCCAGCTGCACATATCTCTCCTTCGTGCTCTACTTTACATTATGATTAAATACATTTAAAATCAAAATCATCTTTTCCACTCACTTTTCCTCTCCCAGCTGCTGATTCCCACCCAATCTTCTTTTGGAGTCAGAATTAATACGAATATTTAAAATCCTTGCCCTAGCCCAGCAGCTGCAGACTCCTACTCCCTATACTGTTCTGTGTCTGCAGCTCACCAAAATGTTGCTCAGAAAAATAATCTGAAGATGTTTTTTTCTTCCCGAACTGCTAGTGCTTTCATGGCCCTCATTTTAACCTGATTCTTTCATAAGAACCATGAACATGATCTTGTCAGAAGTTAAGTGTGTCAGATTGTAGCTGTGTGTCAGGGGTAAACTTGCTTTACGTGAATTAACATTAAATAACGACATGTGGGGCTATCTGTGCCATTCATTCTTACAGAACGTACTCACATATGTACATGCTGTGTATTTTAGACCAATACAGAAAAATAAAACTGAACAGAGCTTAGCTCTACCAGATCTTAAAATAAATATTCAGAAGAAGTAAGGAGAAATAAGCAAATAAAGTTTTTTGGCAGAGAGTTTATTTATTTAGCAACAGCAATGCAGTTGCTTACACTTTCTACAAATGTTTTATCTCTTTTTCCGTAGCACCTGTCCCTGAGTGAATAGAACCACATCTGTCTCATCTTGGCATAACAAGTACACATCTACATCTGTGAATGATGATTCCATTTTTGAAGGAAACAGTGTATACTTTTGCACTCCTGCAGTCTGGTTAAAAAACAAAAATGCACAATGGATATTGTGTCTTGCAGGAAGTCTTCTAAAGTGAATAAAAAGTTTGGAACTGGTACAAATATATTGAATTTGCAATTCTAGAAAGCAATGAATGTTACCTGTATCTGTATGTCCATATTGTACATGTGAATGTACATATTATTTGATTAACACAAAACATCAGATAAAGGAATCACTTAGTAAAAGCCATAATTTAAAAAGAATATGTTTTAATAAACAATGCAATATTTTACAAGCTTATAAGATTGCAATGACTTGTGTACTGCTTCAGAAATACTTTCTGAAAGACAAAGATCAATTTTGAGGAAGGAAGAATCCGGGGTCTTAACTGATACCAATTACAGTTACTGGTTGTGATAGTTTAGAGCATTTTGTGTTTTGCACACTTCAATTTTAGTACAAAAAACAAATCTCTGTGCAGAATCCTCTAAAAATTAACAAAAGGGTTAAGGAGAAGTAAAAGATCCTGGTAGCCATAACTTCAGACAGGTGCAAAGCAGAAACTACAGTTCAGAAGATACACAATTTTTCTTTTCGGCAAACTTATACTAATTCTGTGGTCTCTATCTGAACCACATGTAGCCATTGTCCTTTCTGTATTTTTCTCTCTTTTCCTTACATCCACTCCAATCATAGGCCCAGTTCATTCTACTCCATTCTTCTACTATGATGTTGTCATTTACCATCATTTCTTTACTGCGTTCTACAAAGTCCTCAGAACTGACCTCTGGAACTCAAGATTATCTTCACTCCAACCTCTATTTCCACTTCACCCAAAAATTGCTTGTTGTCATCGTTTAGTTGCTCAGTCGTATCTGACTTTTTGTGACCCCATGGTCTGGAGCACGCCAGGCTTGCCTCTTCTTAACTATCTCCCAGAGCTTGCTCAAATTCATGTCCATTGATTCGGTGATGCCATCAAACCATCTTATCCTCTGTCATCCCTTGCTCCTCCTGTCTTCAGTCTTTCCAAGAATCAGAGTCTTTTCTAATGAGTCAGTTCTTCGCATCAGGAGGTCAAAGTATTGGAGATTTAGCTTAAGCATCAGCCCTTCCAATGAATATTCAGGGTTGATTTCCTTTAGGATGGACTGGTTTGATCTTGCTGTACAAGGAACTCTCAAGCATCTTCTCCAACACTGCAGTTAGAAAGCATCAATCCTTCAGTGTTCAGCCTTCTCTGTGGTCCAACTCTCACATCCATGTGTGACTACTGGAAAAACCAAACCTTTGACTATACAGACCTTTGTGAGCAAAGTGATGTCTCTGATTTTTAATATTTTGTCTAAGTTTGCCATAGCTTTTCTTCCAAGGAGCAAGCGTCTTTTAATTTCATGGCTGCAGTCACCATTTGCAGTGATTTTGGAGCCCAAGAAAATAAAGTCTGTCACTGTTTCCATAGTTTCCCCATCTATTTGCCATGAAGTGATGGGACTGGATGTCATGATCTTCAGTTTTGAATTATTGAATTTTAAGACAGCTTTTTCACTCTCCTCTTTCACTTTCATCAATAGGCTCTTTAGTTCCTCTTTGCTTTCTTCCATAAGGGTGGTATCATCTACACATCTGAGGTTATTGATATTTCTCCTGGCAATCTTGATTCCAGCTTGTGATTCATCAAGTCTCGCATTTTGCATGATGTATTCTGCATGTAAGTTAAATAACCAAGGTGACAATATACAGCCTTGATGTACTCTTTCCCCAATTTTGAACGAGTTTGTTGTTCCATGCTTGGTTCTAACTGCTGCTTCTTGACATGTATACAGGTTTTGCAGGAGGCAGGTAAGGTGGTCTGGTATTCTCATCTCTTTAAGAATTTTCCATAGTTTTGGGATCCACACAGTCAAAGGCTTTGGTGTAGTCAATAAAGCAGAAATAGATGTTTTTCTGGAATTCACTGGCTTTTTCTGTGATCTAGCGAATATTGGCAGTTTGATCTCTGGTTCCTGTGTCTTTTCTAAATCTACCTTAAATACCTGTGAGTTCTCTGCCCACGTATGCATACTGAGCATAGCATTTTAACAGCATCCTCTTTTAGGATTTGAAATAGCTCAGCTGGAATCCCATCACCACCAATCACTAGCTTTGTTTGCGGTGATGCTTCCTAAGGCCCACTTGACTTCTCACTTCAAGATGTCTGGCTCCAGGTAAGTGCTCACATCTTTATGATTATCTGGTCATTGAGATCTTTTTTGTATAGTTCTTCTGTGTATTCTTGCCACTTTTTCTTAATATCTTCTGCTTCTGTTAGGTCCATACCATTTCTATTCTTTTTGTGCCCATCTTTGCATGAAATGTTCCCTTGGTATCTCTAATTTTTTTGAAGATATATCTAATCTTTCCCATTTTGTTGTTTTTATCTATTTCTTTGTATTAATCACTGAAGAAGGCTTTCTTATCTCTCCTTGCTAATCTTTGGAACTCTGCATTCAGATGGGTATATCTTCCTTTTCTCCTTTGCCTTTTGCTTCTCTTCTTTTCTCAGCTATTTGTAAGGTCTCCTCAGAAACCATTTTGCCTTTTTGCATTTCTTCTTCTTGGGGATGTTTTGGTAATCACTTCCTATACAATGTTATGAACCTCCATCCATAGTTCTTCAGGCAGTCTGTCAAATCTAATCCCTTGAACCTATTTGCCACTTCCACTGTGTAATTGTAAGGGATTTGATTTAGGTCATACCTGGATGGTCTAGTGGTTTTCCCTACTCTCTTCAATTTAAGTCTGAAATTTGCAATAAGGAGTTCATGATCTGAGTCACATTCAGCTCCTGATCTTGTTTATGCTGATTGTATAGAGCTTCTCCATCTTCTGCTGCAAAGAATATAATCAATCTGATTTCAGTATTGACCATCTAGTGATGTCCATGTGTAGAGTCATCTCTTGTCTTGTTGGAAAAGGGTGTTTGCTATGGTCAGCACACTCTCTTAGCAAAACTCTGTTAGTATTTTCCCTGCTTCATTTTGTACTCCAAAGCCAAACTTGCCTGTTCCTCCAGGTATCTCTTGACTTCCTTCTTTTGCATTCCAGGCACTTGTGATGAAATGGACATCTTTTTTTGGTGTTAGTTTTAGAAGGTTTTTAGACTTCAGTGGCTCTGCATTGCCCTCAGGAGAAGCTGGAGCCCGACTCTTCCCATGATTTAGACAATCCTCCAGGATAGGCTTGGGCAGTCTCATATTTTTCTTCTTCCTCTTCCCCTTCCCTTCCCCTCTGCTTTCAGCCATTGGCAAATTATTTTCACTTCCTGAAACTTTTTCCATTGTCATCTCTTATTCTCCCTCCCACATTTGAGTTTCTTCTTATGTTACTTCTTGCACCTACAACACTTTTTGCTTCATCCTTTCTCTTTATGCTGTTTTACTGCTCAATATTCAGTGGAGATGGATGGGTAGAGCTATATAACAGGTGCTACATCCATGAAGAGAAGGACCTATGAACTCAAACTTCATGACCTCCTCATTGTTGTGTGTGGATGCCTGTTTATTGTGTGCAGAACATTGACTTAGGCACTATGAAAGTACTTTTTAAATGCTGTTCGAACTTTTGGTCAATACACTTAGGTAAGTAGAACTGATACAAGCAGAGTGTGCTCATATGCAATATAGGAATGACACAAGCAAGGTGTACAGGAAATAGAAATTATTTTCATGTTTGGGACAAAGAGTGAAGGTAATTCCTTTGGAATATTACTATTCTTGATCTGACATTTCCTCACATTCACTTTTACCCATGAATGAAATAGCCAGGTTTTGATAATGCTGATATAACAAATGAACACTTTCAAAGATAATCCTGTGGTTGATTCCATAATCTCCCTTGTAACCATTTCCCAGAGTTTCACAGGTCTTGCCTTCACGAGTCTCAGCTCTGTTTCCTGGAAATCTATTTATTTTTTCTTGATCACTCCACAGTGAGAAGCAAGAACAGCTGCTCTCCATGGCTGTGTCTTTTCATACCGTTGAAGAGTCCTGTAACTCACCTATCCCTCAAATAGCAGGAGGTTCTTGAAGGACATACCGCATCTGCAGACTTAACTGGGTTTTGTTTTGATTTCAAGGACACTGCTTGTCCCAGGGTGGTTGCAGCGCTGCTGCATTACCATCTCCTCGTGTCCCATGAGACACGCCTCGACTGTGCTCCTGGCTTTCCGTACTTTGCATCATATACCATGGGGGGATCTGTCTGAAGTGCTGGCCATTGGCACGAACCTTTCTCAGTAATTTTTTTTTTTTTTTTTATCTAAAGGCGAGAAGAGCAAGCTGCATAATTTACCAGCACTTCCTGGGTGGCCACACCTTTTCTCTCCTGTCTGGCCTAACCCAGCTGCCATCTGTTCTCCTAAGCACCCGGGGCCCTCCTGTGCTTGACAATACACTGCACTGTTACATGAAGAAAAATGAACTGTGATGGGAATCTGAAATTCTTTCTCCTTCTATAGTGTGTCCAGTTTCCTGTGTTTTGTTGATTGCAGCCAGTTTGTATATACATGCTTGTAAGTTACCTTTGCTTAGTTTTATTCCAAAGAAAAAACTTAACGTAAATAATGTGTATTATTTATTAATAGCACCCTGGATATTAGATAAACATATAGGCAGGGAGTTTTTAGAAAGCGTATATTATACACTCAAGAGAATAAAAAGAGTTGTTTCAGTCTAGTGGGGAAGTTATATATTTAGGGAATTTTTCAAAATATGTTACTCCATCAGTTTCACTGGTCAATTGACTCTGCTTTAAAAGCACATTTAAAAGAATATAGATAAGAAGGACATCTATCTGTTGGATATATTCTAATTTTCCACCTAATGTTATATATGTCTATCATTTACAAACTCCTTGATTTCTCAGCTGATCCCTGGTATTTTATTTGGAGTTCACATTATTATCTAGAAAAAAATCTGCAATAAAATACTCGATAATGAACAATGAGTGTTTATTTTAAAAGTTGCAGTAGACTTTTGGGGTTAATTCTTTAATAGTCAATGTAATTTTAATTCTGATAGAGAAAGATGCTCTTGTGCCAGTAAGCACCACATATACATATACTCTATTAGTAATTTTTAACCACAAATACATTGATTGCTATTGCTTTAATTCAAAATTACTATATATATTCAACTAAAAAAATTGATTTATCAAATTTTCTTGGAAAAAACCTTACATTTAGTAGATCAAACTTTTAATTTTTTCATTAAAATTTTTAATTTAATAGTTTCATTAGATTTTTCTTTTTTCACAATTTAAATAATAAGTAAAAAAAATTAGAATAATCAGCATTCAGTTTTGTATTCAGGAATATAATAAATAAATAATCTTAAGTCCACATTTTTTTCCTTTTCAGTAAGGGAAATTTGAATACTTTTGAAATTTTGAATATCTATTTACTTCAGTTGTCTCTAAAGTAAGGAAGGGACAGGGTGAGGAATAAGAAAAATTAAAATCAGAACTATGTTAGGTAAGGCTCAAAGATGTCATATTGTCCTAAAAAAAAATAAATGACTTTTTGTTAGCTTGCAACCATGAAATAGTTTCCATTTTATATTATATATGCTAGTGTTATAGGTAGAAATGGTATATATCTATGGGTTTATCCATAAGATATTCCTAAACCAGCTAACACTACTGACATTTCTATTATCGTTAACTATTTAGGGTTTATCAGAAATGCTCTGTATTTATATCATGTTTACATGGGTCTAGAGGGTTAACTGTAGAAACTAGTTAGAGTCTATGCTTACTTGGTATATAACTTTGGCAGATTTACTTAATTTCTCCAAGTCTCAATTTCCTTCTCTGTAAATGGAACTGATACAAGTTTTACTTTGATAAAATCAGAGGTCAGCAAACTATAGCCCACAGGCCAAATCTGATTTGCAGCCTATTTGGGAGCAGACAAGGAGGCCAAAATAGTGTTTATATTTGTGGTGAGTTGTAAAAACAAAACAACAAAAGCAACGAAGACAATAAGAGCCCCTGCTGCTGCAGCTAAGTTGCTTTAAATCGTGTCCAGCTGTTTGTGATCCTATGGATTGTAGCCCACAAGGTTTCTCTGTCCATGAGATTTTCTGGGTAAGAATACTGGAGTGGGTTGCCATGCCCCCTTCCAGGGGATCTTCCCAACCCAGGGATCAAACCAGACTCCTGCTTGAATTACCTGAATTGACAGGTGGATTCTTTACCACTAGCACCACCTGGGAAGCAACACTATGTGACTGTAAAGCTTAAAATATTCACTATCTGGCCCTTTATAAATAACTTTTCTATACCCTTAAATTATATCAAGTAGTTATTTTAAGATTAAATGAGATTGATTATTCATGTAAAGACTTTGGTAGGAGACCATGCATATGGAAGAGGCTCAATAAATATCACTTGTTACAGTTTTTGGTAATAATAATTAGAAAATTATATTAATATTCTTCTTAACGGGTTCACCAGTTGGTTAAGGCCAATTTTATCTGTATTATCTCACTAGGTCCTATTGTAATAGCACATGTGATAGATAAAACAGAAAGCCATTCTTTTTTAGAAGGATGTAAAAGGTTCTGTATTTTAAAGAAACCTTAATGATGTATAATTTCTGATTCATTTTTATTCACTAATAAATTAATTTTATTATACTTAATGCAACTCTGATGTGAGAAGCTGTGTCTTGGGAGAAGGGAAATCTGGAGGTAGGTTCAAAAAAACATGTCAAAGATCACTGGAAAGGAAATCACTTAATGTTCTTTGTGGGTTATTTTTATTTCTCTTGTAAAAGAAAGAATGTTAGTCACTTGATTTCTTCTTTTCTGAAGAGAGGCTTCATTTTGGAAAGAGTGATGTTTTCCCAAAGGGTGAAGGGTTGGGGGTAACTGGAAGGGAAGATGCGAAAGGGAAATAAGTGTATTGTTTTGTTTTGTTTTACCTTCAGAGAATGTAGAGCATTAAATCCCGTTCTTTCTGAATGCCTGGGAATCTTATGTAAGCCCACCACCATAAACTAAGGTTCATACAAGTAAACATCTCTCCCTTCCTTAAGCATTAGACTAAAATGCATTAAAAAAATAAATAAACGCTTTTCAGCTGTCCCGGTATTAGACCCACTGTCCCAGCCAGTGGGTCTGCGGGAATGCCATCACAATGGGACCCAGCCAGCTGAGGGACAGAGCAGTAGAATCTGCTCAGAGTAGTCTGGTTTGGACTCAAGCTTCAGTCCAGCTAAATGTATAGGAAACAAAAAAAAAAAAAATTAAAATTCCCCTCCACAGAAAGAAATAAATACATAAAGCAAGAAAACCAGTAGGGGTTCAAGTTACAAGGAAAGGCCTTATAAACAGATGTGTCTTGGTCAGCAGTAGCACGATTCATGAATGCCATGGCTGGGTAGAAATGAAATAGGCCATGAATTCCTCACCAAATTCCTGTGCAAAGAGGATTCTGGTGTTTCTACTAGGGATTTCTTTCTTCTTCATCATCGTGATAGCCAAGTCACAGGATTCTAAAGCCCTTGGTTAAGAGAATTATCATAAGCCTATGAATGTTCTGGCCCCACACAATAGTATAAGGCATCCTTTGGGCTCTCTATTAAAACACTAGTGCATGGACACTTTTGTTACAAAGTTTGCCACAGTAAAAAAGTGATGGATCGTCTAAGTTTTTTAATAAGATGGGAATGGAAACATCCTATATATCTGCAATTTGGGACCAGTTCTGAAAATGCACTACAGCCAGTCTGCTTTAATTCAAAGTGAGGGAGGGGAGAAGCAAGATGGCTTTGAAAGCTCCTGGTAGGTAGAGATGAAGTGAAGCAGGGCAAAAGGAGAGTGTCTTGGCATGTCATACAGGGTGCCTGCCAGTCAGAGGAACTACAGGAAGAACCAGAGCTAAAAGGCCTGCTGGATAAGGTGAGTCCCCATGTGTGAAATTAAACTCTGAAGAGACAAACTCAAACTCTTAAATTGCTGATGAATCTATCCCATTCAGCTGCACTCCAGATCAATGATTCCTAAACTTAAGAACAGATGCACATTTCTGAAGATTCAGGACTTTTCTGCAATGCTCCTCACCAAATCTGACTTGGACTCATAGGATGCTTGTTAAAAACTCTTTTACTTCAAAACTATCCCTCTTAGAGATATTTTAAGATAGCACTGCTAAGCAACTCGGTAACAATTTTTACTTACTTTGCAAAGGATTATAAAAGTAGGCAAGCTAAAGGTCATTAAAAAGCAAGATCTTATGGATGTCATTTGCATCATGATTCCTTATTTTTACTGTCATCTATCCTAGATCTACCCCATGACCTGGCGGTTATTACCCAAGGGGCTCATCCTTTAGGACACACAAGGCTAGTTCTCCTGTTACAAACATATCAATGCGGACAGAGTAGGGACAGTGAGGAGAAATAAAACGGCTAATGTGCCCACCTAAGACTAGAAGCACTATCCCCTTGAAGTGGGAACATTTAAGATTTATTTCAGACCTACTTGTAACCTCTGAAGATATCTGTGTATCCAGGGGATCTTCTCGACCCAAGGATAGAACCCGTGTCTCTTATGTCTCCTCCGTTGGCAGACAGGTTCTTTACCACTAGCATCACCTGGGGAAGCCCCATCTGTGTATGTTGGTCTCTATATAAAGAGAATTCCAGGACTCATATCTGGACTCATGTCAAACGTTGTAGCAAAAACTATTTTCTACTGAGTTCTCCTTGAGATTCTGAAATACACCTCCAGAAATATCACAGAGGCTTTGTCTATAGGAAAAATCTTCCTCCCAGTAAATACCAATAGATTGTTATAATAAGTAGACAAATGCTAGAATGTAATCAAGTTGTAAAATGGGTTATAAATATTGGATTGTTTTACCTTTAACAATCCATGATTACTGTCAACTCAAAGGAAAAAAAAAAAAAAGGTAAGGGACTGGATACTCCTTCAACACATAGCATCTGCGAAATAACTGTATTGGCCAAAAACTCTCCAAAAAAGTGTTGAGGCACAAAGGGCCTGGCAGGAGGTACTGTGTCAAAGAAGTCAATGAGAACCCCCTGAAAAGCTTTGCAGAGCTGCCTCTGTGCTGTGTATGTCTTCAGTGGATACCAGGACGAGACTAGAATAGCCTCTTAAGGGGAAGTCCTTTAATTTTTTTCTACAGTAATTGGGAGCAGAGGGCAACTTACTTACATATAGTGGCCAAGAAAGGCTTCTTTTTAGAAATAACATTTGAGCTACAAATGAAGATGAAAAGGAGCTGGCTTTGCCAAGAATGGGAAGCTGAGTGTCCCAGGCAGAGAAAACAGAAGGCCAGGGTGGAAGGAACATCATAAACAAGGGAGAGAGGTGAACACAAAGAGATGGGAGAAATCTCTAGGCATCTGATGATGTTGAAATGTATATTCATATTAATACATTTAATATTTATTCAAAGTGTAGTGGAAAGCCATTTACGTGTAAGAGACAGGGGAGTGAAATGATATTGTCACCCTGTTTATTTAACTTCTATGTAGAGTATATCTTGCAGAATACTGGGCTGGATGACTCACAAGCTGGAATCAAGATTGCTGGGAGAAATATCAACAACCTCAGCTATGCAGATGATACCACTCTAATGGCAGAAAGTGAAGAGGAAATAAAGAGACTCTTGATGAGGGTGAAAGGAGAGGGAAAAAGCTGGCTTAAAACTCAACATTCAGAAATGAAGAGCATGGCATCCTTCATGATGCCATGGCAAATAGATGAGGAAGAAATGTGACAGATTTTATTTTCTTGGGCTCCAAAATCACTGCAGATGGTGACTGTAGCCATGGAATTAAAAGACACTTGCTCCTTGGAAGAAAAGCTATGACAAACCTAGACAACATATTAAAAAGCAGAGACATCACCTTGCCAACAAAGGTCCATATAGTTAAAGCTATAGTAGTCATGTATGGATGTGAGAGTTGGACAATAAAGAAGACTGATGGCTGATAATTGATGCTTTCAAACTGTGGTATTGGAGAAGTCTGTTGAGAGTACCTTGGACAGCAAGGAGACCAAACCAGTCAATCCTAACAGAAATCAACCCTTAATATTTATTGGAAGGACTGATGCTGAAGCTGAAGTGCCAATATTTTAGCCACCAGATGCAAAGAGCCAACTCATTGGAAAAGACCCTGATACTGGAAAGATTGAGGGCAAGAGGAGAAAGGGGCAACAGAGGATGACAGAGTTGGATGGCATCACTGACTCAATGGACATGAGTTTGAGCAAACTCCAGGGGATGGTGAAGGACAGGGAGGTTTGATGTGCTGCAGCCCATGGCATTGCAAAGAGTCGGACATGACTTAGGACTGAACAGCAACAATAAAAACAAAATCTATCTGGTTCTTGAATGTATCTTTTCATCTAGTACTCTAGGAAGTGAAAATATATCTTACAGCTCCATATTATGACATCTGAGATGATACAGCAGATTATAAATTTTACTTTCTTTCCTTATTCCAAATCCATTAATTAATTAAAATGCCATTGCTTTTCCCTTATCTGAATGACAGTGGATAAACAACAGTTTGTGACATTTGAGATTACAAGATTTATTTCAGAATGCCATTGTCCCTGTTTTACCTGTGTTAGAGTGGATAAACAAGAGTGACCACCTTTCTGTTCATCAGGGACTGTGCAGAATCCACGAGAAAGAGCCCCTGGAGTTGTTTAGTGATACGGTCCTGCCAATACATTTAACATTGGTTTAAATGTTATGAGCCCTGCTTGGTAAGAGAATGGTTCTGGAACCACACTGTTTTATTTTGAATCCTCACTTTGCTACTTACTATCTGGGAATATTTGGGCAATTTGTTTAACTTCTCTGTCTCATATTTCTCATCCTTCATGTGGGGATAATAATAGTGTCTACCTCATGTGATTACTGTGAGGAAGAAATGAATTAAAATCTATATAGCACTCAGAACAGTGCCTGGAACTTAGAAATGAACTAATAAAGGCTAAGTGTATCTAAAACTGTCAGATTAGAGCAAGGATTAAATCTGCTCTTAGAGATAGTCTATCAAAATTTGTTTCATCCATTTTTTTGCAAGTGTGCAAGAAGGTAAACACTCCTTTTCCAATATGTGTATATTAACAAAGTGTTTGTAGGTGCTGACTTAAAAAAATTGCATAACGTGAAAGTTGGAAGTTAAGTTTTTTGGGGGCAAGTGAGGACTATAGCCCAGGAGAGTGCATTTCAGATAGTTCTGAGAAACTGTTCCAAAGAGGCAGTTAGGAAGGTCAGCATATATGCAATTTTGGTGAAGGGAGAATACATGTAATCAAGCACATAAATTTTGTGGAAAGTTTCTACTAGCCAAGAGAAGCAGTTGTCATTATGAATGTTTTTATTACTTTTCTACATATGAGAAGATACAAGAACTGAGCTCATAAAATTGACTCTTGAAAATATTTGACTATCCAAAGACCTGTTCTGGCAGTTTTTCCCAGAGCACAGAGTGCTTCATTTCAGCAGCTGCAGTAGCATACGATTGAGTCCTTGTAGAGGTAGATGCAAGTGCCAATGGCAAGTTAACATGGTTAATGAAGTTGCAGATATCGGGAGAGCTACTTGAAAGAAAGAAAAAACAGGACACTTGAGAACATCAATATTTTAAGAAAAGAAAGAAGGGGCACAAAAAATAGATCATCAGAAAGAAGGTTCTAAAAAGGTAGAATAGGTGAAAGAGGGCTAGAGTAACAAGTGATAGCAGGCCGACAGTGGTAAAGAGATCAGCAGAATGAAGAGTAAAAACAGATCCCCATTGATTGTACCATTAGGACAGTATTGATCGTTTTTCAACTGGTCTTGGGGTAGACTTGGAAAAAGAAGTTGGTTTATAGCCAGGGGTTAAAACCTAAATAAGAAGTGAAGAATTATAAACAACCCTTCTAATAGGAAAAAGGAAGAGGGGGGAAATTATAGCTTTGAAAGGAGGCTGGAATTGTGGGTGTAAAAGTATATGTGCATATGTACACCCAAAATATATGGAAGAATGAAACCTTGTTTTTAATGTGGAAATATAATATAATGGAAAAGAGAACATATACATCTGAAATTAAAGACATATTGAATTGAATGAGTTTTCTAAAGGAAGATGTGACAGACTCATTGTAAGAGAGGCAATTAAGAGCATCCTGACTGAGCCTGAATTTTATCTCTAGCATTTCCTAGCTGGAGCCATGGGCATGTTGCTAAAATCTCTCTGTACCTCAGTTTCCACATCTGTAAAACTGAGATAATAATAGGACATACCTCAGGTGGCTATGGTAATGTATTGTGCCCACATGTGTACCAAGCACATAGTAAAGCATATACCAAGCATATAAGCATATACCAAGCATTTATGCAATAGAATTAATAGCTATTTTTGTAAAGGAAGGGAGATAACATTTTCTTTGAGATTGAGGAGGAAGTCAGGCAAAGGAGTAACTAAATTGTGAAAGATAAGGGAAGGGATTTGAAAAATGTCTTAATGGAAACCCTCTATTTCCTCAATAAATGGGAAGGAAACTTCAGACAAGAAGAAGTTAGGAATAGGGTCTGAAATGTAGATAAAGTGGTAAAATCTGAGCATGCTGCTACTGCTGCTGCTAAGTCGCTTCAGTCGTATCCGACTCTGTGTGACCCCATAGACGGAAGCCCACCAGGATCCCCCATCTCTGGGATTCTCCAGGCAAGAACACTGGAGTGGGTTGCCATTTCCTTCTCCAATGCATGAAAGTGAAAAGTGAAAGTGAAGTCGCTCAGTCGTGTCCGACTATTAGCGACCCCATGGACTGCAGCCTACCAGGCTCCTCCGTCCATGGGACTCTCCAGGCAAGAGTATGGAGTGGGTTGCCATTGCCTTCTCCACTAAATTTGAGCATAGGTTCTGGAAAATGTCAAAGAAAAATGAAATGAAAAAGATGATCAAGAAGGACTTAGGGCATAGGTGATACAAATACACTTGTCAAAGAATCAATGTGCCTGCATATGAGATTTTCTCCAGCAGGTTTTACCAGCTGGTAGATGCTGTAGTTACCACCCTACATGGACTATGCAGGTCAGAATTGAGCAGAGATGGAGAAAGGGATCTGCTATCACAGTCATTCAGTAAGTCATTCCATTAGGAATGCTAATATCTTTTAAAGGCTTTCATTATTGTGTCATTTTAAAACATTTTATCATTTTTAGTATTTTTTTACTTTTTTTCCTTATAGAAAAATACACATAATATAAAATCTAACCATTTTTAAGTGTTCAACTTGGGGCTTCCCAGGAGGCACTGGTAAAATAACCTGTCTGCCAACACAGCTAGGTCTAAGAGACATGGGTTCTATCCCTGGGTTGGAAAGATCCCTGGAGGAGGAAATGGCAACCCACTCCAGTAGTTTTGCCTAGAGAATTCTATGGACAGAGGAGACTGGCGGGGTAGAGTCCATGGGGTTGCAAAGAGTTGAAGATGACTGAAGTAACTTAGCACTCACATATGCACGCATGCAAGTATACAACTTAATGACATTTAATACCTTTACACTGTTGTGCAACAATTACTACAGTGCATTTCCAGAAATTGTTTTATCATCCAAACTGAAACTCTGCACCATTAGATAATAACTCTCCATTACCCTCTTCTTCTAGTCCCTGGCAATAGCTATTCTATTCTCTATCTTTATCAATTTGACTATTCTAGGTACCTCATATAAGTGGAGTTATACAATATTTTTCCTTTTCATGTCTGACTTATCTAACAGGATAATATTTTCAAGGTTCACCCATGTTGTACCATGTATCAGGATTTCACTCCTTTTTGAGGCTGAATATTATTCAGGGTTTGATGAACCTGGAGATAAACTGAAGATCTTTAATCTTAGAAGAAGTGGGCATATATTAACCAAATATGTACTTAATGAATGTAGATAAACAAAATGACAAATGTTTCTGTAGACGTGGAAAATTTTCTACTCCACTTATATTCCTCTTTCACTTATCTTCCATATGTTTTACCTTCTATTCTACCACTGAATATTTGAAAAATCATTCTAGTGAGTCTCTTCAATTCTGTGACCATTCCTATACACCTTGCTCAAGTTCTGTTGCCTCTCACTTTCCCCAAGGTATCCCCTTAGTCATCTCTGTGATTTCAGTTGGGTCTCCCTCCTTTCTTGCCAATTTTTGTTCTCCTTTTACTTTTCATGCTCTCATTGATTTTCTTCCAACCTCCAGCTACACTAAGTCTGGGTGTTTTGGAAATAGATTATACTCTTTCCTGTCTCTGTACCTTAGCATAGACTATTTCCTTTTCCTGAAAAGTCTGCACCTAGGCACAGACTTCATGACAATCCCAGTACTTAGCTAACATTTTATAGGAAGGCTTAGTATGCCCTCTCCTGTGCATGCTTCCCTTGATGATGGTTGTTTATTATTATACATACCATTTTGTCCTCTTCCCTCCTAGATTGTAAACTCCTTGAGAAAAGGATTATGATAATCTGTGTATTCTAATTTCTGGCCCAGTGTCTGACCCTTGTAAGCATTCAATAAATATTTGTTGACAATATTTTATGAGAAATATTTTAAAAGATTTAACTAAACTTTTCTGTTTGTTTGAAATGTTTGTGTGTGTATATTTGTTTCATTTTTTTGGGTTTAATTTTTGGTCTTATTTCTTTACTTACATACATATACACACATGGAAAACCATTAACAAATATTACTGAAGGAAGGTGCCAAAAGAAGTAGTAACATATATGGGTATATTCTCTGGAGTTGAACATTCTTGCCTTTTTTTTTTTTCCCATGAGATAGCTTCTGAAGCAACAGTCCTTACTGTAAGAAATTAATGAACCAAAGCTGGCTTTACTTTAGGAATCTTGTTTGTAAAAGGAAAGTAAAAAGACTAGTTAATATTCTTTTAAGAATATGATTTTCCTTTACCCTGTTTACTTATGTGCAAATCACTGACCCACTTTTAACATGATGAGGATAATAGGTAGGTTTGGGTTGGTATCAAAATTAAAGTCTAAAGTCTGCATCTAAATTATGAGTTGTTTGCTTGTGAGAAATTTCCTAACTGGGACAGCTTCCAAAAGCACTTTACTATAGCTTCATAGAATTTTCTCAACTGTTTTATTTGTTCCTTCTCCACACCTCTTCCCTCATGCATAGAGGCACATCTGTCTGTTTTCTGCCTTATCAAGCAAGCATCTACATATGCGAGGAAAACTCCACTTCCTTGGCTAAAAACCTGTATCTGATTGTGGTAATAAAGCTCTACTTCCTCAGTTCAAAACATGCCATCAGACAAGACCAATTACTTCAAATGACTCATAGTAACAGGCAAAGCAAGAGTCGTCTTTTCAAAGCCTTTGAACTTCTCCTGCTTCAAAGGTGTACTAAAATGTGGTTATGAGGCGATTGTCTAAAATTGCCAAATTACCAGTTTCCAAGCTCTGATCTTCATTATTTTGCATAACTAGACAAAGGAAATCAGTGAGATTACCTACCAGGAGGAAAAGAGATCCACCCCCGCCCCCCCCCCCAAAAAAAAGGAGACAAAAAAGTAACTATGACATAGGTGAAGCTGGAGGCAGTGATGCCTCTCAGGCAAAGGGCAGGAAGGGGCTTTAATTAACTGTTGATAGAATCAGGTTACTAAGTTAAGCAAGTAAATATTTTTCATTACCATTCTTCTTCAGAAAAACATATAAAGATATTACTCTGAGAATAATTAGTGAATATCTTTCTTAAAGAATCCATTGTCCAGAAGTTTTGCCTGATACTTTGAATTCTGATGAAATAGTTCCTGATATTCACATTTATATGTCTGAAATGTCAATAGTGGTAAAAGTAGTCAAAACACATAATTTACTGCCAGCCATCTGGGGATTTGTGTGAACTGAATTTGTGTCCATACCTGCTCCTGTTTTTTCTACAGGTGGGAATTTAGTCTAACTTTCTCAAGGGAAATATTTTCTATAGGTTTATAGCCTTCACTACCATTCCTTTCAGTAGCATAAATGACTTTATTTTACTTCTTGTAAACATCTTTAAAAATGTCTACCTTCTTTATAAAACTTCTTCCTAAGCACTGTAGGGGCAGCTGAGCCCAATAGCTATGGGCAAGTTCTGTAGAGCTAGATGCCTCTGTTCAAATCTTGGTTCCATCTGTACATTCAGCTAGATGACTTTAGATGAATTACTGACTTCCTGATTTAGTTTCTGCATCTGCAAAATGGGGATAATGCAATGGTACCTTTCCTAAGGGTTGTAATGAGCATGAAATACATCAATATTTAAGAAGCATTTGAAACAGTACCTGGCACTTGGTAAGCCTTACATGTGTTTTGTAAAATATAAAGTATATATGTTTAATTTACTTTTTAAAACTTGTATAAATTGAGAGCATAATGATTGTGTTTTTTAAAAGTGAGATAATCTGATGAGAAAAAATGCTGAGGACCACTGCCTTATTAAGGAGAACTAGTTGGTAGCTGGAACTAGTTAGATTCTCCTGTAATCTGTACCACACCTAGCCACAAATGATTTTCCCCAGCAGAAAGTCCAAAGACACTACCAAATCCAGTGAACTAAGCCTTGTCTTCAAATATTTTTGCTTATTTTCTTAGTGTGTCATCCCCATTAAAATAAGGAGGAAAAAATTTCCAACCCTTGAAAACATGCTCTTTCTTAGCAATAAATGGGCAATTTTGATGAGGTGATATTATTCACACTTTATAAATGCCTAGCAGTCAGACATGGTACAACCACCAACTCTTAGACATTTAGATCACGAGAGACACTTTAGATAATTTAGTTCAAGCCTCTCACTTTACAGAAGAAGGAGGAGACTACAGTGAAACAGACAGATAGGCTTTCTAAGATCATAGTCAATTAGTATTGGATTTGAATCATACTGTTGGAGAGCTTACCTTTTGAAGTCAGGCAATGCTGAGTTCAATTCCCAGCTCTCCTACTTCTGTACCATTGAACACATCTTAATCTTAGCTTCTTCAACCCTGAAAATATAGTGAGATGTTATTTGTAGATGAGCTAATAATTGTAAAGCAATTAGCACATTGGCTGACAGATAGCAAGCTCTCAATAAATCATACCTATTTTTTATTGTTACTCTTATTATTTCCTTGTCTCCTGTGTGTCTTCCATCATAAAGCCAAATATCATATGTTAAAATAACTACTGGTCTCCTCCAAGTGATTGTTGTCAGATCATACTCTCTCTGATTGGCTCCCCTTCACAGTTTATTCAGCACAAGATGGTTTGTAGATGCCTATAGTTGGCACCTTAGTTTGTGGGGCAAACGGTGCTGAGTCAAACGTTCATACTCATATATATATATAGCACAGATCCTGTAAACAAACCTATAGAGTCAAGTTTTGTCTCATCTACTTTGTTTCATCAAGCTCTTGCACAGGAAATGGAGTGTATTTAACATTGGTGACTCTGTATGTGTCATTTAATCGTCTCTATTGATTGGATTTCATGAGTGTGGGGCTTGAACAGAGCTTTGATTAGACTGTAAGGATTCTTGGCCATTTTCTTTTACTAGACAACGCCGTATCAATGTACCTTCTGGTGTGATATCACTTTCACAATCAATATCTGAAAAAAGCCCTGTACATAGGCCTCCAGGAAGAGACAGTACTGCCTCTAAGTATCCTTAAACACAGATTAAACCCTATCCAATTGAAAAAGGTTTACTGCATGTTTTAGAGCAGGATAGAGGAGAAAATAAGAACTGAAAGGGGTCTCCATAGACTTCTTGTGTAATTTACGCATCATTTTTTATTTAAAAGTGTCAAATTCTCCCTTTTAATCTTGGCTAACATTTGAGAATGGATCATTTCTATCAGTGATATTTTACAGTTTCAATCTAGTGCTTTTTTTTCCTAGATGTAATAATAGTCTATAAATATATTATTTGGGCAAATTGATATCTTAGATAGACTATTCTTGCCCAAATTCATTTTGCATGGATTTTACTGCTGTGAAATGTCCACTGGGTCTCCCGGACTAATCTTCCACTGAAGCAAAGTTTATTTTTCTATTTGCCAAAGTTGTTCCATCACAAATTCACAGAGCTCAGGCTCCAGATTTAAATAACACAAACTAAGCAGCATTAAGCAGCAAATGTGTCTCTTTATACTAGGTTCATGGAGTTTGTGGTGGTGTCATAATGCTGACTGGCAAAGGGGCTAGGATAAAATGCTTATTTATCTCTCCTCTAAAACATAGAATTTCCTCAGAGGTCAGCTCCTGTGATCTTCGTGGTCAGTGTTGAGCTGAGACTCCTGGGAGTAGATGAGGTGATCTGAATAATCTCAGACTATTTTAAGTATTAAAACCCAGCGGCTTGGAAATAACATATTCTATCATGAAAATGTAAATTTCCAATAAAGCGAGTTACCTGGCATCAATTTACCCAGCATTATGCCCTGAGATGGAAGTTTTCTGCCACAGAGTAATAGGGACAAATGGTTAAAGAGGATGAACTCCTGTACTACCACTGTCTTTTTTTTTTTTTTTAACAAAACCTCTCTGTCTGTAAATTTATCATCACCTCCTATAGGTTCCCGTCTTGTGTTCTTCCTTTTGTCATATGTTTCTTTAAAGCAGCGCTCGGCAAACTAAAGACCCTGAGCCAAATCTGGCAGCTTGTTGTGTAAATAAAGTTTTATTGAAACTCAACCACACTCACTTGTTGAAGTCTTGTCTGTGGCTGCTCTCCCATTGCACTGGCAGGGATGAATAGTCTCAGCAGAGACCATCTGGCCAGCAGAGTCTAAAACATTTGGTATCTGGTCCTTTGCAGAAAAAGTCTGTAAACCCCTGCATTAGAGCAACACGTTTTCATTGTGAAAGGACAAGTCTTATGTGGGACAAGTTGGAAGGAAATGCAATTCCTCCCTAAAATACCATCCTGTTCTCTGATAAAAATTGTGTTTTCTGTTTTTGTTAATTTTAATGGAGCGGCGGCTGCATGGCACTGGAGCAACTGTGAGGAGATTCCCCAAATCCAAGGGCAGAGAAGCCCCAGCAAGATGGTAGAGGGTCAAAATCATGTTTAGAATCAAGCCCCATAACCACCAGAGATGCTCAGAGGGCTCAAACAAACCTTGTGAGCACCAGGACCCAGGACCCCACAGAGACTGAGCCAGAACTCTGTTTGAGTGTCTCCTGCAGAGGTACAGGTCAGCAGTGGCCTGCTGCAGGGTCAGGGGCTCTGGGTGCAGCAGACCTGGGTATGAAATCAGCCCCCTTGGAGGAGGTTGCCATCAACCCCACCAGAGAACTGCCAGAATTTACACGGGACTAGGGAAACAGACTCTTGGAGGGCACAAACAGTACTTTGTGCACTCCACGACCTAGGAGAAAGGAGCAGGGAGCCCAAAAGAGACTGACCCAGACTTGCTTGTGAGTGTCCAGGAGTCTCCAGCAGAGTCATGGGTCGGTGGTGGCCAGCTGCAGGGTTGGGGGCACTGAGTGCAGCAGTGCATGCATGAGACCTTTTGAAGGAGGTCGCGTTTATCTTCATTACCTCCATCACAGTTTAGGTCAGTTCAGTTCAGTCCCTCAGTTGTGTCCTAATCTTTGCGATCCCATGGACTGCAGCATGCCAACCTCCTTGTCCATCACCAACTTCCGAGTTTATTCAAACTCATGTCCATTGAGTCAGTGATGCCATCCAACAATCTCATCCTCTGTAGTCCCCTTCACTTCCCACTTTCAATCTTTCCATTATCAGGGTCTTTTCCAATGAGTCAGTTCTTCGAATCAGGTGGCCAAAGTATTGGAGTTTCAGCTTCAGCATCAGTCCTTCCAATGAATATTCAGGACTGATTTTCGTTAGGATGGACTTTGGTTGGATCTCCTTGCAGTCCAAGGGAATCTCAAGAGTCTTCTCCAACACCACAGTTCAAAAGCATCAATTCATGAGTGCTCAGCCTTCTTTATAGTCCAACTCTAACATCCATACGTGACTATTGGAAAAACCATAGCCTTGACTAGACAGACCTTTGCTGGCAAAGTAATGTCTCTGCTTTTTAGTATGCTGTCTAGGTTAATCATAACTTTTCTTCCAAGAAGCAAGCGTCTTTTAATTTCATGGCTACAGTCACCATTTGCAGTGATTTTGGAGCCCCCCAAAATAAAATCCACCATTGTTTCCACTGTTTCCCCATCTATTTCCCATGAAGTGATGGGACCAGATACCATAATCTTAGTTTTCTAAATGTTGAGTTTTAAGCCAACTTTTTCACTCTCCTCTTTCACTTTCATCAAGAGGCTCTTTGGTTCTTCACTTTCTGCCATAAGGGTGGTGTCATCTGCAATTCTGAGGTCATTGATATTTCTCCTAGCAATCTTGCTTCCACCTTGTGCTTCATCCAGCCCAGCGTTTCTCATGATGTACTCTGCATATACAGGGTGACAATATACAGCTTTGACTTCTCCTTTCCCACCATAGTTTGGCTGCAGGTAAACAACAGGAAGGGAACACAGCCCCACCCATCAATAGAAAATTGGATTAAAGATTTACTGAGCATTCTCCACCCATCAGAAGAAGACCCAGTTTCCCCCTCAGTCAGTCTATCCCATAAGGAAGCTTCCATAAGCCTCTTATCCTTCTCCATCAGAGGGCAGACAGACTGAAAACCACAATAACAGAAAACTAATCAATCTGATCACATGGACCACAGCCTTGTCTAACTCAGGAGCTATGCCCTGTAGTGCTACCCAAGATGGGTATGTCATGGTGGGGAGTTCTGACAAAATCTGTTCCACTGGAGAAGGGAATGGCAAACCACTTCAGTATTCTTGCCTTGAGAACTCTATGAACAGTATGAAAAGGCAAAAAGATAGGACACTGAAAGATGAAATCCCCAGGTCGGTAGGTACCCAATATGCTACTGGACATCAGTGAAGAACTAACTCTAAAAATGATGAAGAGATGGAGCCAAAGCAAAAACAACACCCAGTTGTGGGTGTGACTGATAATGGCAGTAAAGTACAATGCTGTAAAGAGAAATATTGCATATGAACCTGGAATGTTAGGTCCATGAATCAAGGCAAATTGGAAGTGGTCAAACGGGAGATGGCAAGAGTGAACATCGACGTTTTAGGAATCAGTGAACTAAAATAGACTGGAATGGGTGAGTTTAACTCAGATGACCATTATATCCACTACTGTGGGCAAGAATCCCTTAGAAGAAATGGAGTAGCCATCATAGTCAACAAAAGAGTTTGAAATGCAGTACTTGGATGTAATGTCAAAAATGACAGAATGATCTCTGTTCCTTTCCAAGGCAAACCATTCAATATCACAGTAATCCAAGTATATGCCCCAACCAGTAATGCTGAAGAAGTTGAATGGTTCTATGAAGACCTACAAGATCTTCTAGAAATAACACCCCCCAAAAGATATCCTTTTCATTATAGGGGACTGGAATGCAAAAGTAAGAAGTCAAGAAACACGTGGAGTAACAGGCAAATTTGGCCTTGGAGTACAGAATGAAGCAGGGCAAAGGCTAATAGATTTTTGCCAAGAGAACACACTGGTCATAGCAAACACTCTCTTCCAACAACACAAGAGAAGACTCTACACATAGACATCACCAGATGGTCAATACCAAAATCAGATTGATTATATTTTTGCAGCCAAAGATGGAGAAGCTCTATACAGTCAGCAAAAACAAGACCAAGAGCTGACTGTGGCTCACATCATGAACTTCTTATTTTCAAATTCAGGCTTAAATTGAAGAAAGTAGGGAAAACCACTAGATCATTGAGGTATGACCTAATTCAAATCTCTTAAAGATGGGCACAAAAAAACCAGAAATGGTATGGACCTAACAGAAGCAGACAATATTAAGAAGAGGTGGTAAGAATACACAGAACTATACAAAAAAGATCTTAACCACCCAGATAACCAAAATGGTGTGATTATTCACCTAGAGCCAGACATCCTGGAATGTGAAGTCAAGGGGCCTTAGGAAGCATCACAATGAATAAAGCTAGTGGAGGTGATGAAATTCCAGTTGAGCTATTTCCAGTCCTGAAAGATGATGCTATGAAAGTGCTGCACTCAATATGCCAGCAAATTTGAAAAATTCATCTGTGGCCACAGGACTGGAAAAGGTCAGTTTTCATTCCAATTGCAAAGAATAGCAATATCAGGAATATTCAACCTACCCCATAATTGCACTCATCTCTCACACAAGAAAATAATGCTCAAAATTCTCCAAGCTAGGCTTCAACAGTACGTGAACCAAGAACTTCTAGATGTTCAATCTAGATTTTGAAAAGACAGAGGAACTAGAGATCAAATTTCCAACATCTGTTGAATCTTAGAAAAAGTAAGAGAATTCCAGAAAAACATCTACTTCTGCTTCATTGACTACACTAAGGTCTTTGACTATGTGGATCACAACAAACCGGAAAATTCTTAAAGAGATGGGCATACCACACCACTTCACCTGCCTCCGGAGAAACCTATATGGAGGTCAAGAAGCAACAGTTAGAACTGGAAATGGAACAACAGACTGGTTCCAAACTGGGAAAGGAGTGCACCAAGGCTGTATATTGTCACCCTGCTTATTTAACTTACACGCAAAGTACATCATGCAAAATGTCAGGCTGGGATGAAGCACAAGCTGTAATCAAAATTGCCGGGAGAAATATCAATAACCTCAGATATGCAGATGACACCAACCTTATGGCAGAAAGCAAAGAGGAGCTAAAGAGCCTCTTGATGAAAGTGAAAGAGGAGGGTGAAAAACACTGGCTTAAAACTCAACATTCCAAAAACGAAGTTCATGGCATCCAGTTCCATCACTTCATGGCAAATAGATGGGGAAACAGTGGAAACAGTGACAGATTTTATTTTCTTGGGCTCCAAAATCACTGCAGATGGTGACTGCAGCCAAGAAATTAAAAGACCTTGCTCCTTGGAAGAAAAGCCATGACAAACCTAGACAGTATATTAAAAAGCAGAGACATTAATTTACTGACAAAGACCTGTATAGTCAAAGTTATGGTTTTTCCAGTTGTCATGTACGGATGTGAGAGATGGACTGTAAAGAAGGCTGAACACTGAAGAATTGATGCTTTTGATCTGTGGTGTTGGAGAAGACTCTTGAGAGTCCTTTGGACTGAAAGGAGATCAAACCAGTCAATCCTAAACGAAATCAGTCTTGAATACTCATTGGAAGGACTGATACTGAAGCTGCAATACTTTGGCCATCTGATGAGAAGAACTGACTTATTGGAAATGTCCCTCATGCTGGCAAAGGTTGAAGGCAGGAGGAGAAGGGGACAACAGAGGCTGAGATGGTTGGATGGCATCACCAACTTGATGGATGAGTTTGAGCAAGCTCCAGGAATTGGTGATAGACAGGGAAGCATGGCATGCTGCAGTTCATGGGGTTGCAAAGAGTCAGACACAACTGAGCAGAGCGACTGATCTGATAGGATGGAGGTGGGACATGGTAAAGAGTTGGGCTGGAGTTGGGAGCTTGCTGTAGACTGGACTGTTAGTGGTTTAATGGGTGATATAATTTCAGATGAAAAACTCTAAAACTCTAGTATTGGAGGGAGAGTCAGATCTAGGTTTTGTGGTGCCTGAAACATACAATTTTTGGGGGTGGGGAGGATCTTACAAATATACAAAGCCACAAGCATGCAATCAGGTAAGGAGTCTTGAAAAACACCTTAAAATTCCAATTTCCTTAGCTCATAGTAAATATGTTTCAGGTTGGACACTGAAATTGCAACCTGATTTTCTTGATGGAAGCAAATGCCCCCTATTAGCACATAAAGGTTATCTCTAGGAGCCTGTCAGTCATCTTGGGATGAGGTCAAACTGAGTTTTTGTCATAGACTGTTTGAGAGAGGCAATTTGTCTTCTCTCAGGTCTCTGAAAGCTGATCATGATGCCAAGATTAAGATACACTATAACTCTCCTGGTTGAGGTACTGGGCTGTTCAGTGACCTTGAGAAAGTCTGGGATCCAAGCATGTAAAGCCTCCCAAGGATGGGTCTAAAATGCAGCTTAGAGAGCAGCCACAAAGGAAGTGGTGACATCCTACTGCTCCTCTCTATCATTATCTTCAAACCAGGAGAAAAGTTGAGAAGACTGGCAGATGAACTGTTGCTGATCTGTGATGACTCCAGGGGAGAGACTGCATTGCACTTAAGTTCTGTGGTGAGGAGAGATGCTGTGCACCCTCCATGTCCTAGTGGGGGTCTCTAGGGGAGAAGCACCCTCAGAGGTCCATAGGCGGTTCCCAGATTGTCATATACCAATCTCTATCTCACTCTTTGTGAGCCCCTGAGAGCAAGACCTTTGGCACATAGTATGCTCTCAATAAGTTCTGAATGAAGAGGTGTCTAGAAACCAGCTGTAATATCTCTCTGCATACACCTCACATATAAGCTATCTGGGTTGGGGACTTTTTCTCATTTAGTATGTTGTTGTTCAGTCGCTCAGTTGTGTCCAACTATTTGTGACCCCATGGATTGAAGCACACCAGGCTTTCCTGTCCTCCACCATCCCCCAGAGCTAGCTCAAACTCATGTCTATCGAATCAGTGATGCCATCCAACCATCTTGTTCTCTGTCATCCCCTTCTCCTCCTGCCTTCAACCTTTGCCAGCATCAGGGTCTTTTCTAATGAGTCAGCTCTATGCATCAGGTGGCCAAAGTATTGGCATTTCAGCTTCAGCATCAATCCTTTCAATGGATATTCAGGATCAATTTCCTTTAGGATTGATTGGTTTGATCCCCTTGCAGTCCAAGGGACTCTTAAGAGTCTTATCCAACACCACAGTTCAAAAGCATCAATTCTTCAGTGTTCAGCCTTCTTTATGGTCCAACTCTCACATCAATACATGACTACTGGAAAAAACATAGCTTTGACTAGATGGACCTTTGTTGGCAAATTAATGTCTCTGCTTTGTAAAATGCTGTTTAGGCTTGTCATTTAGTCTGTATTTTCATTAAAAGAAGGAAGGGAGTCATTATTCTTTGATACATGAAGTACCTCATTTTTAT
Source organism: Okapia johnstoni (assembly GCA_024291935.2). NCBI lineage: Eukaryota > Metazoa > Chordata > Mammalia > Artiodactyla > Giraffidae > Okapia > Okapia johnstoni. The sequence goes on along the minus strand of CM044319.1, from coordinate 27,457,659 downwards.
GTAGGTAAATTGCCCATTCAGAGAAAACAGTACATTATGGTACTGACAATGCAACTCTATGGCTTATTATCTGACTCCACTGATTTATGTATAAAAAAAAAACTAAAGAATAGAAAATATGCATGCAAATATTAAATTTCTTAATGGAATCAAATTCTTGGAGAAGATACAAAAGCTCTCCATCTGGGGTCAGGATGGGAAGGGGGAAGGCTTGAATCTTTAGCTGATTTGCTGACGAAAACTTAGCAGAATGTAGTATGTTACAAAGAATAATCCTGAATTGGCATGAATTAGAAAGGTGGGATTTTCCTGCTTCTTTGAACATTAGTCCATATCTTTCATGTTCATTATACTGTAGACCATTAAGCTATTTTATGGGCATGAGAGAAGTTCAAGTACAGCACAAGTTGCCAAAAGGATTATGAAGTTCATTTTGATTGATCAATAATTAACTGTACCTTGTGAAATTACAGGCTTGACTAATTGTGGAGCGTATTGTAGTGAACATCCCAAGCTGCCAGAAAACACAGAGAAAACAGAAGAAAAAAAAAACGATAGAAACCGAAACATCTGTCTCCTTTACGCTGCAAGAGCTGGTAACCAAGATCTCCCTGTTTCCTTCTCTATCTCAAGTACAAACAGCATAAAGCAGGAGTTGGATTGATACAGGACACTACAGAAGATGTTTGCTTATAATTATTTCTAGCACTTTTTTGAAGCTCAGGGATAAAACATTTCCAATTATTCATCAAGCTCTTAGAACCCATAGGCCTCTATAATAGGGATTTAGCAGAACAACAAATAGCACACAAAGATACAGATGAAAGGAAGGAATGTGAAGGGATTATTACCATAAAAAAGCAAATGACTATTTGATGGAATTACAACAATACAGGGAGTCAGAGAGAGATGGGAAAGTAATGCTAATTGATAAATACATAGCTGTTTGGCATTAATTTGAATTATGTCATACTTGTGAAACAAATAATACCTGTCATTTTCTTTTCACACCTAAATATATATATAAAACTTTTGAAAGATTACTATTCTAGACTTCTGTTGTCTCAGTGGTTGCCTTGAAAAATCTATCCACTTTCTTTCAACCAATGAGTTTTAACTATTAAAATATTGTTGGAAATTTCCTTTACTAATATCTGACAGCCTTAGTTTACCCAAAATACACAGCAATTTGTGCTACTCATTTATGGCTTACACCTACCTACTTCAAAACAGGTTTAGAGTACTCTCTACTGTGAACAAATATTAAAATCTAAACCAAATCTAAACCAAAGTATAGGATTGACTATCCCTGTTTCTGTTCTGTAATTCCGCTACATATTTTTCTTCCTTTGTTAGTGCAGAGAAAAAAATTATCTGGAGATAACAGCAATTTTAGCACAATCATGCTTTTAAAATTGCATTGGGCAGATTTATGGATGATCAGGAACCTCAAAGTAGAAGGTGAAATCATTTTCTAATCACAACTAACTGAGCCATCCCAGTAACAGTAGAGTTCAGACAGGAAACAGATTATCTTTCATAAAGATAATGAATTCTTTTTTTCTTTCTTTCTGGTTACCACTGACCAGATAAAGTGATTTCTATCTATTTTTTAATAAATAAAATATTTTTGCAAAAAGTACCAAAGGAATTCAAAGTAAATGGCAAGATGGGATCTCTAAAACTCTTCTATTGTCCCAAATTATAAGAACCCACCCCTTGGTTGTTCCACTCAGGAATGCTGAAATTCTCACAGGCCCATTCCATCATGAGCTATACTTGCCCCAGACTGTCCTCCAGGGAGCACAGAGGCATTAGACAGATAGGTCTTTGAGGTTTTGTGAAGCTTGGATATTATTTTTGTTTTCTAAACTTTGTTTTACCTATAAGTCAAATTTTTAGTTTCAGACAGAAAGAGTATACTTGCTGGTATAGTCAAGATGTAAAATTCATGATTGCCAGTATAATAAAAGAAGTCAGTTTTGCTACCTAATAATGTGCTTGAAAGAAAAGAGAGAGTTAAATTTGCAGTTTAGGAAGGCACACATTTATAAATTAAGATCTACCTGTCATCAGTGCACCTTTAATTGATATTGACTCTAAAAATATGTATAATTGTAGTTCTAAACACAAGAACATTTTTCTGGTCAGTGAGTGGAGGAAAACAGTAAAAAGGTGAGATATTACAGGATCCTGAAAGAACTGAGACCTTCAGAATACAAGATAGGTCAAGAAATAAATGTGTATGAAATAGGATTCCAACTTTTTTTTTTAACAGAGAAAGCTTTTACAGATGAGGGAAAAAGAAAGATGAAAAGGTATCTAGTCATTTCCTATGTGTATCTCTTCTGAACCTGGGGATAGGAAGAATATTTCAGTTTTATACTGATTTCCTTATGGCTTTTGGGAACTATTTATTTGCATTACATAAAAATAAATACCACAATAAAAGTTTTTGTTTACTATGATTTAAAGTAAAGTAAATGTTTCATGACCAGGATTTAAAGTTACATTTGTGACTGCAAATAATTCTAAGAAATGAATATTTCCCTGTTTTGCTTTTATACTAAACAAATCTGCAGCATGTTACTTTAAAAATGAAATAAAGCTTGTGTTCATAGTGACAGTCAATAACACTACAGCATAATAATCAATTGCTATTTGTAGCAGCAGGACTAGCAGTGGGGGCAGATCAGTGCAAATTACTGTCACTGTGTGCTGTCATGTATGCAGTCAGCCTGTAGAACTCAAGACAAATGAAGCTCTATTCAATGGAAAGAGACAGTACTTAGTCATACCTACACCACAGCAGAGGAATGCATGTTGGCATCAAATAGAACAGGAAAGTGGATATAAATCTAAAACATTGATGGATAAGAAAAATAAATTTATCCAGCTAAGAGTTCTCCTCCCAGGATTCAAAGTTAAATGCTCATACTTCTTTTTTCCTCTAAGCTGGAAATTGGTGGATTACAGGTATCTAGGGATCTATTAAAAGGTTAGATGGCTTTTTAGTGAACACCAGAGAAGTCTGTGCTGTACTTGATTCCGTTTCAGAGAGATGTGTGTGTGTGTGTGTGTGTGTGTGTGTGTGTGTGTGTGTGTTAGTCGCTCAGTTGTGTCCAACTCTTTGTGACCCAATGGATTGTAGCCCACCAGGTTTCTCTGTCTATGGAATTCTCCAGGCAAGAATACTGGAGTACATTGGGATTCACTTCTCTTCCCAACCCAGGGATCGAACCCTGGTCTCCTGCATCTCAGGCAGATACTTTACCATTTGAGCTACAGGGAAGTCCTTCAGAGAGATGACTGACACTGAAATCAGATATTAGGTGTAAGTCGCTAGCAATGGCCAATTCTAATGACAAATTTAAGTGGTGATGCAATCCACATACAAATAAGAAAAAACTAAAGAGGGGGAACCATGTTTGCAATATCATTTGGTGTTAAACTATTTTTTAATCTTCAAAGATAGAAAGGAAGTTTCTTTGGGAAATTCTTGAATCTTTTAGCCAATCAAGCAAGTAATTTTAAAGCTAGAACTATTGATTTTCTACCTGGGTCTGTTTCTTTGATAGTCAGACCACTTGCCTTCTTTTTGCAGGTAGGCAATACAGAGAGTAATGGGGCAGAAGGAAACCAGTATCTTCAAATCCACGAAAGAAACAAGTTGAGCAGATTGACACCAACATACTAATCTCTCCATTTCTCACACTCCCCAGTAGTTAATAAAGTTTGCAGAGGGTTATATTAACTAATTCAGGAGAGAAAAATGCTTTAAGTATTACATTGAAAGGGTCAGTCACGTAATTGACTGCACCTTGTGTTAAATGAATCTGAGGTGCCCCAGGTTCAAAAATAGTTAAGAATTTCAAGACCACATGGGAGACCATTAAACCAAGTGTGGCATCTCTTTCAGTGTCACAGATTGTGCATCCTTGAAGCCAGCCTTCCATGGGAGAGTTTACCTTCCTGTGCTTTGACTTCCCCACAAACACTAGCCTAGTTTGGCTTATGTTACTTAATCAACCCCCAACAAATTGATCTCTAAAACAATGGCTGTAGATTCATAGTCTATATCCTGAAGTTGGCCCGGAGACAAATTCTGGTCGACCTGATGCATGACTATTACAGGTCAAGACTGAATGACAGCTTTGGATGAGACTTCCTCTCTCAGTCCCTATTATTCCTCTTTCTTTGACAAGGAACTGTGTTCACCCCTTACATACCTGCCTAGCCCCTGTTAACATTTGAGTTTGCCACCCATAAAATGGCAATGAAAATCTTTGGCTAGCTTTCCCTTCTCCTAATAGCAGTGCAAATAATAGTAGTAAAAGCATCATGCTGATTAAGCTACATGGATCTTAAGAAAATATTAGTTAAAGCATAAATAAGTTAATAGCATTGATGAAATGCATATTCTGTATAACTGTGCTCTCAGGAAAATTTTGCATTAACTCAGTACCCCCTTTAATGAAAACTTGTTAGAAGAAATGCCACTCTCCACTTTCACCCTATTTACTTCACTGGTCTAGATGGGGGGAAAAAAACCCTCAAAAATTCACTTACCAATATGCTGAGCCATTTACAATTCTGAAATCACATTAAAAGCAACTAACAAACACCAAGGGGAAAGGAGCAGAAACACTTAAGTACAATTAAAAGAAATTGAAATGACCCTTGGAAGCAAACTGTGATGAATGAAAAACAGTAACTCTTTTCCCAAGTAAAATGACTTTATCAACATGACTGCATGATTCCTAAAATATATACATCATTTAGAAGGGTGACAATTCACTTGATTGTTAAACCCAGTAGTGATAAATTGTAGTTTTCTAAAAGGGACCAAATGACCTGAAAAATAATGCACCTAAAATTTAAGAAAGCATTTCTTTCAAATATATATGATAATGCTTTGAGTTCAATATTGTGATTTTGAACACAAGTGATTTTCTAATTGATAGCTCCATGTTGCTAATGGCTTACATATATAACTCTGTCTTATAACTATACCATGGGCAGAATCCAACTGCAAGTCCAGCATGCATTTTTATTGCTTTCACCTTGCTAGAGTATTTTCAATATAGAAAATCTATGCCAATTTAGTTGTGATTAGCCTTAACTAATCCTAGAATATATTTTTACAAGTCACCATATTTGACTAGTCCGTCAACTTCCCAATGAATGGAATGAAGAACTTAAACTTTTGGTCTTGGCTATATTTTACTGAGGAAAGCTATTTGCCTTATTTGGAGCATTTGGAAAAAAAATAATGCAGACAGCAATACTCTTGAGTCAAGTTTGCGCCACAGTCAGTCACTCTTCCTGAGATGTCAGGACTATATAATTTTACAACAGAGTAGATTTTTTTCTTAGTCTGCCTCTATTCCCCAAACTGTAATTCCATTCAAAGAAATATTTGCCATGTAAGTCAGCATGGACTAGAACTATCATTATGAGACTGCTTTTATAATATTATTGGTGTTTACCTGGCAGAAAACACATAAAGCCGCTTGCTGTTCCAAGTTTTATAATTTTCCTGAAGATATTCCTGTTTAATGATGAAAGCTATGGAAGGACTTTGGCTTTTTCTGTTTAAAATATCTGTTGCAGAGCTCAACCTTAAATTAGTGTGCTAGATATGGGGTTTCTTTTTTTAACAGAATAAATGTAAGATGGAGCATGATGTGTCACCAGAAATTTTTCCCAGGAGAAATCTATCTCATGAGGGTGTGCATCATTTGGCCCAGGGAGACTATAAAACTAGTACCACTAGCCCATACTTCTGGGATTTTGCTCTTCATGAAGTAGTGTAGGTATTATCTACTAGCCTTTCTTCATGTCATTTTTCTATACAGATCTCCTTTTACAATTTGTGAATTCCATTTCATTTTTTCTATAGTAACCACATATCCCTTGAGTAAGAAATATGGCTATGGAAACATGAATAAGACTTGGATTTGACAGCAATGAGCTTAGCATTAAATGGAGACATGTTTGTACACATTCTATCATTCTGTATAACCATCCAAACAAACAAAATGGGCCCTGGATGAGGCTGACTTTAAAACTTTATGAGCAACTAACCTGCACACACGCCTAAGTGTCAGAGGAATGATTTGCACTTATTGGCCCCAGTTCTTTTCATTGCGTTTCTTCAGGACCTACGAGTTATAGGCCTGTGTACCTTAAAAGCTTTATCAATAAATGAACCAGATAGCATCTTTGAATTTTTTTTTTTTGGCTTATGTTGGAGGCAAAGTTTATAGAACTGGGAATCCGAAATAAAAATGACTGTCCTTTCCCCCATGACTCCTAGACAAAATTAAACTGGAATCATTCTTAAATCCTAGAGCCTCAAGAAAGAATCGAATATCATATAAACAAGTTGATAACAAGAATTTTTTGAAATGTCTTTCCCATGATATCAAAGAATCAATTCAGATCACATGTACTTGCCTAAAGTTGAAATTTAGAAGAATCTTCTAAATCATAAGATAAATAACAACCTTTACTTTTTGAATTTTGGGCATTAAGAATTTTTTTAATATTTAGTTCAATTCTTTGAAAACCAACTATTTATTTAGAAACATATGTGAAGGGATAGTACGCATACAACAGTGAATGACAAATGTCCTACCTTCAGTTTGCTTAAAATGGCTAATAAAGTACTTGTGTAATATTTACATTCAGGTATATTAAATAATGAGTAAAAATACCAATTTCATGACTATCTCATATATGTAGTTTCATCTTTGTGTTTGTATTTAAAAAGTACAAAATGCAAACTCAGTTTTATAACAACTTTGTCAATTAACAAATTTTACAATCTGTAATTTCATCACAAACTTTACAAGTACTATAAACACTAGTTATTTTTGACGCCCTTTCTATGTTTTCTGCAAACTCCCATGTAAAATAAATAGCAGTGTATTCAACTCTATGATTCATTGGTAGACATGTTTATTATAAGTAGAGAGAAAAAAGGAACCCTAGAAAAGCCCGTTTATTTTATGCAGCATGTATATGATAAAGAGCATGTCAAGATTTCTATTAAAATAGAAACGTACATTGAATGTTTGCTTGTAGTACTGGGCTTCCCTTGTGGCTCAGCTGCTAAAGAATCTGCCTGCAATACAGGAGATCTGGGTTCAATCCCTGGGTTGGGAAGATCCCCTGGAGAAGGGAAAGGATATTCACTCCAGTATTCTGGCCTGGATAATTCCACGGACTGTATAGTCCATGGGGTCGCATAGAGTAGGACACGACTGAGCGACTTTCACTTTCACTTTGCAGTGCTGACAGTATGCTCACAATTGTTGGTTCCAAAGACATTGTGAAGAATTTTAAGGATTTGATTTGTAAGGAATATATTAGCATTAACCAGAGGTGGTGAAACATCTCTGGTTCTAGCTTTTAGACTCTCCCACCCCCTCTTGCTTTTGTACAATTTCCTTTCCTTACACTGGATTTTGTCATAAGGATAGGTACAGTCATATGGGGAAATGTGAGATTGATTGGATAGCAGCAACATAATATAGAGTGAATGGACCTAAGAGTCAAGATTTCGCTAAATTAAATACTTTTGACATAGTTTGTACTAAGAAAATCAAAACTTGAAGAAAACATTTTATCAATATTACTATTTAAAATTCTAATTATTTAGAATTGTAAGGAGAAAAAGACTCTCAAAAATTGTATTGTGCTCTCCTGTCTTGAAAGAGAGTGGTAAATAAAGCTGAAAACTCAAAAATCTGCAAATATTCCCCATTCAAAGAAGGTCATGTGCAAGAGGAAGAGTTCAGCAGTTAAATCCAGGATTGGAAAGAAAAAAGAGATCGTTCTTGCTACTGTCACAGGTCACTTGGTGGTAACAAGAATGTTGGCACACTATTGTTCAAACTTGGCAATATATCTAGTTATTACCTGACTTGAGGATATGACTCAACATTTGCTGAGCCACTAAAAAAAAAAAACAAAAAAAACTTTTTTCACCATGAGAGAAAACTTAAGAGATAGTGTTATTTCCAAATCAGCTCTACTGGTCACCACAGAGGCCAAGATGTGTCTTTCCTGAAGCAACTTACTACTTGTAACTGGATCTCTGGTCCTCCATTTAGTTTCTCTAGTTGGACTATAAAGAAAGCTGAGCACTGAAGAATTGATGCTTTTGAACTGTGGTGTTGGAGAAGACTCTTGAGAGTCCCTTGGACTGCAAGGAGATCCAACCAGTCCATCCTAAAGGAAATCAGTCCTGGGTGTTCATTGGAAGGACTGATGCTGAAGCTGAAACTCCAATATTTTGGCCACCTGATGTGAAGAACTGATTCATTTGAAAAGACCCTGATGCTGGGAAAGATTGAAGGCAGGAGGAGAAGGGGGCGACAGAGGATGAGATGGTTGGGTGGCATCACCGACTCAATGGACATGAGTTTGAGTAAACTCTGGGAGTTGGTGATGGACAGGGAGGCCTGGTGTGCTGCAGTCCATGGGTTGCAAAAAGTCAGACATGACTGAGAGACTGAACTGAACTGATGTTGAACATAAGAAATATGTAATTGCCATCTCCACCAAAGTTGGTGTGAAAATCCCCAAACATTGCATTGATGCCTGCTTCAAGATGAAGCTGCAGAAGCCCAGTCACCATGATGAGATTTTTGACACAGAGAAACAAATACCAGATTAGAGGGCAGTGCAATATCCATCAGAAAGCTCTGGGCTCTCCAAGTATACCAACAATCATAGTGATTCTCAGGTCCATGATTATCTGCGATCAGTGTTCTCACAAATAGAGATTATCCTCACAAATTGGTGCTCTGAATTTCTAACAAGGAATGCTAATTAAAATAATTGAAACGTTAAAAAATAGTATTGCTTGAAAAGTCATTCATACCAGCATATGTTTTCAGCTCAGTTCTTTTTCTCTTGAGATATTGGTACATGGAGAGAGCTAACATTTTTTGACCAAAAATAAAATTTTCATGATAGCCAATTCTTCGAATATTTTATCTTAAAATTAGACATTTTTGTTATTGACAAATTGATTCCACATGCAAATTGCAGTTAATAAAAAGTGAAGTAATTATTCAATACAAATAATAACTTACTATCATTTTTCCCAGAAATAAAAATGAGGTTTTTTAAAGTACAATACCACCTCATTAAAGTCATAATGCTATTGATATACATGAAGTTTTCAGTGAGCCTGGATTTATTTTTTATTTGTCGTGTATCAGATAACGTGAATGTAATGGTTCACAATTTCAAAAGACATTGATTCTATTTGTAGAAATAAGAGTAGACATTAGTAGATAAAATATATATGCTCCATATATAAGAAGATTTATGTTATTTAATAAATAGTAAGTTTTAAGCAAATCTTTTAATAGCAAATAATAAGTTTTTCCCTTATTTGGGGGAAACATCTAGATTCCATAGAACATAACTACAATGCTTGAAAAGAGGAGTAATGCCCAGCTAATGGAGGACTCTGAGAGAGAAGGACCTACCTGATGTTTAGGAAAGTATTGGAGCTAGCATAGGTTTAGTTTATTAGTGTTGCAGTTTTGAAAATCAACAACCCAGTATGAAACTTACAGGAAAATTGATAACCAACTATCCTCAAAGACATCCATTGAGATATTTTGCAGCACTTAGGATTCATCCAAGTATAGCATTTGTAATATGGGAAAATAGCCTTCCATAATAACCCTTCCTTTAAAATGGTGGCAATTGCTAGGGGCCTAATATATTTGGCAAAAAGTGCCTGTGTTCTTCAATCAAGAGCTGATTTAATCTTATTACAAAAATTATAATGGTTTTATTGAACTCCTATCTAGTCTCTATTGGTCTAGTCATGTAGATAGAAATTCACTTCCCCTTTTGGTTTTTTCACTTAAGATGTTTTGGAAAAGGAAATGAAAATTACCAAGATAATGTAGTTGATTGTAACAACAAGAAAGCTTTGAAGCTGAAGTAGTTTAGTTGGGGAGTGTCAGCGAGGCTTCCATGGAGTGCTTAGATGTTTCCTGCCAGTTAGAACGGGGCACTCTTCTTGCAAAGATAGGAAAATAGTATTTGTTTCACATTATCTTTAACACGTCCAGCAAGCAATCCTTTGTACTATATTGCATAATTCATCTAGCACCACTGTCTCACATAACAGTTGCTGTACACACCTATTGAGAGATTGACAAGCTAAAAATAAATAACTCTGATGAACATTTACAGTCTCAAATGAAAAAGAAAGCATTAAAGGTTATGCATGATACACACATCACTGAAAAATTTAGACGATATAGAGAAAAGTGAATTGTAGACATTGAATCCTAAGGGAGGGTAAGTTTTTGATTCTCCGTGAGAGTATTCCTTAGTTATCTCTTTGTGCAATAAGAGGGACATGAAGAATGATTAATTAATAGGAAAGATTGTGGTGAGCTTAGATGACTTTGCGCACAACATTTCAATCTCCAGTATTGCCTCACTAACCTTCCAATTCAGTCACAAAACTGGCTTGGTGGAACAAATCTAGCTCTTGCGTAGAAAATAAATATGATGTCTTAGCATTAAATGAATATTATTTTTGTTTAAAATATGCAGTTCTTGTAGCTAGGCTCAAGACGTCCTGAAATTAAGTCCATGTCTGACATTCCATTATTTTAGGAACACATCTCAAAAGAGTACCCAGTGCCATTGTCCCTCTGTCACTGATCTTTCTCTTCCTGGTACAATTTTTCTTAGTGTTTAGAGAATTCTTTCTGAATCTTAGTGCTTGTGATTGGATTTCTGCTACTTATTCTTGGATCTAATGATCCTGACAAGGTCCTTGCTTGGAATTTTGCCTATTTTATGAGAAATTCATTACTGTTTATTACTGAATAACCCAGACACAATTAACCACCTAAAGTTTATTTATTGAATACTCAATATATTTTAGTAACTGTGCTAATGTAGAGATACAGTAGTAAATAGAACAACATTTTATCTGTCTCCCTGAGGTTTACAAGCTAGTGAAAAAGCTGGCACTACACATGTATTCAGAATGATAATGGATGTTGCAAAGGGCCATGACAAAAACCTATGGAAGTGTGCATACAGGTATCTAATTTAGTCTGGATGATCCAGGATTGGCTTCTCATGAAAGGATGTTTGAACAGTGACCAGAAAAGAATTAGCAAAATGAACATGAACAAGAGAATATTTATGCAGAAGGAAACATGCATATAAAGACCTAGCAGCATAAACAGATGGCAGTTGAAGAGAACTTACCAATAGTGATGTTAAGCAAACAGAAAAATTGACAGAAATAACTATTCCCAGTCATATCTTCATTTGGAATAAAATGTTCACATTTAGGGTTAATATTTGTTTCTAAATTTATTCTTAATGTATCACTTTAAAAATGTTAGGAATATTATTAAGCTGTTGGGCTCAATCACATAATATTGTTTGGACATTTTTTACTGTGATATTTAGACTAATATATATATTATACACATTATGGGGGACAACAATTTCACTCAATTTTTACTAGTCTTGACACCCCGGTTTGATTCCTGGCTTGGGAAGATCCACTGGGGAAGGGATAGACTACCTACTCCAGTATTCTTGGGCTACCCTTGTGGCTCAGCTGGTAAAGAATCTGCCTGCAATGTGAGAGACCTGGGTTCGATCCCTGGGTTGGGAAGATCCCCCAGAGAAGGGAAAGGTATTCTGGCCTGGAGAATTCCATGGACTATAGTCCATGGGGTCGCAAAGAGTTGGACATGACTGAGCGACTTTCACTCACTTGTTCAGAATCAAGCTTAAACGAGTGCATACTGTCACTCCGTGCTTATTCATTTAAATTCGCCGAATCATCAGAAAAATTGGTGTGGGAGACAACTGTGGAAATGCTGTTTCAAATCTTCTCCATAATGACTCAGGATGGGACAGAGAATGCTGTCTGATGCAAATAAGAGTTGTAGAGCAATGTTGTAATTCAAATTGCTAATGTGGACACAAAGAGTTGGTATAGACTGGAAGAGGAGTCAGCTTAAGAAGGGGGAGTTAAGTTTGTCTCTGCTCAAAGCTCTGCTCTCATCTTGAAGATTTCAAGGCAATTTAATAGTGTGATCTTTTTACTGAGGCATGGACTTATCCCATATTTGAATAGACCCAACTTAAGTCTTTTGCTAATCAAAAGACTGAAGAGTGAACTCAAGTATCAAATTTAGGTATATTAGAGAATGCACCAGAGCTTTTTCACAAACCTGAATTGATCTGGGCCTGCTTGGTTTCACCTTAGGCTATTTTATAAAAAGGTTTCATATCTGAGAGAAACAGAGATACAACTCCAAACACCTTGAAGGGGTAGCAAGAATAGGTATTAGGCAGCTTCTAAAACATCCCCCCCACCCCTCACAGATCCCAGTGTCCTGTTGTGAATGCACTTTGGTAATGAACTCCCTCTGAGTGTGGGTGTGTATGATTATATCTAGCAAATCATTTCTAACAAAAAGAATATTGCAAGAATGTTGAAATGTTCTTATAAGACTAAACATGCAAATATCCTGAAGTTGTAGCACTAGGCATTTATCCAAGTGAAATGAGAACTATGATCATGCAAAAATCTTTACACAGATGTTTGAAACAGCTTTAGTCATAATAGTAAAAACACTGACATTAGCCTAGATGTCTTCAACAGGTTGATGATTAAACAGTGTCACATACCTACCCTGGAATAAAAGTCAGCAATAAACAGGAACAAACTATTGATACATACCACTTAAATAATCTCCAGAGAATTTTGTTGAGTGAAAGAAGTCAACCCCCAAAGGCTGCATATTGAATGATTCCATTTATATAATAATTTTGAAATGACACAATTACAGAAATGGAGAACAGAATAGGGGGTTTCAGAGGTTAAGGGCAGAATAGAATGGGAAGAAAAGAGCAAGATAAGAAATAATTGTGTAGATTAAACTGTTCAATATCTTGCTATGGTGGTGGTTACACAAACATAAATATGTGATAAAATTGTTTGGAATTAACTACATATGGATCACTGCATTGTCATAGTGAAGCTATGAGCCATGCCATTTAGGGCCACCCAAGACAGATGGGTCATGGTGGAGAGTTCTGACAAAACATGATCCACTGGAGGAGGGAATGGCAAACCACTCCAGGATATTAGCTGTGAGAACACCATGAACTGTATAAAAAAGCAAAAATATATGACATCTAAATATGAGTTTCTCAGGTGGGAAGGTGTCCATTATGCTAGTGGGAATGAGTGGAGGAAACTACTAATAGCTTAAGAAAGAATAAAGCAGCTGGGCCAAAGCAAAAATGACCTTCAGTTGTGGATGTATCTGGTGATGAAAATAAACTCTGATGCTGTAAAGAGCAGTATTGCATAGAAACCTAGAATGTTAGGTCCATGAATCAAAGTAAATTGGTTGTGGTCAAATAGGAGATGGCAAGATGAGTAAACATTGACATCTTAGGAATCAGTGAACTAAAATGGACAGGAATGGGTGAATCAAATTCAGATGACCATTACACCTACTGCTGCTACTGCTGCTAAGTCGCTTCAGTCATGTCCAACTCTGTGCGACCCCATAGATGGCAGCCCACCAGGCTCCCACGTCCCTGGGATTCTCCAGGCAAGAACACTGGAGTGGGTTGCCATTTCCTTCTCCAATGCATGAAAGTGAAAAGTGAAAGTGAAGTTGCTCAGTCGTGTCCGACTCTCAGTGACCCTGTGGGACTGCAGCCTACGAGGTTCCTCCATCCATGGGATTTTCCAGGCAAGAGTACTGGAGTGGGTTACCATTTTCTTCACCCTTACACCTACTACTGTGGGCAAGAATCCCATAAAAGAAATGGAATAGCCCTCATAATAAAAAAAATAGTCTGAAATGCAATACTTAGGTGCAACCTTAAAAACGACAGAATGATCTCAGTTTGTTTCCAAGGCAAACTATTCAAGTACACAGTAATCTAAGTTTATGACCCAAACACTAATGCCAAAGAAGTTGATCAGTTCTATGAAGACCTATAAGACCTCTTAGCTGCTGCTGCTGCTAAGTCGCTTCAGTTGTGTCCGACTCTTAGCAACTCCGTGGACTGTAGCCTACTAGGCTCCTACGTCCATGGGATTTTCCAGGCAAGAGTACTGGAGTGGGTTGCCATTTCCTTCTCCAAAGACCTCTTAGAACTAACACCAAAAAAAGATATCCTATCCATCATAGGGGATTGGGATGCAAAAGTAGGAAGTCAAGAGACACCTAGTATAACAGGCAAGTTTGGCCTTGGAGTACAAAATGAAGGAGGGCAAAGGCTAACAAAATTCTGCCAAGAGAATGCACTGGTCATAGAAAATACCTTTTTCAACAACACGAGAGATGACTTTACACATGGACATCACCAAATGGTCAATACTGAAATCAGATTGATAACATTCTTTGTAGTTGAAGATGGAAAAGCTGCATGTAGTCAGCAAAAACAAGACCCAGAGCTGACTGTGGCTCAGATCAGCTCCTCATAGTTAAATTCGGGCTTAAACTAAAGAAATCAGGAGAAAGCACTATGTCAGTCAGGTACTACTCAAACCAAATCCCCTACGAATATACAGTTTAGGTGTTGAATAGATTCAAGGGATTAGATCTAGTAAACAGAATGCCCAAAGGACTATGGATAGAGCTCAATAATACTGTACAGGAGGCAGTGAATAAAACTATCCCAAAGAAAAAGAAATGCAAGAAGGCAAAGTGGTTGTCTGAGGAGGTTTTACAAATAGCTGAGGAAAGAAGAGATGCCCAAGATGAAGTTCCACTAATCTGGCCACCTTATGCGAACAGCTGACTGACTGGAAAAGACCCTGATGCTGGGAAAGACTGAAGGCACAAGGAGAATAAGGCAACAGAGGATGAGATGGTTGGATGGCCTCACTGATTCAATGGATATGGAAATGGACAAACTCTGGGAGATGGTAAGGGACTGGGAAGCCTGGCGTGCTACAGTCCATGGGGTCGCGAAGAGTCAGACATGACTTGGCGACTGAAAAACAACAACAACAAATGCACCAAAGTACAAGTGCAACTGGAGACATCTGAATAAAATTTATGGATTATGTCAACATCAATATCCAGAATGTGATATTTTACTGTAGTTTTGAAGGATATTACCACTGGATGAATCTGGAAAAAGGGCACATAGACTCTCTTTGTATAATTTCTTAACAATTGCACGTGACTCTACAATTATTTCAATGAACAAATTCCATAAAAAACTAATGGGATGTCACTTGTGAAATGAGCTTACAAGAAGACCTGATCTCTCTCTCTCTGTTTCTTGCTCTCTCTCCCTCTCTCTGTCTCTTTTAACCCTTGCTCTGAGGGACACTAGCTGCTTCTGTGTTGTGAGTAAGTAGCCTTATAGAAAGTCCCATACATCAAAAATTGATGTCTCCAGGCAATAGCAAGCAAGAGCCTGAATCCCACAAAAGGTTGTGAGTCCCTTAGAAATGGATCTTCAGAGATCTTCCCACAGCTACCTGAGTGGCTTGACAGCGGATGTCCCCTACTCTCGTCAAGTCTTGGGGTAACTATAGCACATGCTTATGCCTCAGTGCAGCCTTGCGAGAGACCCTGAGCAGGGGCACCCAGATAATCCAAGCAGGATTCATAACCATAGAAATTGTGAGATGATAAACACCTGCTGTTGCATTGTTTACAATAGCCAAGATATGGAAGCAACCTAAATGTCCATCAACAGAAGCATGGGTAAAGAATATGTGAGATACACACACACACTGGAGTACTATTCAGTCATATAAATGAATGACACTTTGCCATTTGCAACATGCATGGACTTGGAGGGCATATTCTAAAGTGAAATGTTAGAGAGAGAAAGATAAAGATAAAAACTGTATGATGTCACCTATATATGGATTCTAAAACATACAACAAACTATTGAATAACAAAAAGGTAGCAGACTTACAGATATTGAGAACAAACTTGTGGTGCCAGTGGGAAGAGGGTAGGGGAAATGGGAAGTATAAGGATAGAAGATTAAAAGGCAAAAACTATTAGGTATAAAATAAGCTACAAGGATATACTGTATAACACAAGGTATATAGTATTTTATAATTACTTGTAAATGGAGTATAACTTTTAAAAATTGTGCATCACTATATTGTATACCTGTTAACATGTTTTATAGCGAATATACTTCAATTAAAAAAGAGCAAAGCAGGAAAAAACTCAACATCTGTTGCTTTAAGCTGTTGAATTTTGGGATAATTTGTTAGGCAGCAGCAGATAACTAAGGGAAGAATCATATATCTGACAATGATAGATCCTAAAAATTCTCCTCATTAGTTTCTCACAGTGTCTGATGGGATGGAAGTGCCCCATTCTCCCTCTTCCTTTCATCCCTTTTACAAAAACAAACAAACAGACAAACAAGCTTTAGCCCCATAGAATGTGTCAGTCCTCTCCAGCCCTACTCCAGTGTCCTCTTAGCTTGCAAGGGTAACAGGAGTGAATCTCTTGTTCTTTGGCTTTTGTTGGGTTGAACCAATGAGAAGGCATCTCAGGAGACCAGAGGGCAGGAGAGGAGTGAAGTTATGTTTGTTTTTTCTGCTCCGTCCCTGTAAGGTCACCCTGGATAAGCCTTATCCATTGAAGGAAGTTTCTCCCCGTCTTAAAGCAGCCTGAGGTCCTGATCTCTGGACTCTTCCTTTCAGGTCCAGGGGTGAATATCATCCCTGAGGCTGTTAGCACTGCTTCCTTGTATCTATTCTTTGTGGTCCCCCTACACTCCAACCATATCTTGGCACATAGTTTTTTGCAAATTATCCCACTTTGATGATGACATGTATTCTTTGTGAGATTCAGTGGTTTTTCCATCTTATTTCCCTTCCTCTTCCCTTTCTTTACCTTTGGCTTCTTTCCCTTTCTTTTTTTCTTGAATTTACCTTAATATTCTTTCTAATGTTAATCAATTTGACCTTTCCAATTTTCCACAAAGATCATCACTTAGAAGGCAGAAATTGTCAAACAGTTGCAAAGGTGTTGATTTTTTTAGTTTAGGGTCACCTTTTAAAGTTGTGCAGCTTTTGTATCGCAGAAAAATCTCCAGGCAGAGGAAGCAAAGCAGGCTTGAAATCCATACTACACCATGTTCCACCCACCAGACTGTGGAGCAGGACACCTCCTGACTCAAGAAAGTGGCACATCTATTTTCTTATAAAGGCACCTTTTGCTGGCCAAGTCTTACTCCTAGAGGGGTCTCTCTGCTGTGCAAAGAAGACTCTCTTTCTAAATGACACCAAGGACAGTCTGCTTTCTGAAGCTCTGTTGTATCTCTGGCACATTGAAATTATCATTTAAAATATCCTGAAAGTATGAAAGAAGTGTTTGTGAATCAGGGTGTGTGATTTTTAGTAATAGGAAGCTAAAAAGGACATTTGTCGTCTGCTTAGGTACACATTTTAAAAAAGCTAAAAAGGATATTTGTACTCTGTTTATTTAAAGATAACTACTGTGTTTCCTCTTAGTTGGCAAGTTTTCTTTCATTTGTAATATTTCTATTTTCATCATTTATCAGATTTCTGTAGCCTATTGAATAGCGCCCAACACAATTGGCCTTCAGTGAAAACAAGAAATTAAGCCATAATGTAAGATATTTTTAAAGTTACTTTGGCATCTTAGTTTAACCAAAGCCCAATGTGTTTAGAGATCCTCTCAGCTGAATAATGTACCCTCACAATTTATCAGCTGAACAAAATTTAAATGCAAGTGACAAATACACACACAAGCTAGGCATGCACATGGAATGTCATCTTTGAAAAGTGTCAGGAGTCTGGATAAAAGCTGATCTGTGAAGTATCCAAAAACATCTCTCACTCACTCACTCACCCATTCATTCACAGCACAATCTCTTTGACTATCTTAGGGGACCCTTTGTTTTGAAGTTTTCAAGTCTGCATGTTTTACTACTTTTTTCCTACACTGGGTCTGCAGTGCAGGGAATGACAGCCATTCTCTGGGAAACTTGTTTCCAAGGTGCCTCTAAATTTGCCCTGTGACATGGGTTTCTTTGTGGAGCCTAACCAAAAAGTACTGTAGAGGTTCTGGGCAATGATTTAATTTGGTGTGACTGTGATGTTTAAAATGGGTCTGTATCAGCATCCTTTGAGTTTAAAATATGACAGAGTTTTATTTCTACTAAATATTCTGTCTAAACATTTAATTTCTTGAAGCTCTAAATGTTGGATGTATTCTTATTAAAATTGCACTTTCATATCAGCTCTATTATACTGATAAATATATTATAAAAATAATGAGATTGGGAAAGATCATTTTAATCTATGATGTGTATTATTTGAAATATTTGACTTGTAAAGTAGGTAATGAGAAGATATCATTTTATATTTTAAAATAAAGCATTACTTGAATTTAAATGATACTTTTTACCAAACATAGATAAATGTAAATTGGAAATGGGGCAATCATTAAGACAAAGATGTTTCTCAAACCTAGAATAAATCTCCTTCAAAATATGTGATTTTATTTTTCTGAAGAAACATATTGTCTCCAGTAAACATCTAGCTTTTCTAAATAAAATAATTTAGTAGACAGAAAAACATTTTGCGCACATAGAGCTTTCAAGATTTTTATCAACATTTATTTATAAATATATGCAAGGATTCTTTTTTCTATATTTTCGCCTTGTTGGCCAATTGCAAACTGATCACTTACAATTGTACTTGAGTGCTTAGTGACCAGAAAATTTACAAATGCTGCTGCTGCCAGAGAAACTGAAAGTGCACAAGCAGATTGAAGGAAATACTACAGGCAAAAATTAGGCATCATTAGTTACCCCTGCTAATATTGCAGAAAATTGGAATGCTTGCCTCACTGAGAATTGGAAAACATTCTGAAGTTTATTTAGAACAACAGAAAAGATTTTTATGTATCCCATAGATATCATGATTTTGTGATATTTTGTTGTTATACTTTGTAAGTACATTTTAAAATTTATTTGCACTAAATAGATCTGAGATACTTTTTAAAAATTATAAATATTTTATTTGTACTTTATGAGCATACATTTAAAATTTTACATACAGACAAAAGTTTTAGGACATAAATGCTGGAATTTACATCTATTTCCACTAGATTTCACTAACACAATGGTCATATTGATATTCTAGGCTGTTAAAAAATTATGTCACATTTAAGATCTTTCTTCTGAAATTTTCCTTACTAAATCATCAATAAATCATTAGGCAGTTAAGGTTTTCTTAGTAGATTGACTAAACTTACTATTACATTTTAAGATTCAGGTGGAAAACATTTATTGAACACATACTATGTTTAATAGCATAATTTTAGGTGTTATAAGGAATTCAAAAATAAAATATATTATCCAGTGAGGGAAACATACATATGGATAACCAAAATACCAATCAGCACACTTTAAATATTCTGAAGGAAGTAAACACATGCTGGCAACATTGAGAGAATTATTATTTTGTGTTGCTTCATGTAAATTCTTTGTAAGCTTTGTTTTTTTTTGCTATGGGATGACTTCCGTCTGTCTCACACCTCCCTTATTTTCTCCATATTTGAGAATGAACAAAAGACAGAGAGAGGAATGAGTATTTGAGGCAAAATAAAGTTCTTTAGAAGAATGTTTATGTGTGTTTGTGTGTGCGTGCGTGTTTGCACGTGCACTGTTGTATTTGTTTTGGGGATACCATAGCCAATTCCTCCTAAACACTTTTTTTTCCTCTTGTGCCACTAATGGCTATATACTTTTCTTGATATTTTCAGTGTTTATGCTTACAGATGACCTTACTGTCAATATCTCTGTCAAGTACATTTCCTCAACACCTGTTATAAAACGCTACAGGCTTCCATGCACATGTGACACCATATTGGAATGATCCAGTTCATTTGACATAATGCAAATAGGTAGAGTGCATGTTGCCTAACATATTTAAGCACCATTATATTTTGATCAAGGGAGACTTTGGGAAGATTTTGGATGGCATAACAGATAAAGATTCTTTCAGCATGCTTCTTATTGAAACCAATCAACCAAAGAGATGCTATTGAGAAACATGCCCTTTTTGGTTAAAGATAATGCTGAGACATATGATAAAGATGTGTAATTAAATTAGAGGTTTCACATAACCATCACCACTTTATCCATAAATATAAGTGGGTAGGCCTATTATTTTGTAAAGTATATGGATTTTGAGTTTACTTTAAATCCTTTCTGAAGCATTTCTGATGTTTCTTTAAAGAAATAAAAATGGGCACACAGTTGACATTCATTTGTAATTTTCATCTTTGAAGCATGTCCTATACATAGAGGAACCATGAAGCGTTTAGCACTATCAGTATGGAACCGATAAAAAGTTTTATCAGCCATTGATTTCTCATGCTATTAGTATAGAACAAAGTTAGCAAAATATAAAATAGAAAGAAAAATTTAAATTAATTACTTCATTCATTCAATAAAAATCTTGTATGCACCTACTATGTATGCTGCCTTTGTGTTTGGCCTTGCTGATTTATAACTGAGTAGGACCCAATTTCTACCAACAAAGAATTTTTATCACACACACACAAACGCACACACACTCACACACACACACGTACTCTAGCAAAGATTCTTACCCCAGTTCAGGCATAAGGTGGTAACCAGAATTAAGACACAATTATTTGGGAATTAAAAGTTAAAAATAATACATTTTGTTCTTTCACTTTCATATTGTAATTGCATATCCTTTTATTTTTTGACAGCAAGGAGAGTCTAGGAGACAGGTAAGATGTTCAGTGCATAGAAATAGCCACAAAATGACAGGTATATGAATGTCAATTTTGTTGTAAGCCACTAAATTAGGTACAGATAAACACTGATGATAATGACTACTATCCTTAATAAAGACTATATTCACATG
The DNA here is from genome assembly GCA_024291935.2 of Okapia johnstoni. Lineage (NCBI taxonomy): Eukaryota > Metazoa > Chordata > Mammalia > Artiodactyla > Giraffidae > Okapia > Okapia johnstoni. Next base: position 27,436,696 of record CM044319.1, on the reverse strand, counting down.
CTTCACTGTACATGCTGTATGGAGAGTTTAGGGCCGTGGTTCTTTTACTTCAGTATAAAACAAAAATATAAGTATTCCATTATGTATAGCAAGTGCTCCTATTGTATGATTAAATTTAGTTAATTCTTCTTCCAGAAATAGCCTGAGTTTTACTTTGTATTGCGAAAACTTAAGTGTGTAATAAGTTACTTTCCCTTGTTTTTCAAAAATAAAATCTCAAAGCCTACTGCATATAGTTTTATAAAGACCTTCACCTGTAAAAGTTATTGCTTAAAGTATAGTTTCTGATGTAAAGAACTTATTTTTTTTTAATTTGTAGAAGTCAAACCAAGTAAATCGTTACTACATATCATTTAAATATTTCTAGTAAATGTATCTTTCCATTGAATGATTATCAGAAAAAGAAAAGCCAGCATCTACCGGAAATGCAGTTTCACTGTAATATGACATGCTCCCTAAGCATGGCTAGTCTTAGTCCTTTATTTAGTCTTTGGGACTTAACAAAAATGCAGTCATGACTATGATGCACATAAAATAACAAATTGAGTAGGAAGGAACATAAGTAATATTAGATTCATAAGCCGCACTGCTATCGTCATTTATACATAGGGCTTCGACTTGATTAGGTGGCATGGGATGATGCAAATGGCATAGCAAATCTCTATTAATTGCAAAAGATTTCTCAAAGGATATAGATTTTAAATTACCCGCTAAAGGAGTTGAGTAAGAATGTTGGAGAAGAAACTCGTCTGGATATGATAGCTTGTTTCCATACAGGAGTAAAAAGAAAATTAGGTATGTTGAAGAGGAATTGCACTTCGGGGGTTTAGTGGGAGGCCCTAAAGCCAGTCAGGAAGATTACTGAGTACATGCTGTGACCAGATATGATCAGGTTAGAGTCTGGGAAGCCAAGTGGCTGCTGTGATCACAGCATTATTTAAGGGAAACAATTTGAGACAAAAGTCCAATGAGATGATAATCCGATGATCACGGTGATGATAGTGATAATAGACACATATATAACCTATTTATATGCATATATAATATATGGATATATTTATATATATATGGATCTCAGTTTATAAAATATCCTACTTTTTGCTTTTAATTTTCACCAAATCCTGTGTTTAAAGCAATTATTAAGATATATTAAAAGAAAAGTAAATATGAAATGACATGTTAAAGATTCAGAAATATGTTATGGCAAAGGGAACTGAATCCAGATTTTCTATCAGGTCCAAGGCTCTTTTGGAGAGAAAATAGCAATGCTTCCTAGTGAAGCAGCTGGATAAGATGACTTTTTTAAGGTTGGCGATTCATTTATTACTGTATAATGTGATTATCAGACAAAGATGCCTTGATATCTTCTCGCTAATTCAAAATTGTCATTTAGAAATCTGACTAGAAGAAAACTAGGGGTATACTAATTATTCTCCGGAAGAAATACTTGGGTCAATTACCAAATTTCTCACTTTATAAAGTTATGTTTGACTATTAATATAAGGAATACTGCAAATGTGCACATTGTATGAGTTTTCACAAAGAAAAGCATCCTAAACAGTGTAACAATGACTTGATTGTACTAAGCATTGACGGCCATGGGAAATTTGCCTAAGTGAAGACTGGAGAATCAGACCCAAACACTTATGTACAGAGACTATAACTGGTTAAGAGACCTTAGCTCATGAAAGGCAGGAAAATTAGATTGTTTCAGAGTTTTAAATAAATACATCACCATTTCATTTTAATTAATAATGTATGGCTTGAATTGCAGCTGAATATAGAGTCACATGAGACTGTCTGGCCATCTCCTGTTTGACCACTTCCAATTTGCCTTGATTCATGGACCTAACATTCCATATTCCTATGCAATATTGCTCTTTAAAGCACAGGGCTTTAGTTCCACCACCAGTCACATCCAGAACTGGGTACTGTTTTTGCTTTGGCTCCATCTCTTACTTCTTTCTGGAGTTATTTCTCCACTGATCTCCACAGCATACTGGGCACCTACTGACCTGGGGAGTTCATCTTTCAGCGTCCTATGTTTTTGCCTTTTCATACTGTTCGTGGGGTTCTTAAGACAAAAATACTGAAGTGGTTTGCCATTCCTTGTCCAGTGGACCATGTTTTGTCAGAACTCTCCATCATGATCCGTCCATCTTGGGCGGCCCTACATGGCATGGCACATAGTTTCATTGAGTTAGACAAGGCTGTGGTCCACATGATCAGTTTTGTTAGTTTTCTGTGATTGTGGTTTTCACTCTGTCTGCTCTCTGATGGAGAAGGATAAGAGGTTGATGGAAGCTTCCTGATGGGATAGACTGACTGAAGGGGAAACTGGGTCTTGTTCTGATGGGCCATGCTCAATATATCTTTACCCAATTTTCTGTTGATGAGTGGGGCTGTGTTCCCTCCCTGTTGTTTGACATGAGTCCAAACTATGGTGGGGGTAATGAAAATAATGACAAAAGGTCCCATGCACTCACTGCTGCATTCAGTGCCCCTCACCCTGCAGCAGGCCACTGCCAACCCATGCCTCTAACAGACTCCTGGACACTCATGGACAAGTCTGGGTCAGTCTCTTGTGGGGTCACTGCTCCTTTCTCCTGGGTCCTGGTGCATGCAAGGTTCTGTTTGTGCCCTCCAAGAGTCTGCATTCCCAGTCATGTATAATTTCATGGCTACAGTCACCATCTACAGTGGTTTTAGAGCCCAAAAAATAAAGTCTGTCACTGTTTCCATTGTTTCACCATCTATTTGCCATGAAGTGATGGGACCAGATGCCATGATCTTAGTTTTATGAATGCTGAGTTTTAAGCCAACTTTGTCACTCTCCTCTTTCACTTTCAAAGTGAAATTTTAGGAATCAGCCAACTAAAATGGAATGGAATGGGTGACTTTAACTCATACGACCATTGTATCTACTAGAGTGGGCAAGAATCCCTTAGAAGAAATGGAGTAGCCATCATAGTCAACAAAAGAGTCCGAAATGCAGTACTTGGATGTAATGTCAAAAATGACAGAATGATCTCTGTTTGTTTCCACGGCAAACTGTTCAATATCAGAGTAATCAAAGTCTCTGTCCCGACTAGTAATGCCAAAGAAGCTGACATTGAATGGTTCCATGAAGACCTACATGACCTTTTAGAACTAATGCCCCCAAAAGATGTCCTTTTCATTATAGGGGTCTGTAATGCAAAAGTAGGAGGTCAAGAAACACCTGGAGTCCTGGGTAAATTTGGCCTTGGAGTACAAAATGAAGCAGGGTAAAGGCTAACATAGTTTTGCCAAGAGAATGCACTGGACATAGCAAACACCCTCTTCCAACAACACAAGAGAAGACTCTACACATGGACATCACAAGATGGTCAACACCGAAATCAGATTGATTATATTCTTTGCAGCCAAAGATGGAGAAGCTCTACACAGCCAGCAAAAACAAGACCAGGAGTTGACTGTGGCTCAGATCATGAACTCCTTATTGCCAAATTGAGACTTAAATTGAAGAAAGTAGGGAAAACCACTAGACCATTCACGTAAGACCTAAATCAAATCCCTTAGGATTATACAGTGGAAGTGACAAATAGATTCAAGGGATTATATCTGATAGGCAGAGTTCCTGAAGAACTATGGACAGAGGTTAGAGACATTGTACAGGAGGCAGTGATCAAGACCATCCCAAAGAAAAAGAAGTGCAAAAAGGCAAAATAGTTGTCTGAGGAGGTCTTACAAATAGCTATGAAAAGAAGAGAAGTGAAAGGCAATGGAGAAAAGGAAAGATATACCCATTTGAATGCAGAGTTCTAAAGAACAACAAGGAGAGATAAGAAAGCCTTCCTCAGTGATCAATGCTAAGAAATAGAGGAAAACAGTGCTCGCTTTGGCAGCACATATACTAAAATTGGAACGATACAGAGAAGATTAGCTTGGCCCCTGCGCAAGGATGACACGCATATTTGTGAAGTGCTCCATATTAAAAAAAAAAAAGAAATAGAGGAAAACAATAGAATGGGAAACACTAGAGATCTCGTCAAGAAAATTAGAGATACCAAGGGAAATTTTCATGCAAAGACGGGCGCAATAAAGGACAGAAATGGTATGGAGGTAAGAGAAGCAGAAGATACTAAGAAGAGGTGGCAAGAATACACAGAAGAACTATACAAAAAAGATCTTCACAACCCAGATAATCAGGATGGTGTGATCACTCACCTAGAGCCAGACATCCTGGAATGTGAAGTCAAGTGGGCTTTAGGAAGCATCACTATGAACAAAGCTAGTGGAGTTGATGGAATTCCAGTTGAGCTATTTCCAATCCTAAAAGATGATGCTGTTAAATTTCTGTACTCTATATGCCAGCAAATTTGGAAAGCTCAGCAGTGGCCACAGGATTGGAAAGGTCAGTTTTCATTCCAATCCCAAAGAAAGGCAATACCAAAGAATGTTCAAACTACTGCACAATTGCACCCATCTCACACGCTAGCAAAGTGATGCTTAAAATTCTCCAAGCCAGGCTTCAATAGTACGTGAACCGTGAACTTCCATACATTCAAGTTGGATTTAGAAAAGGCAGAGGAATCAGAGATCAAATCGCCAACATCTGTTGGATCACTGAAAAAGCAAAAGAGTTCCAGAAAAACATCTACTTCTGCTTTATTGATCATGCCAAAGCCATTGACTGTGTGGATCACAATAAACTAGGAAAACTTTTCAAGTGATGGGAATACCAGACCACCAGACCTGCCTCCAGAGAAATCTGTATGCAGGTCAGGAAGCAACAGTTAGAATTGGACATGGAACAACAGACTAGTTCCAAATTGGGAAAGGAATACATCAAGGCTATATATTGTCACCCTGCTTATTTTACTTATATGCAGAGTATATCATGAGAAATGCTGGGCTGATGAAGCATAAGCTGGAATCAAGATTGCCAAGAGAAATATCAATAACCTCAGATATGTGGATGACACCACACTTATGGCAGAAAGCAAAGAACTAAAGAACCTGTTGATGAAAGTGAAAGAGGAGAGTGAAAATGTTGGCTTAAAGCTCAACATTCAGAAAACTAAGATCATGGCATCTTGTCCCATTACTTCATGGCAGATAGATGGGGAAAAAGTGGAAATAGAGACAGACTTTATTTTTGGGGGCTCCAAAATCACTGCAGATGGTGACTGCAGCCATGAAATTAAAAGATGCTTGCTCCTTGGAAGGATAGCTATGGTCAACCTATACAGCATATTAAAAAGGAGAGACATTACTTTGCCAATAAATATCTCTCTAGTCTAAGCTATTGTTTTTCTAGTAGTCATGTTTGGATGTAAGAGTTGGACTATAAAGAAAACTGAGTGCCAAAGAATTGATGCTTTTTTACTGTGGGTGTTGGAGAAGACTCTTAAGAGTTCCTTGGACTGCAAGGAGATCCAACCAATCAATCCTAAAGGAAATGAGTGCTGAATATTCATTGGAAGGACTGATGCTGAAGCTAAAACACCAATACTTTGGCCACCTGATTCAAAGAACTGGCTCATTTGAAAAGATCCTGATGCTGAGAAAGATTGAAGGCGGGAGGAGAATGGGACAACAGAGGATGAGATGCTTGGATGGCATCACTGACTCAATGGACATGAGTTTGAGCAAACTCCAGGAGTTGGTGATGTTAGTGAAGCCTGTATTGCTTCTTCCATGGGGTCGTAAAGAGTTGAACATGAATGAGCAACTGAATTGATCTGATATGGGATTGTCTGTGTGTAGCTTCCTTGGATGTAATATAGGAGATATTGCCATTGAAAATATGCTAACCTACAGTTGCTATGCAAGGCATTTTTACTGTTACTTTTATTTCATGATTGTATCATCAGAAAATTTATAACTAGTCTTTTAGACCCAACCATTCAAGACAGTGATATTCTTACTGATAGAATGCTTGCATAGAAAAGATTTGTTGTCTGTTCCGAGGGTGAACTATTCCAGCCTTGAAATATTTGGTATAGGGAGAACAGCACATGGATTATTGGCTCATTCTAATGGTATGTGGCTCCATCTCTCATTTTCCACTGATAGTTAAACCATTAAAGAAACAGTTCACAAGTACCAAATTAAAAGAAGTCGACTTGAATCCAAAGTGCATATAAACCGTTTTGGTTTCCTATTACAATTTGTTTAAATGGCTAAGAATCAAGTTTAATTTGGTAATTGGTAGAGGAAGTGCATATTTAGGGCTATCTTCCACTACTTAGACTTTTAGCTCACTAAATATCATATGCATAATCTGGCAGATGCTATCTGCAATATTGCCCAAATGAGAAAAATCCCCCTCATCAGTCACACATTTACTAAAAGATATTATGGCCATGAAGGGTTCTGAGTATGAATTCACCTCAAGAAGTGCAAAATAAGGCTGACATTTTGTGCCAAGAAATAGAAAATGAACTAATTATTTAGCATGGAATGACCAAAAGTATTGCAAAGCATTTCTTGCTAATCCAGAATTTAATAGGGTGTATTGTTCATTATAAAAGATCACTGTTCTGACTAACTTTTCCAAAGTTGTTTAAGCTTGAGGATATTTGTGTTCACAATCACAGTCCTTCTGTTGTTCACCATGAGTTTAATAGTATGCTACTCTTGGAACTTATTTTTTTTATCATGAACTAATCAGTTAATAATTTATATTTCAGTTCATTAGATCCAAAATCCCATTTTTTGCTGATTATAGGAGCAATGTTCAAGAGGGATAGAAGATAGGGAAATAGAACCCATGTTGAGCAAAAGAAAATTAAAAAGAAGATAAAATAAATGATAAGATTTTTTAAAATTCTGGAACACCCACCTCATTTATATTGTTTAAAGCTATTTCTGTAATGACTCAGAGACGCTTGCCTGTCCTTATGCACAATCAAAGCTGTTTATTTCATACCCAAGGATGAGTTACAGATGATTTTTCAAGTTGTTTCTTTCTGCTAGATATTTAACAAAACCTGGTCACAAATAAGCTTTGGAGGAAGAGTATTTTTCTTATTGGTGATTTAGATTGGATTTGAGGAAACAAAGGGTAATTTATAACTTTAATTTACTAAAAGCAAGTGAATTGAATATGCTAGGATTCAGTAACGGTACTGTGAGGCTTAACTCCAGCTGTATCTGTCTTTGTGAACGGTGATTGAAAAAAGCAAATTTGCTTACATCTTTCCTTGCTGACACTAAGGTCATTGCTTTATGCGTTTGCTTTCATTTGCTCATCTATAGTAATTTCTATTTTTGGCAACTCTTGCAAAAAAATTAGATACTCTGAATCAAAATAGATATTCTCATAGTGTAATTATAGTGCCAAGCAAAAGCTACTGTATATGAACAAATAAAGGAGAAAAGAAATATGGCTGGTTTTATCATAAAATATAACCAATAACTTTATGATATTTAGCGTGGAAAAAACATTCCTCACACTGCTCTTTGTTACCGCACAAAAATGCCTTCATAATAGTCATTCCTTGACACGAGGCCTTTATACAAGAAATAATTTATTGCCTTACCTGTAACTGAAATAATGGCTAAATCATTTTTTTAAGAAGTCTAGTAGCTCCTTCAGAGTAAATCTTCCACAACTTGCTACAGTGCTAATCATAAGCATGTTATACAGTAAGTTAGCCTGAAGCTAAGTTAAGCAGGCAGATTAGGACTGTAATATAGTATCAGGACTCATAAATCAAGTGTACTTGCAGATTTCCTTTCACTTACTGCTCCTTCTTACAGTTCAGACAAGTCATAATTACACATCAGTAGGCATTGTGAACAGAGGAATGAGCTACAACATAATGCACAATAAACCCTGTCATATAAAAGCAAACTGGATAAAATAACAGAAGCAATACTCCATTTTACAACATCATGCTAAAGAATTACACTGTGCCATAGTGTATTATCCTGATCAATCATGAATCCATCCACAATTGACAGTTCAGTGAACAAAAATTTACCATTGAAGAATAGTTTCCAGTTTTATAATTTTCTTGTTTGATTATACACATTAAACACCAGACTGTGTGTGATTCTGAAAAGCCACAGGTACATAATATAACACTGCCCTGAACACACTGCAATTAAATAAATTCTGCTAATGCTCTTTTAAAGCTTTCTTTTATTAGACATGCTTAAAATAATTTATACCGGATGAACTCTAAGTGGTTCTTTATTCAAGTTTTATTACTATTATAATTTTGAGCAATTATTCAGGTATTCTTGTTACCTTCGACCAAAGAGATGTTGACTCTGAAGTCATTTCTGTTATTTTCAGGCTTAGATGATATTACCACTAAGCTCAAAGGACCCTCCTTCATCACTAGATTTGAGCTGAACATTGAAAATGGGATTTAATGAAACATGAGCAAATATTGGTTGTTTCAATTCTAATAAAACATTTAAAAGAACTAATAAATGCAAGGTAATTGTTGAATGCTAATCTAAAATTGTTACTACCAGTTTTATTTTATAGTTGGAACTCAGCAGGTGTTGGGGGATATATTTTTCAATCAAGTGCAGTTTTGAGAGGCACAAAGGTGTTTTACCTACTCCACATCATAAGAATTTAATTATGGTTAACATATTAATGATATCAGAAATATAGAGAAAATAATTTAGAGCCAGAGATTAAATTATATGCCACACTGGAATTTCGTTACAGATGTTACTGGGGCCACATTTTAACCATAATTCATATATACATGAAGGAGATTCTTTGGAGAAATGTGGAGTTCATACAACTACTTTTATTTAAATTACTGATTAAAATTTTTTTTTCTCCATAGGACACTGTTTTATGATTTTTAGGATTTAGAGAAAACCAAGGAAATCGATGATTGGAGGGAGATTGGAAGAACTGATGGGGGTAAGATTTAGGCTATTTTATGCAAACACCAGTGACCTTGAAACCACAGAGCCTGAATGGAGACTTTCATTGACCTAAACTCCATTATGTCCTCATGTGGCAGAGCCTTATTCTTGATGTCTCTTCACAGAGTCTAATACTGTATTGGGGACATCATTTTCATCTTTTATCCAGAAAAAATACCCCTATATCCTTTCTGCTCCCAGAAGATTTTGTACTAACATCTAGCATAGTGATTAATCTGTTTTATAATAACTGTGTTTACTTGTTTCCTTTTGAGGTCAAAAACGCCCCCTATTTGCAGATGACATGGCACTATACATAGAAAATCTTAAAGATTCCACCAGAAAATTATTAGAGCTAATCAATGAATATAGTAAAGTCACAGGATATAAAAAAAACACACAAAAATCACTTGCATTTCTACACACTGACAAAGAAAAACCAGAAAGAGACATTAAGGAAACAATCCCATTCACCACTGCAACAAAAAGAATAAAATACCTAGGAATAAACCTACCTAAAGAAACAAAAGACCTATAGGCAGAAAACTATAAGACACTGATGAAAGAAGTCAAAGATCACACAAACAAATGGAGAGACATATAATGTTCTTGGGTTGGAAGAATCGAAAACTGAGTCTTAATAACTTCTATAACCATGATTATGGAGATGGAAATGGCAACCCACTCCAGTATTCTTGCCTGGAGAATTCCATGGACAGAGGAGCCTGGCAGGCTACAGTCCATGAAGTCGCAAATAGTCAGACACGACTGAGCAACTAACACACACACACACCCATGATTAAAGGATCAAGTTGATTTGTTATAGAATTAAAGCCCAGATATTTGTTTAGTCTTAGCTCAGTAATAATATTTATCGATGGTATTACATATGCCAGGCACTGTAATATATGCTTTATAGATTAGACCTCATTTAATCTTCAGAAGAATTGGATATGTATTTTACTCTTATCATCCCAATTTTATGTATTTGAAAACTTCCCAAGGTCACACAGCCAGCAAATGAGGAACCAGGTCTTAACCCAGTAGCCAACTCCAGAGGCTCTGCTGACAACCATGCTTCACTCCTTTTAATTCTAGGTCAGCTTCTTTATCTTTCCTAGTTTTAGTAAATTTAATTCCCCCCTACACAGAGAAGTTTCTATCAAAATGTTTTAGGTCAAAGTTTAATTCTGGCCAAAGTCCCACACTGGTCAGTGTGGAATTTCATAGGAACCTGTACTAAGAAAGTCTGAACAGAGGGCTTTGACATGGCCAGATCCACTGGAATACCTCTTCTTGGATTTGCTTGTACCTTTCCTTCCTAACTCTGCAGACACTGCTTTATGGGTTTGCTTGTATTTACTAATCATCTAGTGTTTGTTTGTATTTTTCTTTGTCTTGTTTTTGTTCAAAACTTCTGAAAAAAAATCCTAGACAGCCTTCCAAGTAGCTAATTATCTTTCCAGTACAGAGGGATGGGTGCTCTTTGAGTTCCATGGTTGAAAACTGCAGGATTAGGTCAGAATAATTTCTTACATTAATCGCTTGCTATATTGAAAACATGGGCATTACTTTCCCATCCAAAATAATGTTCAATTGAGATTGGATTCACTAGTCCATTTAGGTTCTGTTAGTCAATTAAATGGGGACGCTTGTGCTCAGTTTCTTCAGTCGTGTCTGACTATTTTTGACCCCATGGACTTTAGCCCACCAGTCTCCACCTATGGAATTGTCCAAGGAACACTGGCATGTCCTGGAGACACTGGAGAATACTGAAGTGGGTTGCCATTTCCTTCTCCAGGGGATCTTCCTGACCCAGGGATCTAATCCCCGTCTTTTCTGTCTCCTGCATTGGCCGACAGGTTCTTTACCACTAGCACTGCCTGGGAAACCCTAACTGGGGATAAGGGTGAGAAATTGGTAAATTGGCAGTGCTGCTTCTGCTGCAGCTAAGTTGCTTCAGTCATGTCCGACTCTGTGTGACCCCTTAGATGGCAGCCCACTAGGCTCCCCCATCCCTGGGATTCTCCAGGCAAGAATACTGGAGTGCGTTGCCATTTCCTTCTCCAATGCATGAAAGTGAAAAGTGAAAGTGAAGTCGCTCAGTTGTGTCCGACTCTTAGTGATCCCATGGACTGTAGCCTACCAGGCTCCTCCGTCCATGGGGTTTTCCAGGCAAGAGTACTGGAGTGGGGTGCCATTGTCTTCTCTGAACTAGGCCCAAATTAAAACGTCATTGCTCAAGTATTTAACGGCTTATCTCTTACTTTATTATTGTTGAAACTTGACCTTAAAGGAATGAAGGAATCCTATGAAAGCAGATTCAAGAGAGGCAGAAGCCTTCAGATAATTTTGAGTAGGAATTCTTAAATGTGTATAATTAAATGTTTTATAGCCCTAATGGGGGCTTCCTTTGGGGTCAGATGGTAAAGAATCTGTCCGCAGTGTGGGAGACCTGGGTATGATCTCTGGGTTGGGAAGATCCCCTGGAGAAGGGAATGACAACCCATGCCAGTATTCTTGCCTGGAAATCCCATGGACAGAGGAGCCTGGCGGGCTACAGTCCATGGAGTCAGAAACAGCTGGACACAACTGAGCGACTAACACTTTCACTTTCATAGTCCTAATGTTTCACATCAGCAAACAATTTTCACCTCTTTCCTGTTGCAAGGCTTTGGTGTCAGTAAATACCCCCCAAGAAATGGTACCTTTGTTATATACATTTTTGATTAGTTATATTAGTAAAATTAATAAAAGGTGAGGAGAAATGGGAAATAAAAGAGAGGCAAAAAGATCTTATTAGGTCTTACTGTCTACAAACTGGGAAAACAACACCTAAATCATCGAGAGGCCTCCATCTTTCTTTGTACACATGCCCACAGTTAATTTATTAGAAGTTACACTTAATACCAAGGTTAGTAGCTTACATTTCAAACTGTTGTACTCTTCTCCATTAAAGTGTGGATCAAGTCAAAATTTATGAGTTAGTTATTTAAAATTGACAACAGATCAGGCATTTCCAAACAAGAAAACAGAGTAGGTTATGAAGATCTAAAAATCTTCGAATGCAGATATTGAATAAAAATGGATTATTATTAACTCTGTCAAGCTGAGAGGTGGCAGAGGGGTAATTTTATCTTTATCTTGAAATGTTGCTAACATCAGGAATAATTAATATAAAAAGTCTTTTATGAAACATCTGTTAACTTGGTCAGCCAAATTAGGAAAAAATCTTTAAAATTTCTAAATAGTCATCACTTTTCAATGAGTATCAATGTGGACAGCAAAACCACATGAAATACAAATACAGTTGAACTTGAACTGTAAGAAAAAGACATTTTGGCAATAGCAAATATCTGTTGGAATATATAGATACTGAAATAATGAGTAATTCATAGTTGATTTGCAGTTTGAAGATTATATAAGTATATTCAGCAGTATGGTTAAAAAGGCTTTTTCTTCTCCTATTTATTTTCTTAGAAAGTGTTATTATCTACCCTGTTTAAATAGCAGCTATGCAAATTTTTCATACTTATAAATGTTTCACCAAAGATTCTCAACCAATCAATTACGTCTTTTTCTTTTTATTTCCCAATTGCCAGCAGATGAGTATCTTGTGAGAATGTTTCTTTTTTTTCTAAGTTGGTTTCTGTAGAACTCTAACTCCATTTCCTGTAGAAGTCTTGAGAAGGGACAAAAGAGTGGATCATATGAAAGAAATTGTTTTCTGTTCATGAAAGTTTAACTCCTTATTTTTCCCACCCCTCTCTTGCTCTGACTTGAATCTAGAGGAAAGACACAGGATAACAGCTTTGACATGAACATTTGGTTTAATAAGGATTACTTAGTACACATTTAGATCATTAACAGGCATTTGAGTTTATATTCAAGTCAAACTGCTTCCAACTTTTATTTATATAAATGTCTGTAGGTGCAGAAAACTGGAATTAAATCTTTGAAATGCGGAATCTCAATTTTAGAAGGAATATTTTAGAAGGCACTTACAGGTGATATTTAAAGCCATGAGCATGAATGAGGTATTCAAGGGAGAATAGGCCAAAAATACAATCAATTTTATGAGCAAATCCTTTGGCACCCAGCATTATGAAGGTAAAAAGAGAAAGAAAAACTAGTAGGAGACTCTGGGAAGAAGGAAACAGTGAGTTGGAGGAAAACCAAGGGAGTGAGTGTCTGGAAGCCAAGTGGGGAAATGCTTCCAGATCAAGCATGCTAGAAACTGAGAACTAGGCAATGAAAATGGCAATGTGGAGATAACTGATGACCTTGACAAAGCAGTGTTTATGGCATTCCAAATAGGCTTCAGGAGAATGGGCATAGGGAATTCAGTGAGAGAGTTTGAACATTTGTAGGAAATTTCATATAAAGAGGACCAGAGGCTAAATTAATAACTGAACTGAAAAGGGAAGATTAGAGAGACTAAGATGGAAAAAAATAACAGCATGTTTACAAGATAACAGAAGTATATGGAGAGGGAAATACTGATGTTAGTAGGAGAAAATTGACAGTGTATGTTGGAGTGAGAAAGAAATGGGTCTAGTTGGTGGAGTTTAGTTCAGAATACCAGTTATATCTATAACTGAACACTATGTCTAGGTCCATCCACATCCATATTACTCTGTCTTTCTACCTATGAATGTATATCACATACATATATTATTAGTAGCAGAGGTACATGGTTTCAGTAGCTGGTAGGTGAATAGGTGCGATATTTGGAATTTGCAAAAACTCTCTTTGCATTACTTCAGCTTTCTCAGAGAAGTGGGAATTCTGGTAATCCACTGGACATAAGATTTGTAAGAAGTGTTGGCTTATGAGATAGAGACAAGGATGCAATAAACTAGGAGTGTGGGATGAGAATGCAGCGCATGTTTTTCTGACAACATTAAGGATCTTGTTTAGAATTAAAGGCAAGAACAAGTTGCAGGTTGCATGTTTTCCTCTAGCCAGGGGCAGGAACAGATCAGGGAAAGAGTTGTATTGACCTGCTTTTTGTGATGCATCAGAGAGTACATTAAAGCAGCAAGAGAGACAAAGGAGTTGGGATTATAAGTAAGGAAATGATCGTGTTGATTGAACTTGGAATTCAAGCTGTAAGGACTGGTATGACCTCTTAGAACATCTTCCTTAGTGACATTCTTGGTTGCTTTCTCCTATCCTTTATGCTGCCACAAGTTACCTGTACTCCATAGAATAAAACTGCTCATTCCTCTCTTTTTCTTAGTAGCCTCCAAAAGCTACCCATCATTGTTAGGAGAAAGTACAAATGTCTTAGCATGATGTTAGATTCCAGCCTTAGCTTGTACCTCACTTCCATAGCCCCTGGTCCTTTGTCATCATACCCAGGTAAGGCATGTTCTTTCAAACAAATTCTTTTGTCATGTTATTCTCTTTGCCAGATAGGTCTTTCTCTCAGGCTTCTAGCTCCTATTCATCTTAGAAAACCCAAAGGGAATTCACTGCTTTGTAAAACTTTTGCCATTTTTTTTCAAAGCACAGATAATTCCACTTCCTTTATTTTCATTACACCTGGTTAATATGTTTTAGGATCTTGACTTTGTATTGCAACTAACTATTGGCTAACTTTGTATTGTAATTAACTACTGACATGTCTGAATTCATAGAATTGGTAAATCTATGGAATGGGTATTATTCATATTTTCTTCCTGTGACTCAATTCATTCCTGGCTTATAATTATCTATAGGAGTTTTCATGAATGGGTACGTAAGCATTCAAACAAACTGAAATGAGAACATATGGTGGTGCCAAATGTCTTTACATATCTAATTGAAAATGGAGGAGTTTTAATTGAATATGGCAGATAAAGATATTAATCCAAAAAAGAAAATAAGAAATATAAAGTCAAAGTATAGCAGTTCTGTTTTGGGAAGAGTGTGCCATAATATCTAAGAGGGAACAGGGAAAGTGAAAGTGTAAGTCACTCAGTCATGTATGACTCTTTGTGACCTATGTACTGTAGCTTGCCAGGCTCCTCTCTCTGTCTCTGGAATTCTACAGGCAAGAAAACTGGAGTGGGTTGCCATTTCCTTCTCCAGGGGATCTTCCCAACCCAGGGATCAAACCCAGGTCTCCTGCATTGCAGACAGTGTCTTTACCATCAGAGCCACCAGGGAAGACCAAGAGGGAATAGGGGGAGCATTTGATTCTAAAGGAAATTGAAACAGACCTGATATGTCACCTCTGTGGCCTAGTAACAAAAAGCAATCCCAGTATCCTTGAAGCTATTATCATCAAAAGTTGCTATTGTCACCCCATTCAGTAAGCTTTGTAAATTTTCCCAGGTTGCTCACCTTGGCCATGGGAATGTACGTGGCTGGCTGGCTGTTCATCTGGCGGCTTTCACCATTTCTTCTACTAGAGTTCCTCAGTTTCCTTTCAGAAGAGTGGTGGTGATATTTCTTGTACTGCCTACAACAGTTGGGAAATATAAGGTCATGGAGGTGATTATCTTTGAAAGTCCTAAATACAAGACATTATTCATTGTCTAAAATAAGAGAGAAAAGTGAAATATTAGTTGTGTTGTGAGAAATGGAAAGTTAGGCATGAACTGGCTGTATTTCCTTTATAGATGATTGCTAAGTTAATGAGCAAAGTAAATATTTATGTAAAATCTTGTTACTTCAGTCCAAAAAACGTACGCTGAGGGAAAATGAATAACTCAAGCTTAAGATATTGAATAGCTATGGAAAATCTGGTAACAGCAATCATGATTGGAATGTTCCCACAGTATCAGTCATTTTTTTATGGTATACAAAACAGTGAACTAACAACATACTGAAAGCTTTTCTCAAATAAGGGAGAGTTTAGGCTTTGAAAGAAATTAGATTGCTATATAGAGATGGAATAAAATAAGCAAAACTCAGAACAGAGAAAGAAATTCAGGAAGGGGAGGTACTGAGACGGTAAAAGGATGTTTTCAAAAGATTGAGAACTGATAGCAAAAGAGTGGGAGACAAATGAACCAAATTACCTAAGCAAATTCATTCAAGACTCTAGGCTTGTAAGGTCTAAAAGAAATTATAGTAATCTAAAAGGTACCCAGGCTGCCCTGTGACTTGATCACTAGACTCATGTTAGGTTTGGTAATTGCAAGGTAAACTTTTGTGTGTTAGTTGAAAAAGTTGTAACCAACTCTAGTTTTGAACTTGTAGTCTAGTTGTTTGAGGACTTCTCACATAGCTGACATATATCTGAGTGAAGTTCTTGATTATGTGTCTGGTGTGTTTCATTTTCAACTTAAAGTCTTTTGTCTTTGATATGGGTATATGTCTGGAAATAGTAAGAGGTAAAGCTGGGGGAAAAAAAAAGGATTGATGCTATGTTTTCTGAACTAAGTAAAATGTTTATTATGGATAAGAAGAGACACATAGCAAGAAAAATCTTTAAGGGGGTTGGTTCTCATTAAAAATTTTATTTATAGGGAGTCATAAAAGAAAATATTTAAGTTTGAAATCATAGACATATACAGTTTTAAAAATACATTTATTTTCTTGTATGAAATTTTCAGAGAATTTGATGTTATTTAATGTAAGGGGACTAAGCCACAATTCTTCTCTATAAATGAAATTGCCTTCAAACAAAATTTACTTACTAAATAAATGCCTGTGTTCCAGATATGAGCACAGCAGTGGCACATTTGTTAATTACAGTGTCTGAAAAAAAATGTGGACTACAAATATTTAAAAATTGAGAGATTTTACATAAAAATATTTAAATTTCTAGGAAAAAAAAATCTAAAGAGCTGATAACAGTGAACACACATTGCTACCTAGCAGCAAGTAAATGAGTTTCATAGCATCTGTCCTTTCAATGACTTCCCAAGTGGCTCAGTGATAAAGAATCCACCTGCCAATGCAGGAGACACAGAAGACTCGGGTTCGATCTCTAGGTCGGGAAGATCCCCTGATGTAGGAAATGGCAACCAGTTCCAGTATCCTTGTGGCTCAGACGGTAAATAATCCACCTGGGTTCAATCTCTGGGTTGGGAAGATCCTCTGGAGAAGGGAACAGCTACCCACTTTAGTATTCTTGCCTGAAGAATTCCATGGACAGAGGAGCCTGGCAGGCTACAGTCCACGGGGTCACAAAAAGTAAGACACAAGCAAGCATGCAGCACCCATTTCTTTTCAATGAAGTATTCATTCTCCTGATCCCTGAGATCTTCCTCACCCTCTGTTGGTCTTGTAATAAACTGACTTCATTCCAATTTAAGTTTGCTGGCTACCAACTCTTAGCATCTGAATCTGAAACGCCACGCTTAGTGAGGTCCTGACCACCTTTGACAAAACTGAATCTCATGTTGTTATGTTAAAACTCCTAATATTTAATGAGGTCTCAGTGCAGTTACAGAGATAAGAACAAAATTTTATGTGTCAATTGTAATTAGCACCTCGCTGAAAGAGTGACTTATTATTTTAATCATATTTATAGTTATTCCTTAAGCAGAAACTAGAAGTTTAATCCAGATTATTTAATGTAGACTATTTGCATCAACTAAAACAAAATTGAAACTGGATCAGCACTTTATTGTAAGAAAAAGGATCATTTAGACACAAGAAATGGGAAGCTATTAGAAATGGTGAAATGTAAACAAAGCCGGCATCTTAGTAAAATAAATTTTTAAAGGTACCTATATCAAAATCTAGACAGAAGTGTCTCAAAGAAGTAGCATAGATTTAAAAATTGCCACAATACCATTTCTAAATAAAATAAAGCAGATTTTTAGAAATATAAAAAGATCACATATCATTTTTTTCCCCATTTGAACCAGATTTCTTGGATTAAATTGGTATTTAAGCTGAATTTGATAAAGATAAAATCCATAAATGCATGCAAAATGTATTCATAACAATATTGCACCTTGCAGAAAAACTAGATGAAGTAGATAATATGATATTTTTTATTGGACCAATAAATAAAAGGCAATTCTCAAGCCCCAAAGTCTCAAGCACATTTTCACTTTAAATGAACACATTCATGAAGCATTTACTGCAACATTTTCTTGTGGGAATATATCAGTAAATGGCTGCAATGATGTGAAGTGCATTGTAAACTGTAAAACTATTTAAAAATTCTTCATGATCCTAGCATACAGCTGGACCTTGTTGTGACTTCTGTGTATACCATGATTAACATCTATCTTACAGATTAAAATGAATCGCAAGAAAATGTATTCATAAATATTTCATCATATGGGGAAAGTGATTGAAATTAATGACAAAATTGTTGCATTAGCAGCAATGTCAATAACTAAAGTTATATGCTAATAATAGTAATTTGTGTAATTATTATGTTGTTATACTTTCAGTTATATAATTTGATTTCTAATAATTAACATTTACTGAGTGTTAACTACACACCAGTAAGTACTTCATATGTATTAACTAACTTACTCCTCAATCAAACTGGGTATTTGAAACTATTACAAGAATTTTAAAGAAGGTAAAACTGAGGCAGAGAGGGGTTAAGTAACTACTTTGAAATCACACAGTTATAAAGTGGCAGAGTTTGAATTTGAACCTACCCATACCAATTCCAGAGCCTGTGCTTAATTAGATAAAAAATCTCAGGGCAGGTACAGTGACTTATGATGATGATAAATCCATATTCTGTTTCTCTCAAAGTGTGTGCCTTTGGCAAATTCCTGAACTTTTCTATGTCAGAGTTCATTTTCTATGAATAATACAAGCAAACCCATAGGTTTGAGATAAATACTAACTATAGAAAGCATGCAGCAAAGTATATCCATCCAAGTGCTCAAGAATGGGGGGGTAAGCTATTTTTACTATTACAGTTTATTAACAACATTCTCATGATTATTAATACCCATAGTAATTGATTAGCACCTTGCATGGTGATTTACAAATGAGAAAATAACTCACTTTTGCAAAAAAAGTTGATGGATGCTAATGTCCTTCTTACTTAGAAGATCTTGTCTTTATTGCCAAAAGTAAAATACATGTTTATTGTTACAGAGTCTCAATAAAATACCAGCAAGCACATTTTTGAGTATTTGAACAAAAAATTACTGCCCTTCTTTCAGAATAAAGTCCTTTAAAAGCTAGTTCTCCAGAATAAGAAACTTTCTTTTATATTGCATTGTATTTGAGTAACTATTTTACAGCCATTTTCATGATCATAAATCATTTAATGCAATTAAAATAATATTCTCTAAATACAAATTTATAGACATTGATTATGAAATAAAACTTGCCCAATTGCACATGATGGCACTGGCCTTACAGATTATTCCCACGAGAGAAAATTATCAGGGCATCAGTGTGGATGGCAGTGTGGGATACTGGAGATAAAAGTGTCTGATGATAGACAACCACCGAGAAGAGGGCAACCTTTTCCATGTTCCTGTGCAGATACAGAAATTGAGGGTAGGGTAGGAAGGGTTAAGTGGGATGAACAGGAAAGAATAAGAGAGATAAAGAGAGAGAGGCAGAGAGCCCAAAAGCATCACAAATTTATCACGATGGAATGTATACACATACTTGCAGAATGCACCATATGATTAAGGACAAAGGGAACAGGGGACATTTAAGGAGTAACCAGAGCACCTGTGAATGGGGAATGGGTGTTTCAGAAGGTGTCATAAGAGAACAGATACCTCAGAATAGGGGTTGCCCCTCTACTTGATGTCCTATGGGACTCTCTCAACAGTACAGTGAAGGAAGGGATAAAACATGAGTTGGGTGAGTTTAAACCTAGAGGAAGAGAAAACACTGATATTACAGAATTTACCAGCAACTAATCAGGTCAAATAATCTTTCATCAGGTGGCATGGGATCTTAAAAATTATGTCTAATTATAAATCTCTTGAAAATTATAGTGCCACTAGAAAATCTAGGTAAATCAAGCATGAAACAATAATACCTAAAAATGAGTTTTATAATTGGCATATTATAAAATTTATTTCCAAAAAAGTCTGCCTGTACATCAAGTAAAAGAAAAATAAACCACTTAATAGTAATATTAATTAATATTAAGTAATATAAGTGTATAATATACCTAGGGTTAAAAGTTAATCAAGGGTGCATGGCCCATATGATGAAAACTGTGTATTTTTTTATTAAGAGATTGAAAATTAAATAAATGGAGAAGTCTATGGTTTGAAATAGGAAGACCATATTATCAAATCATCCTAATTTAATGTGATTCAATTCAAATTAGAAACACCTTACTGTCCATTTGGGAAAATGTTCTAATTATTTGAAAATAGTTGGGTAATAAATGCTATGAAATTCTGAAAATGAAACAAAATAAGTGGGGGAATCTTATACAAACTATTGGAACCCACTCCAGTATTCTTGCCTGGGAAATCCCATGGACAGAAAATCCTGGTGGGCTACAATCCAAGGGGTTGCAAGAGTCAGACATGACTGAGTGAATAAACAACACAGGATAATAATAGTTATCATAGTGATGAATAGATCCAGAATAAAAAAGGATGTACAAATTAATAGACTGATGTAAAATTTTGACCATATAAAATTTAGTTGTTTTTCAGACTTGCAAAACTCAACACTAAGCACAAATTCTACCACAAAGTGAAAGGCAAATGACAAAATGAATAAATATTTATTACATGTGTAATGTATATTAAGTAATTTCTTTAAAGTATAAAGAAGACTTATAACCAAGTAATGACAAAATAAATATATTAATAAGAGTAGAAGTAAGCATACGAAAATAGTTCAACCTTTTTAGTTAAGAATATATTGGTTTGGGTTTACCAAATTAACAATTTTTAATGATACCATCTATTTTGGTTTGGGATAAAAACATTTATTCTAATACATTGCCAGGAGCAAGGTAAATTAATACAAACTTTCAGGAGGATAATGTAGTAATATATTTCATAAGGCAGAAAAACAACATATTCATTGACCCAATAACTCCATTATTTTTAAGTAAGTAATCAGACAGTTATATAAATGATTTTCATTACAATGTTGTCTCTGATAAAAAAAAATTTAGAAACAACCTAAGTCTTCTACAATAGTGAAACCAATGATAGTAAAATTCACAGGATGGGATATCACTTGAAGTGATTGATCTTTTGACAGGGAAATGTGTGTGTGTGTGTGTGTGTATTTGTGGCATATCACTTTAAAAAACAACTTACAAAAATTAAATATACATGATAATACAGAAAATATATACACATACATACACATAAATGCACTTGTATACATATAAACGTACATGTACATATAAGATATTTAAACCTCATATGGACAGATAACATATACATGTATGTATACATGTATACATATACTGTATACATATACATACAGTGTATATACATACATACTGTGACTGTATATAGTCTTTTACTTATATATTTTCATGTCATATATTTATCTGCATATATGTGTGTGCATAGTCTCAAATATTTATATAGACCATAGTTAATCATGTTTATCTCTGTATGGTAGGAATAATGATTTTTATATTTTCCCTATGCTTATCTATATCTCTAAACTTTTCTATAATAGTTATATTGCTTCATAATTAAACAAATAATGTGAATAATTTGTTTATCATGAGTTGGTAACTAACATCTTGCTTCTTCGACATATGTGATCAGTGCAATTCTGATTCGATTTTGTGCTTGGGTGAAAATAAAAGTTCATTCCTCATTTTAATCAAACGTTGCATTAATCTCTGGCAGTAGTTAGGCATGTTGAAGTTTTCTGTCAGTGATGGTCCTGTGGAAGGTAACTATTTCTCACAACAGTCATGTCCCTAAACAATCACCTCTGGTTGTGACTCATTAGCTTTCTTCAATAAGGCACGATTTGAAAACCAGAAAAAAGAGAGTTATTAAGTCTCAGTAATGAAGTGCAGTCAGATTTTTTCCTCAAATTACATTGAAGAGACATCTCTGGGTTTATCTTAAATTCTTGGTGAATATTCTCCATTAACAACATATCATCTTTCTTTGACTGCAGAGCATATCATCCTTGCCTGTGGGAACCCTAGTTTGCTTTAAATTGCCAAAGTGCTCATTATGGAATGCTTAGTAGCTAGAGTTTGTACATAATATTTGAAAATCAGTCTTAATTTTTCTGCCTGAGATGAACACTTGGATTCCATAGTAAACATAATCAGAGATTTACAGAAACCTAGTGAACGCTGTTTATTATACTTGCCTGGAATAGCTACAGAAAAGGTCAGAGGTCCAGCGTCTTCATGCAGAGACAGATCATGTCCTAGCTGGTTCTGAGAAGGAAAAAAACAGTAGGTGATGCTTTAATGAATGGCTTATCATGTGAAACACACTATGTGATAATAGCAGTGTTGGTAAGACAAGAAGGGAGTCTTCCTTTCTTTTTTGTTAAGGTTTAGTTAGTTTTATATTGCTTTGATGCTTACATTTCAATAGTAGCAGACAAACTGGTTTAGAAACTATTAAATTCTGCAGGGTCCTAAGCCACTTTGAGTTCATAAACTGGATTGAAAATTTCCATTTTATTTTATCAAAGCTAGATGTTATAAACTTAAGTATGTGGGTTGGAAAACTTTTGGTTTTTTGAATTGTGATTTTCCTTTATTCTTTCCTATTTGAGTCAACTTAAGTGAAGAAAACAGGACAGAAGCCTTGTAGAAGTCAAAGTTTTATTGTAAAAAGTCATCTTACAGTACAAGAGAATTTGCTGACATGACATCAGGGATGTGCAAGGAATTTTTTTTTTAAGTGCCTTTTTCAAAATGCAGTGAACTAATGATTCAATTTAGCTAAGCAGATCCTCCTGACTTCAGCACTCTCTCCTCTCATTCACCCAGCAAAACGAATCTCAATGGCTAAAAGTGACTGTTATGCACTAGCTTCCCTCAAACTCTAATGTGCATATGACTGACACAGATATCCACGAAGGTCTGTTAATCTGTATTTGGAACAAGCTCCCATGATGGTGATGGGGCTGGTCATCAGATCACTCTGTGTAGCAAAGTGGGTACAACTGAATAATTGAAAAGACAATTCCATAGTCCTATAGATCAATAGAAGAGAATCTGATGAAAAGAAAGAGGTTCTAATATAATAAGAATTTAGCAAACGATAAAGGTGAATGCTTAAATTAATGAGGAAAGAAGAATCACATATAACATCCGCATTGGGGAAATTGATTAGGTCTTTGATGCAAAAATATTTACATTACTGTCTCCCACCAATACCAAAGTCATTGCCAGGTGTATCAAGACATTTTGTGGAAAATTCAGTCCTATAAAATAAGTCAAATTATAAAACTATGAAACAAATATAAACTCAGAATAGCGGGGATTACTGTAAATATAGAACAGAAACAGAACTGTAAGGGAAAAATGGATATATTTGACAACATACATGTAAAGCTGCACATATTGAAACTGTGTATATCAAAATAATTAAAAGGTAAATAATACGCTGTGATATACTTGCAAAACATCATATCTCTAGCAACAAAATGATTCTTAAAGTATCCTCTTATACCCAGTAATTATACTTAGAGAGATGCACAGATATGTTTGCATATAGATATTAATCACAGCATACATTATAGTGTTAAAAAGTAGAAAATAGCCAAATTAAACAATCAGAAATGAGATAGAAAATATAGACTATGAAATACTATAAACATATTAAGTGATAGGTTAAAGATGCATTTAGTATCATGTATAGGGAATTCTCATGGTGTATTTTTAAGTGCAAAATTATCAATTATTTAAATGTATATATATATATATACATGTGCATAATATGTAATATAATTATGTAATTAATAATGTAATGTAATGTAGTATAATTATGAACATGTGTGGACAGAAAAATAATAGATAGCATATAGATGCAAATATATAGAGACCCACAATGAAGTGGGAAAACGTTATAAAAGACAGATTTTAACAGTTATTTTTCTCTGGTTGGTTGGGATTAAAGGTGTTTATTTTATTCTTCATATGCTCTATACGTTCAAATTTTCTGCAACAAATGCATTATTTTTATAATTATCAAAAGGACTATAGAAATTTTTTATAAAAAATAAAAGCACTGTGAGTCAAGAAACGACATGCTTTTCACACCACAACAATTTTAGTTCTGACAGAACTCAGATCAGAGAAGGCCCAGAGCATCCTGTGTCCTGGTAGCCTCTCTTCTGACCCCTAAATAATGCAAAAGGGACTCCAAGGCGAAATGCAGAGATCAGATTCTTCTTCCACTGCATATATATGTTGCTCATAAGCCATTATAAAGCATATGTGATATATCTCAGTTCAGTTCAGTGGCTCAGTCGTGTCCGACTCTTTGCGACCCCATGAATTGCAGCACGCCAGGCCTCTCTGTCCATCACCAACTCCCCGAGTCTACCCAAACCCATGTCCATCGAGTTGGTGATGCCATCCAACCATCTCATCCTCTGTCGTCCCCTTCTCCTCCTGCCCTCGATCCTTCCCAGCATCAGGGTCTTTTCAAATGAGTCAGCTCTTTGCATCAGGTGGCCAAAGTATTGGAGTTTCAGCTTCAACATCAGAACTCTATTAATATATTTTGGTAAGAATATCTTAATCAGTGTGACAAACTATGCACAGGTAACAAAATTTATCTTCTACAGTTAAGGACATATTTTCACTTTGAGATTTTCTACATTATTTAAATATACAGTATCAGTTCAGTTCAGTCGCTCAGTCATGTCTGACTCTTTGCGACCCCATGGAATGCCGCATGCCAGGCATCCCTGTCCATCACCAGCTCCCAGAGTTTACCCAAACTCATGTCCATTGAGTTGGTGACTCCATCCAACCATCTCATCCCCTGTCTTCCCCTTCTCCTTGTGCCTTCAATCTTTCCCAACATCAGGGTGTTTTCCAATGACTCAGTTCTTCTCATCAGGTGGTCAAAGTATTGTGGGGTTTCAGCTTCAGCATCAGTCCTCCCAAAGAATATTCAGGACTGATTTCCTTTAGGATGGACTGGTTGGATCTCCTTGCAGTGCAAGGGACTCTCAAGCGTCTTCTCCAGCACCACAGATCAAAAGCATAAATTCTTCAGTGCTCAGCTTTCTTTATAGTCCAACTCTCACATCCGTACATGACCACTGGAAAAACCATAGCCTTGACTAGATGGACCTTTGTTGGCAAAGTAACGTCTCTGCCTTTCAATATGCTGCCAAGCTTGGTCATAACTTTTCTTCCAAGAAGCAAGCATCTTTTAATTTCATGGCTGCAGTCACCATCTGCAGTGATTTTGGAGACCCCCAAAATAAAGTCTATTACTGTTTCCACACTTTCTCCATCTATTTGCCATGAAGTGATGGGACTGGATGCCATGATATTAGTTTTCTAAATGTTGAGTTTTAAGTCAGCTTTTTCCCTCTCCTCTTTCACTTTCATCAAGAGAATCTTTAGTTCTTCTTTGCTTTCTGCCACAGGGATAGTGTCATCTGTATATGTGAAATTATTGATATTTCTCCCAGCAATCTTGATTCCAGCTTGTGCTTCATCTAGCCCAGTGTTTCTCACGATGTACTCTGTATATAAGTTAAATAAGCAGGGTGACAATATACAGCCTTGACACACTCCTTTTCCTATTTGGAACCAGTCTGTTTTTTCATGTCCAGTTCTACATGTTGCTTCCTGACCTGCATACAGATTTCTCAAGAGGCAAGTC
The DNA here is from genome assembly GCA_024291935.2 of Okapia johnstoni. Taxonomy (NCBI): domain Eukaryota; kingdom Metazoa; phylum Chordata; class Mammalia; order Artiodactyla; family Giraffidae; genus Okapia; species Okapia johnstoni. The sequence goes on along the minus strand of CM044319.1, from coordinate 27,411,113 downwards.
AGGTGGTCTGGTATTCCCATCACTTTCAGAATTTCTCACAGTTTATGGTGATCCACACAGTCATATGTGGATGTGAGAGTTGGACTGTAAAGAAAGCTGAGTGCTGAAGAATTGATGCTTTTGAACTGTGGTGTTGGAGAAGACTCTTGAGAGTCTCTTGGACTGCAAGGAGATCCAACCAGTCCATCCTAAAGGAGATCAGTCCTGGGTGTTCATTGGAAGGACTGGTGTTGAAGCTGATACTCCAATACTTTGGCCACCTCATGTGAAGATCTGACTCATTTGAAAAGACCCTGATGCTTGGAAAGATTGAGGGCAGGAGGAGAAGGGGACGACAGAGGATGAGATGGTTTGATGGCATCACCGACTCAATGGTCATGAGTTTGGGTAAACTCTGGGAGCTGGTGATGGACAGGGAGGCCTGATGTGTTGCAGTCCATGGGGTCGCAAAGAGTCGGACACAACTGAAAGAATGAACTGATTGACATAGTCAAAGGCTTTGGCATAGTCAATAAAACAGAAATAGATGTTTTTCTGGAACTCTCTTGCTTTTTCGATGATCTAGCGGATGTTGACAATTTGATCACTGGTTTCTCTGCCTTTTCTAAAGCCGGCTTGAACATCTGGAATTTCACAGTTCATGTATTGCTGAAGCCTGGATTGGAGAATTTTGAGCATTGCTTTACTAGCGTGTGAGATGAGTGCAATTGTGCGGTAGTTTGAGCATTCTTTGGCATTGCCTTTCTGTGGGATTGGAATGAAAACTGACCTTTTCCAGTCCTGTGGCTGCTGCTGTGTTTTCCAAATTTGCTGGCATGTTGAATGCAGCACTTTCACAGTTTTGGACAGTTTTCCACCATTTTGGACTTGTTAATTTAGTTCAGCTTCTGTAATATCCAATTAAATGTATCTTGTTCACAGCTCAAAATATCAGAATTCAAAATATCAGAAGTCAGTATTGGAACAGTAAATTGAAAAAACTGCAGAAGATAAATAGTAATTGAAACCACAAGACCAGATGAGATTTCCTAGGTAAAAGAAGTGGATGAAAGAAAATGCTGGGCAACCAAAAAGGAGTTTTAGACATCAGAGCAGAGCTTCTCAACCTCAGCACTGCTGACCTCTTGCACTGAATAATGTGTTTATTGTGAAAGGCTGTCCTGTGTAATGCAGAGTGTTTGGCAGTATCCCTGGCCTCTACCCACTAACTTCAGTAGCATTCCCTGTCTCTCTGGATGTGACCAAAATATCTCCAGACCTTAACAGATGTTTCTTGGAGGACAAATTCCTTTCAATTTAGAACCATTGAACTAAAAGGAAAACTGTGAAATAGACTTTACTGTCTGAGCCATCAGGGACAGAGGAGACTGGCAGGCTACAGTCCATAGGGTTGCAAAGAGTTGGACATGACTGCAGTGACTTATGGAGAAGGCAATGGCACCCCACTCCAGTACTCTTGCCTGGAAAATCCCATGGACGGAGGGGCCTGGTAGGCTGCAGTCCAGGGGGCCGCTGGGAGTTGGACACGACTGAGTGACTTCACTTTCACTTTTCACTTTCATGCATTGGAGAAGGAAATGGCAACCCACTCCAGTGTTCTTGCCTGGAGAATCCCAGGGACGGGGGAGCCTGGTGGGCTGCCTTCTATGGGGTCGCACAGAGTCGGACACGACTGAAGCGACTTAGCAGCAGCAGCAGCAGCAGTGACTTAACATACACATACGTGTGAAATAGACTCAGGAAGGACTTTCAGTATAGCAGAAAAAGAACGAGTATTTAAATGCTTCATGAAAACTGAAGGGTTCAGTAGTTTCAAAATAGAATATTTATTCACTCAATAGGTTTTAAACGGAAAAATGTTAAAATCTGGATACTGAAAATCATTCATTACATATGATAATATGGATGTCTGCTATGGGATTTGCCAGTGTAGATTCAGATGGGAATGGAAGTCACTTTATAGTTGTTCATGGAATACTTGAGAGAAAAACTAGACCCAGCAAAAGTAGAATAATTTTTTATGATGTTTAGCTGAGATGAAAATGTAGAAAAGTGAGGCATTTGTCGGTGAGAACATAAAAACAGAGCACGGTTCATTTTAGTAAGAGAGAGGATGGAGAAATATGGGGTAAAGAAAGAAAAAAGAAAACTGATAGACCAATGTCTAGAAGGCATGAGACCAAGAGATTAGGTAGAAAGGTTGACCTTGAGCACTTGATCCTTTCAGATTAGAGAAAATGATGATTTGTGTGTTAGTTGCTCAGTGTGTCTTACTCTTTGTGACACCATGAATACAGCCCGCCAGGCTCCTCTTTCCACAGGATTTCCTAGGCAAGAATAATGGAGTGGGTTGCCATTTCCTTCTCCAGGGGTTCTTCTTGACCCAGAGATCGAACCTGGGTCTCCTGCATTGCAGGCAGAGTCTTTATCATCTGAGCCAACAGGGAAGCCCTAATTAGTTATCATTTGCTTCATAGCAAGCTGTCCCCAAACATAATACCTTGAAATAACAATATTCATTATCTCTCAGTTTTTATATATTGAAATCCAGGTGTGCCTCAGCTGGGTCCTCTGCTTCAGGTCCTCCTCCTGATTACAGTCAAGATGTGGGCTGGGGATGTACCCACCAAGTCTCCACTGGAGAAGTGGGAGCTTTCAAGCTCAGCCACATGATTGTAGGCAGAATTTAGTTCTTTGTGAGCTCTTGAACTGAAGACTTCAATTTCATGCTGGCTGGCCAGAAGTTCCCCTTAACTCCTTGCCCCAAGGGCCTCTCTTTATGACAGGTTACAGCACAGCAATTTTCTTCATCTCAGAGTGAACAAGCCATATAAAGAAAGAGAGAGAGAGAGAGAGAGAGAGAATTCTCAGCTTTCTCTAATCTAAGAAGTGGTCTTTCACCACTTTGCCGTATTCTATTCCTTAGAGGCAAATCATTAAGTTCCTCCCACATCCTTAGGGGAGAGGGTATCATAAGAACTTGAGTATCATGAGTCAGGCATTATTAGGGTCCATTTCAGGAATGGCCTCCTACAATGCAGAAATATGAATATGTTTATTAATGGGGGGTGCAAAAATTTCAGGTAGTTCACATCTGATGGCCTCAAATGTATCAAAAGTGTCACTCTGAGAGTTATGGAAAGACTGTTGACAAGGGCTGAGGAAAGGCAGGAAAATCGGAATATGTGCTTAGGAAAATACAAGTTGACCAAGATTAAGAACAATTAAAGAGTCTTGAAATTGCTGAGAGATCAGTTAAGATCAAGATCAATGAATGTACTGGGGACCAATTTATAGAGCTGGGGATTTCCTCCAGAAGACTTATCACTTAAGTATAGGGAGATGATAATACTGATTTTAGAACCACGTCTGCTATGCTTATTTTGACTACCAAATATACATCTTTGAAAATTGGTCTAGTGCTGGTTTTTCAGACACAGGGAGGTTGATTCTATTACCTCATAATTTCTGCACTTAACATTCTCTAAGAAACCCAGATTCGAAGTTCCAAGTTTATGAAAGTTTATATCTCTTAGCTGTCTTCTCCTGCTCAGTCATTGCTCCCACAGATGGCTTCTGGCTTCAGCCACATACGAGTAAAAACAGTGCTCTCCACTATATGTTCCTGACTAACTTATGGTTCAGATCCACAGATCTGCTTGGTTAATGGCTGTTAACCCACACAGCAGACAACATTTAAAAATTGGGGTATTTCTTATGAAATTCCAGTTTTCTCGTTTAACTTTAAGAAACAGACCATACATTTGTTGAATGATCCACATTCCTACAGGGCAACTGAGGCTTAGTTAATCTTCTCATTGGGATTTTTGCACACTCACCTGCTTTAGTGGTTGTTATTATCCATGTACTTGTGATTGCCACCAATCTCATCTCCAATATAAAGGGTGGGTCTCTAAGTCATACTGTAATTTCCTTCATGGCAGTGATTCTAAAAGCCTGGTCTGGAAAATCTGGGTAAAATTAAATCCTTTCAGGGGTGTCTGTGAATCCAAAACTACTTTTTGTAATAATACTGAGACATTACTTCACTTTATAACTTTCATTCTCTCACAAAATCACAGCAGAATTTTCCACTGTACATTTGGGAGATCTACGTGACTCAATGAATCAATATTTTATAAATGATCAATGCAGGATGCTATAAAATCATAGGTAACAATGTTCATTCAAAATGCATGATAGAACAATTGGTATTAACGTAAGAGTACAATAAATTTATTGATATAGTTTTAGATTCAATATTTCAATTTATTTTTAAGAAAGTACCACTTCTTCAGTTTGGGTATATTGAAATATAAAAAAATATATATATCTTTACAAACTTTTAAATTACTCCTGTTTTTCATCCAACTACCTATCTCTGAAAGACCTAGTTTCCTCCATACACTTCAACTGAAATAGCAAAATGAATGCAGAAGCAGAGGTGAGAATTTGTCTTTTGTCAGATATTAAAGATATTTGCAAAATGTAAAGGATGCCACTCACCTCAATGTACTTTATATTGAAAAATATAGTTTTAAATAAAACATGCAATTTAGTCTAAACAGTATAACATATTATCTTAAATTGATTAAACTGTCTCCAGTTTTATAATTAATATGATAAATGTTGAGAGATATCATTCATCTAATCAAAAGCTCTTTAGGTGGCGTTGATAATCTTAAGACTGTAAATGGATCCTGAGCCCAAATATTTGAGTACCATTGCCTCTTGGTAGTGTTCATTCAGAACTCTGTCATTGAAAACAGAAAGATAAGGTCAAAGCTCCACGAAACACTTTCTCCCAAGGTTTTTGCTTCTACATAATTGTGGCCACTTCTCCTGAAGGACCAGCTCTGTGAGAGGTATTAGGATACAGTCACAAGCTCTTGAGAGTCCCTTGGGCAGCAAGGAGATCAAACCAGTCAATCTTTAAGGAAATAAAGCCTGAATATTCATTGGAAGGACTGATACTGAAGCTGATGCTCCAATACTTTGGCCACCTGATGTGAAGAGTCAACTCATTGAAAAAGACCCTGATGCTGGGTAAGATTGAAGGCAGGAGGAGAAGGGAGCCACAGGGGATGAGATGGTTGCACGGCAGCATTGACTCAACGGACATGAGTCTGAGCAAACTCCGGGAGGCAGTGAAGGACCAGGAAGCCTGGCATGCTGCAGTCCATGGGGTCGCAAAGGGTCAGACATGACTGAGCAACTGAGCAACAACAACAGGCTCTTTTATAACATATCTTTCCCACCTTGGATTGGTTGTCTAATGTTGCTTGTATTCATACAAGAATGATGTCACAGTGAGTATTTCTTCAGAGACAAAAACAAAACAAAACAAAAACATATCCTAGATAGAGAAAACTTTTAAACAGTAGGTTCTCTCCGTTAAGAGCCCCCCTAACCACTCTGCCCCTGCTACTCACCAAATGTGTTGATGGAAAGACAAGTTATTGAGATAAACTTAACCAAAATCAAGATGACAGATCAGATCAGAAAAAAAATTCTTACTTAAGATTAGTAATGTTAATGTCTTATCTATGTAGGCAAATAGTAATTCCCCAAATACCTATTGAACAATTGTTAACTTTTAACTAAAGTAAACCAAGTAATTTCAATTTGCAATATATCAATCAAAATATGTGAATATCACTCATAATTTGTAGAAATCTTCACTTGTTAAGAAATTTAAGATTTTTGTGTATTTGGTTGTATATTTTTGATTATTTGGTTGTATAGTTATATGTGTTTAATGTTTTACATGTTCATATGTTTTATGTTTTACAATAATTTTGAATATAACAAACATTTTTTTGTTGATTTGACTTACAATATAGCATTAAAAATACTTGGCAAAATAAAATACTATTTTATTGACATATCGCAATGATGTATCCTGAGTTCTATGTGAATGGAAATCTTAAAACTTGTTTTTACAAAGTGAAAAATTAAGTAAAGAAAATATGAACTGTTGTCTATAGTTACACTTTCCCCTAAGCACTAGCTATTTTTTTTATCATATGTAAAACTTAAGGTTAGGTTGGAAGTTTAGGTGGTTAAATACACTGTTCAATCACTGTTTCTAGCTTGTTTATTACTTTACATATCTGCTCATTTAGATAATTATCTGACACCTGCTCACAGCAGATTGTTTTGACAGATTATATTGGCTGAGATCAGTTTGTCACCTGCCATCTGTCCAGTAAAGGTAAGTTCAACAAGCTGGTGATTTCTAGACAATCATAAAAGATCCTTTTAAAGTTAGAATTTTTCTTTATCTTTAAGAATGCATTGACCAGAAGAAAAAAAACTGCTACTGGAAAATATTAAGGGATACTGTACTTTTTATTTTTATCAGGTATATTTCTTTTACTAACATGCTGATTTGAATGTTATTTTGATTTAATGAGAAGGAGCATACTATATTAAAGGAGAATGTGTTAGTTTTAAATTAAGTAATTTGGCTGGCATCTAATACAGCTATGACTAGCATTATTTTCTTTCTTTTTTGGTGGATTTTTGACATTTTAGCAAACTCTAAACATCTTAAAATCTTTTAAAATGCATATAAAATATTGTTCATATCATTATGAAATTAGAGCAGCTCTAAAATTATAGATTTCTTTTTTAATTTATGAAAAGTAAACAACCTTCAGTGAGGGGGAGATTAGTTAATAATTCAGTGTCTACTCTGTACTAAATAAAACCTTTCCTAGAAGTGATGATAACTATATAAGATTATTTTTGAAATACAATCTGAATTTTAAAAAACCTTGAAAATCAGTTAAAAAGCACATCTAAAAGTGAAAAATCAATGGCTTTTTTTTTAACGTAGGCCAATATTCCTATATTTTAATAAAAGGAGTAATTAATTCTAGTGGAAGAAATAGTAAATTGCTCTCATTTTCCCTTTCACTTTTATAATTACTTAATCTATATTACCTGAATACTTTCTATGTGTCAGGTGTTGGGGATGTAGTATTTAGCAAAACATTTGGTACCAGCCCTTCTGCCACTTAAGGTTTAGCTTTAATTGTTGTCCTAAAGTAGTCAACCCATGAGCTCCCAATCATGCCTCTATTACTACTTGAATAAGCACGTTTTTTGTTAACTAGATGAACTGGCCAATAATAATTTTGAAACGTATTGAAAGCAAAATGAGAACATCTTGAGACATTTAAAAACATGTCTAGTGGCTTGTGAAGTGACCTGTACTTTGAATATATATTTACTGGAGAGAAGAGGACCAGGGATTTTGCTACTCTTGTCAAGTCTTCCTAGTTACCTGGCACAATAGAATTTTTCACACACTGCTCTAAGTAGTCTGACACCATTTTAGAAATACTCTATTGGACTGAGGGGAGTTCAAAAAACAAAACAAAGAAACAGGGAAAATCCTTAAAAAATTTTCTGATATAATGAGATGACAACACCAACATAAATATATTGATATAAATACAAGTGACTCCAAGAAATAAATATATACAATCAACTGCTGAACAAAGTCTCTCTCAAGGGCCTCTTTGTGCTATGTGATCTCATGATTTGTTGAATCATAGCTTTAGAGGAATATACAAAAACCTTAGAGTTCCATGGGGCACGAAGTTTGAATACCTGAAAGTCCTCAGAGCTTCTGCAGTAAGGCTTCATCAAAGAATTGCACCTTAGGTCTTACATATCACACACACACACACCATCACTTAATCAGAAACACAGCCAAATTACCATCATGTGAACATGCTGCCAAAGTATCTAGTAAAAGATTGAAAAATACAACCAACTGGACCATTGTCTACATGGCATGGGAGAATTGCTCAACTAATTTTTTTTTTTGATTGATATGACCACTTGTTTTGGCACCACATCAAGACTGAATCATACACAAGTGTCCTGCATGAGTCACCGCAGATTCCAAAGATGCTCAGATTCCAATCTGGCTACATTTTGAAATCTAGGATTAGAGATATTTTCCAATTTTCCTGTTGACTTTTTTTATGATCTAACCAATCATAAGATTTCTGTTTTTTAAGAAACTGTTTCTCTTTGAAACTTAAGCCACAACCTTATGGTTTGTTTACAACTTTATTAAGTATTCTATGTTATGAGAGAAAAAAGTTGCACAAAATTTTGTGCTATATGCAATACATATAATACTTTTATCAGAACAAAATTTTATTTTTTTCTAATACACAATCTAGCATAAGTTAGATAATGGCAAATTCTCTTTGAATATTGCACTTGGAGATAGGGACATGGACTAATTGTGGGAATAGTTGCCTATGGAACAAGGAGCATAAGTAAAAGCACATACCAGAGGGGACATCAGTTCATTTTAAATGGCATACATTTGAAGCAGACTCAGGAAACTAAGGGACTCTAATCTCCCAGTCTAAAACGTACAAATGGAAAGAAAGAGCTGAATAGAAAAAATGAGAATCATGCTTGTTCTTAAGTTAGGCAAGTTAGAATAAGAGGATATAAGTGCAGGAGCAGAAGATAATTGGCAGAGGAAGGCAGCCTCAGCTGGTCATGTCTGTATTGTCCTTACATGGGGATAGAACTGTTTAGGGCACCAAGCAAATTTAGCATGATAGTATTGGGTATCATATGTACTAAACATAATCTCTAATTTGCAGGGGTCATATTTTTCCTATGTCAAATAATTTCATAAACATTTCATTAAAGTATATCAGTGATAAACACACTGATAAGCATTACACATGCAATGATAAAATGTAACATACTAGACTCTATATAGATGAAATCAGGAAATCATAGAAACCATTGAGAAACCTAAGTAGATCATTCAATACAACTCTTGTTTATTCAAGGACAATGAGTTTTCCAGGTGTCACTAGTGGTAAAGAACCCGCCTGCCAATACAGGAGATGTGGGTTCGATCTCTAGGTCGAGAAGATCCCCTGGAGGAGGGCATGAGGAGGGCATGAGAACCCACTCCATTATTCTTGCTTGGAGAATCCCATGGGCAGAGGAGCCTGGTAGGCTACAGTCCATAGGGTTACACAGGGTCAGACTGAAGCAAGTTAACATGCATGCATGCATGTGGCAAAACCCACAAAAGGAGGAAAATTTGGGAAAAGAGAGAAAAAATGTGGATGAAACAGGTAAGTTTCCAGGAAACAGTCAGAGAGCAACAGTTCAGTTCAGTCACTCAGTCATGTCCGACTCTTTGTGACCCCATGGACTGCAGCATGCCAGGTATCCCTGGCCATCGCCAACTCCCGGGGTTTACTCAAACTCGTATCCATTGAATCGGTGATGCCATCCAACCATCTCATCCTCTGTCGTCCCCTTCTCCTCCTGACTTCAATCTTTCCCAGCATCAAGGTCTTTTCTAATGAGTCAGTTTTTCGCATCAGGTTGTCAAAGTATTGGAGTTTCAGCTTCAGCATCAGTCCTTCCAATGAATATTCAGGACTGATTTCCCTTAGGATGGACTGGTTGGATCTCCTTGCAGTCCAAGGGACTCTTAAGAGTCTTCTGCAACACTACAGTTCAAAAGCTCAATTCTTCAGCGCTCAGCTTTCTTTATAGTCCTTTGTATAGTCTTTACAGCTTTACATGACTACTGGAAAAACCATAACTTAGACTAGATGGACCTCTGTTGTCAAAGTAATGTCTCTGCTGTTTAATATGCTATCTAGTTTGGTCATAACTTTTCTTCCAAGGAGCAAGGGTCTTTCATTTCATGGTTGCAGTCACCATCTGCAGTGATTTTGAAGCAACAGCTACCCTCTACAAATGCCCTTGTTGTCTGTTGCTTAGTTGCTCAGTCCTGTCCAACTCTTGTGACCCTATGGTCCATAGTCCACCAGGCACCTCTGTCTGTTGAATTCTTCAGGCTAGAAAAGTAGGTTGCCACTTCCTTTTCTAGGGCATCCTCTGGACCCAAGGATCGAACCCGTGTCTCCTACATTGCAGGCATATTTTTACCTGCTTAAGCCCATAAAAATTCACTGGGAGAAAATAATTACACAGAGTAATTCTCCACAAACAGTAGGGAAAAATTAATACCGCTAGAACTTAGAAGAAGGAAATCTATCAAAAAAAATTTCTGAAGTATGCAAAACACTAACAGCAGAGAATCTAGGATGACCTAAATTATTTTTTATATGAACAAGAAACTTGAAAAACTTATTCTGCCTGATTTCAAGATTTAGCATAAATCTCCAGTGATGGAGAGAGTGTGGTATCCACAAAGATAAACATACAAATACATGGAATATAATAGAATGCACAGTTAGTTCCACAAATACATGGCCAATTGATTTTCAACAAAGTTTTCAGGGTAATTCAACAGGAAAGGAGAATCTTTTCAACAACTGGTGTCTTCACTGGCAAAGCCCACTGGGGTGGGGGTGGGCAAGGGGGCATAAGATGGAATCTACTAACGTCTCACCTCTTCGTTCATCCTTAGTCTAGTTTCACTTGCTCATAGGAGGCTGTGTGCAGAAGCTTCACACCTGATACTTCAGACCGGAGTTGCTGGAAGGAAATGACTGCACCAGCCTCTCGGCTCAGGGACGCTCTGCAGGAGCTGCTCACAACATTCAAGTCAAGATGGCGGCAAAGGGCTGTGTGCCGCGACACTGCTCCAGGCACTGTGGTCTGGAGCCTGAGCAGCACAGCTGTGGCAGTTGCATGAGAACTCCGACCCCCTCCCCTCCTGGTGCCTTGCCCAGAGCCTGACAGGGAAAGTCTGTGCTAGAGCAGGAACATGTGCCTCTCCATTCTTTGATTAAAGGATAAAGCTAGTGGGAAGCAGCTGTATAACACAAGGAGCTCAACGCAGAGCTCTGTGATGACCTAGAGGGGTGGGATGGGGAAGATGGTGGGAGAAGGCTTAAAAGGGCGGGGATATATGTATACTAATGGCTGATTCACATTGTTGTAAGGCAAAAACCAGCACAACATGGGAAAGCAGTTATCTTACAATTAAAAATAAATTAAAAAAAAAAAAGCTTTTATGTTCTTCTGAGCCAAATTTGATCTCCTTACAACCCTGAGCAGAAGCAACTTTGTTGGAGACCAACTCAAAAGGGTTGGTAACTTAATACAGCTGTCATAAGTGGCTGGATGTGAAAGTGATAGTGAAAGTCACTCAGTTGTGTCCCACTCTTTGCCACTCCATAGACTGTAGCCTACCAGGCTCCTCTGTCCTTGGAATTCTCCAGTCCAGAATACTGGAGGATATGTGTGGAGAAAAAAAAAAGAAAAAGAACCTCCATTCTTATGTTAAAAATAATAACTAATTCAAAATGTATCATAAACCTATAAATGACCTTAAACTATAAAACGTCTAGATTCTACAAGGAAACAGAGGGGAAAATCTTTGTGACCATGAATAGGCAAAGATTTCTTAGGTATATTGTCACCAAAAATATTAACAATAAGAAAATTTTGATAAAGATAAACTAGACTTCATCAACACTTTAAACTTTAATTTTCCAAAAGACACAATTAAGAATGTAAAGATAAGCCACTGGCTGGGAGAAATTATTTGCAAAACATAATATCTAGAGAGGATTTATATATATAGCTTATAAAAAGGCTTTATAACTCAGTATGCCAAACAACCCAATTTTAAAAGTGGGCAAAAGATTTTAGCAGACACTTCATGAAAGAAGAGAACATGAATGGTAAATAAACATAGAGAAACAGTTTCACCCTAGCACCCTGGCAACCCCACAGGGAAATGCTGGAACCACAGCCTATCTGAGTTTTGGCATAATGCCTCAGCATCCTCCCAGAATAGGGAAGGACGGGAGGCTTCTGAGAAGTTCAAGACAATCTCCCCTGAGAGGCACCACCTCATCAGAACAGAATCGTAGACTATAAAAGCTCTTAGCTGTAGTCTAGAATTGGCTTTTGAGCAATGCGGCTTTCCATATTTTAATCACAGTCATCTAGCCCCTTTTGTCTCCATATCACTCTTTGTGCTGTATGGGGCAAGAGCCATGAGGAGCTGGCACTTTTGGCTTACTCTTCCACTTACAACCTACATGAATAATTGTCTAAACTTAAAAATGGTTCATTCTGTATTAATGTATATGAGTTTTGTTTGTAATAGCTAGAAACTAGAATAATCCAAATGTCCATCAACAAGTAACTGAAAAAAAAAACAAAAAACGAATTTCAGTACTTTCATATACAGCAATACCATACAGCAGTAAAAATGAACAAACTACTATTAACAGAATGAAATCATTAAACCATACCAATGACAGGGCAAATTATTTAATTCCATTTATAAAAAATTCTAGAAGATGCAAGCTAGTCTTCAGTGACATATAGCAGATTGGTGGTTACTTGGGGATGGGAAGTGAGAGAGGGAAGTTTGGATTGAAAAGGATCATAAAGAAACTTCTAGAATAATTGATTCATTATCTCTATTGTAGTGATAGCTTAATGAATGCATATGTTTGTGTGTACTCAGTCACTCAGTTGTGTCTGACTCTTTGCAACCCCATGGACTGTAGCCTGCCAGGATCATCTGCCATGGGATTTTCCAAGCAAGAATACTGGAGCGGATTGCCATTTCCTTCTCTAGCGGATCTTCCTGACCCAGGAATCAAACACATGTCTCCGGATTCTACTGTGCAGATTCTTTACCACTGTACCACCTGAGAAGTTTAATGAATGCATATGTCAAAAGTCATCAAATTATACACTTAAATATGCAGTTTACTGTATGTCAACTATAAATAGAGCCATACAAAAATCCAAAACAAATGAACATATAGTGACTAATCTAGAGATAGAAGATGTATGACCAATAGTATCTCTTCATTTATGTCTAAAATGTCAAAGGCATAGTTTATTTCTTCAGTTCAAAGGTAAATATCTGATAAAGATGGTTGGAAATGCAATAATGATTTTAAAATAACATTCCATAAATATCTTGTAACTTTAAAAATGAATAAAATATGCATGATGATTTTTGTTTAGTATGAATTTATAATTAGCAAAGTCATGTACATGATAAGTAGGCAATTGATATTTAAGATTTCATGTTAAAATGTAAACACCTAAGAGTAAAACAGGGTCTAGAATTGTTTATATTTAAAGTTAGAAAATTTGGATTTCAAGTACTTTCATGATCTTATTATCATTACTTTTATTCCATTTATTTTTGAAGATATCAAGAGATACATTCAAACCTCATGTACACAAGGTATTATGCTGGTAGGTATGAAGATATGCAATTTAAACATATTCTCTTCAAGACTAGAGTGAGACAGATAGGACTAGTGTTTTGTGTGTGGAGGTAGATATTAAACTTTCAATAGAATAAAAATTTGGCTTCTTGACTCACTCCTATTACCTTAGGCTGAATGTTTATGTCCCATCAAAATTCACATAATGAAACCTAATCCCCAGCATGTTGATATTTGGAGATGGGCCCTTTAGGAAGTTACTAGGTTTTTGAGAGTTGAGCCTTCATAAACAAGGTTAATGTCTTTAAAAAGGAGATCCCAGAGAGCTCCCTTTCCCCTTCTGCCATGTGAGGACACAGAGAAAAGATAGCCATCTGTGAATCAGGAAATGCACTTTCATCAGACATCAAATCTGCTAGCACCTTGACCTTGAACTTTGTAGCCTTCAGAACTGTGAGAAATAAATATTTATTGTTTAAGCCAGCCAGTCTATGTTTTTTGCTACACTACCTAAACAGACCAAGATTCCTCCCTATATGAGAAAAGCTTATTATCCAAATCATGAATTAGAAATTGGAAAGAAGCTACAAACATACCTTGGATCCAACTGTGTATTTACTTTGAAATTTAGAGATTTCACAGGGGAAGGTACCTACTGTGAGAAGGTGTGTGTGTTACAGAGGGGTACACTGTGAATGTGACAGGGTAAATTTAATACAGAGATGAGATAATATTTTCACTGGAATAGTTCTCAAAAAATCAGTTTTAATTACCAATATAGAAGACAATTTTATTTTTATATATTACTTTAAAATTTTTATTTATTTTTTTAATCGAAAGATAATTGCATTACAGAATTTTGCTGTTTTCTGACTAAACTCCAAAATTGTGCTAAAAGGCCAGGCTGGATGAATCACAAGCTGTGATCAAGATTTCTGGGAGAAATAGTAACAACCTCAGATGTGCAGATGACACCACCAAAACTATAGAAAGTGAAGAGGAACTAAAGAACCTCTTGATGAAGGTGAAAGAGGAGAGTGAAGAAGCTGGCTTGAAACTCAACACTCAAAAACCTAAAATCATGGCATCTAGTCCCATCACTTTGTGGCAAAGAGATGAGGGAAATGTGAAAACAGTGACAGATTTTATTTTCTTGGGCTCCCAAATCACTGCAGACAGTGACTGCAGCCCTGACAGTAAAAGGCATTTGCTCCTTGGAAGGAAAGCTCTGACAAACCTAGACAGTGTATTATTAAAAGCAGAGACACTTTGCAGACAAAGGTCCTTATAGTCAAAGTTATGGTTTTTCCAGTAGTCATGTATGGATGTGAGAGTTGGACCATTAAAGAAGGCTGAGCGCTGAAGAATTGATGCTTTTAAACTGTGGTGTTGGAGAAGACTCTTGAGAGTCCCTTGGACTGCAAGGAGATCCAACCAGTCAATCCTTAAGGAAATCAACCCTGAATATTCATTGGAAGGACTTGCTGCTTAAGCTGAAGCTCCAATACTTTGGCCACCTGATGCAAAGAGCTGACTCATTGGAAAAGACCCTGATGCTGGGAAAAATTGAAGGCAGGAGGAGAAGGGAATGACAGAGGATGGGATGGTTAGATAGCATCACTGACTCAATGGACATGAATTTGATCAAACTCTGGAAAATAGTTGAGGACAGAGGAGCTTGGTGTGCTCAGTCCATGGGGAGGCAAAGAATTGGACGCAACTTAGTGACTGAACAACAACAACAAAAGGGGGCTAGTCATTAAAATGGTTAAAGATACTTCAGTAAAGGATTATGGTGATAGAAAAAAGATGTTCATAGTAAACTTCTTGGCATATGCAGTATCTGAGTTGAACTTGGAAAAGTAGGCAGAATTTAGACATAATGGATATTGGTGAATAGTAAGAAAAAATACAGAAGTGATGAAGTTCAGAAAGTACGTCAGAAATAAAGGCAAAACAAGCCAAGAAATGTGACAGGGTCACTGAGCTTGTAAAATTCTCCTCAGCAGTATTGGTCTCTCAGGAAATTGCCAGTCTTTCCTTCCAGTTGCTCAGGTCAAAAAAAATAATAATAATAAAGAGTCAACTTGATCCTTTTTCATATAACCCATATTTAATCTGTCAACAAATACATCCATTCCAACTTCAAAACACCCAGAATCCAACTATTTCTCAATCTCTCTACTGGCTTACAGCTTCACCATCTTACCTTCTCAGAGAAAAATGCTAAAGACTTTTTAATAACTGATAAGTCTCTATGAGATCTTGAGTCTGTTCTCACTCCAGCTCATCATTGTCAAATCTCTACTTTTCTTGGAATTATAGCAATGCAGCCCTCTTCATGTCAACCAAGCCTGTGGCCTCTGGACCTTTACATTGCAGTCTCCCTGTTCAGGACATTCTTCATCAAGGCTTCTCCATGGCTTGCCCTTTTACCTAATTTAGGACTCTGCCCAAATCTCATGTTCCTGGTTAGATCATCCCTGACATGTGTGCCTGCTAAGTCACTTCAGTTGAGTCTGACTCTTTGCAACCCTTTAGACTGTAGCTTGCCAGGCTCCTCTGTCAATGGGATTCTCCAGGCAAGAATACTGGAGTGGGTTGCTATGGCCTCCTCCAGGGGGTCTTCCTAATCCCAGGATTGAACTTGCATCGCTTATGTCTCCTACATTGACAAGTGTGTTCTTTAGCACTAGCACTACCTGGGAAGTCCCCATCCCTGACACCCCTGTTTAATCAGAGGCTCTAGCCCCCACCCCAACTGCATTTTCCCTTATTCCTCTTCCTAGTTTTTACTTGACACAATACACCTATCAACAACTGTTTCAAATATTTTAGACTAACCCTGCTGTGGCAACCAGAGTCTTGACTCAGTCTCTTACAAGTCCATATAGATTCACTGTGGTTCAGTTCTATGTAATCTTCTCCCTAGGACTCAGGATAATGAGTACCATATATATGCAACCCTCCTAGTTGTTTTGGCAGAAAAATTGGAAAACCACAAATTGACTCTTAAAGCTTTTCCTTCAAAGTGACATATCACTGTTTCATATACATTTCATAGTGTTCAAAGCAAAAAATCCAAATGAGCCTGTTATTAAACCCAGTAATGAAATATAAACCTCATACATCACAGGGATGGACATTGGAATATTTGGCAACTAGTAACATCATCTACCACATTATGTATGTTATTTGCATGGTTATCATCTGCCTCACTTCATATCTTAGACAAGGTTCCCTGGATGGAGACTGTATGCAGGAAGGAAGTGCTCTTTGGAAATACCTTTTAAAATGATGTGAGATCTCATCCAAGAGATTTCCATGCAGTAGAACAGAATCAACAGTTGGAGAACAGATAGGAAAAGTCAGTGGGCTAAGAAACTCAATGACTGAAGTTTTGGGTGACTGTGCTTCCTATGACCAGGACATCTTGACAAAGCTCCACAGTACCAACTGTCTCCACCAGAATGAGATGCCCATGAAGGTGGGGGCTTTTGCTTGTTGTGTTTAATGCTATAGCCACCCATGCCTTAAAATGTTCCTGGCATAAGATTTGCTCAATATTTGTTGAATGAAGACATGAGTAAATTAATACTTTGTGTAAAATGTAAGATTAGAAAAGTAGAAAGGAATAAAGCACAGAGGGTCTTCACTGCCTATCTAAGGCTTTTAGACTTCCAGGGAAGTTAAATGCACAGAAATAGCTTCAGGAATAGTGTTCAAATAGCAGTGTGTACAATGAATGGAATATAGGGGAAGAGATATTAGGAATGGCTGACAGGAGGCTGATGCAATATTTCTGGTCAAGTTAATATGATGCTAATAGAATGGGCTGAGTATGGGATTGGAGGTGGACAGGTTTTGGACATGAGGGCTGCAGTATGTCTAACAAGAATAAAAACTTGGCTACATGGTAAAAGGATAGAAAAGGAGAACAAAAAATCAAAGATGACTTGGAAGCATTATGTTCTCAGTAATAACATTAACAAAACAAACAAACGATAACTGCTTCGAAAGGAAAACTGAAGATCTCTTGGGAAAGTATTATGAGACTTGGGAACAAAAACATTGGCAATGGTTCATATTGGACCCAGAAATATGACCTGTGATTTATGTATTTAAGATAATTTCATACTTTTATCTTTTAAAGTATAATATGTAAATCATTTCCACCATGTGATTTATTTTCAGAAAATGAATCACCTTAATTATTACCAATCTTTGGTGTCAGATACAACATACTGCAGAATGTGATGCTTGCAAGAGAAATACATGAACATCCCAATACTTAAACATTATTGAGAGTTTGAACAGGAAATATCACCTGTTAGACATCAATTGAGAGAGTTTGTACTGATGGATTGGTGTGTGGGTGAGGGTGGGGTCTGATCAGGGCTTCCTTATGTGTGAACCAATTCTGAATATTTAAACTCAGTGCAGGATTTTATGATAAGCACAAAGTCCAGCTGTGATGTAGTGTCATTTCCATCGATTTGGATGATTGAGACCCACCTTACTTTACAGACAGGAGTTTTCTTGAGTCAATGAATGATACAACCTACAGACTACACAATAAACAGACTTGAATGAAACAACAAAAACAACTATGAATGCTCAGGATTTAAGCATGATTTCTCTGCTTGCCTAAAGGGGCTAATATGAAATATTGTACAAAAGTATATGAAATACATTACATTTTTGACACCTAGTATAAGTATTCCACAAATTACAGCAATTACATCAGTTTTAATCCATAATAATTTGGAAAATAGTACTCTGACAATATTCCTGTTGCTCTATATAACTGATATGAGTTACCAAATTCCCAGGACTAGAATACAGTAAAAATGCTTAGCACTATAATTAACAGTTTGATTAATTAATTTATGCAATTTAAAGTAAATATTGCATGCTTATTACTTTAAATATTAAGTAAAATCATCTCATCCTCACTTCTCAGTTATTATGTCTCAATAAGCCTATCAAAAAAGGTTGTGAAAGTGAAAGTGAAGAGAGCAATAAAATATTAAGAATATTAGCCCTCTATCTAAAATGAAAGACACGTAGATCTGGTACTTAGTTCAGAGGCTGATGTAATATACACTCAAAAGATGATTGAATGAGTTAATAAGTAAAGGAATGAATACAGATAGGGATATCAGTAAATTTGTAGGTGGGCAGGATTTCAGTTATTATGCATGTGCTGTTTTTAATTTAAAATATTAACTTCTAATTTGCAGCATAAAATAGTACTTGTTTATTGCCACCTCCATGCATGCCATATTTTTTTCTGCATTGATCTTTAGTACTAGACAGATGATTTTAAGTTCTATCTAGCCATAGGCTAGACCAGAATAAGATGCATTTCAAAAGTGTCCACATACCTTTAAAGTGATGGTTGAAGAATCTCTCAAGGCATTAAAAAAATAAAGTCTTTTTAAAGTATTTTGTTCACCTTTTTTTTTAATGCAAGGGTTAAGAAATTTGGGGTTATTGAACCGAGCGAAGCCTCAATCCCACAGTAACCTATTCAGGGGTGATATTGATCAGTAGAGTCAAAGACGTCAGAATCTAACTAAGATAAACAGTGACTTTCTTATCCTCAATGGGTTCCTCTTGAGCCTCTGTAGGTGAGAAAGCAAATATGATTTTCCTTTAGCATTATTTTGTTTATTCCTATTAAACATGCCTCAGGAATTCTCTAACATAAATGAAGTCTACAGTGCATTTGATTTTTTTTTAATGAATTGTTGGAGGTTTTGCCAGTTCATAAAAACTATTGGTTAAAAATCTGAATAATTAGCTATACTTTTTCATAGGAAAATTCATATTTTTATGTGCATTTCTTTTTACTGAGAATTTAACAAATGCTTTTAAAATGTAATTTTGTAAGTAAAGTTTCAATTATAGGAATATTCATGATCACATGACTTTTGTCTGAACAATAAATTATTTGATGTCAACAATTAAATATAAATTTCTGTGATTTTCACTTCATGATCATTTGTAAATCTATTAATAATATTTTAAAATCTCTTTGAATTTAATCTCCCTTGGAACCACTGGCCTATCATCTACTTGTCTTGCTTTCTTTGGATCTTGGTGCATTTTCTTTTTCCTCTCATCCTCTCTCATGTCCTCAGTTTCCTTGTGTTCTGTTTTATATTTTCAAATTTTTCATGCTTATATCTTCCTATGCAGGATATGAAATTTTTTGGTGGCAAAGAGACAGACACATCAGAAAAGAGATATGTTTGGGCATCAAGAGACCCATATAACTGAAATCCTTGTCAGAGGTGTCTGTATCCCAGGGTCAACATGCATATGAAAATGAGAAAACAGAAGAGTCAAAATAACTTGGCTCCATATAATTAAAGTAAAACAAAACACAGCAGACCGACTTTTCAGAATTGGGAGTTTGTTGGGGTGTAGGTGCTAACCTCATGGAGTTTCCTGACCTCTCAGCTAGTTTTAAAGCTTGAGCAAACAAGGAAGCCCAAATTAAAGCAGCCCCCCAGTCTCCCTTTGGATGCATGGTTAATGTTTCCCTCTCCCACTTCAATTATGCCATCTTCATTATGTTCCTGTCCTCACTCTCTCACAGTTGTTAAAATGAAAAGCCTCTCTCTGTTGCCACAGCTCTGCTGTGCAGGCCTATACCTGTGCTGGCAGCATGCTCTTCTTCTCACCTCAGATTGCCTTTTGCTTGGGGAGGAGATCCCTGCCGTGCGTCTCAAACTGAAAGCTGAAAGAAAATTAAGTTGCTGTTTGGAGTTTGAGGAAATTATGGAAAACAGATCCTTTTTTGTCTACAAGACATGTTAGTAGAAGCTATTGCCCACCTTCTCTCCCGTTGCCTACAGTGGTAGCTGTCAGTATGGAAATCTCATCCAAACTTTGTTTTAATTGTTTGTACCTAAGGCAAGGACACATACGCATGTGCACACACACAAAGTTGGCATTTCCTTCAGACTGTGGTTAAGTGTGGAACGCAGTGGGCCACATGGTGGTTGACTTGGTATTTTGGCCATCTCGGTAGCTGACAAGACACACTGAATAGTACAATTTGATAACTCAATAATGACTACATTCTAATTCAGATAAACAAAAAGCCAAAAAAAAAAAAAAAAAAAAAAAACCAAAAAGCCAGATCAATTATCTGGCAGCAAATTTTGAGCAAAAACAGACTATGAATTAAATATGAATGCACTGCCTTCAACTAATGTGAGTTCATTGTAAAAAAGCACATTATTGATGGTTTCACAGTTTGATATTTTATTTGGATATTTTATATTTATTTGGATTTTTTTTTCAGCTTCAGTTTCTTGAAGAACTATATTCTTACAGTTGTACATGAGAATATCTAACTGCACACATATGTAGATTCAGTTTGAGCTTCAGAACTTACACATAAAGGATCTAAGTGAATTAGGAAGCTGAGATGCCTTCACTTGAATTGGCAACAATAAACAAAGCAAGCAGGAACCTGGGTAGGTGATTGCTGGGCTTTGAAAGGATTATCTTTGTGGTGACAATTACTAGGGACATTTGGAGAACCATCGGAAAATCTGATGGCTGATGTTTATTTAAAGAAATAGGTGGTATTTCTATATTGCAAAGTAGGTTCAGTTCAGTCACTCAGTCATGTTCATCTCTGTGCGACCCCATGGACTGCAGCACGCCAGGCCTCCCTGTCCATCACCAACTCCCGGAGTTTACTCAAATTCATGGCCACTGAGTCGGTGACGCCATCCAACCATCTCATACTCTGTCGTCCCCTTCTCCTGCTGCCCTCAATCTTTCCCAGCATCAGGGTCTTTTCCAAAGAGTCAGCTCTTTGTATCAGGTGGCCAAAGTATAGGAGTTTCAGCTTCAACATCAGTCCTTCAGTGAATATTCAGTACTATTTTCCTTTAGGATGGACTGGTTGGATCTCCTAGCAAAGTAGGTAGAAGACAGCTATATATGTCTTATGTTTTAAAATTTTCTACCAAAGAAAACATCACCAAAAACTTTGCAAAACTTTTCATGCCTGGGGTCAAGGCAATGGTAGTCTCTGTCAAGGTGAAAATATTATTGGGGGTGACATATGAAGCCATTCTTCACCATGAACTTCCTGGGGTCGGAAGCTCTGCCTAAGAGTCATGAGTTCAGGACAATCAAATTTCAATATTTTAAATGAGGAATTCTGAGTCTGAAAAGTTAGACAACTAATGCTGAGTTTCTTCTGACATAGTCATAGAATATTATAATTATTGTTCACTAAATCACCAAGGTCCATCAGGAAATGGAAATCCAAGGTCTTGGGGACCGAGCAAAGAAAACAAACAAACTCAAAAAGGAAGCTGATTGTATCTATTAAACCACACATCAAATTGTTTAGTGTCATAGGAACACATATCAAAATTGATAAAATCATGGGTTCAACATGGGATAGGATATAGTAACTAATTTTGCATTTATATACTTTTACTTTAGGTCAGCTTGATTTAAGATGTGTTTTAAATATAATTTAAAGACCAATTTATGCTTATACTGTGCTATATAAAGACATTTAAAATCATTTCACAAATTAATATGTCGTACATAATTAACTTAATTTTAAATGAATCATATAACAAGATGCATGAATGCTAAAACTCATGATATACTGTGTCATATTTGGTTTTAGGACTAAGTAGTAAAGTGTAGAATAACATTTAACTCTGTACTGTAGCATTATTTTTAAAAAGCTTCCATGTACTGATGTTTATAATTCTTACATATTTCTCCTTTAAAACTGCTTATTATACATATTTTAATTTATTAGTAAACAATAAGAGTTCATTTTTGAGATTGCTTTTAGATAGCATATCTTAACAGTGAACGGAAGAGTTTTTTTTCATTTGTAATAAATGAGAAGCTAAATTGGATATTAGTTCAGTTCAGTTCAGTCACTCAGTCATGTCCGACTCTTTGTGACCCCATGGACTGCAGCATGCCAGGCTTCCCTATCCATCACCAACTCCTGAAGCTTGCTCAAACTCATGACCATGATGTTGGTGATACCATCCAACCATCTCATCCTCTTTTGTCTCCTTCTCCTCCTGCCTTCAATCTTTCCCACATCAAGATTTTTACCAATGAATCAGTTCTTTGCATAAAGTGGCCAAAGTATTGGAGCTTCAGCTTCAGCATCAGTCTTTCCAATGAATATTCAGGAATGATTTCCTTTACAATTGACTGGTTTGATCTCCTTGCTGTCGAAGGAACTCTCAAGAGTCTTCTTCATCACCGCAGTTCAAAAGCATCAATTCTTCAGCGCTTGGTTTTCTTTACGGTCCAACTCTCACATCCATACATGAATACTGGAAAAACCATAGCTTTGACTAGACAGACCTCTGTTGGTAAAGTAATGTCTCTGCTTTTTAATATGCTGTCTAGGTTGGTCATAGCTTTTCTTCCAAGAAGCAAGTGTCTTTTGATTTCATGACTTTGGTCACCAGTGATTTTGGAGCCCAAGAAAATAAAATCTGTCACTGTTTCCATTGTTTATCCATCTATTTGTCATGAAGTGATGGGACCTGATGCCATGAACTTTGTTTTTCGAATGTTGAGTTTTAAGCTTTTTCACTCTCCTCTTTCACTTTCATCAGGAGAATCGTTAGTTACTCTTCGCTTCCTGCCATTAGGGTGGTTTCATCTGCATATCTGAAGTTGTTGATATTTCTTCTGTCAGTCTTGATTCCAGCTTGTGCTTCATCTAGTCCAGCATTTCACATGATGTACTCTCTGTATAAGTTAAATAAGCAAGATGACAATATACAGCCTTGACAAACTCCTTTCCCAATTTGGAACCAGTCCATTGTTCCATGTCCAATTCTAACTGTTGCTTCTTGACCTGCATATAGATTTCTCAGGAGACAGGTAAAGTGGTCTGGTATTCCCACCTCTTGAAGAATTTTCCACAGTTTGTTGTGATGCACCCAAAGTCTTTAGCATAGTCAACGAAGCAGAAATAGATGTTTTTCTGGAATTCTCTTGCTTTTTCAATGATCCAACAGATGTTGGAAATTTGATCTCGGGTTCCTCTGCCTTTTTTAAATCCAGCTTCAACATCTGGAATTTCTTGGTTCACATACTGTTGAAGCCTCACTTGGGGAATTTTGAGCATTACTTTGCTAGCATCTGAAATGAGTGCAATTGTGCAGTAGTTTGAGCATTCTTTAGCATTTCCTTTCTTTGAGGTTGAAATGAAAACTGACCTTTTCCAGTCCCGTGGCCATTGTTCAGTTTTCCAAATTTGCTGGGATATTGAGTGCAGCACTTTCACAGCATCATCTTTTTGGATTTGAAAAGCTCAACTGGAATTCAATCACCTCCACTAGTTTTGTTCATTGAAATAGCTCAACTGGAATTCCATCACCTCCACTAGCCTTGTTCAAAGTGATGCTTCTTAATGCCCACTTGACTTCACATTCCAGGATGTCTGGCTCTAGGTGATTGATCACATCATCATGGTTATCTGTGTCATTAAGATCTTTTTTGTACAGTTCTGTGTATTTTTGCCGTCTCTTCTTAATATCTTTTTCTTTTGTTAGGTCCATACTGTTTCTGTCCTTTATTGTGCCCATCTTTGCATGAAATGTTCCCTTGGTATCTCTAATTTGTCTAATTTTCTTGAAGAGATCTCTAGTCTTTCCCATTCTATATATTGTTTTCCTCTATTTCTTTGCATTGATCACTTAGGAAGGCTTTCTTATCTCTCCTTGCTATTCTATGGAACTCTGCATTCAGATGGGTATATCTTTCCTTTTCTCCTTTGTCTTTTGCTTCTCTTCTTTTTTCAGATATTTGTAAAACTTCTTCAGACAACCATTTTGCCTTTTTGCATTTCTTCTTCTTGGGAATGGTTTTGATCATCACCCTCTGTTCAATGTTACGAACTTCCATTCATAGTTTTTCAGGCAGTCTTGTCTATCAGATCTAATCTCTTGAATCTATCTGTCACGTCCACTGTGTAATTGTAAGGGATTTGATTTAGGTCATACCTGAATGGTTTAGTGGTTTTCCCTAGATTAGATATAAGAAAACTTAATGTTTTAAATATTTAAACATTGGCTAAAATGTGCATTTTAATAATTTTACATATCATAAGTATATTTAGTTCAGTGGGATAGTGGACAGATGTGTATACCCACACAGCCACCACCCCAAATAAGGCAGAACATTTCCAACTCCACAGGATATTTCCTCTTGCCCATTCTAGTCAACTCTCAGTTTGCTAAGCAACAATGATTATGATTTTAGCACCATAGATTAGTTGTGTTTGTTCTTGAACTTCTTATAAATGGAGTCATATAGAATGTAATATTATCATTGACTCTTTTCACTTAATGTAACATCCTTGAAATACATTCATGTTACTGTTCATATAACACACTCACTATTTTTTTAGTGCCAAATAGTATTGAGTTGCATGAAATCACCCTAATTCATGTATCTGTTCACCTCTTGATTGAAATTGTGGTTGTTTTCAACTTGGACCTGTTATGAATAAAGGTCCTATAAACCACTCTTGTACAAATTTATTTGAGAACTTTGGCTTTCATTTCTCTTAGTAAATACCTAGAGATGGAACTACTGGTTTATAGAGCATATATATATATATATATATATATATACATATATATATATATATATATATGAGAAACTACATACACTTTTCCTAAGTGATTGTACCATTTCAACACTCCTGTCAATAACATATGAAAGCTTTATTTGTTCCACATTCTTTCCCACCTTTGGTGTTTCCAGAGTTTTATATTTTAGTCATCCTACACAGTATGAAATAGAATCAATTCTAGTTTTATTAGTATCATTTTGCTGAAATGCTAAAGACAGCTGTGCATGTGCTAGAGAAATTTTGATCAAATTAATATAAGCAGCAGAAATGGGAGCATAACATTTTAGGTGTATTTTAAGAATTATTATTTATTCCCCTAATTATTTTTTATTTTAACTTGGTGCTTCATATTTTTGTTAGGAATCTCATAATTCTGGATTTTGAGAGTAAAGTATCAAGAATGAAAACAATTGTAACTGTATATCTAGGCAAATCCACTATGTGACTAGTGATATGATAAAGCAATATGAAGTCAGCCATGACTTTTTGTCTGTTAAAACACTCCATCAATAACATGTTGATGTTGATATTAGTCAAAAGATCTAAGAGCAATGTGTATGAAAACAGTAATTATCAGTATACCTTCTGGTCTCTAAATCTTATTCTTCTAAGTAATACTCTGTTTTATTCTTTATTATACCATTTTTAATAGTATAAGGGATAAAGAGAAGAATAAAACAAGAAGATCCAGGATACAACAATAACGCTGATAGTTAATATTAATATTACCTTCAAGTAGTCAATTTTGTGGTAGACCAGGAAGTATGTCCTAGTGTGGATTAATCCATCAACAGTTTCTTTAATATTAGGCTTTCTGGTACCTTGGTAAACTGAAATTAAGACAAATCTGTTGCAGCTATTTAAAAAATAAAATATTCAATCAGAAGGTGGTACGAATATGAACACAGAGTATCATACAGTAAGTCCTCTATATACAAACTTTCAAGTTACAAACTTCCAAAGATGAGAACCTGTGTTCTCATATCCAATCACATTCACATGTCTGACATACACTGTCATGTGTGTGCATCCCCTATAAGTGGCTGTGCTTTTGTTTACTTTAATTTACAGCACTGTAGAGTATATTACCTTTACTTCTTACCTGTTCACTCAATATCAGCCCCTGTGTGCCAGTTGTTGTACTGCACTACTGTACTTTTCAAGGTACTGTACTGTGAGATTAAAAATGTTACTTTATTTTTTGTTTGCATCTTTTGTGAATTATTTATGTGAAAAGTATTATAAACCCATTACAGTACAGTACTATATAGTCAGTTATATTAGTTGGGTACCTAGGCTAACTTTGTTGGAACAAATTGGACGTACGAATTCACTCTCAGAATGGAATTCACTCGTATGTAGGGGACTTACTGTAACATAAAAAAAAAAGATTAACTCTTTTTATTTTATTCCTGTTGAATGTTTGGAAAGATCATGCAGTTGTTTATTTGGGTATCGCCCAAGCCTCCAGGACTTTACCTATTCAATTATTTCTGTGTTGACATCTGACTCTGGAGATTTCAAAGCTTATAAGTTATTTCCCCACTGGTACCAAAGGAATTAAGTCCTATTTAGGAAGACTTTGACTTTGCATGGAGGAGTTAAGAGATTTCAGTGAAAATTATAAAACTGTGTAAAAATAATAAAGCAGTAACCACAGGACATAAAAATCTATCTGAATCCTTTAAAGGGTTATGAGTAATTTCCCTTGCATAAACAAGTTATTCTGAAATGGTTCTAAAGTAATTTAGAGGGAAAGCCAGGAGAGAATATGAAAACCCACATGGCAAGCAGGATCACTTTTTTAAAAAGTTTGTCAATCTAATGAGCACTTAATTAAAGTCAACAGAGTCTCTAAGTCTCCAAGTAATTTTCAAAAAGAGCGTTTGGGAAAGGGAACATTTTTCTCCAAGCTTGTCCCCCTTTTCTCTTGTTCTCCATTTGTCTGATAACTGTGGAAAGCCTTTTTAATATTATCTTTGGGGTTTTATTCTCATTAACTCTTTCTTGTCATATTACTCAGTTCATAATTGATTAAACATAGACCATTTTAAAAAAAAATAACAGTTGTGCGGTCTTAAAAAAAATTGTTTACCAGTTGTTTCGTTAAAAAAATGTTTTTGCCAAAACTAAGCTTTGCCAGGCGACTGAAGCAACTTAGCAGCCGCAGCAGCAGCAAGTTTGGAGCCTTTTGATAGCCTAATCAGATTGATTATATACATATGTTTGGTCATCTAAGATACAGTTTCGATCTGCTTAAATCTTGTCAGAAATACATAGCTATGTATGGATGTAAGAGTTGGACTACAAAGAAAGCTGAATGCTGAAGAACTGTTAATGCTTTTGAACTGTGGTGTTGGAGAAGACTTTTGAGAGTCCCTTGGACTGCAAGGAGATCAAACCTTGTAATTCAATTGTAAAGGAAATCTGTCATGAATATTCATTGGAAGGACTGATGCTGAAGCTGAAGCTCCAATACTTTGGCCAACAGATGCAAATAACTTACTAACTGGAAAAGACCCTGATGCTGGGAAAGACTGAAGGCAGGATGAGAAGGGGAAGACAAAGGATGAGGTGGTTGGATGGCATCACCAACTCCATGGACATGAGTTTGAGCAAGCTCTGGGAGTTGGTGAGGGACAGAGAAGATTGGCCAGCTGCAGTCCATGGGGTCTCAAAGAGTCAGACACAACTGAGTGACTGAACTGAACTGAACTGATGGTCAGAAATAATCAAGAGGAGAAAAAGGTAGAGGGGCCCTGAAAGTAGCCATAAGTTAGAGGATGGAGTAGAAATACTAATTATTTAATTACTTGTTAATAAAAAAAATTACTATAAAATATATAGCCACTTTAGAAAGCTTGGGAAATATAAAATACTTTGTCTCAATAATAGGGTTTCCTAGGTGGTGCTAGTGGTAAACAACCCGCCTCCCAATGCAGGAGATGTAAGAGATGCCAGTTCCATCCCTGGGTC
Source organism: Okapia johnstoni (assembly GCA_024291935.2). Lineage (NCBI taxonomy): Eukaryota > Metazoa > Chordata > Mammalia > Artiodactyla > Giraffidae > Okapia > Okapia johnstoni. The sequence continues at coordinate 27,383,285 of CM044319.1, read as the reverse complement.
TCGAAGATCCCCTGGAGGAGGGTGTGGCAATCCACTCCAGAATTCTTGCCTGGAGAATTCCATGGACAGAGTAGACTGATGGGCTACAGTCCATAGGGTTGCAAAGAGTTGGACACAACTGAAGCGACTTATCATGTGCACACATCTCAAGGATACAAAACAAATACCTATTTTTCTTCAGAATGTTTGTTCAGTTACTTTTCTGTGTATGGTCTAGGGTTACAGTTGGGAGCCCAGAAAATATTTCTTCTACTCACTCTGCCTTTCAACTCTTTCTCTTCCCCAGTCTATTGACATTGGATGGTTTAAAGGGGGAGATGCAAAGTATCCTGGGAAAATAATGAAAACATTTTCAATTTTTGAGACTCAGATGTATACCTGCATCTCTGATGAAATTGTGGAAACCAAGGTAAATATATGAAAGAATGGTGACATTGCTAGGAGAAAGCTCCATTCTTAAGTTGGGGGCCTGGGGAATGGATAAGAATGTTTCCAGGTAAATGTGGTTGTGAAACACCACAAAAGGAGCCATGCTAGAGATTGTTGTGTGCTCAAAGGAGAGAAAGACATCCTAAGTATATGAACAAAAGTAGATGTATTTTGCAGTATATATCAATATGTATTTTTTAACATTTATCCCTATTTTATATATATTTTATCTGATAAGTGGAAGGATCAGGATTTGCACTTAAGAAGTCCTATTTTCCAAGCCCTTGTTTTGAATCATTATAGGATTTTACCTCTCATAAAAGCAATAAGCAAGCTATTAAATATTGTTGGTTGCAAGTGTGTTCACTCATTAATATTTCAATTTTATCTTACATGTAAGTAGAAGGAAGTTATAAAAATTTTAATTTTAGGATACTTAAAAATATTTTGTCTGTTCATTTTATTTTAGTTCTGTTAGGAACTAGGGCCACAAGGCCATCACCAGTTACATTCAGTGCATACAATAAAATCTAAATGCTTACAAAGGCAGGTTCTCCAGGGCCTTTAAAAAAACATATAGAAACAAATCATTTCTTATTACTACCGTATGCTCATAAAAATCCACACAAGAAATGTTCTTAAAAGGATTCTAATGAAATCTCATGTTTGCTATTACACAAACTTCTAAAAAGTTAAGCTTCAGTCTGGCCATGTCTACTTATAATTAATTCTGCATTAGTTCATACTCAAATTTGGTGATGTCTTACTGTACAAAAATTAGTATTCAGAAATTCTTCCTGGATGACCTTGAGAGGAGAGCTAGTACAAATGAATGTTTCGTATTTGTGACAAAGACTTAGTGAGTCAAATTCTTCTCCCAGAGACTAACTCTATGGTATCACAAACTCTGTCTCTGGGAGTATAGACATATGAGCAGAGTTGAGGGCACAGTTCTGAAGGTTAATTGCCCCTCTCCTTTAGTGCATGGCATTTAGGGGAGATTGAGAATGGTCAGATTGAGCCAGTGTGGTCTGCTGGCCTGCACCCATCCTCTTTTCATTGCCAGTGGAAACAAAAAAGGGCTGGAGGATGATACTCCATACAGAGTCCCTTCCCCAGGGTAAACGTAAAGGGCTTAGAAAAAGACCTGGTAAAGTAATGCCCTCTAGATACCACTACAGCAAGGAATAGTAGAAAACTAATTACCACTGCTGAGAGAAACACGCCAAGGCCAAACCCAAAACGTAACAAGGCTACCATCTGCCTTTCCTATATTCAACAGAACAGAGAGATTTAGATGGAAAACAAACAAAAAAGACCAATGGGAATCTCCCAGGAGCTCCTGGGTCCAAACCTCCAAGAAATAATGTTGTGACAAATAAAACTGTTATCTTCAAACTTTTGTCATGTTTAGTGATAACTGTGCTCAGCTGGACAGGATGTTGCCAATTCCTTCGAAAGCAAAAGCCACCACCACATTCTGGGCCTTGCAGTCAGTCCCTGAATAGAGTACAAGTGTATAAATACACACACACACACACACACACACACACACACACACACACACACACACATGCCATTGAACATCAACATTGGATGTCAACAAATGTCCCCTAGAAATCTAGACAATCCATCCAGACTCAACTGACTCATTCCAAGCTCACTGAACTCAAAAATTCCAAGTGTCTCTCCTTTACTCACATCTGCCAGGAACCAGGCATTGCTCAGTGTCGATGAGAGTGTGCTATCAGGGACCCTCTCCTTAGTCTGTCTCTCAGATTCCTAACACTTCGAATATAATTTAAGGCCAGAAGTAAAACAATATTCGTATTTTTTAAAAAAATCATTAAATACATTGTCTTTTTTGTTATTCAATTAAATGTGGATTTAAACATTTATATTTTGGGTGAATATTTTTATATCTACATGAACTGTTCCTCTGTTCTTTGAAACAAATTTCTCTAAGGTTAGAGTTGCTGCAGTAGCTGCTTCTTGACAACCAAAATAAATGGAAAATGTAACATTTGTTCAACTCTTTTGATTTTCCTAATCACTGAACCTCAACACAATTTGTTCACTAGAACTTGAACCCCTGGTGGACCAGGACTCTGTTTTATTTTTATTTTATTTTATTTTTTGTAGCTCTGGCACTTATCATAATATCTAGCAAAAAAAAAGGGTAGTTAATATATATTAGTGATGTGTACAGCTTGAAAACTGCTCAATTCATTGTGAAAACAGTGAGTTAAAAAGAAAAAAAAATATACCCATCATTTCACAATCTGCTTATATAATTTGGATCTACTTTCTGGATATACTATGAATGGAAGGCCAATCAACTTCATCTCCTGAAAAACAAAGGAAAAAGATACCATTAGGAATTAAAGATGGATGTTTCCTTGTTAGCAAATATATTCTATACATAAAACTTATTATTATTTTTCCTGTAGAAGAAACATCATCAGAATCATAAACGCAGAGGTTACCCAGACTGCATTTTATTACTGTGGAGATGTCTATTTACACAACTACCAATTGCTTTATTTTTGATAAAGCATCTGTAATTACTTTTAATTTGAATATAAATTTCCTTTGTTAAAAGAAAACACTTAACCTTAGTTATGTTAGAAAGGGAAACAGCATAAAAACTGGCTATATACATATTTAAAATCATAAGCATAAAAATACTAATTAAGATAAAACATTATACCATAGTCTCTATAATAAACACAAATTAATAATCCAATCAGGAAAATGAGCACCTTCAGAAAATTATGACATGAATCATAATCTTACAAAAATTAAGTTAAGGAAAATGAGGTGAACTTTGTTTAATAGCCTAGTTAATTTCTGACACTTTTGAGGGGATTTTTTAGACTCTATAAAACCAAACCTTCAAAAAATTAAAAAAATAAAATAAAAAATAAAAAAAAAAACCAAACCTTCATCTGTTAACAAAGTAGTTTTTTTCAAAAAGAAGTTCTGTACTTTGCAGTTCCTCAAACAATCAATATGTGGAAGAATTTATTTAAAAGGTGTCAAGCAGCAGGAGAAAGTAGAGAATACAAACAGAATTGCACTGACTATTCTTTAAGTAAGATTCTGAGATAAAGACAGCCATAAGGCATTTATGATAGCCTCTTGAAGATTTAAAAATGGAAAATTTAGTTATCATTGTAGTGACTTCCATTGTATTGCATGCTGAGAGATACAGCCTGGATTCCCCTTCCAGACTGAGGCACCTATTCCTCCAACTGCAAAGTGTGCATGGCTGGCAGCTCTCAGCTGAGTCTCTTTTCTGGCATGACTTTTTTTGTGACTGAGTTAGATTCACCTTCCCTGTGCCTATTCCTAGGTGAACCAGAGTGTATCCCCAGTGACCATCCTGCACATAAATTCAGATTCGAAATCTGTTTCTTAGAGAGCCCGACCTGATACAGACACTCAGACTAAAACACAAACAAACAAAAATCTTAGGTTGTGTGTTTATTAGGGCAGTACAGTTGATTGAAATTAAGAAATCTGTCTTAATCTTTTATATCTGAAACACCTTTGGAGGTACCCAGCCATCTGGAGAGGGATTTGGTTTACTGATTTGAACAGGTGTCTTTATGTAGGCAAGTCGTTAAGGATGGATCCAAACACACGTACACAGCCAGTGTTACGCTTCTCTTTGTTCATCTTACCAATGCTGCCACCTCCTTATTTCTTCTTATTCCCTCCATTTGACATTTATTTATTTTGTTACCACCAAATATACCTAAAATTTACATAAATAAAGACAAAGTATCTATATTGTATGTCAACTGGGTTTTTATAGGGCACAAATGTGGAATCAGCCCTTTCATGACTGCCTAAAGGAACTATTTCCCAAATGTTGCTGTTTAGTCACCAAGTTACGTCTGACTCTTTTGAACCCCATGGACTGTACCCCACCAGGCTCTTCTATCCATAGGATTTCTCAGGCAAGGATATTGAAGTAGGTTGCCATTTCTTTAGGGAATCTTCCTAACCGAAGGATTGAACCTATGTCTCCTGCTTTGGCAGGCAGATTCTTTAAGGCTTCCCAACCATACTTGGGATGAAAGAAACTGGGAAATTTTAAAAAAATATGGAGATTCTGATTCAGTCTTTCAGTGGGGTTTGAGAGTTTTTACATGTTCCCAGGTAAGTATAATAATCAGGTAAACATGAGAAAATAATAACTAGAGAAAAAGCAGTGGGCTTAGAGTCCTACAGCTTAATATGTCTCAAACTTTAATATGTAAAAATCAATGAGTATCTCATTAAAAATGTGGATTTTTGACTCTTTAGTTTTGAGTTTGGGCCTGATGTTCTGCCATTCAAGCAAGCTCCCAGGTGCTAATGATTGTGGAATACACTTAAAAAAACAACGTAGTAAAAGTATAGCCCATTCAGAGCACTTAGAAGTGGGAGCATCTCACATGAGTATCTTAGGTCTTTGGAAAAATGGGCCTTTTGAAGATTAAGTGCTTTACAGAAGAGCAAATGCATTTCCCCCATTCTCTCTGCTGCTGCTGCTGCTGTTGTTGCTCCCAGCCACCCCCTCCTCCACCGCAATTGATATCTACAGAAGGAGGAGAGAGGAAATCCTTTTTAATCCACATGAATATCAAACTAACCTTTGGTTTGATGACTGTCTCTACTTTGGACTGTTGGAGATGCTGGGAAACCCTCACTCCTTAACGAAGCTTCCTGAGCAAACTCTCAGTGTTGATTTCAAGTATTCTTAAATTGATCATCTGCTATTCATGCCCTCAGTTAGCTGGATGGATGGATTTTTAAGAGATTGAGAAAGTGTTCTCTAGGAAAAGGTTTATGTGATGTGTTCTTGGATGGAAAACTAGTCAATAGACTGGGTTATGTTTCAGTTTAAAGATAAAATGACTTTTATAATCATTGTATGAATTGAAAACTAAACCTTGATGGTCAGCATTAAACATGGTTTTTGAAAGTGATTTTTCACACTCATGTTCTCTTCTAGTTCTGCTTTTTTGCTTGGGCTTTCCATTTAGGGTGCCCTCAATGATATAACAGATGTGTTTCAGACAGCTATGACTGTTATGTAGAAGCGTGATTCTTATAGATATATGTATACAATATTATATTATATATACATATATATTTCTTTTTGTACTTCCTGATCAAACACTTCTCTAAATTGGAACTGGTTGCTGACCTACTTGAGGCAAAGATATGGATTAACACTAAAGGTGATTTTCAAAGGTTATTTCCATAAACCCCCCAACCCCCCACCCCACCCCCCCGTTCTCAGAATCTCAGGAGTTCAAGGCAAAACAGGCAAGCAAAGCAAACATTCTTTTGCTTTCCATGGTTCCCAAATCCTTCTAAGTCATTTTACTGTCCATGCCTTCTCCTACACATCGTTTCCAAAACTTTAATATACTTCAGAATATCCTGGAGGGCTTGTTAAAAAACAGACTGCTGAAACTAATCCACAGAGTTTATAATTCAGTAGGTCTGAGATGGGACCAATGAATTTATATTTTGAACTAATTTCCTTGGATGCTGATACTGATACTACTGATCCACTGAGGCACCACTGTGCCTCAGTGTTTTCACTTTAATGTTAGTCTTTCTGGTGTGTGTGTGTGTGTGTGTGTGTGTGTGTGTGTGTGTTACTCAGTCATGTCCAACTCTTTGCAACCCCATGGACTCTATCCTGCCAGTCTCTGCTGTTCATGGTATTTCCTAGGCAGGAATACTAGGGTGGGTTCCCATTCCCTTCTCCAAGGCTTTCTGATACCTTGGTAATAATAGATTCAGGCCATCTCCAAGATTCTAGAGATGCTCATTGAAGGAAATGTAGTATGTATCCTAGTATAACACACATCTTCTGAATGGCCTCATGTCCTACCCAGGAGTATCTATCTACCCAAAGGGATCAGAGAACAGCACCAGCACTTTCTTATGGAGTATAATACTAACAAAAAGGAAAATACTTTCATCCTAATGTAGTTCTTTATCCAGCTGCTTGATTCTGGAGAGCACAACACGGTGTTGTGGGTGGCAGCAAGGAAGAACAAAGTGGTAGTTGAGCAATGACAACACAGAAAATATGTCTTAATGTTGTCTTTTGTCATTTTTTACAACTCTAATTTATACTAAAATTTAATAATTCAGCACTTGCTTTTCAATTTCTAGATGAATAGAAAGTAAGAGGCATATCTGTGTTAAAAGAAGTTTTACCCTCCCCCAGGAAATTTCCAATGGCTACATACACATCTGTTCACCTTGAAACTTGGAAAAACCCACTCACAATTCATGAAGAATGCAAAAGATGGCACCAAGAGACCTCATGGCCAGCTCTTGACAATGGCAGGAAGTAAGTGGACGGCTCAAGATGATGGCTCCTTAAATTTCCTTAGCTAGAGCTATTATCTGAAAGATACATTTCTCTACAAATTACATTGAAAATTAGGTCTCAAAATTTAAAAACGTTGGTTCTAGGTTTTGCTGCTAACATTTTTTATGTCCTTGGACACAAATGACCATTAAAATAGAAATAATTATTCCTAACCTATTGACCATAGAAAGCTATTCTGTACAATAATATATGCAAAATACTTCTAAGCAATCAAAATATATTATTTGAATGTAAAGTATTATTTCTATTTTTAATAATGGTAAATAAGATATTCCTATCTGATAATGGTAGTTATAGTATTATAAGTATACAAGAAATACAAGGAGTATTACAAGCATAATTTACAAGTAAAACACTTTCTTTTAAACTCTAGACATATATTTTTCAATGTGTACACTAGAATTATTTTTAAATAATGTAATCATAAGTTTGTGAAAAGACTTTAAGTACTATCTTATAACCTCTTGATTGTATGAATAAGGAAAATTAAGTCAAAAAAAATTAAATGACTTCTCCAGGTGCCACAACAGTTTATTTACAAGATTAAGACTAGAATCCAGAGATTGCCTTACTTCAAATTCAAGGAGTGAAAATGATCCAGATAGTGAATGATTTTCTGCTTATTTTGTACCTTTAAGGTCTAATCTTATAGATGTTAAGTGCCAGGCCATGGTTACCCCAGCACGCTATTACTCTTCTAGATTAATTTGCCATGGGCTAGAGATTTAAAAGATTAGTGAAAATATGAAGATACCTAGTAGAAAGTGGATTGTGCATTCATTCTAAAATAAGTGAAAATGATTTGTTTATAACTTGATCCTTGAGTTATTGGGAATATTTTTTTTTAACATGGCAACAAACATTTGTACTATCAGTTAAGCTTTAAAAACACTGCTGTTTTCATAAAGAGAAAATGTATTTGGAGAATCCATTTAGTAAGGTTGAGTCTTTTGAAAGATGTTGCTGTCATTACTATGAGCCATTTGGTTCACCTGCTAATTCCCAGGAACGTGTATATAGCAGAAGGTCCCTGCCCCAGGCAGTCCCTCCTAATGCTGGCGCCAGATCAGTAGAATGGATTGGATACATATATATGTTTTGTCACCTCCGCAGTACCAGGGAGCTCAAATTGCTGAACATTTCATTCCCTTTCGTGGCTGAGAAACCCGTGTTCCTTATTATAAAAGGTTTAGGGATGGCATACTGTGTAATAGCTCAGATGAGCGAAAACAAATTTAAATATAAGCAATGCACTGCCTTATACTTTGCGTGTTGTAAATACTCTTAGAAACAGTATGGGGCCTTATTATGTTTGAACCTCAGGTCTTTCAACTTCCCTGAGAAAAGAGAACAAATGGTAAATGCATGAGAAAATAAGTAACTAACCTCTGTGATTTCCCACTTCAGCTCAAGCTCAGATATTTTTGTCAGTTGCTAATTACAGTCATATTTCTCTAAAGCATTTTCTTTTTTAAGGGAAAAAAAGGGAAGAGAAGCTTTTCAAGGAAAAAGGCTAAACCATGCATTCTAGGTTGATGTTTTTCTGTGTGGAGAGGAACTTACTGGGATGAAGGCATTGGAGGACTGCCTACCAGAGAAGAGGGAGCTGGGCATTAGCTGGAGTAGCTGAAAGTGGAAATCAGAAACTCAGAATGCTACAAGTCAAGAGGTAATGCTAAATCCAGATTCAAAAGAAGCTATGTCAAGAATGGTTTGAAGAGAGGGAATTCTCAGGGAAAAGATGAGGAGAAACTATAGTGAAATGTAAATATGTTCATTCAGCCAAGAAAATCTGCACGATGTTGTATTCAGTGTTCTCTTTTTTCCAGACACGTACTTGTATATGATGACATGTCGATTCCAACATCTCTAACATTGCAGATCATTTTGATGTACCTCATACATCTATCAGAGTTCTGGTTTAAGGGCAAAAAGGGAAAGTAGCATTTTCACATAAGGAGGAATTAAGACATAGAGAAGTAAATGAACTGATTTAAGGTCACATAATTAAATTACTAATGGGATTTGCATTAGGGTCAATGTCTAACCCCACATCCTGTATCATTTCTAGAATTGTTGCTTTGGATGTGACCATTGAGGTCATTTAGGCTAGTTTTCCAGCATCTGGCCCACCTTCCCGTGGAGGTTAAAATCCATTCACCTCACCTTTATCCTGATAATTCTTTTCAGGGTGAATGGTAGTTTCTATCAAGATTATTAAACAGATGGTTTTTGTTGAGTATGAAATGCTGAGTTTCTCTGAAATGCCCTGAAATGTCAGTTACTGCTTTGATTGCTTTCTTATTTTTCTATACAGACACTTGTTGACAGGAAACTCTGTGGCCACCATTCATTGCATTGAAGTAATCAAACAACCACAAACTGTCACTGTTACTTTCATTTCCTGTCATCATTCATCATTAGCTGCTCCCAGTTTATCATTGGAGTCAAATGCCCTCTGCATCTGTGTATTAGGAAGGGAAGGCTATAGGTGTGTGCAGGTGCTGGAAAGAGAAATGAAAGGGAGGCAGTGAATGCTTGCCACCTAGCTCCTGGTTGTCAGCTTATGTCATTCACCTGTGGATTTAAAAACATTTGTGTTTGTTTCTAAGATCAAATGGAAATCCTTGCCTTATTGCGACGGGATTTTCTTAATCCTTCCACAGTAGTTAAAGACTATCTCTAGCTTCACTTTGTTGTTGTTTGTGCAGGAGTATTGCAAGGTAGACTTAACCGCTTCCATCAGCAGCTATAGGAGAAAGCTTTGTGATGGTAAGAACTGGAGTTAGTTGTCCTTCACAAGGACCTTTCTCTAGCTGTTTCTATATAAATGAATGTCTCTATAGCTGTGAAGACTATCAGGAAACAGGTGTTTTTCTATTAATAGCTAGGATGTATCAAAGGAAGGAGAAGGTACAGAAGTGAGTGAAAATCAGGTGGTCTACGGTTGAATTATTTGTACACAATAACTAATCACTCAAAGCTTACATCTATTTATAATAAAGTCTATAATTATAAGCCAGGTGGCTGTGGTTAGGAGATTGTAGTGTTTTAAGCAGCTTACTTCACTTACCATTATAGCTTGAGAGGAGACGTGGCCACCTGGGCGGTGTCGCTGTGGCATGTGCCTGCCTATCAATGGCACATGTGTGTTCTGCCCTAGCACCATTCCGTGCTGTCTTCTAAATCTGCACACATGAAAGCTGTGCTCTACAAATCTTTTCAGCTTGAAAATATAGCACCTAGAAAATTTTACAGGAGATAGTGTGGGGTTTGGGTTCAGAAGTTTTGCTGTGTTTTTTCCTGCTGAATTGATATAGATTGGGTTTTCTGATGCACTGTTTTGAAGTCCAATCAATCCTACCAGTTGCTTCTGTGTCTATAGAGTCTTCATTTGTTCCTTGTTTAATTCAGAATCCATAGGAATAATTTGAATAGCGCTATAGCAGCAACGGTATATAACAGAAGTGACATTATTATTAATTTACCAAAATATTTATTAAGTATCTCTGATAGCTAGTGACTGTGTTATAGTCCAGACGGGGGGATATATAGACATGTAGGAGATGGTCCCTGTACTGAAGTCACTTCTTTCTTAACTGAGGGTATAACCTATGATAACAATATTGAAAACCTGTTTATATCAAATGCTCTGTCCCTGGCACAGACATATTTGCTAAGGCTGGTAAAACATGAAAAATTACTGTGCAAAGAGATTGGCTACATGTAAAGCTTCATGATGACAGTGGGACTGAAAAGATGGATAGGAATTAAGTAAGAAAAAGAACAATCAAGGGCATTGGGTGTAGTGATTGTTTTAGTTTTCTTCTCTGTATAAAAAATCACCACAAAATTAATCACTTAAAACAGCACCTATTTATTTATTTTCTCCTGTAGGAGCTCTGTAGGTCAAGTGGCTAGCAAAGCTTGACTAGGGCCTGTCTTCTACAACTACAAATAAGGTATTATCCAGGAGGCTTTGATATTTGTACCTCAAAGTCTCTTTCAAACTCCTGTGGGTGTTGACGGAATTCATTGTCCTGCAGTGATAAGATTAAGGTTCCCATTGTCTTGCCAACTGTTGTCCAAAGACCATGCTCATCTCCTGGAGACCAGTCTTAAGTCCCTGACATGTGGCCCCTCCAGAAGCCTTCTCACAACAAGGCAGCTTCCCTTTCCAAGCCCATTAGGAGAATGTTTATTGCTTCAAATTGACCTCTTCAGGAAGAGCCTGCTGCTAAGTCGCTTCAGTTGTGTCCAACTCTGTGCGACCCCATAGTTGGCAGCCCATCAGGCTCCGCCGTCCCTGGGATTCTCCAGGCAAGAATACTGGAGTGGGTTGCCTTTTCCTTCTCCAGTGCGTGAAAGGGAAAAGTGAAAGTGAAGTCGCTCAGTCGTCCGACTCTTAGCGACCCCATGGACTGCAGCCTACCAGGCTCCTCCGTCCATGGGATTTTCCAGGCAAGAGTACTGCAGTGGGGTGCCGTTGCCTTCTCCACAGGAAGAACCTAGTCTCTCTTTAAAGGTTCACACAACTAAATCAGGCCCATCCAAGTTACTCTCCCTTTTAAAATTAATTAATTAAAATTTAGCAAATTAGTCAACCTGATTAGTATAAGAAGTGAAATCTGATCATATTCACAAATCTTACTCACATGCACTGGAACAAGATTGCCCAAGGTGGAAACACAAGTGGGCAGAACTCTGCTAACCGTCTTAAAATTCTACCTACCACAGTAATAGCATGGAGAAGGAGGTGGTAACCCACTCCAGTATTCTTGCCTGGAGAATCCCATGGACAGAGGAGCCTGGGGGGCTTAAGTCCATGGGGTCGCAAAGACTCAGACACAACTGAAGCAATTTAGCACAGTAATAGCAACAACATGGCATGAGGTGGTTTTATATGACATGCTTGAAACAGCAGATCAGCCTGACTGCAGAAATCAATGGTTAAATAGTTTAAGAGCTATAAATTGGGGGGGAAAAACAAAAACAGAAACAATAAATGCCTAAGATCTCTAAGCCATTTGATGGGTTTTATGTACTTAGTGCAGAATTTTAAATGTGGGTGTGAAAGGACCTACCATCCAATGAGTGTAACAATCTCGAGACAACTTTGTCAATTCTAACATCACCAAAAATGACTTAGAGCAGGATTGGCATCATTCCCTTTGTTTGGAAGCTTTGCTGATGTCATAAATAGAATGTATAAAATAATAATTATAATAGCAGCACAAGTTGTGATTTTAGTAAATATTTAATGGGCCAGCTGGATTGAGCACTCTTCGACCTTGGTAAATGCAAATTCAGTTTCCTGGAAGCTTCTGATTTGTTCTCTCAAGTATGTATATGGAAAATTTATATCTTTAAATTGTTTACTCTTTGCATCGTAAAGTTTGATTTTATGCCTTTATGCTGTTAAATCTCTTAAGTTACAGGTCCCCCATGAGAGCTGACACAACATGACAAAAGATCTAGATGGATTGGTAGTAAATTTGTGGGTATTTTTCTTTTTAATAAAATCTTTGTAGGGCTTGTAAATGCCTTAGGCAATTTTTTCTTCTTCCTCACCCTTGTCTTAAGACCAGGTTATGAACAAAAATGAACAAATATTCCTTCTAAGATTAGTTCATGTATGAAGCAAACAATGTATTTCAAGTAGTTTTTTTCTTGGGGAAAAAATAAAACTCTTTTTTATTGCTAAGTATCTTATATTAAAGAAAAATTAAGACCCTTAGTATATTCTCTTGAGTTTTATAAACTTCAGAATGGTATGAAACTTGAGAAATTCACCACAGAATCTGGATTAAAGTTCATTGATGATGCCCTGGGGTTTGATTATTTGTTGTTCTTTCATGATTGTCTGAGAAGGCAGTGCACTGATTCAAAAATAAAAGTGTTTGCTAATATTGGCATTATGGCATCTCTTTCAAAAACATCACTTTATAGTCAACAATGTCTTAATATTTTCTCTCTTTGGAAGAAGTAGTGATTCTTTTCTACAATCACAGCCACTTTGTCCCCTTACCCCAAATACTAACCTATAGAAATGGGTGTATTTCTGATAAATTTAAAGAGAGAACTGTCAAAGTCTCTTGATCATGTTCATATCTGCAATATAGATGTTAGACTTATGATCTTTATCCAAAAAACCTTCTCTAAGTTCCAATCTAGCACAGTCTGGGGCTTTTCATTGACATTGTAAGACAGATAAAAATTACATATTCCTGTTTGTTTTCCACATATATTCTGACCTTCCTGATTGTGGGTCTTAAGACTGCTGTTTTACTGAGGAATGAGGAATTAAATATCAGAGCAGGTATATACAATGACCCAATCATACAAAGCATGCTTAACTGCCTTAGTTTCTATGCAACTGTCCATGAAGGCCATAACAACTCAAGTTCAGTGGTAATTTCCCTGGAAGGAACAAGTAACTATTAGGAGAAGTCAGGATTTAGCACATTTACAGTTTGCTTAATATTTTATCTCTCACTAACCCTGAGGTAGCAAAAACATATTTATAGAGGCCGGGAAGTTCACATAAATGAGAGAGGCTGGCTATGGGGAATCAAGGAGAAAGGAGGGTGCCTGTCCTGCCTAGTGAGGTGGCTGTTCTTCATCTTAAACTGACCTGCCCATGCTGGCAAATGAGTTCAGACATATCTGAGTTTCTGGTTTTGCAACAAAAGCCAGAAGTCTGCGTGTGTGTGTGTGTGTGTGTATTTTTTTTAAATCAGATATCATCCTATATATATCGGCTTCCCTGGTGGCTCAGAGGTTAAAGTGTCTGCCTCCAATGCGGGAGACCCTGGTTCAATCCCTGGGTCAGGAAGATCCCCTGGAGAAGGAAATGGCAACCCACTCCAGTATTCTTGCCTGGAGAATCCCATGGACAGAGGAGCCTGGTAGGCTACAGTCCAGGGGATCACAAAGAGTCGGACACGACTGAGCGACTTCACTTTCACTTTCACTTTCATCCTATATATAAATGTCAGAAGTTAATAATTGTTGATAGTTTATTATCAACAAATCATACCACCAGGGCCAGACTCACTCTCAGTTACCAGTCTGTAAACACCTCACACTCAATGAAAGCAGACTCTTTGTGACCCCATGGACTGTAGCCTACCAGGCTCCTCTGTCCATGAATTCTCCAGGAAAGAATACTGAAGTGGGTAGCCATTCCCTTCTCCAGGGGATATTTCTGACTCAGGGATTGAACTCAGGTCTCCCACACTACAAGCAGATTCTTTACCATCTAAGCCACCAGAGAAGCCCATGAGAGTAGAGGACCTGAGGCTTTACCTCCAGTTCACTGTGTATCCATAGTGCAAATCAAATGACCCATGGAAGGCCCATTCTAGTTATTGAATGAATGAATAGTTTCAGTAGCCAATTAAGTACATTCCATCAAGTAACATGAATTCAAAAATAAAACACACATGTTGGAAAAAGTAGCAATACATATGTAAATTTAGTGAGGTCATGAGCTCCAAGAGGTTAAATGAGAATTCCATGCTTAAAAAAAAAAAAAAGTGGCTTATGGTTAAAAAATCTAGTCTGCAATCATATTTCATTTGGTTGTCACACTATTTCCAAACATGAAGCCCCATATATAAAATATGTAAGCCAAAATGTTTTATATGCATTACTATATTTCAAGATTTTCTTCCAAATATACAGATTTGACATTATGGGACTCACATTACCACTTGACATTGTTTATTAGATCTGGGAAGTGACTTCTCCCCAGGACAAGATTTATGTTTTTTTTTTAATTATTTATTTATTTGGTTGCACTGGGTCTTAGTCATGGCACACAGGATCTTTGATCTTTGTTGTGGCATGTGGAATATAGTTCTCCAAACAGGAATCAAACCCAGGCCCCCTGAATTGGGATCACAGAGTGTTAGCTACAGGCCACCAGGGAAGTCCCCGGGACAATCTTTTCAGTTGAGCATAGTACCCAACTGTACCTACAACTACCTATTGTTCCAACATACTGAAGCAGAGTGCCACTTGCCAATTTTTGTGGTATGTGTGTAGTCATTTTTCTTATAGTAGGGGAATCGTTGTGTCTATGTCTCTGCCATAAGTGAGCAAGAAATGAAAACTTAAGTTCATACAAAAGCCTGTACACAAATGTTTATAGCAACCTAATTTGTAATAGCCTAAACTGAAAACATCCAGATATCCTTCAAAGGATGAGTGGTCAAACTGTGGTGTGTCCATGCTATAGAATACTCCTCAGGAATGAAGGGGAATGAACTTTTGATACATGCAATTTGTATGAATTTCAAAGGATATATATAAAGTGAAAAAATGTCAATGCAGATGACCACAAGTTTGTATACTACACAATTGCATTTGTGTAACAGTATTGAAATCACAAAATTACAGAGATAAGAAGCAGATTAATCGGTGCTTGTAGTTAGGGATGAGAATGGGAATGTGGGTGCAAGACTGAAGTGGATGTGGGTATAAAAAGACAACATTAAGGGTTCTATGATGATTTGATAGTTTTGTTTCTTGATTTGGCTATAGCAGTGATAGACAAACACAAGTGATAAAACTTCATAGAAATAAATGCACCAACACACACACATACATACAGGTAACCTGGGGAAATGTGAATAAGAATAACAGATTGTTTCTATGTCAGTTTCCTGTGATATTATACTATAGTGTTTTAAGATATTACCACTGGGGGAAAATGGATAATGCCTATATGATCTCTCAGGATTATTTCATGTATCTGCCTGTGAATCAACAAGTATCTCAAAAATATTTTTTAAAAAGTGAAAAAAGAAACAGTTTGTAGAGGGCTATACAACTAGCCCATTATAAGCCCTCTTTACCTACCCACGTCATCTGCCTGGTCCTTGCAAGATTTTGAGCGTGTAGCTCCTGAAAACTACATGGCCTTACATGGCCACTCCTGAAGCCCAGAATGGATCCCTTCAAAGGACTTGCTGTGGGTTTGAAGCTGGAGACAGAACAAAATCAAAGGAGACAGAAAACAGTGGGCAAAAATCAGCATGATAAAGAGGACCTTGAAATTTCTCTAGAGAGAAACTTCTTTGATTATTTCTAGCGACAAAGATTTAGCAAAGCCAGAGCACATAGTAATATTGCTAACTGTTCTTGTTATCATTGCAAGTGCATTTCTGCCCCTACAGTACAGTGGGCACCCACATTCTCTTCTATTTCTTGTCTCCCATATGAGCTGAGAGAATAACTTTCAGGGTAAAAATCGCATTTGACCTCACATAACTGCATCATGATAGAACATACTTCTTAAGTATCCTAACATCTGTTCAAATATAATTCCTGTAATGAACAAATATAATAAGCCAGGAGATTTCCAAACAATGAAGGATAGTTATAGAAAAAAGAGGTAAATATTGTCAAAGAATTTGCTTTGATTCATAGTCTTAATGTTCTATGATACTATGAATAAGCCTGAACAGTCTAGTGGTTTTCCCTACTTTCTTCAATTTAAGTCTGAATTTGGCAATAAGGAGTTCATGATCTGAGCCACAGTCAGTCACATTTTTCTGACTGTATAGAGCTTCTCCAATTTGGCTGCAAAGAATATAATCAATCTGATTTTGGTGTTGACCATCTGGTGATGTCCATGTGTAGAGTTTTCTCATGTGTCATTGGAAGAGAGTGTTTGCTATGACCAGTGCATACTCTTGGAAGAACTCTATTAGCCTTTGCCCTACTTCATTCTGTACTCCAAGGCCAAATTTGCCTGTTACGCCACATGTTTCCTGACTTCCTACTTTTGCTTTCCAGTCCCCTATAATGAAAAGGATATCTTTTTTGGGTGTTAGTTCCAGAAGGTCTTGTAGGTCTTCATAGAACCGTTCAACTTCAGCTTCTTCAGCATTACTGATTGGGGCATAGACTTGGACTACCATGATATTGAATGGTTTCCCTTGGAGACAGAGATCATTCTGTCGTTTTTGAGACTGCATCCAAGTACTGCATTTCAGACTCTTGTTGACTATGATGGCTACTCCATTTCTTCTAAGGGATTCTTGCCCACAGTAGTAGATATAATGGTCATCTGAGTTAAATTCACCCATTCCAGTCCATTTTAGTTCACTGATTCCTAAAATGTTGATGTTCACTCTTGCCGTCTCCTGTTTGATCACTTCCAATTTGCCTTGATTCATGGACCTAACATTCCAGGTTCCTATGCAATATTGCTCTTTGGAACATCAGACCTTGCTTCTATCACCAGTCACATCCACAACTGGGTGTTGTTTTTGCTTTGGCTCCATCTCTTCATTCTTTCTGAGGTTATTTCTCCACTGATCTCTAGTAGCATATTGGGCACCTACCAACTGGGGAGTTCATCTTTCAGTGTCCTATCTTTTTGCCTTTTCATACTGTTCATGGGGTACTCAAGGCAGGAGTACTAAAGTGGTTTGCCATTCCCTTCTCCAGTGGACCACATTTTGTCAGAACACTCCATCATGACCCATCCATCTTGGGCTGCCCTACGCAGCATGGCAAATAGTTTCATTGAGTTAGACAAGGCTCTGGTCCATATGAAAGATTGGTTAGTTTTCTGATGATGTTTTTAAGTCTGTCTGCCCTCTGATGGAGAAGGATAAGAGGATTATGGAGGCTTCCTGATGGAACAGACTGACTGAGGGGGAAACTGGGTATTGTTCTGATGGGTGGAGCCATTCTCAGTTCAGTTCAGTTGCTCAGTCATGGCTGACTCTTTGCGATCCGGTGAACCTCAGCACGCCAGGCCTCCCTGTCCATCACCGACTCCCAGAGCTTACCCAGATTCATTTCCATTGAGTTGGTAATGCCATTTAACCATCTCATTCTCTGTTGTCCCCTTTTCCTCCTGCCTTCTATCTTTCCAGCATCAGGGTCTTTTCAAATGAGTCAGCTCTTTGCATCAGGTGGCCATAGTATTGGAGTTTCAGCTTCAACATCAGTCCTTCTGATGAACATTCAGGACTGATCTCCTTTAGGATGGACTGGTTGGATCTCCTTGCAGTCCAAGGGACTATCAAGAGTCTTCTCCAACACCACAATTCAAAAGCATAAATTCTTCTGCAATCAGCTTTCTTTATAGTCCAACTCTCATAATCCATACATGACTACTGGAAAAAACCATAGCCTTGACTATATGGACCTTTGTTGACAAAGTAATGTCTCTGCTTTTTAATATGCTGTCTAGTTTGGTGATAACCTTCCTTCCAAGGAGCAAGCATCTTTTAATTTCATGGCTGCAATCACCATCTACAGTGATTTTGGAGCCCCCCCAAAATAAAGTCAGCCACTGTTTCCACTATCTCCCCATCTATCTGCCATGAAGTAATGGGACCAGATGCCATGATCTTAGTTTTCTGAATGTGGAGTTTTAAGCCAACTTTTTCACTCTCCTCTTTCACTTTCATCAAGAGGCTCTTTAGTTCTTCACTTTCTGCCATAAGGGTTGTGTCATCTGCATATCTGAGGTTATTGATATTTCTCCCGGCAATCTTGATTCCAGCTTGTGCTTCCTCCAGCCCAGCGTTTCTCATGATGTGCTCTGCATATAAGTGAAATAAGCAGGGTGACAATATACAGCCTTGATGTACTTCTTTTCCTATTTGGAACCAGTATGTTGTTCCATGCCCAGTTCTAACTCTTGCTTCCTGACCTGTATAGAGGATTCTCAAGAGACAGGTCAGGTGATCTGGTATTCCCATTTTATTCAGAATTTTCCACAGTTATTGTGATCCACACATTCAGTAAATCTTTAATCCAATTTTCTTTTGATGGGTGTAGTTGTGTTCCCTCCCTGCTATTTACCTAGGGCTAAACTATGGTGGAGGTAATGAAGATAATGGTGACCTCCCTCAAAAGATCCCAGGCATGTACTGCTACAGTCCGTGCCCCCAACCCTGAAGCAGGCCACCACCGATCCACGCCTTCACCAGAGACTCCCAGACATCCACAGGCAAGTCTCCTGTGGTGTCACTGTTCCTTTCCCCTGGGTTCCGGTGCACAAAATTCTCCAATCCAGGCTTCAACAATCCATGAACCATGAACTTCCAGATGTTCAAGTTGGTTTTAGAAAAGACAGAGGAACCAGAGATCCAATTGCCAACATCTGCTGGATCATCAAAAAAGCAAGAGAGTTCCAGAAAAACATCTATTTCTGCTTTATTGTCTATGCCAAAGCTGTTGACTATGTGGATAACAATAAACTGTGGAAAATTCTGAAAAAGATGGGAATACCAGACCATCTGACCTGCCTCTTGAGAAACCTGTATACAGGTCAGGAAGCAACAGTTAGAAATGGACATGAACCAAAGATGTTCCAAATAGGAAAAAGAGTATGTCAAGGCTGTTTATTGTCACCCTGCTTATTTAACTTATATTCAGAGTACATCATGAGAAACGCTGGGCTGGAAGAAGCACAAGCTGGAATCAAGATTGCCGGGAGAAATATCAATAACCTCAGATATGCAGATGACACCACCCTTATGGCAGAAAGTGAAGAAGAACTAAAGAGCCTCTTGATGAAAGTGAGAGAGGAGAGTGAAAAAATTGGCTTAAAGCTCAACATTCAGAAAACTAAGATCATGGCATCCAGTCCTATCACTTCATGGCAAATATATGGAGAAAGAGTGGAAACAGTGGCAGACTTTATTTTGGGGGGCTCCAAAATCATCACAGATGGTGACTGCAGCCATGAAATAAAAAGACGCTTACTCCTTGGAAGAAAAGTTATGACCAACTTAGACAGCATATTAAAAAGCAGAGACATTACTTTGCCAGTAAACTTCCATCTAGTCAAGGCTATGGTTTTTCCAGTGGTCATGTATGGATGTGAGAGTTGGACTATAAAGAAAGCTGAGCACTGAAGAATTGATGCTTTTGAACTGTGGTGTTGGAGAAGACTCTTCAGAGTCCCTGGACTGCAAGGAGATCCAACCAGTCCATCCTAAAGGAAATCAGTCCTGAATGTTCATCAGAAGGACTGATGTTGAAGCTGAAACTCCAATACTTTAGCCACCTCATGTGAAGAGCTGACTCATTTGAAAAGACCCTGATGCTGGAAAGATCGAAGGTAGGAGGAGAAGGGGATGATAGAGGATGAGATTGTTGAATGGCATCACCGACTCAACGGACATGAATTTGGGTAAACTCCGGGAGTCGGTGATGGACAAGGTGCCCTGGCGTGCTGCAGTCCATGGGGTCGCAGAGAGTCGGACACAACTAGGCGACTAAACTGAACTGAACTGATGAATATGCCATAAAGTGAAATAAAATGCTAATTTAAAGGAGAAAAGCGCTTTGATTATGTTCTAAAACGAACAAATGCAACAGCAAAACCTGAACTCTGCTCCTATTTGTGCTCCATTTGTGCATCAAGTCCAGGAGGAAGAACAGGTGAGTCAGGACTGTGACAAGCTTTCAATGCCTCAGGTCTGCCTCCCCGTGTCTGCCAGGTACAGGCTGCCCTACCAAAGGCTCAGTATCCCAAAGGCTTGACAGCAGAGCTGGGGAAGGGGACAGTCTCTATTTGTTTCTAGTCATTAGCTCTAATTACATAATTACATTGGAAGGGAGCTCATTTCTGGGGAAAAGCAACAAAGCGAAGAAGGTAAAATTGTAACAGTTCAGTATGCCTATTATCTCTTTAGCTCTGGTGTTTGTGTGTGTGTGTGTGTGGCGACCTTGTGTGTGCCCACAAGCTGGCACATAGCAGTCAGTAGTGCATGCAAGGCTATCATTTTACCTTTAGTGCACCATGGCATCCTGATTATCTCATTGAGATTAAAAGGTAACGGGATGTTGTAGAAACAGAGGCCTTCCCTGGCAGGTAATAGAACAGACTAATTAGCCTCAAGTACTTGTAATCCTAGGAGTTGTACCTCGAGATAGAAGAGATAGAAGCTAGGGAAAGTCCCTCAGGTATGACTAATAGGTCCCCAGTCAGGTTGGCTCTGGATCAGGTGTAGTATGTCAGCTGTGCTGAATGCACCCTATTGATACAGAAGAATCTGCATGTTCTGTCACAAATTGAATTCAAATTGCTTACAAGGGGAAGGCATCTGACTCTACTTGATTCATATTTCAAAATAATTTTCTTTAACATGTGTTTGTTAATAGATTGTTCTGTGTTTTTTTTAACTGTCTTTCTTTTCAAATCTATCTTCTTAAATCTTGTCTATGATCTTAAAAATTATTTTGTAAATGCTATAGACAAGTGTATTATAGACACATTTAACATTTTAGAAAAATAGGGAAGAGTTAAAAAATTATGGCCCCTACCTGTTAGATAATATTTTATACAAGTATGTTTTGTTATTTGCTTTAAGGGAAAGATGGATTTTTTTCTGTTTATTAAATAATTTGAAATATAGAAGAAAATTAGAATTTTAAGCTGAAAGCAACCTAAAGTGAAAATGAAAGTGTTAGTCACTCAGGCACGTCCGACTCTTTGTGTCCCCCAGGGACTGTGGCCCCTGTCCATGGAATTCTCCAGGCAAGAATGGAATAGGTAGCCTTTCCCTTCGCCAGGGATCTTCCTTACCCAGGGATTGAACCCAGGTCTCCTGTATTGCAGGGAGATTATTTACCGTCTGAGCCATCAGGGATGTTCCAAACTTCTGCAGTAGGCATCTTTTATTCAAATAAAATGCTATGACACAGCTTCCCTGCCCCAAACACACACTTGCCCAATCCCAATCAGAGCTGATAAAATCACAGTCCTTGAATAGAGTCAGAGTGGAGACATAAACTCCATCCATTTGGCCTCTTTATATCTCCTCTTTGTGAGGTCTCTGAGAGTTCTCTAAAGAACCCAAAAAGTCACTAGACTGAGTAATGTTCCATCTTTAAATGGGACCATATCTAAATAATTTCAGAAGAATGAGAATCTAAGCTATTTTATAAACGTATTGCTGAGTGAGATACCATAGTTTCTTGTCACTCAATTAAGTAAACAACACTGCCAGAAAATTCTTCCCAGGCATTATAGATTTTAATTCTGATCAGACTTTGGGATCATCTCATTCATTCTACAAATTTTCATTGAACATCTACTTTATAACAGGCACTGTTCTGGGAATGGGAGAGGTATAAGTGAACAAAACTGACAAAACATATTTTCAGAGACAGATAATATTCAATTAGCAAAATAAGTAAAATTGTCAATAATATTAGAAGATAAAAGAAAATAATAGAAGTATAAGAGGGATTAGTGGCAATTTTAAATGAGGTAGTTAGGGTAAGCCTATTTCAGAAAGTAATATATGAACAGAGAGGTCAATGAGAGGAAGATGGTAGTCATGTGGATTTCTGGGGAATAATATATACATAATAACATATAATAATACACACATGCTTCATTTTCAGCAAACATTCAATTGTATAAATTATACTTACACTTAAATTTTAGCCAAATGCTTTCAATCATGATTCAGTAAGAGAAGCCAAGGTCCCCAACCTCTAATATAAAGAAAAGCAATTTAAATAAATGTAAAAAATTTGGAAAGTTTTCACAAAAATGAAATGTGGTTGCTGTTGTTTCATTATGTAGTATAGGTTAAAGAGAAAGCAAGATAGCACTTCATGGCATTTTTAATTAATGGCTTCCCAGGCAGACGCTTGCTCCTTGAAAGAAAAGTTATGACAAACCTTGACAGCATATTCAAAAGTAGAGACATCACTTTGCCAGCAAAGGTTCGTATAGTCAACGCTGTGGATTTTCCAGTAGTCATGTATGATTATGAGAGCTGAACCATAAAGAAGGCTGAGCGCCAAAGAATTAATGCTCTCAAACTGTGATTCTGGAGAAGACTCCTGAAAGTCCCTTAGACTGCAAGGAGATCAAATTAGTTAATCCTAAAAGAAATTAAGCCTGAATATTCATTGGAAGGGCTGATGCTGAAGCTGAAGCTCCAATACTTTGGCCACCTGATGAAAAGAGCCAACTCATTGGAAAAGACCCTGACTCTGGAAAAGATTGAGGGGAAGAGGATAAGGGGGTTGACAGAGGATGAGATAGTTGGATGGTAGCACTGACTCAAAGGACATGAGTTTGAGCATATGCCAGGAGATAGTTAAGGACAGGGAAGTTTGGCGTGCTGCAGTCCACGGGGTTGCAAAGAGTCAGACATAACTTAGTGACTGAACAACAAAGCATTTCATAGTGCTCTTTCCACTTTCTCAGTCATAAAGCTGGGGTTGAGAAGTTAAATTGGCAAAATAACTAGTACTGTGCTAGAGCTGGTATGGACCAGCTCATGAAAGACTTTTGTGGGCATCTCTTCCTGATTCTCCATTAGTGACATCACTTTGGCAGATTGAAATCAGCTGTGAGTGGGTGTCCTTATACCATAGAAATTGAAAACACTGAAAATCTGCCTCTCCATACCCCAAGAACTTGTTGTTAAACATTTATAGAATACCACTGAAAATAATCTACTGAGTCAATTTTCAATAGGTTCAACTTGTTTTGGTCTTAAACACGTTCCAATATTCTCAAGAATTCTTCATAAACATTCCTTTAAATTATTTGAATACATTTTTTCCCACTCTAAGAAATTTGGCCTACTTACTTATCTCTTTTATAGCTAGTCAGATGACCAGAAACAGAAACTGCCTCCAATTATGTAAAGTTAGGGCAAAAAATTCTTTTTAAAAAACTTTTATTGGAATAGAGTTGATTTATACTGTTGTGTTAGTTTCAAGTGTGCAGCAAAAGGAATCAGCTATACATACACATATATCCACTATTTTTTACAAAACTTTTGTTGTGATGTTCATTTTAAATGGAAGCTTGATTTATAGTTAGAAATTCTTCTGTCTTCTGTGGAAAATAATTTTAATGCTAAAAGGAAATAAAAGTAATAATACGTTGAAACATAAACTATTCTGATCAAAAATCACCAAATGTAAAAGTGGGACAAAATGAAAGTTAATGTAGTCTGTAGACAGGACTAAATATTTCCCAGATTATGTGTGAATCCTACAAACAACCAAAATAATTGAAGAAATACTCATTTGAAGGGGCTGAATTGACTGCTTCACCTAAATTTACCTTTGACTCAGCAACTCAGTTAACAACTAACATCATAGTACTTCTGTTTTCAGAAATTTACATCTGTTTCCAAGTTCACTTGAAGGATTTAGAAGACATTTTTGAACTAGAGTATATAGGAAAGGCTGATAACAGTTAAGATAATTTCCCTAATGTCACAATTTTGTGTCATAATGTTTTATCTTCCTTATGAAGCTTTGCCATGAAATCGACAGTGTTTCTAAGCTAAAATGTTGCAAGACTGTTAAGCTAATTACTGCAATACACCTACAGGGGCTAAAAATTGGACTAGGTTTATTTGGAGGAATGCAACATGCAAACTAGACAGCTGCTTTTTTCTCACTCATTTCACTCTATTACTGGTTAACTTAGTGGAAAAAATGTAAATTTTCCAGGGATTTTAGGTTGAAGGTATCTCAGCCAACATAGATGTGTGCTTGACTTGAGGTCTAATTTAACTCCCATGTAGTATTGATCGACACAGACCACCAGGGACACTCACAATCTTCCTTTGCCAAAGGTAGACAGTGGTATAAGAGGGAAGTGTAACAAATGCCCCTGTCCAGTCCCATGTCGATATCTAGCTGCCTTTCATGTGTGTGTGGTGCCATTTTGAGTGCATCAGTATTTCATGTTTATTATAGTGTGATGAAACACCTTTCAAAATGGCCAGAGGGACACTCAGCAGTAAGCATTTAGGCAGTACAAATTGAAGTGAACAGGGGGACAGTTAGCAGGGAAAATTCTGAGGTCAAAGTAGTCTGGGTAGGAGCTGAATCAGCTAAATGCAGAGTTAAGAGCTACAGTACCTGCCACAAAGTAAATATAGATTATCTTCTTGATGACAAGTTGATCCACTGGACAAGGATCTTTCAGGGAAAAAGAAGACAAGTGCAAAAAATTAAGTAATTCACACTAACCAATTTTTTAAATCTTTATCTCATAACCACCCTATCTCCCTGTTACTTTCTACTTCATGTCATTTCAGTATAAAAGAATTTACTGAACAAGTAAATACCTATGCAGAACTCAAAATTTCAACGTTAGCATGAGCAATTTTGAAAGACAAGTAATTGCTCCTCATTTAATTTATGATTCTATTCAATCATCACATTAATTATCATTTCTAGGCCCGAAGAGCATAGCAAGCACTATTAAGTAATTGTTGTGATTATCACATCTGGGAAACCTATACATGGTAGAAAATCAGCTTAATATACAAGCACCATTTTGAATTAATTCTGCAAATATTTTGGAGCTCATACTATGAGCCTGCCTGCTCTTATATGTTTATTTAGAAAATTGCTGTCTTCACAAGATCTCTTTCAATCTGATTAGTTCACTTTATTAAAACTGACTAGATTTCAGTGGGGAAAGACTATGGGTGGGTGGGTAATGCCTTCATTTATTTCATTAGCAAACATTTATTGAACAAATACTCCAAGCAAGGTTCATGAACAGATGATGACTTATCAGCCTCAACCACTTAGTTCCATTCCTCAAGAAACTCACAGTTTATTTAGGGGAGATAAGTGATTTAAAATACAAAGACAGAATGGTAGATGATACAAGAAAAATCTCAGAAAAGAGGTGAGTTGCCAATTTATCCAAGAGAATAGGTGGGAAAAGGTCATGGCAGGTTTTCTGGAAAAGATTATAAAAGGCAAAAGTAGGACTTGACAGGGTTAAGAAGGGAAAAGAGAGGATAGAGAATGGGATAAGGAGAAACAGCATTCAGAGAGGGAGTAACACATATAATGGATGGCCAGGGCTCATTCAGGGACATAGTAAAGTTTTGGTATGGCTTAATACATCAAAAGTAAATATCAGTTACTGAAGGTAGTTTGGGGGAGCTTATGGGGAAGTAGTATAATAAACTGAAAGTGCTATTGACTGCTGGCAGGATCAAAGTTATAGAAATTAACAATAGCAAGTTAATTAAGTGATTTTTTTGTCCTAAGGAAGATTAAGATCTAGCATCAAATCATGATAATTTGATTGTAGAAGGAAGAAATACACTTGAGCTAGACAGCTTTCAGGTAGTTTTCATTAACATGTTAGCAATATAAAAGTTCCATTGCATTTCAAAAGAACATAAAAAATTATCAGTAAAGTTTAAACAGATTTATTCTGAGAAATACAATTTTTCAGAACATTCTAAATTTATAATTGTGCATTTTACTTATGAAACACTGTTCCCCATTTTATCTTTTTGTTTTTGTTTTTCTTTGTTTCCCATTTTAGATGGCTTCATCCTAAGATTTTTTTTTTTCAGATACCAATTATCATTGGGGATGGAGGTTTTCCTGTATATAATTATAGCTGCCAAAGGACTTGGGAGAAAATATCAAAGAATCTTCTAAGTTTTGCAAACTCAGATTCTGAGGAGATCCGAAGAACATCCAGGAAGGTGCAATATTTTTTTCTTCAGGCAGTACACTCAATTAAAGATATTTTAGTTGCTGAGTATGATGACAAACCTCTCATATGTAATAGCCTACACTTACAAGAGAATAACTGCTTTGGTGAAATCGGCTAAAATAGCAAGAATTTGCTCAGTTGTCTAAAACTGCTTTCCCTTCTCAATTCGAAGAATTACCCTGTTTCTTGACCAATAGGGTGCGAGTCTGATCTGCCTCTCACAGAGGGTGAACTCACTTCTGAAACTGGCTGCCCCCTCTCAACTCTACACCTGAAAAACTTTCTCAAGTCTTCTTATGGGACTCTGTCCTAGGGGCTGCTCAGCAGTGCTCAAGTGGAGAAAAAAATGAAGAGAATGATTTAGATTAGAACACTATCTGGGATTCATTTCTGACCTGAAAAACAGAACATATACTTTGCAATTAACCAAAGCCGAAAAACAATTTGGAATTGTTTCCTTGGGAGAAAGGTCATGTTCAATATTTCAACCAATCAAATGATTAAACAGCTTAAACATTTTGTATATCAGAAGCTAATATCATCAAATGCACAGAAGTGTGTAAGTAAATAAATAGTATAAATAATTACATCAATAAAAAGTATACAGATAGAAGGGGCTTCAGTTCAGTTCAGTTCAGTTGCTCAGTCGTGTCCGACTCTGTGACCCCATGAATCGTAGCATGCCAGGCCTCCCTGTCCATCACCAACTCCCTTAACTATCAGCAAATATCACTTCTTAAAGTAGAATTTTCAAATTTATAAACTTACAGATATGAGTTTAGTCACTGAAATACTGCTTCAAGTTCTAACATTCAAATTCTACTGATTTGTTGAGAAATGTGGGGGTAATAAAATTTGCCTCTGAATCTTAAGAAGAAGAGAGAGAGGAGACAGACGAAGAGAGATAGAGAAAGCAAGACAGAGAGAGACAGAAATGTTATTGATCATAAAAAGATAGCAATTCATTTATGTCAATCAAAGGCATATCAGAAGGCATCTAGCTCTAATTTCCACTACCAAGCAAAATACCAAAAGAGTTTGTTATACTTTATGCTTTTTTAAAAAATCATGTTTTCACGTATGTAATCACATCTGTGAACACATTCTGGAGGATAGAGTTACTAGTATATGTTTCCAAGTGTGTTCCATTATATTCTAACTGCAATTTTCTGAACACTAATTTACAGCTGTGCTTCAAGTTTCCTCCTGCTACACTGAAGTAAATACTGTATATATTTCAGGAATTCCGAACCAAATTACATATTTAATAACAGAGTGACTGCCGATTCAGTAAACATTGCATAGCTGCATTGTATTCACCGTGGTGCCACATGATTTCTGCACAGCAGGCACACAAAGGAGGGGAAATCGTATACATTCATATTTCTAAGTCAAGTCCTTGAATTTCCTGCCAGTCATTTCACATACTGGTTAGAGAAGCTCAAAATCTCATCCCATCTTGTGTAGGAGGAGAAAGGTCCATTTTAGAGATGAATTGACTGAGGCAATGATGAATAAAAAAACATTTTTCAGATAATACGAAACAAGATCAAGAGAGGGAAGAGAGAATAGACAATGGGCTGTTGATTTAACTAGATTCAACTCTGGCCTCCCAGTAGGTGGCAAAGGTAGAGAGCCTTCTAGAGCAAATGGCTGCTAACTGAAAGGCATTGACAGATTTACAAGAGACAATGCAGCTGTCTCACCTTTGAGTGTAAATTCCTTCACCTTTGATGCCAGGGGTGCACGTTGTTTCTCATTCTGGTTTTTTTTTTTTTTTTTTTGCTCCAGGCAATGGCTAAGGAAAGAAGAGCTGATACGTGTAAGACAGTCAGTTCACGGTTCTCTAACATGTCCAGGTATCTGTAGACACTGATGGAAAATATTTTCAGGTCAATCACTTTGAAGCCTGGATAACAGAGGAGCAGAAGGACTTGTAGCATGGATAACAAAGTTGCTTTTTTCCTTTTTATCATCATAAAGCTCAGTTAGAAATGGCACCAAACATTGATTTTGCTGGCCTGTTTGTAAGCTCTACAGGGGTCTTCTTAGCTGTGCAACACAGACATATGCTGAACAGCCTTTGATTTCCTCTTGACAAGTTTGTTTTACAGGATAGGCCGTTACCAGCATGTGTTGCTTCAGTCATTATGCAAGATATGGGTCATCACTTTGTATTGAAAAATCACCTGTTCCTCCCCTTTGCCTTTCTCATTTTCTACCAATCCTTGGACATTCCCATGGGTTGTTTTCTGCCCTGGTCTGAGAAGTTCTGGGTTTCTTATTTAGAGCTTATATGAAAACATCATCATAGTAAATTATTTTCCTGGACATTCTCCCCTCCCTAAGACTTCCCAGGTGGCTCAGCGGTAAAACATCTACCTGCAATTGAAGGAGCCACAGGAGATGTGAGTTGGATCCCTGGGTCAGGGAGATCCCCTGGAGGAGGAAATGCAACCCACTCTCGTATTCTTGCCTGGAAAATCCCATAGACAGAGGAGCCTGGTGGACTACAGTCCGTAGGGTCAAAAAAGAGTCGAACACGACTGAGTGACTAAGCATGCATGCACTCGCCTCACGGCTTCTTGGGCATGCTATGAAACTCTCATTACTGTGATGGAAGTTATGCACATGCTTCAAGCAGAGAACAGACCTCTTAGTGTAAACTTTTCCACAGAAGTATCTGCAACAACTTTTCAAAACCTGCATCTCATTTATTTTCTTCTTTTTTCCTCCTTGTTTGATGTCAGTCATCAATCGAGCAGGAGACAACTCATTTCATTTCTGTGACACACCATGATGGACTTGTGTT
Organism: Okapia johnstoni; assembly: GCA_024291935.2. NCBI lineage: Eukaryota > Metazoa > Chordata > Mammalia > Artiodactyla > Giraffidae > Okapia > Okapia johnstoni. The sequence goes on along the minus strand of CM044319.1, from coordinate 27,354,137 downwards.
GCAACCCTGACTTATTTTGAGAACTTCAATTTCTCAAGCTGAAAGCTTGCATGTCCCATGGTTGGAAGAGCTATTGATCCGATGTAGATGGACGGCTCAAGAGGAACTGATACATTCCTTACAGCACTTTATTTTTCTCTTGCTTTCCTGGCCACTATATAATGTCATCTTTCTCAGGGAATTTATTGTCATCTACAAACTTTGATTCTGGCCTCTGGAATATACTTTATTTTTATGCCATTTTTTTTCTCTGTAAGCCTTGTCCTCATGTAGTGTTGCTCCATTTCATTTCAGATAAATTGTATATTAACTTAAGAGTTGGTTATCCTTGTTCCTTTTCACAATTTGCTGGAAAATCTAGACACTGAGGCTTAGTGATATTTCCAATGTGCATTCCTAGTAATTTTAGAAGAAAGGATGTACAATATGCCTCTCAAATAAAGATGCTATTAGGGCAGTAAAAATTAAGTTAAACTATTTAAACTAATAATTTAAAATATACAAATAACTTAATACAGGTATTAAAAAATGTAGCTTTTAAAAACCTGATTTACAAGTGCCCTGGTAGAAATAGTGACTTCTGTATACCCTTCTGTGATAGTAAGAGCTGTCTACACCTTGTCTGGAGTTCTAGAGACTTAAACTACCCTGGCCTAACATTCATTTCTCCAATTAAGAAATGCATGAGTTTAGAGGTAGAAAATAGTATGACCACTCTATTGCTACCTTCTCAAGACACCCCAAAGAGTATGTAAGAATTTTCCTTGGCAGCGTTCGTGGAAGTGTACCTTATTCTTATTTTAATTTTCTTCCCAGCATTTACTGTAATGATTAATAAATGCTAAGTTCTGTGAAAAGCACTTTATATACATTTGCTCATCTAGTCTTTATAAGGTCTCAGTTAAGTACATCTTATTTTTATGTACATTTTATAGGTAAGGACACTTAAATTCATTTCTTGCTTTAGCCCCACAGTAACAAGAGTAAATCAACTATTGGAACCATGTCTGTCTGACTTTGGAACATGCTAATCCATTAGGAAACAGAATTCATCACTGAAAGAGACTTTAAAAAAGGGGAAAAAAAAACCTATGTATGTATGTGGCCATATTTAAAGGAACCACAAAGATAGGGAGACACCCAGAGATTTGCAAGAATATGAGCACTTGGCATTCATGGGGCTGACTGAGCAAGGGAATCAAGGAACACAGTCATTGGAGCATCTTTAGAGCTAAGGGGAGAGACACCCAAAGATCCACACCAGAGACAGAAGTATGGTACCAAGACCTCTATCATCTGCCTGTTCTCCAAGTTGTGTTCAGCTTACTAGGAGCCAGACAACAAGGGAGCCTGGATGATAGTCTTTAGTGGTCAGCACTTTAGATTTCAAAGAATGGCAAGGAAGGACAGAAAATAATGGATGGGAATAGGTGGCAGGGGAGACAAACAAGCATGCACACTAACCAATTGGTTATCTGCAAGGACATGCCAAGTTTCAAGTGATAATTCAGCCTGTGTCTGCCAGTGTCCATTTCTTGGAAGTGATCCACCCTGTAAAGAAATGGCAATGTTCACAGAGAACATCTGACAAACCAAATTAAAAAAAAAATAATTTTCATTGCATTCTTCCCAGGTTACAGAGTATTTTTAAATTTCTTCCTATAAATGAACTTGGTATAGCAAGTCTTCTTTAGTGTTTAACTTAAAATGTTTCTAGAGATTTATACTCTTATTTCTAAAAGTATGTTTTAAATGTACAAATAATATTGAAATATAATCCTAAAACTAATTCTTAAACCTGATTCTCCTATTAAATCCTAATTCTTTCATTAAAATGGAAACCTTTTATTTCTGTATCTTTTTGACAACTGAGACCTTGAAACTTCCATTTCATTGATTATCTTTAAAAATAATTCCATATCTTGAATTTTGTCACTGGCTTCGCCAATGCTGCTGATAAATAATAATCAGATTAGACAGGGATTAAAAAACAATCACAGAATTTCTTAACTTGCTATTCCCAGTCCTTTGTAATCACACCCCAGCCTTCATTTGACCTTCATCCTTTGGACCTTCACTCATCCCATGTGTAATTCCACATGTCAGCCTGAACGTCCTCCTGTGTGGAACCCATATACTCTATATTCTGGACTTTTGCTTCCCTCCATTGTTTTAGGTTGAATGCCAATTCTGCATAACTGGAGCTGCCTTGTAACTAAATAGTCTCCCTGTATTTAGTACTGTCTCCCCTTCACCTCCTGCTAGGGTTATCTTAATAAAAATCAAATGTAATTATACTGTTTGTCCTCCCAATAGCCTCCTCTGACTGTCAAATGCCCATAGGATGAAAAATGAAAGCTTCTTAACTTGGCAAACAACAATTTTGCAGTCTGGCTTCAACTTGCTCCCCCAACCTCATCTTTTCACATTCCATGCACTCTATGCTCACTCAAAGCAAAGCCACAAGCTCCTATTTTCTCCTGTTTTTGTTCATGCAGTGCCTGGATGTCTCTTCTTTTCCTTTATCTATTTGCTAACTTATCTGTGCATTTAGTCATTCAACCACCTTTCTATCTATTCATTCATCTTATCTATTAGTTTACTTATTGTTTTGGCATATATTTGGGATCAGGTAATCTGCTAGCTGCTGGAGAGTCAAGAGTGAGTAGAAACAAGCTCTTGTGAGATGAGGTTTGATCTCCTGATGGAGAAAGATATTTATTAAACAACCTCACAAGTGTAATAACATGAAAATAAATGTTGTTTTGAAGAAAAGGAATATAATTCTTTGAGAATGGTTGGTAAAACAATCTAGCTTTCACTGGTGGTGGTAGGAAGGTGGTGTCCATAAGGCGGATCTCTCCTGAGGAAACTGCCAGTCACTCTGTAACCCTCCAGGCTCCTCTGTCCATGAAATTCTCCAGGCAAGAATACTGGAATGGATTGCCACTCCCTTCTCCAAGGGATCCTCTCAACCAAGGTATCTAGCCAGGTCTCTCACTCTGCAGCCAGATTCTTTACCATCTGAGGTGGTAGTCAGGAGGGGTCCATAAGGTAAACCTCTCCTCAGAAAGTGATGCTTCAACTGAGATCTGAAAAGAAAAAGAGACTACTTGACTAAAATGGGAAGAGTAAAGAAAAACATACCAAGCAGAGAGAGGACGATGTTACAGAGACTTTGTAGTGGGAGAGAACTTGACATATTTGAGAAGAATAGAAACAAAGAAGGGTAATTTTATTTTTCAGAACAGAGCTAGCTGTTAGAAGAGTGCAATATTTAAATGAAGAGTTCACATCGATGAGCACTGAACCACCCCAGCTATTGTGGATTCTAGTGAGGAGATTTTGCCTTATCTGAATATACATGAAAAAACACTGTTTGTGGAAGGCAGGAAGGGGAGGTGATGGTATTTATACTTGTTCGTTTTGGTTGCAGATAGAAAACTAGAGAATGTGCAGAGTGGAAGCAGGTCAGATTATTAAGAGGTTATTTCTCTAGTCCAGTGAGAGAAGATAGTAGGTTGAACTTGGACAGGGATAACTTAACTAGAGAAAAGTACACAGAATTATTATATACTGAAGGAAAAATTAGACAAGAGGAAGACAATGGGTCAAGGATGATGACTTCTGACTTGTGCAGCTAGTGGATCCATTCACTGAAGCAATATTTATTACTCAAGTACAACTTAAATTCTATTTCTTACATGAATTTTTCCTTGACTTTAATAGAGCAAATTTAAGCATTCCTTCTCTGTGCTACCATAAAGATTTATCTGTAACGTATTACTGAACTTACCACACTTGCAAACTTTATGAGCTTTCTATTTCATTCTCCTTTGTTTTACTGACACCTCACATATAGTAGCTGTTCAATAAGAATTGACTGAATGAATGAACAGGTGAATGAACCTCTTTTATACTTCATATAAAGAAAAGTTTCTTATAAAATACAGATACAGACATTCAAAGTAAGGGATAAGGATAAAAATCTGAGATTGCACTGGTTCTATTTTTTCAAAGTGAAAAAATGGTTGCCCTGGGTTCTTAACTAATTTTCTCAGTTTTAAATAGCAAGAGAATGTGGACTTTAGACTAGGGCCTTTCTCCCACTACTCCTTTATGAATTACCACTCCACATCTGTCTTTTGTCTTCTCTGGTGTTTCTTCCTGATAGTGGAGGCAACAGTATCTTCTACCTGAATCCCATGGCTGCTCCCCGTCAGGGTGAGTCACTTGTCTGCACTCAGGTATTATGAAGGAAAACTCTGATATCACTGAGCAAGGGTAGTTACCCCTTATTGATAATTGTTTACAGGTCAGTTTAATAGCTAGAGAATAATAAGAAGAATGAAATAGATACATTTTAAAAAGCATAATGAGGAATGAATTGAATTAATGACTATCACCAGGACATTTATTAATTATGATTTAATATAATATGGCAATCACAATTAGATTGTGATGTATGTTTGCAGTGGCTTTAACAAATTACATTTGAAGATGTATTATGAGTACAATCTGGAAAATTTATTGCAATATAAATTGAATTTTTTCTTCTCTCCTTCCTTCTCTTCATCCCCCTTCCATTTATTAGGTCTGGAATAAGATATCTGAAGCACAGTGTCATATAAAAAGAAAGGAGTAGAAAGGTTACATACATTCTCATATTTGAAATAACCTACAAATTTGTTCATTTGTATCCATATGTGTTTGTAGATATAAAAGCGTTAAAAATATACATTGCTCAATAGATTTTCAAAGTATTCTATATGCAACATATATATGTCACAGAAAGTGAATTGTTAGTTGCTCAATCATGGCCAACTCTTTGCGACCCCATGGACTGTAGCCCGCCAGGCTCCTCTGTCCATGGAATTTTCCAGGCAAGAATATGGGAATGGGTAGCCATTCCCTTCTTCAGGGAATCTTCCTGACCCAGGGATCAAACCCAAGTTCTCCTGCATTGCTGGCAGGTTCTTTACTGTCTGAGCCACCAGGGAAGATATATATAAGTTGGTCAAAAACACAGAAAATTGTTATCGATCCTCTTTCTAATTTTCTCATTACAATCTGATGTAGTCTGAGGAAGTATTTGAGTACATAAGTCAGGCCTTGCTATAAGAGAGTAACTGAAAAAGGAGTGAGAACATGTGAAATGCGTTTTGTAGTCCTTTCATCAGATATTACAATGATGATAATAATGACCATGAATATTATAGTTATTATTTATAAAATGTTTTTCACATGCCTGGCACATACATCTCATCTAAAAGGTGTGAGGAGATATCTTACTGTGGTTTTAATTTGCAATTTCCTGATGATAAGTGATGTTGAGCACCTTTCCATGTATCTATTGGGTATTTGGATGTATTCTTTGGAAAAATGTCTATTTTGGTCCTTTCTCCTTTTTACATTTGGATTATTTGGGGTATTTGTGTTTTTTTTTTTTTTTTTTTTTTTTTGCTATTGAGTTGTGTGAATTCTTAATATATCTTATATATTAACTCCTTATCATATATGCATATGATTTCCAAATTATTTTCTCCCACTCAGTGGGTTGCATTTTCATTTTGTTGATGACTTCTTTGCCATGCAGAAACTTTTTAGTACAGTGTAGTCCCACTTATTTATTTTTGATTTCATTGTTTTTACTTTTGGTATTAGATTTAGAAAATCATAGTCAAGACCTATGTCACACAGCTTACCACTTATGTACTCTTCTAGGATTTTGATAGTTTCAGGTTTTATATTCAAATCTTTAATTCATTTTGAGTCAATTTTTGTGTATGATGTAAGATAAGGGTTGAGTTTCATTCTTTTCCATACGGCTGATCAATTTTTTCAACAACAATTATTGGAGACTGTCCTTTCCCATTGAATGTACTTGTCTCCTTTGTTGTAAATTAACTGACCATATATGAGCTCTGTATTATTCTTTTCCATTGATCTCTGTTTTTTCTACCATTGAATGTACTTGTCTCCTTTGATCAATTTTTTCAAATAATGAGACTGTTTTTAAATTACTTGTCTCCTATTGTTGTAACAATTAACTGACCATATATGAGCTCTGTATTATTCTTTTCCATTGATCTATATGTCTGTTTTTATACCACTACCATGCTATTTTAATTACTATAACTTTGTGACATAATTTGAAGTCAAGGAGTGTGTTGTCTCCAGCTTTGTTCTTTCTCAAGAACAGAGAGAGTATTCAGAGTGTTTTGTGACTCCATACAAATTTTAATATTATTTATCTGATTTCTTTCAAATAAGCTATTGGAACTTTGATAGGGATATCACTGAATCTTTGGATTTATTTGGATAGTATGTGCATTTTAACAATACGCTGCAAATAGATGTTCCAAATGACAACTGTTTATTTTCAAAAGTATGGCTTTAATAGAAACATAAGAAGTTAAAAGGGAAAAGAGAGCAATAGTAATATATGTGGACATAAAAGAGCAGAGATAAAAACTTACACATCTAAAATTACTTTCAGGTCACTTGACTAAGAGGCTTGACAAGATATGGTTGAATATCCAAAATGTAGTCTTCAGAGTTTTATTTGAAAAGAAAAGTTTACGAAGTTCTCAAGAAACCATAGTTAAACTTGTCAAAGTTCTATTTTTTTTCCTCTTCTCTATTCTCAAAGTCTATCCATAATGCTTTGACTCCAATCTCTCTGTCCAATAAAAGGAAGGATTTTGACCCTCTTTCTATTTAACGAATAATCTACATTAACTCCAAATGTGCATTTTAAAACTGACCTCTCTAAAGATGACTACTTTGAGTACTACTTTTCAATTGCTGTATGATACTACTTTTCAATTGCCTTATGATAATTCATGTATGAAATGACATTCAATTATTAAATATAATTCTTAGTCAACCATAATTGTTGACTAATTTGCATGTAGCTCACCCAATGTGCAAGATGATGATATTTGTTATTATGCTGTACTTCTTCTGAGAAACATTTTTAAAAATATGTTACAGTTTTCAACCAGGACACTCAAGCCCTGTCACCTTGATCATTAGTTTGAGGACCAAATGAGTAAGAACCTATTGATATTTTGTCTCCTCCATGATAGGCTCATTGTCTTATTTAATTTTTTTACAGGGTAGTATTTTAATTTTCAAATGGGCTTGCATTTGTCATTTCATTTGCATTTTAATTTATATTCATTTTTTTAAAGTGGGAAGCAAATCAACAACTTCGAGTTCCATTGATGTGATTGACAATATAGCAATATCCTGTTTTTATTTAGTGCCCATCTGTTTTCAGATTGTTAAGAATCAAATTAATTAAATCTTCCTATGATTCCTTAAATGTACATAAGGGACAAGTTGCCTTTGAGTTTTATTTAGAAAACTGCTTGATTTCATTTTCCTGCTCAAGGTTAAAGAGAAGTAGAGTGAGATGTGAACATAGAGAAACAGAGAGTCTGGTGTCTCTTACCAACAGAGATCAGTTATGGGGCACTCACCACTGAGTTAAAAAGTCAGAGGAAAAGCATTCAGGAGAGAATGATTATAATAACTATTTTTCATGAGAAATTAGAAATGGTTAATTTAGTTTAAAGAGAGAAATGTGGTAAATACGCATTTTGATTTACTTACTAGCATAATGTCCTACTTTCTGGGTTTCTATAACTATCTAAAAAGGCCAGGCCACTGCATACTTACCAATTCTGATACCCAGATGCATAATCCTATTTCCTCTGTAACAAAACTGTTTTCAATAATACATACAGAACAATCAGTAATAATCATCATTTTCTTTATTGAGCTTTAGTTTAGAAATAATTGACATTTAAAGGAAGATGCATGTATTGCCTGGACCAATATCCTTTTCCTGGTTGTGATAGTGTACAATTTTGTAAGATGTTATCACTGGGGGGACTTGGTGAAGGATGCATGGGATCTCTCTGTATTATTTTTTATGGCATATGAATTTACAATTATCTAAATAAATTGCTTAATTAAAAAATCAATTAGTCACTATAAATATATCACATGACATTAACACTAATTTCATTTCTCTTTATTTCCCTCTAGTTCATATAATATGTCCATATTATATCTTCACATAGTTGCCATCACTGTATACAATTTTATACTGTTTACTGTGTTTAACAATCAACAACCTCTTTCCCTATAACATCTTTTTTATAATTATTGCCCTTATGACTGCACAGTCAAGTTGATAGACTATATCTATGTTTTTGGAAATCAAATGTCCACTTTTCATGTCACTAAGACAATCTTTAGTTAATAATGAGGCATCAATGTTAATTAATTATGACAAATCTACTATACTAATGTAAGACATCAATAATAAGATGGATTGTGTTTAAGGTATTCAGGAACTCTACAATCTTTGAAATCTTTCTGTAAACATAAAACCACTCTAAAACAAAGTTTAGTTAACAAAGAAGATGAAATTTCACGTTAATGATATTATCAAAATCCAATAATATGTTTCATGAATAATAAAAGTTTTCACTTATCAAACAAAGATAATACATCCCAAAGTTCACACTGTTTCACTGCCTTAAGTTTTAAACACACAAAAAAATTTTAAGTGGTCGCATATAACAATACAATTAAAGTAACTCACATCCTATTTCACTGTCTTTTGTAGCCTTTTTTCAAAGACAAGAATATGTATTACCACTGGATGCAGGGACAAAATCTGAAGGAGGCTTAAATAATTTCAAATCTCTACTAGTTTACAATCTTAAGGAAACTCAAGTAGTTATTTCTCTTTTTTGAGTCATGGACCAGCTATAACTTGGAGATCTCAGAATCACCTTATAGGTAGAATACTATATTTATTAAAGGAGAAATATTTAAAATAATAAATATATATACATACAATACTTAATGGCAACCACAATGATTGTTTAGAATTTATACTAAAATAATTTTTAGAGAGAGATGCATTTTATTACTGAAATTGTTTCATATTCCTGGTGTGTGAGTATCATGGAAAGCAAATTAACTTGCACTTGTGTATATTTTTGTTTTTTATTTCTAAGCACCCCTCCTTACCTGCACCTTGGGTATGCTGCTCCTTCACCCATTGAGACAGACATAATTTTAGATACTGGAATTATAGCAATTTCCTTCCCTCATCGTGCTTACAGTTAAGTGGAAAATTCAGATGATAAATAAGTAACTAATTAAACAAAGGAGGTAATTTCACATGATGAAAAGTGGTCGATGTAATTTACTGTCACCAGAATATCAACAGTGTACCAGGCACTGTGCCTCCTTCTTTGTAGTAGAAGATGCAAGATGCAGGGGTTTTTCTCTCACCCTACAGAGGATAGTCCAGGATACCTCTGGCCATCAGGACCTTAAAAACTTTACTGAACTCATAGCTTTGTGTACCTTCCAAGCATTTATCTCCCATTCTCTGGAGTGACTGTATCTTCCCAGGTCTGCCAGTGTTATCAGTGTAATAGCCAGCTCTTGTTTGCTGTGTCCAATCAGAACGGTGCCATTAAAGTAATGGATCACTGTGATATTTGAAGGAATGACCAGGATGTCCAAATCAGACTGTATTATGAGAAAAGAAAGAGAGTTAATGTTTCCTTGAAGTAAAACCGTAAATGAATATTTTTGTCATATGAATGTCAACTGTTTTGGATCCTCCTATTAGACTGGATTAGAAGTTCAAGGGCTTTTTTGGTGGCTCAGATGGTAAAGAATCTGCCTGCAAAGCAGGGGACGTGGGTTTGGTCCCTGAGTTGGGAAGATCCCCTGGAGGAGGGCATGGCAACCCACTACAGCATTTTTGCCTGAAGAATTCCCAGGGACAGAGGAACCTGGGGTCACAAACATTTGGACATGACTGATTGACTAAGCACACATAGGTAAGAAAGAGAGGCATTACAAGGATAGCCATGGTCAGTATCAGTATCAGTTCAGTTACTCAGTCATGTCCAACTCTTTGCAACCCCATGAACCGCAGCACGCCAGGCGTCCCTGTCCATCACCAGCTCCTGGAGTCTACTCTCAAATTCATGTCCATTGAGTTGGTGATGCCATCCAACCATCTCATCCTCTGTCGTCCCCTTCTCCTCCCCCCTTCAATCTTTCCCAGCATCAGGGTCTTTTCGAATGAGTCAGTTCTTCGCATCAGGTGGCCAAAGTATTGGAGTTACAGCTTCAATATCAGTCCTTCCAATGAACACTCAGGACTGATCTCCTTTAGGATTGACTGGTTGGATTTCCTTGCAGCCCAAGGGACTCTCGAAAGTCTTCTCCAACACCACAGTTAAAAAGCATCTATTCTTTGGCACTCAGCTTTCTTTATAGTCCAATTCTTACATCCATACATGACTACTGGAAAAGCCATAGCCTTGACTAGATGGACCTTTGTTGGCAAAGTAATATCTCTGCTTTTTAATATTCTGTCTAGGTTGGTCATAACTTTTCTTTTTGAGCTTGAAATACCTACTAAAACAACTCAAAATGGTTAAGGAGAAATCAATTAAAACTAAAACAAAGGTAAAAATGCTCTTAACTTATTACTAATTGCATTATTAAAAGTCATAAAGATAATCTGAAAAATTACATGGATATGTATATGTTCTGAATGGAGAATTCCAATATTACAACTATAAGAATTTTTCTCAAACTGCACATTCTAATTCAAATTTATATTCCAATATGGCATTTTTATAATTTGAAAAAATTGTTTTGAAATATATCTGAAAAATAAATCAACAAAAATAGCATATTGAAAATAAAAATAATGAGATGGACATTTCTATTCTTATGTATCATTAAATGCCATAAAGTCACAATTACTTAAAAAGTATGGTCTTATTACTTACACAGATATACAGAGTAATGCATGAGAATGTATAGTCAAAAACCAGTGTCAATCATTTCTCATTTTAACTTTTAGTAATGACAATATTCCAAATCAGTGGGGAATACATAACATCAATAAGTTGTGCCATGAAGCACAAAACTGTGGGCTTAAGAACAAATATTATTCGATTGTTGATGTATCTAAAATGACCAACATGCTAATATTATAATTAATACCCTTATTCTAGGGATATCTTATTTGCAAAAAACTGAGTATGTTCCTGGAATGTGAGCCTGTCAGATTTAAAATGAGGACAATCCAAGGAAAATAGAGATAATTTGATCATCTTAAATGATGCCAAACTAGAATACTGGAGGTCATGATATAAAGAACTGATGGTCTAGTTTCTGGGACTATCAATAGATATCTACACAACTCCCTTTAAGAGAGCTGGGGTCAGAGGGTGAGTACTCAGTTAAATCATACAGGGCCGAGGGATGAGCAAAGAATGGTGGAGTTTGTTTCAAGTGTGAATGACCCCAGCGGGGTTTTTCTGACTAGAGGGGGTAGAGGTGACTTATATGCTTCCATATCGTATAAAGAATTTTTCCAGCTGTCACAGAGGGAATAGAGATGCCTCCTTTTTCCTAGACAACAGATTGGGAGGAACTGCACCAAAACATTTCTGTGGCTATTTTTGAGTGGTGAGAGGTGTTTTGTTTTGTTTTTTAATATTACTTTTTCAGTTAAATGTACTGATATTCATTACTACTTTAACAAAATGATTATTTTTATTTAAAAAATAAGCTTTGTAATATGACCCGAAGAAAGAAAAATATGATGAAAGAATACATTTCATTTAATTAAATCTAAAATTAATACACTATGACTTTTTAGTCAGAGTTTATCATTCACTTACGCCAACTGAAAAAAGTAAACATCTTTCTTTATATACTCTTTTCTTTCCCCTAGAAGCCAAACTCCAGTCTTTGACCTGGAATTCAGAGTCTATTCACCTGAACATAATGAAAAAGGACAATTTGGACTTAAGAACAACAAAAAATCAATTTGCCTATATCACCAAGGAAATGGTTGCTGTATAGTTTTACTTTGAAGATTTTGAAATGTATTAGAAATGCAGAGCTTAAATTGATATAGAGCTGGACAGATAACAAATTCAACTCTTCTCTTCCATGGAATCCACAAAGCTTTAATACAGCTAATAAAAGTAAAAATAACACAGAATCTTTTCCCTAAGCATAAGCATGGTAGTGCATGTTTGTACGCTCAGTAGAGTCTGACTCTGCAAACCCATTGGCTGTAGCCACAAGGTTCCTCTGTCCATGGAATTTTCCAGGCAAGAATACTGGAGTGGGTTGCCATTTCCCACTCAAGGAGATCTTCCAGATGCAGGGATCTAATCAGAGTCTTTTGCATCTCCTGCATTGGCAGGTGAATTATTTACCACCACTGTGCCACCTGGGAATTCCTAAGTGAAACAGTACAACCCTTTTATTCAATTATTGCTGGTATCTTAGGCAGATTTATAAAGACTATAACAGACAAAATATTTGAAGGCAATATCATTAAACATTTAATCACATGTTAATAACACTTTCTAGGATTTAGCATTGGAATGTCAATAGACATAATTTTATACACACACACACACACACACACACAACACCCCTAATTCATGAAAGTTACTACATTGAAAAACTTCAGTAAAAATGAACCATAAGTGTTTTGAATGTTAATGACCACTAAACTTTTCTCTTATTCTTATTCTTGGATAATGATAGTTTCAGGGATATCACTTGAAACTATGAAAGATAATGACTAAGTAATCACTTGTTTTTCTGCACACCCATGTCATTACAAACTAGTGAAGCCTTCCTCAAATTGTCAGCATCCGGTCCCATTGATCTCTTAGTAAATTTTTTCTAAATGCAGTAAGTTACAATGTGCAGTTAATGCTGGTGGCTGCAAATAGACTGCCTACAGGTCTGTTTTTATAAAGAAAATTTTCAATTAGTGAAAGCCATAGGCATCAGCTTTCAAAAAGAGGAAAAAGAAATTCCTTATAAATCTTTTATCTTTTCTGCTGCATCATCTTTTTCATGAAAGAGTTACACTGCTTCTGTTCAGAAAGCTTCTAGAAAATAATTTAGTTTTCAAGCCAGCAAGATTAAAGACTTGTAATCTTTATTCGAATAATTAAGCAGCAATAAAATGTTAAATTTAGATCATGTTTTTAAAAGATTCACTAGATTTAAAATTAGCCAAGGAGTAATAAAAATAAGTGAAAAAACTTACTTCATTCACTGTTTTTGAATAGGTAGTATTTTATAGATTGGTTTCACATGATCATTCCTTAGTGAACTTTCTCTTTCTCTGTCTTGTCATCACTTTATGGAACTACTGGTGCTTTTAGAGGTTTCCTTGACTCATGAAATCTCCTTTCAAAATTACTTTCAACCTTTGTTCTCTTCCTGATGGGGAACAACTTTGTAACAGAAGAGAAGGGAGACTCTGGATCTCTTTACTGTTTCCATTAGTCATGTTTTTCCATGTACTCTTATGTTTTCCTTCTCACTTCATTAAAGGAAACAAAGTTGGTTCATGTCATGCACAGAATGTGGACTTTTAGAAGTTGCACACATAGATATAGGTCTTGAGGACGCTCATGACAGAAAAATAATCTGTTACGAAATATATCCCTGCCAAGGTATCAACAAAACAAGATATCAGTAAAACATGGGCATAATCTGGAAATAAGAATGAAGAAAATTTCTTGGAACACTTTGACCAGAGTTGTAAATTTTTAGCATAGAGCAATTGCACAAAACAAACACTCTGTATGGGCTGTTGAGCTTAATAGTTAGAGGACTTTACTCTCTAGTAGATAATAGATCTATTAAGCCATTTCTTTATTAAATAAATATCTTCTTACTAAAAGAAAAAAGTAGTATTTAGCTCTTGCCATTACAGGGCTGAATAATAAACTTCATCCCACTGGTCTCCAAACAGTAGCTTTGTCCCTCAGTCTTAAATCTTTCATATGGAGGAAAGTATGGTAGGGTAGATCTAGAACACTCATTAAGTACAGGGATTCCTGGGGAAACAAGAAATGAATGTTTACTAAAGTCTGATTGCTGATTAGATAGTTTTACTTTTTTACCTCAAATATGAGAGACTTTGTAAGTGCAAATAATTAACTTTCAATAATGGGTAAGAAAGTATTCCCTCAGTAATATGTTGCGTGTGTGTGTGTGTGTGTGTGTGTGTGTGTGTGTGAGTAGCTCAAGTAATAGAAAAGACTTCAAAAAAAGAAACTTAAAAAGTTGGTTATGTAACAAAACAGTCCTTTTAATTCCAGTGATTCACTTTGACTGCTTACAACTTATGCTGAACTCTGTAGGATAATAACAATTATGCATTACTTAAACTTAAGATTTGCTTTGTTTTAAGTTTTACTTTATTTAAATAGTAATCACTGGTATAGGCTCAATATTCTTGCTTTGTCTTTCTGTAATATAATCTATTCATACACTATGAAAAATTATAGAAAACATTGGTTTGGAAAATTTCTATGAAAAGAAATTTCTATGAAAGAAAAAGCCTATTTAATTTTTAGGGAAAAAAGTAAACTATGATTTAAGGCTCTGAAATTGCTATCCATGTTTCACCTATTCAAACAAACACATCCTAGATAACTATTGTTACATGACACACACAGGAGACAGAAAAGAAAGTTTCTCTGAAATTAAAATTAGTGACAAACTACTAACTGAAAGATGGACCTTTAGGCCTAGCCAACATTTCCCAATATGTATTCTTCAGAAGACAGTCTGGTAAAATGCTACCAAAAGCATTCTGTGCTAAAATATGTGAGGGGAATTTCACTCCCAACACAGCTAAATATGTTCATATTAATATGCTAATCTGCATGTCAAGACAGAGACATTACATGCAGCATTTCCCAAACTGACTTAAATGTGGTAGTTTTTTTCTACTGTAAAACACTCTTGCATGTGCTGTGGAACAAAATTTGGGGAATTTTTTTTAGGTAATAATAGATAATGCAGGAGTTAAAATGTAAGATCGTAATTTGCTTTATTTTTTAATACCTTTTCAATAGTATATCTGAATTAATTTTTTTTTTTGGTCTAATGGTGTTGTTTACCTCAGTAACTTTTCAAGGCCTTTGGTTCAAGTTAATGTTTAAAGGGGAAAAAAGAGATTAAATATGATTTACTAATTGTGTAAGCCCCAAAATGATGGTCTTCATTCAACTGTCAGGTCCCTGCTTTGCCACATCAAAAATATTATTGCATTTAATAATAGATCACTTCAAATCAAAACTATTTTAATGTTCATATTGCTGAGGGGTCACCATATTAATACTTAATTTAGTGCAGATACAGCCTAGAACTTGTGGGTTCAAGGCATCCTCCTGCCTTCCATAGGTGACCCATGGGTGGGAGCCATCTCCCCTGGCTTATTTAATATTTTTAATCTGTGTTTACTAATTTTCAGTAATTCTCTATTCTACATTTAATAGTACTCAGTAATTCCCTATTCTAGAGAGCATATGCTAATTTTTTCTGTAGTTTGCTGAGCCTTTAACATGTGGAAAATGTTTACCTGGTGGTATAAAAAAAAGTAATATTGTATTTTCCCTCTGCATAGGAAAACTTAATAAATTCAAGCCTTTCCAGTATTTTATGAATTAATCAAATCTTATAATCTATCAAATATATTTTCTGATAATGTTAGCTATTTATTCATCTCAAGTATAAAAATATAAAATTATTATTCTTCTGATTTTAGAATCTAGCCTCTAGACCTCATATTTGCTCTGCTCATCTTTAGAATAGAGTAAATACTTTATTCACCTTTAAAATCTATGGCCCTATGGGAAGCCATTAAAAAAGTAATTATTTTGTTGATAAAATTAAAAAAAAACTTTTTGCAAACAACTGCACAAATTCTCATAAAATGCTTGCATTTTGAAAGCACTTTTGACAGAGTTCCACATCAGCAGTAAATGGCAGGGTGATAGGTGTGGGAGTCTTGGAAAAGTGGAAAATTGGCTTAATAAATTAGAGATTGAAAGCAAGAAACCAAAAAACCCAGAGTTCTAGATGGATGACACTGCATTGGCAGGAAAGGTGGATATGTGGAGACTGACAGCCAGAAGTAAACAGATTTAGATCATTCTAAGTCCAACAGACAAAAAAGAAGAGAGAGAGAGAAAGGGAAACTAGTCAAGACTAGTTTTAAATTAGAACTGTGTCCCAATAACTGTTGGCATTCCTGTTGCCCACCATTTCTTTGTATTCTGGGTATACCAATGACTGATGAAATGAACTCCAGGCCAATATTTGGTGGGCAAGGTCCCAAGCCAGTAGCAATGTTCCTTTTTAAACCATAAAATGCACTTGGATTTCTTTAGTTACCAAGTAAAGAAGAATAGAGAAGAAACACTTAGTTGGCACAAAGTGGCTTCATTTAGAAAACACAGATGATTTTTCTGCCAAAAACTTGTCCTGTTTGAGTTGGGGTCTTTTGATAAGGAGGAAAGTAAAAAAGAGCCATTTTCTTTTTTGGTAACAATATTAGTTTATGTGCTTTTGCAGAACTATTTTCTCAGCAATCTGGCACATACTATATTTTTATGAAATTAGATGATGCAGTACATTGGTTTTTTAACACAGATAGAGTGAAGAAGAACTGAAGAACCTCTTGATGAAAGTGAAAGGGGAGAGTGAAAAAGTTGGCTTAAAGCTCAACATTCAGAAAACTAAGATTATGGCATCTTGTCCCATCACTTCATGGGAAATATATGGGGAAACGGTGTCAGACTTTATTTTTTTGAGCTCCAAAATCACTGCTAATGGTGATTGTAGCCATGAAATTAAAAGACGCTTACTCCTTGGAAGGAAGATTATGACCAAGCTAGATAGCATATTGAAAAGCAGAGACATTACACTGCCAATAAAGGTCCGTCTAGTCAAGGCTATGGTTTTTACAGTAGTCATGTATGGATGTGAGAGTTGGACAGTGAAGAAAGCTGAGCACTGAAGAACTGATGCTTTTGAACTGTGGTGTTGGAGAAGACTCTTGAGAGTCCCTTGGACTGCAAGGAGATCCAGCCAGTCCATTCTAAAGGAGATCATTCCTGGGTGTTCACTAGAAGGACTGATGTTGAAGCTGAAACTCTAATACTTTGGCCACCTCATGTGAAGAGTTGACTCATTGGAAAAGACCCTAATGCTGGGAAGGATTAGGGGCAGGAGGAGAAAGGGCCGACAGAGGATGAGATGGCTTGATGGCATCACCGACTCGATGGACATGAGTTTGGGTAAATTCCAGGAGCTGGTGATGGACAGAGAGGCCTGGCGTGCTGCGATTCATGGGGTCGCAAAGAGTCGGACACGACTGAGCGACTGAACTGAACTGAACTGAACTGAATGTCTGCTATAATTTACTTTTTATGCAATGTCTGAAGGCTGGGTTCTAAACTTTTGGAAATGTAGTATGCCTCTATCAAGAAATATATGACATACAGATTTACTAAGTATACCAAGACGGTGGCAAAGGCTAACCGCATTTAAAATATATAAAAATTTAAGTATTTAACCATATATACAAAAATTCATCTGTTTTGAAGCTATTCTCAAACTGTTGCTAAATATTCATCATCTTTGCTCTCAGTACATACTTTCAAAATGGGCATTGCAAAAAAAAGTATGACACCTATGCTTCAGTCATTTTATAAAGCTAATGAAGATATCAGGCTTCCCAGGTGATGCTAGCGGTAAAGAACTCGCCTGCCAATGCAGGAGACACAGGAGACCTTGGTTTGATCCCTGTGTTGGGAAGATCCCCTGGAGAAACGCATGGCAATCCACGCCAGTATTCTTGCCTGGAGAATCCCATGGACACAGGAGCCTGGCAGCTATAGTCCATGGGGTTGCAAAGAGTCGGACATGAGTGGGCGACTTAGCATGCACGCACACACTGGACTTCCCTGGTGGCTCAAACGGTAAAGCGTCTGCCTACAAAGATTGCGGGCAAGAGGAGAAGGAGACGGCAGAGTATGAGATGGCTGGATGGCATCACCGACTTGATGGACAAGAGTTTGGGTAAACTCCGGGAGTTGGTGATGGACAGGGAGGCCTGGCGTGCTGTGATTTATGGGGTCACAAAGAGTCGGACACAACTGAGCGACTGAACTGAACTGAACTGACAATGCGGGAGACCTGGGTTCAATCCTTAGCTCGGGAAGATCCCCTGGAGAAGGAAATGGCAACCCACCACAGTGTTCTTGCCTGGAAAATCCTGTGGATGGAGGAGCCTGGTAGACTTACAGTTCATGGGATCGCAAAAAGTCGGACACGATTGAGCAACTTCACTTTCACACACTGTAATGAAGATATCAGGAGAAGGCAATGGCACCCCACTCCAGTACTCTTGCCTGGAAAATCCCACGGACGGAGGAGCCTGGTAGGCTGCAGACCATGGGGTCGCTAAAAGTCATACACGACTGAGCAACTTCACCTTCCCTTTTCACTTTCATACATTGGAGAAGGAAATGGCAACCCACTCCAGTGTTCTTGCCTGGAGAATCCCAGGGATGGGGGAGCCTGGTGGGTTGCCATCTATGCGGTCGCACAGAGTCGGACACGACTGAAGCGATTTAGCAGCAGCAGCAGCAGTGAAGATACCATACAACAAAATTTTTGCTTTGTCTCTAGCCTTTCCCAAATGCTTATAAGCCATGACTTCATGCTTTGAAAAAGTAAACTGAGTCCAGAAACATTTTCATTAAAATTGGAAAATATTCCTCAATCTTATAATTGTCCTAATTGTCATTTATATTTGATATATCTTTGCTACTAAGTCATTTCTTCATAATTTCAAACACCCAGATGACAACTAGAATAAAATCAACTTTAAAGAAGCATATATTTGGTCTGTTTCTTTAGAAATATCCAGATATTGACAGAATCTATTGAATGTGAGGGGGCTGATGAATATGGTACATTTCCTCTGATCCTAAAGTATTTTTTAAATATGTTAACTAACTTTATTCAGGAGTCATGTGATCATAAACCATGTTCATTTTATCTAATAATTTTCCAATAAGAAAACATTTCTCTTTCTTAGCCATAATACTTTCATTTAGTGGGTGCCAGTTAAGAACCAACAATGTGATAGGTGCTTTTATGTGCAACACCTTACTTAACTCTTAACAATTACCCTGGAAAATGAGTAGCCTTATTTTATAGACAGGAACAGTGAGAATGTTTGTGTCATTTATCAAGTTAGCTGCAGAATGAAAGTTTAAAGCTGATGTTGAATGATTTAGAAGTTCATATTCTAAACTATACTGCCTTACCCATGTCTCTTGTGTCCCTTGCTTTGGCGGGCAGATTGTTTACCACTGCACCACCTGGGAAGTCCTTAACTGCCTTAAAAGTTCATGTAAAATGTTAGCAAAGAAACAGGCTTCTTATGGTACCGTATTGTTGCATGGTAATTAGCTGAACAGTAGTCAAGTTTTACTACATGTTTCTTTGATTTACCCTTCTCTTTCTTTCCCTGATCTCTGCTTGATCTAGTCAATATTTAGTACATTTAATATTTAAGAGTCATCTAATTTTACTTTGTTATCAGTGTTGGTTCATTTGGACTTTACAAACCTCATTGAGATGAATGTTATAACACTGTAGAATAACATCTGTATATAAAAATTATACATTTATTCTATGGATAATTACAAACAATGATCCACAAGTGTCAGATAGTTTGCTTTTGATATTAACTTTCAATCCTTGTAACTAAGGATATATCAAAAAAAAAAGACACTAAAACCCAAACCCAAACCATTTTTGTTTAGACTCTGAAGTCAAAAGTTTTATGATTTGTATACTGCTCATCCTACACTTTGTAAGCACTCTGATCTTATCTATACTATGATGATAACTTTAAGTGTCAGTGTTAACCCAAAAGAATTATATATTTCTTGAATTCTGATTGTCCAAAGTTCTTCATTTTCTTATTAGTTTTTTTTTCCTCTCCCAATAGACTATGCAAAAATAGCTATCAAGAGCTGTTAATTCAATATGACTGTCTTTTCTCTATTTGAGTGGCCCTGTGGTTCCCTAAGTCTCTCTGGTTCATCTATTGCTTTGCCTGTGGAGATCATGGAAGGCTAATTTTAGGATAATTTAGGACCTGCTGGAAATAAATACTTCTTACTTACACCTGATCCAAAAATAGCTTCCATATTATGTAGAAGTAGCAAATCCATCCAAGATTCCTTTCTGAAACTTTACACTCTCTGATGGTACTAGTAAGTAGAGTTTTATTCACTAAATTTAGTCTTTTCTTTAATTAGCATCTTATACACTCTAATTGTTTAGATTTTTGTGGCATCCCAGGGAATTTCTGAGGTTCATTCAGAATGTTTACCATGGCTCTAACATCAATCCATTGAAGGTGCCAGACTGTGTTTAGCCTTAGGTGGTAGATCAGATATAAACCCTTCAGAGCCTTCTTGACAGTTCAATTTATTTCAAAGCGGTCAGAAATATGGATCCTACAATCATACAAAAAAATGTCTTTCTTTTCAGCTTTTTTAAAGTCTTCAATGTTTTTGTGGAAACTTCTAGATATGGTGATGAAAGTAGAAGTAAAAATCAAAGAGAAATGAGAGTTCCAGGTGAAACTACCCTCAAGTCTCTCCTGAAGAGGCCACAGACTGCAAGGAATCCTAACTCAAGGTTATAAACAGGGAGACTTAAGCAGAGCTTCACTGGCCTTGTTTCTAATTACTCCTGCAACCTGCCAGCTTTACCAGTGCATGGTTGATTTACAGATATGGATGAAAGCCAATTGGCCCACAGTCAATCTACACAAGAAAAAGGTGATATTGCAGTTTAGAGAGAGGCAGTTGTGATTTAGGAAGCTCTGAGGAGAATTGTTTGCCCTTATCGACAGAGGTTCTTAATCCTGAGATGTTACTAAATCATTATTGCCTAGAGTCAGATTTAAGAAAATTTTAACTGTGTGCTATTGGACAACCCTGAATTGAAGATAGGACCATCAATGACAGTTATATTAAATCATTAAACCATGATGACATGACCATAGGAGCCAATTCATTAATCTTTTAGGAAGTGAATAAATCTAACAAGAAGAATGTTAATTAAATCATTTCAAAAGAGAGAATAAGAAATTTGAAATGAAGCCTGGAGAAGATTTTTTCCCTTTAATAATAAGCAACCAATATTTATTGGGCATCTACTAGGAACCGGATTTTAATATTGAGCAAATAGGTATTGACTGCATTCTCAGAGAGCTTATGGTCTAAACCTCTGCTACCAAATAGAAATTGCTGTCGCAATGGAAATGTTTATTAATTACACTGTCCCGTACAGTAGCAATGAATCATATGTGCTTACTGACAAAAGTTCTCTTCTTGACCAAGCTGTACTCACCGTCCCCTAAACTTTTCAAAGTCCTCAGCTTATAAACCTCCATGTTCGTCTCTGAATTATCTGTGAGTATGCTCAGTTGCTCAGTCATGTCTGACTCTTTGAGACCCATGGACTGTAGCTTGCCAGGCTCCTTTGTCCATGGAATTTTCCAGGCAAGAATACTAGAATGAGTTAGCATTTCTTACTCCAGAGCATCTTCCCAACCCAGGGATTGAACCCGCATTTCTTGCATCTCTTGCATCAGCAGGAGGATTATTTACCATTGCACCACTTAGGGAGCCCTCAGTATTGTTGAATTTTAGCAAAACCCTACTAAATTTGTAAGCTATAGTTCCCCACTTTCTATATCATCCTCAATATCTAATTGGATTTTGAATCCTTTGGGTTACATTTGATCACCTTGAGCTACCTTTGCAAAATAGTTGTCTGAGGAGGCCTTACAAAAAGCTGAGAAAAGTCCAATCTTTGCCAACATCAGGGTCTTTTCAAATGAGTCAGTTCACATCAGGTGACCAAAGTATTAGAGTTTCAGCTTCAACATCAGTCCTTCTAAGGAACACCCAGGACTGAACTCCTTTAGGATGGACTGGTTGGATCTCCTTGCAGTCCAACGGACTCTCAAGAGTCTTCTCCAACTCCACAGTTCAAAAGTATCAATTCTTTGGCACGCAGCTTTGTAGCCCAACTCTCACATCCATACATGACTACTGGAAAAACCATAGCCTTGACTAGAAAGACACTGGTTGGTGAAGTAATGTCTTTGCTTTTTAATATGCCGTTTAGGTTGGTCATAACTTTCCTTCCAAGGAGTAAACATCTTTTAATTTTATGGCTGCAGTCACCATCTGCAGTGGTTTTTCAGCCCCCCAAAATAAAGTCTGCTATGGTTTCCCCATCTGTTTGCCATGAAGTTATGGAACTGGATGCCATGATCTTAGTTTTCTGAATGTTGAGCTTTAAGCCAACTTTTTCACTCTCCTCTTTCACTTTCATCAAGAGGCTCTTTAGTTCTTCTTCACTTTCTGCCATAAGGGTGGTGTCATCTGCATATCTGAGGTTATTGATATTTCTCCCGGCAATCTTGATTCCAGCTTGTGCTTCTTCCAGCTCAGCATTTCTCATGATGACTCTGCATATAAGTTAAATAAGCACAGTGACAATATACAGCCTTGACACACTTCTTTTCCTATTTGGAAACAGTCTGTTGTTCCATGTCCAGTTCTAGCTGTTGCTTCTTGACCTGCATACAGATTTCTCAAGAGGCAGGTCAGGTAGTCTGGTATTCCCATCTTTTTCAGAATTTTCCAGTTTATTGTGATCCACAAAGTCAAAGGCTTTGGCATAGTCGATAAAGCAGAAATAGATGTTTTTCTGGAACTCTCTTGCTTTTTCGATGATCCAGGGGATGTTGGCAATTTGATCACTCGTTCCTCTGCCTTTTCTAAATCCAGCTTGAACATCTGGAAGTTCACGGTTCATGCACTGTTGAAGCCTGGCTTGGAGAATTTTGAGCATTACTTTGCTAGTGCGTGAGATGAGTGCAATTGTGTGATAGTTTGAGCATTCTTTGGCATTCCCTTTCTGTGGGATTGGAATGAAAACTGATCTTTCCAGTCCCATGACCATTGCTGAGTTTTCCAAATTTGCTGGCATATTGAGTGCAGCACTTTCACGGCATCATCTTTCAGGATTTGAAACAGTTCAACTGGAATTCTATCACCTCCACTAGTTTTGTTCATAGTGATGCTTCCTAAGACCCACTTGAGTTTGCATTCCAGGATGTCTGACTTTAGGCGAGTGATCACACCGTGAAATTATCTGGGTCATGAAAATCTTTTTTGCACAGTTCTTCTGTGTATTCTTGCCACCTCTTCTTAGTATCTTCTTCTTCTGTTAGGTCCATATACCACTTCTGTCCTTTATTGAACACATGTTTGCATGAAATGTTCCCTTGGTATCTCTAATTTTCTTGAAGAGAACTCTAGTCTTTCCCATTCTATTGTTTTTCTCTAATTCTTTCCATTGATCACTGAGGAAGGCTTTCTTATCTCTCCTTGCTATTCTTTGGAATTCTGTATTCAAATGGGTATATCTTTCCTTTTCTCCTTTGCTTTTCACTTCCCTTCTTTTTATAGCTATTTGTAAGGCCTCGTCAGATAGCTATTTTGCTTTTTTGCATTTCTTTTTATTGGAGATGGTCTTGATCCTTGTGTCCTGTACAATGTCACAAACCTCCATCCATAGTTATTTATTGATTTATGTTTTAGTGTTTCTTTTTTGTCTCTAGGTCAGTCTCAGAAATACTCAATTTTATGGTATTGATTTACTCTGATTCATTTACTCTCAAGTTAGAACCCATAAAGTGCCTAATCTAGGGTAAATTCATATATGTGTGATATTTCTATATCTTTTTCTCTCCTCACTTCTCCTTAGACTTCCAGTCAAATTTCAAATTCCTTCAAATTATATAGTTTAGATATGCTAATCAAAGAAATTTACAGACAAGTAACACAATTTTTTAAGAAACACGTGTTAACCTAAATATATCTTAGGTTATTTAAATATATAAAAGCAAATTCTTCCTGTTAAATTTCTAGAAGAGAAAGTAAACAAACCAAACTATCCAAAGAACCCTCCTGCCAATATTCCCATTTTCCCTCCACTTTTCCCTTTCCTCTCCTTTAATAGCAAGGGTAGCACTATTTTGCATCAGCTGGGGCAATAGTGACCAGTGCCCAGTTATTCCTCATGTACCAATAATCCAACAGCAGGAACACATAGCCAACATAAGAAATACTTCTGTCACCTCTCTAATCTATTTTGCAAGATGCAAATGTTTGGTGAAAGCTCTTCTCAGTGAGTTGCAATAAGAAAGTCAATGTAAGACTTGGGGGTCATGTTAAAACTCACATTCCTTGAGATTCAGTTGGTTTTATCAGAACCAATAAGATTCTTGGAAAAAGAAGTCTGAAAGAGCTCGGGAATCATATGGTCAAACAGCAAATTAACCATTTGTTACATAATTTATAATTACAAAAGGATTATACAAAATTACAAAAGAATTACAAAAAATCTTGTTATTTGTCATTTTATAAGTGTAATTTTGAGTGAAGATTTTAAAAAAAAATACTAAAGTAGTTTGTGTGTGTGTGTATTTCTATATGTGTATGTGTAACATGATGCTTCCCTGCTGGCTCAGACAGTAAAGAATCTGCCTGCAATGAATGCAGGAGACCAGGGTTTGATTCCTGGGTTGGGAAGATCTCCTTAAGAAGGGAATGACTACCCACTCAGGTATTCTTGCCTGGAGAATTCCATGGAGAGAGGAGCGTGGCTGACTACAGTCCATGGGGTCGCAAAGAGTCAGACACGACTGAAGGACTAACACTGGGGGCTTCCTAGGTGGTGCTAGTGGTAAGAACCTGACTGCCAATGCAGGAGACTTAAAGACCCAGGTTCAGTCCCTGCGTTGGGAAGATCCCCTGGAGGCTCAGTTATGTCTGACTCTTTGAGACCCTCTGGACTGTAGTCCACCATGCTTCTCTGTCCATGGAATTTTTCAGGCAAGAATACTGGAATGAGTTGCCATTTTCTTCTGCAGGGGATCTTCCTGACCCAGGGATAAAACTCACATCTCCTGTGTCTCCTGCATTGGGAGGCAGATTTTTTACCACTGAGCCACCTGGGAAGCCCATTTTCTATATACATATGGTATATGTACATATGTCTGTATACATATACAAAGCCATATATCTATATGCATTCGTATATACATACCTGTCTACTTAAATATATGTATATGTAATATATTACATATAAGTTGGTGTGCTTAGGTTTAGTTACATATAAACCTACAATAGTTTTTACTGAGTGACAAACTACTCAGAAAACTAAGTGGCCTAAAACAATTACCTGTTTATATAATTTATGACTGCATTTTGGCAATGTGTGCTGGGTTCAGGTGGACGTTTTTTTATCTCTGCTGGGCTTGCTCCTAATTCTGCAGTCAGTGCTGGTCAGCAGAGAGATAGCTCGTTGTTGGCTAGGGTGCACACACTCTTTCCATGTAGGCTCTCATCCTCTGAGAGGGCTATTTAGAGCAAGAGGAAGTATGCAAGGTCTCTTCAATCCCAAATTTAAAATTTGAACAACCTTGCTTCTCCCATCCCTATTTGTCTGGGAAGTCAATAAGTTAGTTCAAATACAAGGAGCTGTGAAATACATTGAAAAGCAAAGGATCTGTGTCCATTTTTTTTTTAATCTATTTTATATACTTTAAAGAGAAAATCTTCTCTGCTGGTAACTCCTTAAAATTTTCATGTGTTCAATACCCAGTTTATAGCTGTTTCTGTCCTCTCTTGCCACTCCTCATATAAGTCAGATTCTGGTCATCAGTTCTGCGGGGAATTACCATGTCTATGTGAATCTCTCAGTATCACACATTACAGAATGCAAATGTGCCAGCCAGCCACTGCCTCCTCCAGGAAACTTCCATCATTTTCTGTGTCAGTTTTTAACCATTATATACTTAATACACTGTTTACAATTGTCTTTTCCTGCTCTTATCTTGAGGACAGCATTTTATCTTACTTGTATTTTTAGTTCTTGCTCTTGTCACTGTGCCTGGACATAAGAAAGTATTAATATTCTCAATAATTGTAAGGACTGCATGAATGAACATTATAGAACTTAACAAATGTTTCTCAATAGGGAATTAAGGTTTATTTTGAGCAAAGAAAAAATGAAACAGCAGTATTTCTAGGAATTACAAGATTTTGTTACATTTAATGCAAAGGAAAAACTTTTAAAGAGAAAATCATAAATTTAACACAGCCTCTTCTCATCTCAACTTCTCCCATCAAGCCTAGTGACCTTATGTTTACCCAACTAGACTTTCCCCTGAACTGTGCATTTTTAAAATAATTAAACCAGTTTTTAGTTAAAATAGAATTTTCTTTGGTGGTATCATGAGATAATTAAGTAACTATATATCCAGTCGCCTGTTTTCTTGGTATATTATCAATGCCGTCTTTTCCTCCCCAAACTGTTGTGACCTGGACATAAATTCTATCATTACATATGCTTTGAATATGATGCCAATAGAAGCCTGAGTTTGAAAAGAATCCCTACTGTATCGTGATCACACATAGCTATTTCAAATGGAAAGAGACACTGACTCCCTTTGCCATTATTTTAGGGCTAGTCAAGAATGTTGTATTACAGACCTCAGAAAGAACTAGAACATAAAGCTCCTTGCTTAAAGGTCATCAGCAAATGGCTTGTGTATAAATGAATTCTTTCATATTGTAGATACCATAACTGATAAAGAATTGATTAAGTAAATGGGAAACTTCCCCAGAGATTATGACAAAATCACTGGGTTAAAATGTATGATAAAAATGGCATTAAACCTTTTACCTAGGGAGAGGGACCTCTTTGGCCTTTCTGCACTTGTGCCTTCTTTACTTTCACAGCTGACCTAGAGTGACAAGAGTCTATGTGCTCCTAATGGAGTTGGGATCTGGGAATATGGTACTTAATCCTGGCATGTGATAGCAATGGCGAGTCCCAGTGGTGCATACTAATGGCAAAATAAGTGCAGTCACATAGTGGTGTTGATTTTGTATTTGAATATATATTTTCATAGATAGTTTATGTCCTAAGTAATATAAAGATTGCTTACCTAAGTGAGTATAGGTTATAGGATAAATTTTATAAGATTAAAAAGAAAATAAAATTTCTTTACAATAAGAGAAAACAACCCGAGTATACAATATTTAGCTGATACATGTGTCATGATGTTCTCCTTTCCAGAATAATGTAAGTCTTTCACATACAGGGCTTTGAAAGAGCTACCAGGTCAAAGTTTATGAGATTTTTCAAATATTTATATAGTAAATTTCCATATAGAATGAGACTCTCTGGATAAATATGCATCAAGCGACTTCATCAAACTGACTAGAAAAGCTTGCCAAAAATCTTGTTTGATTGGTTTCCCTCATAAACCAAATTTTTTTCAATTGCTAACTTTTTAATTTTCCTTCCTCCCTCCCTCCCATCCTCCACCCCCTTCCTTCCTTTCTTTTTATCTCTTTCTTTCCTTCCTTTTGTAAATTTTCAGTATATCTATCCAGGAAGCAAAACAACAGAGCCTGAGTGAGGTATGGGTACAGATTCTGTGTGAAGAATAATACCTATGACAATGAAATAAGGCACTGAAACAAACTGCACACTTTCTTACAAAACTATCACAATTGTAGTTATAATATGTATGGCTTTAACATTCAGAAATATATACAGATATTTGTAATTTATAGGTTGGATAACTTCATCACAACACATAATCGATAACTTAGCTCCTATAATATTTTGACTACAGACTTCATTTCTGCTATTTTCATTCCAAGCCCTCTCTCTTTATTACTGATTTTCCCAAGAGAGGCACCGTGAAGGTTCCTTGTGGTCTCATGTTTTTGGACTGGATATCATTTGTACTTACAGCTAAGAAAAAATAAGAACTTGAAATATCAAAGAAAAATATCAAATTGCTTTTTGTTCAGTAAAGCAATAATAATAATGTATCTATTATTATTTTTACTCTTAAATATTTTTTCTTTGTTTCTTTGTTTGATCTGGTATTCTTTACCACAGTGCTTTAAAAAGTAGCAGTCATAACTAATGTTTGGGTATTTCAAATATAGGAAATGTTTGAGAACTGAAAAGAATATTTGATTCTGTTCCTGAGATATTCAAATATTCAAATATTCAAAAGAATATTTGATTCTGTGTGTGTGTGTGTGTGTGTATGTTCAGTTGCTCAGTTGTGTTCAGCTCTTTGCAACCCCATGGACTGCAGCCCTCCAGGCTCCTCTCTCCATGGAATTTTCCAGGCAAGAATATTGGAACAGGTTGCTATTTCCTATTCCAGGGGATCTTTCTGACTCAGGGATGGAACCCACATCTCTTGTGTCTCCTGTGTTGGCAGATGGATTCTTTACCCCTGCACCACCTGGGAAGCCCTCCTGATCTTTAGTTGTACATTTCTATCTATACCTGGCCAGTGACAGCTTCCCTTTCTCACTTAATGTCTATATCACCACAAGAAATGTTAAAATTCACTCACACAAGGAAATATAAAAATGTGTCTTTCTATTTGCCATTCTATAAACATGAAACTTTTGCCTCCCTTGTATTTGGTAACTGTCACTTTTCCCCAAATACTACTTTAAGTCAAAAAAAATTCAAGCCTCTAAAAATTAGAAGGAAAGAAGTAACATAACTTTGAGAACAGCTGAAAAAGTCCACTCAGGGAAATACCCACCAGTTGTCATTTTACTCGGAAACATCTTTGACATTCCCTGGCTTCTTTTGTGTGTTTGCCTGTAGCAAAGC
This sequence comes from Okapia johnstoni, assembly GCA_024291935.2. Lineage (NCBI taxonomy): Eukaryota > Metazoa > Chordata > Mammalia > Artiodactyla > Giraffidae > Okapia > Okapia johnstoni. Next base: position 27,325,406 of record CM044319.1, on the reverse strand, counting down.
AGCAGGTATCAGTAAGTGTGAAACTGCACAGACATGGGGTCCATGGTTTTTATTCCTTTGGCTCATTTTTTAACATCAGCTAACTAACCTTATGAGAATGTTTAGTTGGAAAATGAAGATTGAAAATCATGTCAGTTAGGTAACATAATACTGAACACTAGGAGATTTAGTTCATCTCAGTTTTTAAACTAATTTTGCTTAGTCATCCTCTCAATGCTAATAAAACCAAGAAAAGAAGAAGGGAAAAATATGGAAGCTACTGTTCCCTGGTGAAAGAAAGTGAAAGTTGCTCAGTCGTGTCTGACTCTTTACGATTCTAGGCCAGAATACTGGAGTGGGTAGCCTTTCCCTTCTCCAGGAGAGCTTCCCAACCCAGGGATTGAACACAGGTCTCCTGCATTGCAGGCAGATTCTTTACCAACTGAGATAGCAGGGAAGCCCAATGTTCCTGGTAATCATAAGGAACGAGGAAAGCTGAGTGAGATGAATCAAATTACACTACCTTCTTGCATTCATTTACTTATTCTGTCATGAACTAATTCATTGATTCTCACATTGGTTTGATAAATGTGTTCTAGGCACTGCAGATAGAGCAATGAACAAGATAGATATGGAGCTTACAATGTAGAATAGGTGGAGACAGACACTAAACACTTTATCAAATATACTCCTGGTAGGTGTTATGAAAACAATGAAATTGTGTAAAGGGTTACAGGATTCTGTGAATCAGAATGGCAGAAGTGGGTAGATTTTGCATTACTTTAGCTAAAGTGACTAAGAAAGGGCTCTCTGTGGAGGAGAGTTTAGGTAATGTTTCATAAAGAACAGGAAGGAAGCTGTGTGGCTGGAAATGAGTGCTTGAGGGGATGATGACTAGCACCAGACAGGACCTCAAGTAGCATCTTGAAGCTGTGACTATTCCCTGAAAATCTTCACAGAGTTTTAATCAGGACCATGGCTTGAAATCACGTATGTTGTTGAGGACCACCTCCAGCTGCTGGTTGAAGAGACATGGGTAACCTGAAGGAAGGATCCATTCTTGATATTTGTTTAGTACATATGATGTGTGACTACAATCTAATAAATGTTAAAATACTTGTGAAATCTATATATCCAAATAGGGGAGGTGCTCTGAATCACAACCACAAGACACTATGTCAATTCCAACAATGTCACTATTTGAAATAACATATTTGGAAATGTTTTTGGCAGAGATTGAGCCTGTACTGTACCTTTTAGTACCTTAAATGATAGCCTCCTTAATTACTGTTATTAGTGAATTTGATTTTTATGGACAGAACAAAGGCATTTGGAGTCTAATCTAGCAAAAAAAAATAGGAAAATAAAAGAGGACCATATACTTTGGTAAGATCATTATTAAATTATTTTGCTTTTAATGTAAAAACGTTTGCAAAGTTTGAATTACAAACATGTTTTAAGCAATTACACCATGTTTGCAATAGGTGCTGTCTTCTATCGCTAGATGGTGATAGTTTCTCCCTCCTCTGAACTCACAGTAGAATTTAATCTCTATCACCCATAGGTAAAGAACCAGAGTGATGTCTTAGTCGGAGTGGTGTCTTAGTTGTATCAGTATTTCATTCTCCCGATAAGACTGGAAACTGTTGAGGATAAAATCTTGCTTTTTTAACAGTTTATGTCACTTCAGTTCAGTTGAGTTCAGTCGATCAGTCATGTCCAACTCTTTGTGACCCCTTGGACTGCAGCACGCCAGTCCTCCCTGTCCATCACCAGCTCCCGGAGTTTACCCAAACTCATGTCCATTGAGTTGGTGATGCCATCCAACAATTTCATCCTCTGTCATCCTCTTCTCCTTCTGCCTTCAATCTTTCCCAGCATAAGGGTGTTTTCCAGTGAGTCAGTTCTTCACATCAGGTGGCCAAAGTATTGTGAAGTTTCAGCTTCAGCATCAGTCCTTCCAATGAATATTCAGGACTGATTTCCTTTAAGATGGACTGGTTGGATCTTCTTGCAGTCCAAGGGAATCTCAAGAGTCTTCTCCAACACCACAGTTCAAAAGCATCAATTCTTAAGCACTCAGCTTTCTTTATAGTTCAACTCTCATATCCACACATGGCTATTGGAAAAACAGTAGCTTAGACTAGACAGACCTTTGTTGGCAAAGTAATATCTCTGCTTTTTAATATGTTGTCTAGGTTGGTCATAACTTTCCTTCCAAGGAGCAAGAGTCTTTTAATTTCATGGCTTCAGTCAGCATCTGCAGTGATTTTGGAGCCTAATAAGATAAAGTCTGTCACTGTTTCCACTGTTTCCCCATCTATTTGCCATGAAGGTATAGGACCAGATGCCAAGATCTTAGTTTTCTGAATATTGAGTTTTAAGCCAACTTTTTCACTCTCGCCTTTCACTTTCATCAAGAAGCTCTTTAGTTCTTCTTCACTTTTTGCCATAAGGGTGGTGTCATCTGCATATCTGAGGTTATTGATATTTCTCCCGGCAATCTTGATTCCAGCTTGTGCTTCTTCCAGCCCAGCGTTTCTCATGATGTACTCTGCATATAAGTTAAATAAGCAGGGTGACAATATACAACCTTGATGTACTCCTTTTCCTATTTGGAACCAGTCTGTGGTTCCATGTGCAGTTCTGACTGTTGCTTCCTGACCTGCATACAGATTTCTCAAGAGGCAGATCAGGTGGTCTGGTATTCCCATCTCTTTTTTTTTTATATCACTTGGTTCAGTGCAATTGGTGCTTGTATAAATAACTACCTGTCTTAAACCCAACTCCAGTTAATCTTAATAATGGTGTCACTTTCAACCATAGCCTGACCTAGCCTTGGGATTCAGGAAAGTTGTATCTGGTGACACTAGAATTTTTGCTTACCAGCTAGTGGGACTAGAAAAAGTCTCCACTGGAATGTGCAAGTTGATGGGACAAGACGAGAAATGTAACAAATCATTTATTTGCCTTCCTTCTGTATCTATTACTTTCTGTTAGACATTTTCATTATGTTGGTTGCTTTCATTCTCCAATGTCTCTTACTGTATTTTTAGTCAAATCTGCTTTTCCATGAGCACTTTGTAATTTAACCTTCATTTATAATGCTGTCTTTTTCTTGAAATTTATTTTGTGATTTTAGTCAACCCTAGCCTTATATCTGGAGAAAGCGATGGCACCGCACTCCAGTACTCTTGCCTGGAAAATTCCATGGACGGAGGAGCCTGGTAGGCTGCAGTCCATGGGGTCACGAAGAGCCAGACATGACTGAAGCAACTTAGCAGCAGCAGCAGTAGCCTTGTATCTTTAGTTTTATAATCATTTATATTCTATCCCTAGTTTGAAATTTTTAATTTGGTGTGTACTTCATATCAGCCAAACCAAGTTTGTTTAATTTATGTTAATATATTGAGTTGTAGCTTTATTCATTATCATAATGGAAGTTTTCATTAATATTTTGATCAGAATAATTTTTATGGTAACTTTTTTTCATCAATTTGTATGAGTGTTTTCTGCCATTTTGTTGTTATTGTTTAAGTTTCATAAAGTGTCCTGGATCAGCAATAATAGGTGAAATATGGAAAAATGGTAAGGAGTAGTTTGTTAGGTTCTTTATTTTAGCTGAACTCTTTTATTGATATAGAAAAATTTGATTTCTTTATTAGACCCCATCTATTTGGAGTAGGTTGATGCAGTTTCTGATTCTGTGATCTAGTTTTTGTTTATATTGGACAGTCAATAACTATTATTTGCTTTTTTATTTTCTTTCCCCACCAAATCTTTGATATATTCCATCCTCTTCCAAATTGCTTCCATCTGATCTAGAAACTTACCTTCTGAAATTTACCACCTCTGGGCCCATGTACTTGCAAGCTCCTTTCTTTTGAAGCAGAATCCTAATCCATAAGGGATCAGACCTGTTCCTGCTTTTAGCATTTCTCACTAAGGATGCGTGAGTGCTCAGTTGCTCAGTCCTGTCTGGCTCTTTGTGACTGCATGGACTGCAGCCCATGAGGCTCCTCTGTCCATGGAATTTTGCCAAGCAAGAATACTGAAGTATGTTGCCATTTCCTATTCCAGGGGATCTACCCAACCCAGGGATAGAAACTTCTTCTCCTCTATTGGCAGGCAGATTCTTTACCTCTGAGCAACCTGGAAAGCCCCTTCACTAAGACTAGGACCAACAAATTGCTGAGGTTAAACTTCTCTGAGTTGTGTGACCACTATCACTAGTAATCTTTTCTGTTTTGTACGATGTAAACCTTACTGAACACTGCCAGGTTGTCAGAAATTATTGTTGGTTTCCAGTGTATATTCTTGCACTTGCATATAAATACAAGTATTTGCATTCTTTTCTCTGCTTATGCTGTATATATGGGCTATGGGTGGCTTTACTTACTCTCCTTCTAAAACTATATGGTTAGTGGAAATTTTACAGACATGCATTGAGATACCTGGATTACATCAGTTATGCAGACCAGCAGTGGAATAACTTTTAGAGTCATACAACTATTTTCCCCTTTATTGTATATTCACTTCCGGATTCCAAACTTACCTATTTCACATGCTTAGAAACCCAAGAGATTTCCTTTATTGCTTCTATCACTTGTAAAATATCTGATTCTATGATTATACATTGATATTAATTTAACATTCATCTTCAAGACATCACTAATCATTTCAACTAATTCTTTCATGACTCATTGTATGTGTTAGTTCCCAGCATGTAATGGGCTCTGTAAAACTGAGGCTTTTGAACCAATTATCCATGTTTGAAAATGCTTCTAAGTGGGTTAGGTCAATGATACCTACCTATAAATAACTACATAGTTTCATGTCCTATCATCATTACTAAGCAATTAAATGAATCAAATGTAATGATATCGTAATGCAGAGAGTCAAAGTCTCCCAAAGTCAAAGAAGACAACAATTGTGTAGTGTACAGAATATAGTCTTCGGTGTCAAACTGGTTTTTTCAGATTAGTTTTGGCACTTTTGAGGCTCTAAATTATACTATCTCAGTTTAATTTTTAATTGTAAAACAGATATAATAATACCTACCTCATAATAATTTGTCACATAAATGAGATAATGTATTGAAAACACAATATTAGGTAGAAAATATTCACTCAAAAATTTGTTTGCACCTTCTTCCCTTGGGAGAAATTAAAATTCCACATGAAGGGCCAGGGTGCCACTATTGCTTTTCTGGTTCTAACTACATTTTACTTTATCCAAAGTGTTACTTTCTCTCACCCAAGAATTAGGGATTGCTGTGATTTAAGTGAAATCTTTATTAAGAATTCAAGAACATGGATATTGTAGAAATTGACTATTTGCTGTTAAGAATGGCTATTTTCATCTTTAACCCAGGGAAATGTGGTAAAGAAAGGAATTCCAATCTTGTGTTCTCTGTGAATTAAGTTTTTATTCACTGAAAATATATTTTCTAAAATCTCATCATTACATGCACAAAGGTATAATACTTTAAATGCAGAAATTCTGAATTAAACAAATGTAATAGAACTGCTAGTGGGATTTATAGTACCCAATAACCATCTCAGAATATACCTCACAGATTGCTTCTTTATATTGCAAAATGAATAGGATTTTATATCTGAAGAAACAAATCTGCACATTAAAAAATCAATGTTCCTCATGATACACACTTAGTATTATATCAGGGAATACTACAGCTGGTATAACCTAGTTAAAATAGTATAATTTACTTGACTACATACATAGTCTTTTTGGAGTCAAAACTGCCACTTTCACCATGTAAAGAGGAACAATGACCTTCCTGCTTTGGCAATCATCTAAAGTACCTTTTGCTCTACTCTCCCTCAAAACCGTGATGCATAATCCTCTCTCTTGCTACTTAAATACTTCTTAGATTTGAAAAACAAAAGGGTTTGGAGAGAGTGAAGGAAAAGAGAAGTATAAAGCACATTCTGCCATAGACCCTTTACTGAAAAATCCTCAACAAGCAGAATGGATTGAAAAAATTCAAGCATGACTAAAAAGTACATTCCCCACTAGTCAGTAGATTTTGCTTCCTATTTGTCACTGCCACCTTGGAGAGCGGTGAGCATTAATAATGCATGGGTGCTAGGAATGTATTAGCAACTAACCTTGCGAAGAAAATCAACTGGGGACCCAGAAGAGCTGTAAAATGAAAGAGAGAGAGAAAGGAGAGAGAGACAAAAAAGGCAACATGAATATACACACATGCTCTGACGTATTCTTCTTATTTATTAAAGAGATTTGGGGAGCAGTGTCAGTTGCAGAGGCAGCTATGTATCATTGTAAAAGAAGGGTAGAAATCCTTGGAATGGGGCCATAATTGAGTTCATTGATCAAATTCACAAATTTCCCCACTTGAATCAGGATTATAACTGACTTTTATGTAACATAAAGAAATACCCCTGGGATATTAGTGCATTTATACATTTAGGCAAATATGAAGTTTTAGTAAACAATAGCGTAGACATCTTTTTTAAAGAAACATGAGCAAGTGTGTTTCTTAAAGTATTATGTGTAATTTGAAATCTACTTTAGGATGTGGTATTTATTACAGACAGATTTATTTTGATATGTGAAAGCCAATTCTGACTTCAGAATCTCTACAGAACAAACAAGTGAATGAACATGCAGAGACATACTGGATCAGAAGAGCAGGGCTGCTCATGTTTCAAAAGCAAGTTTTAATTTTGTAAAAATTGCATTTATTTTCAAATTATTATTTTTCAATGATTTTAGATAGAAATCAGTTCAATTCCTTTGTGAAATTATGACTTGTATATGAGGATGCCACCATGTGACTGCTTTGCCTTGAGAGTTCCGGGTTCAGATCTTGGGGACTTCACCCCAGAGAGTGCTCCATATTTTGTCCTTTGCACGTCACTTTAATCCCACTGCCCCATTTATATCTTCCAATATCATACCGAGCCCACAATAACTTGTAAATGTATAGAATAGGTTATAAAGGATGTTAGATTATGTTTTGTAAAACGTTTATATTTTAAGCCTATCTCCTTGAATCAAAATTAAGTTATGGCCCTGGCATTTGTATTTCTGTATCTAAAGATTTTGTACTTTAAAAACTGGGAAGGTTTTGTTACACATGTATATAGGTGAACATGAAATATTTTTAATTTGTTTACTAAAGAATGTTTAGCATCATTTTCTTCCCCCACCTTAATTTCATTGTAAAAAATGTCAAACATACTAATAAGTGGGAATAATTTTCTGCATATATCAGTATATTTTATGTATTCAGCACATAGATTGTTACTATACTTGCTTTGTCACATGTCTAATCATCCCTTTCCCATTCGTATTTCAATCCATTTTAATATATACATATATATATGTATTTAAATTGGGGTATAGTTGCTTTACAATATTGTGTTAGTTTCTGCTGTACAATGAAGTGAATCAGCTATATGTATACATATATCCCCAACCTCTTGAACCTCCTTCCCACCCTTACCCCTATCCTACCCATCTAGGTCACTACAGAGCACCGAGCTAATTTCCATGTGCTATATGGCAGCTTCCCACTAGCTATCTATTTTATACATGGTAATGTATATAAGTCATTCCCAAACTCACAATTCATCCCATCAGGCCTTCTCTTCTCATGTCCATATGTCTGTTCTCTACATCTGCATATCTCTTCCTGCCCTGAAAACAGGTGCATTGGTACTATTTTTCTAGATTCTACTTACAAGTGTTAATATATGATATTTCTTTTGCTCTTCCTGATTTATATCATTATATTTTTATATTTCAAAGTAAATTGTAGATATTGCTACATGCATGTGCATGTGCTCAGTCGCGTCTGACTCTGAGACCCCATGGATTATGGCCTGCCAGTCTCCCTGTCCGTGGAATTCTCTAGGCAAGGATAAGGGAGTGAGTTTCCATTTCCTACTCCAAGGGATCTTCATGACCCAGGGATCAAACCCAGGTCTCTTGTATCTCCTGAATTAGCAGGCAGATTCTTTACCTGGGAAGCCCAGGTATTACTATATTTCCTCCTAAATACTTTGGACTCATACCATTAGCTACATTTCAATAATAGTTTACACTTCTTTTATGTAAAATTTATCTACAATGAAATACTGAATCAGTTCAATTCAGTGCAGTCCCTCAGTCGTGTACAACTCTTTGAGACCCCATGGACTGCAGCATGCCAGGCCTCCCTGTTCATCACAAACTCCTGGAGTGTGCTCAAACTCATGTCTATCAAGTCAGTGAAGCCATCAAACCATCACAACCTCTGTCATCCCCTTCTCATTCCACCTTCAATCTTTCTCAGCATCAAGGTCTTTTCCAAGGAGTCACTTTTTCACACCAGGTCACCAAAGTATTGGAGTTTCAGCTTCAACATGAACCTTTTGCTGTTGTTCACTTGATCAGTTGTGTCCAACTATTTGTGACCCCATCGACTGCAGCATGCCAGGCTTCCTTGTCCTATACCATTTCCCAGAGCTTGCTCAAACTCATGTCCATTGAATTGGTGATGCCACCCAACAATCTCATCCTCTGCCAGCCCCTTCTCCTCCTGAATTCAATCTTTCCCAGCATCATGGTCTTTTCTAATGAGTCGGATCTTCACATCAAGAGGCCAAAGTATTGAAGTTTCAACTTCAGCATCCGTCCTTCCAATGAATATTCAGGACTGATTTCCCTCAGGATGGAGAGGTTGGCTCTCCTTGCCATCCAAAGGACTCTCAAGTGTCTTCTCTAACACCACAGTTCAAAAGCATCAGTTCCTTTGCACTCAGCTTTCTTTGTAGTCCAACTCTCACATCCATACATGACTACTGGAAAAATCATAGCTTTGACTAGACAGACCTTTGTTGACAAAGTAATGTCTCTGCTTTTTAATATGCTGCCTAGGTAGGTCACAGATTTTCTTCCAAGGAGCAAGAGTCTTTTAATTTCATGGCTGCAGTTACCATCTGCAGTGATTTTGGAGCCCTGAAAAATAAGGTCTCTCTCACTGTTTCCACTGTTGCCCCATCTATTTGCCATGAAGTGATAGGCCAGTCCCATCACTTCATGGCAAATAGATGAGGAAAAAGTGGTAACAGAATCAGACTTTATTTTGGGGGGCTCCAAAATCACTGCAGATGGTGATTGCAGCCATAAAATTAAAAGACACTTGCTCCTTGGAAGGAAAGTTATGACCAAACTAGACAGCATATTAAAAAGCAGAGACATTACTATACCAACAAAGGTCCATCTAGTCGAGGCTGTGGTTTTTCCAGTAGTCATGTAGAGATGTGAGAGTTGGACTATAAAGAAAGCTGAGTGCTGAAGAATCGATGCTTTTGAACTGTGGTGTTGGAGAAGACTCTTGAGAGTCCCTTGGACTGCAAGGAGATCCAACCAGTCCATCCTAAAGGAGATCAGTCCTGGGTGTTCATTGGAAGGACTGATGTTGAAGCTGAAACTCCAATACTTTGGCCACCTGATGCAAAGAGCTGACTCATTTGAAAAGACCTTGATGCTGGGAAAGATTGAGGACAGGAGGAGAAAGGGACGACAGAGAATGAGATGGTTGGATAGCATCGCTAACTCAATGGAGATGGGTTTGGGTAGACTCCGGCAGTTGGTGATGGACAGGGAGGCCTGGAGTCTTGCAGTTCATGGGATCGCAAAGAATCAGTCACGACTGAGCAAATGAACTGAACTTATAGGCCCAGATGCCATGATCTTAGTTTTCTGAATTTCTTATTTTCCTAAGAGTTTTTGTTGAACTTAAGCAAATTTTTACACATACTTCTTTAATCATTATCATTATTACTATTCTTTCACTTAATTTCTCATTTGTAAAGCATCCCAGAATAATTTTATTTTATCATGGCAATCTTCCTCTCTGAAGCTCTTTTCTTCTCCCTCCCCTTACTCCTGTGTGCATGTATACATTGAAAGCAAATCTAATGAAGTAATTACTAAATTTTTCATGCTGCTTAAAACTCACATTATATACGTAATAAGTGTTTTACACAAAAGAAATAAATGATAAGGGAATGACTTCAGTCACATGTCCGTACAAATTAGTTGATAAATACTCGTTGAAACAAATTACAAATTTACTGTACAGAGTTTTGTTTTTAGATAATTTAAAGAATTAGGAGTATGTCAAGGCTGTATATTGTTACCCCGCTTATTTAACTTATACGCAGAATCAGTGCAGTTCAGTCACTCAGTCATGTCTGACTCTTTGCGACCCCATGAATTGCAGGACACCAAGCCTCCCTGTCCATCACCAACTCCTGGAGTTTACTCAAACTCATGTCCATCGAGTTGGTGATGCCATCCAGCCATCTCATCCTCTGTCGTCCCCTTCTCCTCCTGCCCCCAATCCTTCCTAGCATCAGGGTCTTTTCCAATGAGTCAATTCTTCACATGAGGTGGCCAAAGTATTGGAGTTTCAGCTTCAATATCAGTCCTTCCAATGAACACCCAGGACTGATCTCCTTTAGGATGGACTGATTGGATCTCTTTGTAGTTCAAGGGACTCTCAATAGTCTTCTCCAACACCACAGTTCAGAAACATCAATTCTTCGGCACTCAGATTTCTTTATAGTCCAACTCTTACATCCATACAGGACTACTGGAAAAACCATAGCCTTGACTAGATGGATCTTTGTTGACAAAGTAATGTCTCTGCTTTTTAATATGCTGTCTAGGTTGGTCATAACTTTCCTTCCAAGGAGTAAGCGTCTTCTAATTTCAAGGCTGCAATCACCATCTGCATACATCAAGCGAAATACTGGGCTGGATGAAGCACAAGCTGGAATCAAGATTACAGGGAGAAATATCAATAACCTCAGATATTCAGATGATACCACCCTTATTGTATAAAGTGAAGAGGAAGTAAAGAGCCTCTTTAAGCAAGTGAAAGAGGACAGTGAAAAACTGGCTTAAAGCTCAACATTCAGAAAATAAAGATTATGGTATTCAGTCCCATCACTTCATGCCAAATAGATGCAGAAACAATGGAAACAGTGACAGACTTTGTTTTTTGGGTTCCAAAATCACTGCAGATGCTGACTGCAGCCATGAGATTAAAAAACAAACAAATAAACAATCAAAAAACCACTTGTTCCTCGGAAGAAAAGCTATGGCAAACCCAGACAGTGTACTGAAAAGCAGAGACATTACTTTGCCAACAAAGATCTGTCTAGTTAAGGTTATGGTTTTTCCAGTAGTCATGTATGGAATGTGAGAGTTGGACCGTGAAGAAGGGTGAGTGTCAAAGGATTGATGCTCTTGAACTGTGGTGTTGGAGAAGATTCTTGAGAGACCTTGGACTACAAAGAGATCAAATAGTCCATCCTGAGGGAAATTAGTCATGAATATTCATTGGAAGGACTGATGCTGAAGCTGAAACTCCAATACTTTGGCCACCTGATGTGAAGAACTGATTCATTGAAAAAGATCCTGATGCTGGGAAACCCTGAAGTTCGGAGGAGAAAAGGATGACAGAGAATAAGATGGTTGGATGGCATCACCATTTCAATGGACATGAGTTTGAGCAAGCTCTGGGAGATAGTGTAGGACAGGGAAGCCTGGCATGCTGCAGTCCATGGGGTCACAATGAGTTGGATACCACTGAGTGACTGAACAATAACAGCAGTCAACTTGTACTGGCCATATATAGCAAAGACATCTCAAAAATAAACTTATTGAAACGAAAAAATGAAACACATTTACATTTTAATCACTTTGTTAATTGAAACCTTGCCCTGTCCAATTAATATTTTTCTCATCAGAAGTCAGACATGCCTTCAGTTTTGAAGAATGTTTCTTCATTGTTTCTTATCTATACTCTCATTGCTAGATCTGTTGTTTATTGTGAGTACCCCACTTTCTTTTCTACCATGAAAAGACCTTACCAGTTTGGCAATCTTCATTCACTTTAGATTTGATAACTGGAAGTATCCATGACAAGAGTTTTCCGCACAAGCCCTATTTAATGACCTCTCTTTCATTCCTCAAACCTATAGGAGGGGAAACACTAAAGAGTAATCATAGGAGGGGTGTAATAGCAGCAACATCCACTGTTGTTTCCTGAAGGCACATTCAATTCATTCAAGTCACAAATTCATTCACACTCATGTTACCTTGGGCAGGGGCTCAAGGTAGGTAGGAAAAATGGAGTAATAGAAACCAGGGGAAAGATGACAGGACTTAACCCATTCTAAGAATATAATATTCTTTCATTTGTTTTATTTTTAAAAATCATATACAGTTTAATAACTAAAGTCATTGGCTTAAAAATGTTTATTGGTTTAAGCCCTCAAATTCTTGAAAAATATTCAAGGAGCAAGTGCAATGCTCTTCATTTATTGGATGCTCACTTAATTATGTCAACTGGTAATGAAAGGAGGTTATCTCTTTCTATGTCTGTCTGTCAGGACAGACATAATGGCTAGCATAATGGCTCTTCCTTCTCGTATTACTAACACCTTTTACTTGTTTCTAAGGAGAAAAAAGAACAGAACTAGAATTTTTTTTATAATTAGAAATGAAACGAAGAGCAATGAAGCATTTGGCTGTGTTTGTGGATGAAATTTTGCTTAATAAAGTAGGAAAATATATGTAGGAGAAAGTATACATTTTCCTAAGTTAATAAGGCTGTTTTTCAACCAAAAATTATTGACCTTTCCTGAAAGTCTTGGTACACACATAGACATTCACACACACCGCAAAGTATTGAGATATCTAATCCCTCATAACAAAACCTTTCAAAGATGTAAATACTTTCCAACATGCACCCATAGAAACAAATGATCTTGATTAAAAATCATCAAAATGCACCCATTTATAGTAACTTCTACATTACAAAACACAGTTGCACTCATTTCACATGCTAGCAAAGCAATGCTCAAAATTCTCCAAGCTAGGCTTCAATGGTACATGAATTGAGAACTTCCAGATGTTAAGCTGGATTTAGAAAAGGCAGAGGAACAAGAGGTCAAATTGCCAATATCTGTTGGATCATAGAAAAATCAAGAGAATTCCAGAAAAAAAAATCTAATTCTGCTTTATTAACTACACCAAAGCCTTTGACTGTGTGTATCATAACAAACTGTGGAAAATTCTTAAAGAGATGGGCATACCAGACCACTTACCTGCCTCCTGCAAAACCTGTATGCAGGTCAAGAAGTATCAGTTAGAATCAGACATGGAACAATGGACTGGTTCAAAATTGGGAAGGGAGTACATCAAGGATGTATACTGTCACCCTGCTTATTTAACTTATATACAGAGTACATCATGAGAAATGCCTACCTGGATGAAACACAAGCTGGAATCAAGATTATGGGGAGAAATAGCAACAACTTCAGACATGCAAATTACACCACCCTTATGGCAAAAAAGTGAAAAAGAACTAACGAGCCTCTTGGTGAAGGTGAAAGGTGAAGGAGAATGAAAAAGCTGGCTTAAAACTCAACATTCAGGAAACAAAGATCATGGCATCTAGTCCCATCACTTCATGATAAATAGATGCAGAAACAATGGAAACAGTGACAGACTTTATTTTTGTGGGCTCCAAAATCACTGCAGATGATGACTGCAGCCATGAAATTAAAAGATACTTGCTCCTTGGAAGAAAAGCTATGACAAACCTAGACTGCACATTTAAAAGGAGAGACATAACATTGCCAACAAAAGCCCATTTACTCCACTCAATGAAAACGAAAGAATTCATGATCATAGACTTTACTGTAAAAGTTCAGGATGCGAAACATAACCCGATCTTCAAAACTTATGCTGCTGCTGCTGCTTAGTGGCTTAATCATGTCTGACTCTCTGTGACCCCATGGACTATAGCCCACCAGGCCCCTCTGCCCATGGGATAAGAATACTGAAGTGGCCTGCAATTTCCCTCTCCAGGAGATCTTCAAAACTTATAGACAAGAAAAATGTTATTCATTAAAAAAAAAATCATACTGGAATTGTAATTGTCATCAGTGCCACTGAATACTAGAAGGAAAAGTTATGATGCTTTCAAAATTTTATACCCAGACAAGCTGTCATTCAAGTAAAATAAAAGGAGTAAGATTTTCAAACATGCAATTATACAGAAAACTTACCTCATTTTTTCATAGAGATAGATTGAAGATAAATGGTAAAATAAAGGGATAACTCCCAGAAGAAGCACTTACATATTCCATGGAACAATAACTTCAATTCTGCACATCTGTGAAGGGAAGCATCACAGTGAAAGTTGAAATGTGACAAGTTAAAAAGTAAATGTTCTAGATTGAAGAAGGGGGATTATAGTTTTCAGGGAAAATTTTTATTTTTAAAAAATTTCCTTAAGCATGAAAAATTCTGATTGAAATTTTATATTAAAAAAATGGAAATCTGATAAAGTCAGATGTTAGACAAAAATAAAATTACAAATGCCTAGAAAAAAAATCCAAAGACAACATATAAGAAAATCATGATCTAAATTAAAAGCAAATTAAAATTATGTCCATAATAAATGTGAGTCCTCAATAAATATTTGAAAAATTAATAAATGCATGTATTTTGACAATTTAAAAGTACAGCAAATCTGAAAGAAGACAAAACGTAACACAAGGAAAGAAAGAAATAAGAAATGTAGCAATGTGAATACCCTAATTTGCAAAATGTAGAGTTGCAAAATATTATTGAAAAATGAAAAAAAAAATGTGAGTTTAAATATATCACTTAAATTACAATAGCAACCAATATAAAAATTAAAAACAGCAAAGTAATTCAAACACTGGAATAAGAAGGGAGAATTGTGAATGTAGGATGAAGGCTCTTATTTCATATCAAGAAGTCAATAGATATTGCCTGACAGAGAGCTATAAATATACTTTCAAATATTATGAAGATACTTTACTGAAGAATTAAAATCAAAATTATTACACTAGGATAAATGAAAGAAACCAGATACAAATTGTCAAATATTGTGTGTTTCCATGTAATGAAATATCCAGAATAGATAAAGCTATAGAGACAAAGCATTGACTGGCTCTTGTCAGCATTGGAGGGAAGGGCTAGTGAGGAGTGACTGTTTAGAAGGTATGAGCTATCCTTTTAGAGTGATGAAAATTTTCTGAAACTAAATAAAGATAGTGGAGGCACAACATTGTAAAAGAGCTAAATGCCACTGAATTGCTTATTTTAAATGGATTAATTTTATGTTAGGTAAATTTCATCTCAATAAAGTTGTCAACTTCTTAAAAAAAGCAAACCCAAAACCATAGGACTGAGATAATAAGGAAAGAAGCCAAAGCCTGTTTACTTTCATCATAAACTTGCGTATACTATAGGCTATATTACCTTAAGCATGTATTATTTTGATAAATATACTTTAAAAATATTTTTAAATAACACAAATTCAGCCAATATCAAACAAAATCTCTGTCTCTCTACAGAGAGCAGAGAAAATGGAACAGTAAAACGTTGTACAGTTTATTAGATTATAAATGGATGCAAATGTGCTTGAAACATAATCTTTTTTTTTTTTTTTTTTTTTACTTTCAAATGGTATAAATGGATTTTAGCTATTTGTTTCAATTATACACTTATGGAATTAAATGAATGCATATATATTTCAGAATAGGATGATAAGCAATAAGAAATCTTCAAAAGGAGCATCAAATGTACTCCTTTAATTCACCATAATCTACTGTAATCTGCACTCAAAGCTTTGTGTGTTAATTATGAAGGGATATGAATCTTTCCATTTCCTTTATTCTTGCCTTTTAGTAGTGACTTGGTAATATCTGCTAATGGGCTTTGTTGTCTGTTGAACTGAATTACTGTGTTCCCTGCACAGGACTCTGCTAAATCATCTAAAATATTTCAGAAATTAACCTCCTTTACACATTAGAACTGGGGACAAAAGCATGAAAAGATTACCTCTGATGGAAAAGAAAAATCAATGCTTTCAAGCTTTTCAGGAAGACAAAGCAATCTTAAGTTTCCCACTCATAATTATATTTATATTTAAAACAAAAATTAAAAAGACAATTTTTATGATTTTAAATAGAAAAAGAATATTCCCTTCTCCCTCTGTCTTTACTACAGTTATTTTCTTTAAAAATAGAATTTTGCCTTCAAAAATGTCATTGTTTAAAGCTTTGGAAGTTCTAGTTAAGTTACTTTGAGGTACATAGGGGAATATCATTTTTTTGAGAAATAAATTTTGTCTACATTTATGATGGTGAAATCTTCTAAATATGCACATTTCAAAATTCTTAAGATTTGTAAGTGGAACTTAATTAAATGGAAACCTGGTTGTTAATTACACCCAGCTCAGCCAGAGAGTTCGGGGTGCTGTCTATCTATTTGGTCATGGGTAGCTAAGCAACACAGCCAGCTAGCACCTTGGTGGAGGATATTTTTAGCTTCATTGCACATTTTTAATTTATCTATTAGAGATTGATTTGTTTTCAATTTATTTTGAGATTCCACTACTTACAATGAAAGGTATACTATTATACGAAAGGAAATATACAAATGGGATTTTGTAAATGACATGATAATCTCCATGATTTGATACAAACACAATACAAATATTGTTGGAGAGTTAATCATACTTTTTTATTTTTCAAAAAGGTGAAAATAATTTTAAGGCTTCAAAAGCAATTTCTTATCAATAAATAAGTTGAGTTATCTGTTCATGAGTGAAGACACCACTGACAATTCAAGTTAAATAATTTAATTTGTTTCTAAACTCAAACTACAATGGCACCCCACTCTGGTACTCTTGCCTGGAAAATCCCATGGACAGAGGAGCCTGGTGGGCTGCTGTCTATGGGGTTGCTAAGGGTCGGACACGACTCAGTCACTTCACTTTCACTGTTTCACTTCCTTGGAGAAGGAAATGGCAACCCACTCCAGTGTTCTTGCCTGGAGAGTCCCAGGGATGAGGGAGCCTGGTGGGCTGCCATCTATGGGGTCGCACAGAGTCGGACACGACTGACGCAACTTAGCAGAGAAACTCAAACTAATATCCTAGTGAGAAGTCCATGATTGCTTAATAAGTAGAATATGAATTAAACACAAGGATTATGTTCTTTTGGTAAAAAACATTTGGGAGGAGACAAGAAATGTAGCAGTTGTCAAAAACCTTAAATAGAGTAGCAATGGGCAGGACACTTTTGGAGTAGTTAATTGCATTTTCAGTCTCTTGTGTTCCTGTGCTGCGCCTGGAAGAGAGCTGATGGTCACAAAGCACATTGACTATGTCATGTCATGCCCGTCCATTTCCACCCAGTAGTCATGATGGAGAGTTTCTCTCCTTAAGGTAACCTGCCATTCACATGTCATTGATAGGAAACTGCATGGCTTAGAGAGAAAAAAACAACCAACTAAATAAACAAACATGAAATCTAGAATCAACAACTCTGGAAAGTCCAAAAACTAGCGAAACAACTATTACCTATGTTCCTGAATCAGATACTTACTTTCTCTCTACTTTGTATTCTCACTTATCTAATAGGACAATACTTTCTACCACTTAGAGTGCTGTGAAAAATGAATGAAGTACATAAAATATCTAACACTCATTAAGTCATTTGAACATGGTCCAACTTTTTTTTACCCTTTGTGACTAGACACAATGATTAAGTGCTGATACTGATTTAGACTTGTGTCATATTTTACCTGCCATCATTAATACAAACTAGGAAGCTACCAACTCTTAAGCATCACATTTTTTTTTCTTAAAAGGAATAATCCTTTCAGTGGGTGAATAGATGGCATCCCTATTTTTTTAAAAAAAGTAGAATTTGACCTGGGTTAGTTGACTGCAAAGAAGGGTTTTATAGATGTACATCTTTCATAATTAAAAACCTAAAATTATAAATTTTGAAATACTTCTAAAGTATATTCTCTGCTTCATTTAAATATGATTATAGTTTGTTTAATAGAGAACAATCCTCTTTTAAAGGATTTCTTTTGTAAGGATTTCCTATGTGGCTGATTTAAAAGTCCAAAATCATGATCCAATTTCCCAGGTTGTGTTCTTGGTAGTGTTCAATGTGTTTCTTGAATAATATCTTAAAGGAAGGGTGATGCTTTTTTTTTTTAATAATTCTTTTTTAAACAAATTTTATTTACTCATATATTTGTTTGTTTATTTTAATTTGGAGGCACACCCTGTGGCATGTGAGATTTTACTTTCTTGACCAGGGATCAAACCTATACCTCCTGCATTGGAAAGCAAAGTCTTAACCACTGAATTGCTGGAAAATCTCGGGAGCTGTCTTTAGAAACTGAACAACTGCATGTTTCCTACATAACTTGATAGTGGATACCGAGTGACATCTTTGAGAAAGTTTCCCATGTTGTTCCATTGTTCATTTTTAGATATGAACCAAGTTGAATTTCAAGCACTAGCATTTTCTGCTGATGAAAGTGATCATGTCAAGAATTATAGGATGGAGATGGGGCCTCTTAGAGGTGCTCAGACCTCAGTCTTAGTACTTGAGTGAGGGGACATGAGAGGAGTCTGATTGGACTCAAAACAGTGATGTGAGGAGGCAGTGACTATTTTTAGCTTGATTTACTCGTTTGTGTTCCTTTCCAGTCTATGTTGAATAAGGTAGAACCTGACCCTTGCTGTTGAGGACAACAAAGGAAGGAAGTCACACAATACACTCCCTTTAAGTTCTGGAGTGGAGATAATATTAAACAATAGTAATGCTTCTCACTAGTGACATAAAAATAAATGGAAAACATTACCAGGAATGCCACTAATTCAGAGCTTCCCAATCATACTCCCAGTGGAGACACTCATTTCCTGGTACTCTGGAGACTTGCGAATAAAAGTATTAAAATGCAGTGATGTAACTATTACCCCTATAGAATGAGTTGTAGGTAGAGTAAAAGCCCACAGAACATCAATTTACATGTGAAAGTTGCTAATGACAGCAAGCAATTTGAAGCTATGAACTTCTTTAATTTAATGTTTTATATTAGTTAATAATGGAGACGAGCACTAGATGTTGCCACTCAACATATATATTCTTAAAAACTCGTCTATTTGAGTACCAATACATCACTGAACACAACAGGAGAAAGGACGTATGTCTTAGGGGATTGTACTCAAAATACATTGCACATTAGTGAATAAAAGATGTAAGTATTAGTATCAAATATCTGTAAGGGTTGGGAACACCTTGCTATTTTGGCACACTGCTTACTTTTATTATTGAGTTAAATGCTCTCCTTCAGACAGTGTCTTTATCCATAGTTCATTTTTCAGTCTATTTAGTTTTATTTATATTTGTTATTTAATTATTTTCCCTTGACATATTATTGGTCATCATATAATTTCAAACCTACTTTTTTTATCTTCTATTACTCTAAATATTTGTTCTCAAAACATAATCTTTTAAGTAGCACTTTATTTTTAAAGTTCAAATATTGACCTAAAAATGAAAGTGCAAATAATCTTCTCATCATTTTAAATGCAGCTGTTGTTTATCTTGAAATGATATGATGCTTTTAAAGTTTTAGGTCATTTTCTTTCACTTTGGACTGGCATAAATGTTTAAATAGCTAATCTTACACAAATAAGATAAAAAAGCTGCCTGACAGGAACCTCCTTTATTACATTTCCTCCTTCTTTCTTTTTCTTTTTTTACTTAGCAGAATATACATTATTAAAAATATTATGCAGTTTTCCCTGATACCTTTATGTTTAACAAATTATTTTCTTGGTTCTCTCTGTTTGGCAACTTTTAATTACCCAATTTAATGCTCATGATATTATCTGTCAATAATGCTAAACTATATTAGATATAATGTATATTATTTATAAAACTAAATATGTATATGATGTATTATTTCTGAAGAACGTGTGTGATTAATTTTGAATAAAACTTTGTTTTTGTTTCATAATTAATTGTATTGAACTGTTTTTACCCCTAGATTTTGTTTCATGTCTTTAAAAACAGATAAATAATTCGATATTTAGTGTAGTTAGGCATTTATTAATTGTTGTTCAGTCATGAACAACATGTTGTTCATGTTGTTCATGTTGTTCAGTTGCTCAGTCATGTCTGAGTCTTTGCGACCCTATGGACTGCAGCATGCCAGGTTTCCCTGTCCTTCACTATCCCCCTGAGTTTGCTCAAACTCATGTCCATTGAGTCGATGATGTCATCCAGCCATCTCATCCTCTATCACCCCTTTCTCCTTCTGCCCTCAATCTTTCCCAGCAATAGGGAATCTTAGAATGAGTTGGCTCTTCCCATCAGGTGGCCAAAGTATTGGAGCTTCAGATTCAGCTTCAGTTCTTCCAATGAATATTCAGGGATGATTTTCTTTAGGATTGACTGGTTTGATCTCCTTGCTGTCCTAGGGACTCTCAAGAGTTTTCTACAGCACCACAGTTTCGAAAGCATCAATTCTTCATTGCTCAGCCTTCTTTATGGTCCAACTATCACATCCATACATAACTACTGAAGTTGAAAGGTTCTATGATGACCTACAAGACCTTCTAAACTAACACCAAAAAAAACCAAAAAAGTCCTTTTCATCTTAGGGGACTTGAATGCAAAGGTAGGAAGCGAAGAGATATCTGGAGTAACAGGCAAGTTTGGCCTTAGGTACAAAATGAAGAAGGGCAAAGTCTAACAAAGTTTTGCCAAGAGAACACCCTAGTGATAGCAAGCACCCTCTTGCACAACAAGACACAAATCTACACATGGACATAACCAGATGATCAATACTGAATTTAGATTGATTATATTCTTAGCAGCTGAAGATGGAAAAGCTCTGTACAATCAGCAAAATCAAGACCTGAAGTTGACTGTGGCTTAGATCATCAGCTCCTTATTGCAAAATTCAGACTTAAATTGAAGAAAGTAAGGAAAACCACTAGGCCATTACTCAGCTATGACCTAAATCAAATCTCTTATAATTATATAATGGAAGTGACAAATATTCATGGGATTAGATCTGAAAGACAGAGTGCCTGAAGAACTATGGACTGAGGTTCATAACATTGTACAGCAGGTGGTGATCAAAACCATCCCCAAGAAAAAGAAATGCAAAATCGCAAAATGATTGTCTGAGGAGGTCTTATAAATAGCTGAGAAAAGAAGAGAAGTAAACGGCAAATGAAAAAAGGAAAGATATATGAATTCAGAGTTCCAAAGAATAGCAAGGAGAGAGATGAAAGCCTTCTTAAGTGAACAAAGCAAAGAAATAGAGGAAAACAATGGATGGGAAAGACTAGAAATCTGTTCAATAAATTAGAAATACCAAGGGAACATTTCATGCAAAGATGGGCACAATGAAGGACAGAAATGGTATGGACCTAACAGAAGCAATTAAGAAGAGGTGACAAGAATTCAAAGAACAACACACAAAAAAGGAATTTATTGATAGCCAAAGTAATGCTTAAAATTTTCCAAGCAAGGCATTAATAGTATGTGAACCATGAACTTCTGGACTTTTAAGCTAGATTTAGAAAAGGCAGAGGAACGAGAAATCAAAAGGCCAACATCAGTTGGATCATCAAAAAAGCAAGAGAGTTCCAGAAAAACATCTACTTCTGCTTTATTGACTACACCAAAGCCTTTGACTGTGTGGATCAAAACAAACTGGGGAAAATTCTTAAAGAAACAGGAATACCTGACCACCTTACTTGCCGCCTGAGAAATCTGTATGCAGGTCAACAAGCAACAGTTAGAACTGGACATGGAACCACAGACTGGTTCCAAATGGGGAAAGCAGGAAGTCAAAGCTGTATATTATCACCTTGCTTATTTAACTCATATGCAGAGTATGTCATGTGAAATGCCAGGCTGGATGAAGCACAAACAGGAATCAAGACTGTTGGGAGAAATATCAATAACCTCAGATATGCAGATGATACCACCCTATGGAAGAAAGGGAAGAAAAACTTAAGAGCCTCTTGACGAAAGTGAAAGAGGAGAGTGAAATAGTTAACTTAAAACTCAACATTCAGAAAACTAAGATCATGGCATCCAGGCCTATCACTTCATGGGAAATAGGCGGGGAAACAATGGAAACAGTGACAGACTTTACTTTTTGGGCTCCATAGTCATTGGAGATGGTGACTGCAGCCATGAAATTAAAAGAAGCTAGCTACTTGCAAGAAAAGCTATGACCAACCTAGACAGCATATTAAAAAGCAGAGACATTACTTTGCCAACAAAGGTCTGTCTAGTCAAACCTATGGTTTTTCCAGTAGTCATGTACGGATGTAAGAGTTGGACTATAAAGAAATCTGAGTGCTGAAGAATTTCTGCTTTTGAACTGTGGTGTTGGAGAAGACACTTGACAGTCCCTTGCATAGGAAGGAGATCCAACAGTTCATCCTAAAGGAAATTGGTCTTGAGTATTCATTGGAAGGACTGAGGCTGGGCTGAAATTCCAATACTTTGGCCACCTGAGGCACAGGTCTGACTCATTTGAAAAGACCCTGGCTCTGGGAAAGATTGAAGGCAGGAGGTAAGGGGGACAACAGAGGACAAGATGGCTGGATAGCATCACCGATTGGATGGATGTGACTTTTAGTAAGCTCCGGGAATTGGAGATGGACGGGGAGGCCTGGTGTGCTGCAGTCCATGGGGTCGCAAAGAGTCCGACACGACTGAGCAACTGAACTGAACTGACTGATTCTTAAATAATATATTTCAGCTAAGTTCAGTTGCTCAGTCATGTCTGACTCTTTACAACCCCATGAATCGCAGCACTCCAGGCCTCCCCATCCATCACCAACTCCTGGAGTCTACCCAAACCCATGTTCATGGAGTCAGTGATGCCATCGAACCTTCTCATCCTCTGTCATCCCCTCCTCCTCTTGGCCTCAATCTTCCCAGCATCAGGGTCTTTTCAAATGAGTCAGCTCTTCACATCAGATGGCCAAAGTACTGGAGTCTCAGCTTCAACATCAGTCCTTCCAATGAACACCCAGGGCTGATCTCCTTTAGGATGGTCTGGTTGGATCTCCTTGCAGTCCAAGAGACTCTCAAGAGTCTTCTTCAACACCACAGTTCAAAAGCATCAGTTCTTCAGCGCTCAGCTTTGTTTATAGTCCGACTCTCACATCCATACATGACTACTAGAAAAACCATAGCCTTGACTAGATGGACACTCCAAAGAGTAAGTGTCTTTTAATTTCATGGCTGCAATCACCATCTGCAGTGATTTTGGAGCCCCAAAAACTAAAGTCTGACACTGTTTCCACTGTTTCCCAATCTATTTCCCATGAAGTGATAGGACCAGATGCCATGATCTTAGTTTTCTGAATGTTGAGCTTTAAGCCAACTTTTTCACTCTCCTCTTTCACTTTCGTCAAGAGGCTCTTTAGTTCTTCACTTTCTGCCATAAGGGTGGTGTCATCTGCATATCTGAGGTTATTGATATTTCTCCCGGCAATCTTGATTCCAGCTTGTGCTTCTTCCAGCCCAGCATTTCTCATAATGTACTCTGCATATAAGTTAGATAGCAGGGTGACAATATACAGCCTTGACATGCTCCTTTTCCTATTTGGAACCAGTCTGTTGTTCAATGTCCAGTTCTAACTGTTGCTTCCTGACCTGCATACAGGTTTCTCAAGAGGCAGGTCAGGTGATCTGGTATTCCCATCTCTTTAAGAATTTTCCACAGTTTATTGTGATCCACACAGTCAAAGGCTTTGGCATAGTCAATAAAGCAGTTTTTCTGGAACTCTCTTGCCTTTTGTAGATCCACAGATGTTGGCAATTTGATCTCTTGTCCATCTGCCTTTTCTAAAACCAGCTTGAACATCAGGAATTTCATGGTTCATGTACTGTTGAAGACTGGTTGGTGAATTTTGAGCATCACTTTAGTAGCATGTGAGATGAGTGCAATTGTGCAGTTTTGAGCATTCTTTGGCATTGTCTTTCTTTGGGATTGGAATGAAAACTGACCTTTTGCAGTCCTGTGGCCACTGCTGAGTTTTCCAGATTAGCTGGCATTTGAGTGCAGCACTTTCACAGCATCATCTCTTAAGATTTGAAAGAGCTCTACTGGAATACCATCACCTCCACTATCTTTGTTCGAAGTGATGTTTCCTAAGGCCCACTTGACTCTGCATTCCAGGATGTCTGGCTCTAGGTTGGTGATCACATCATCATGATTTTCTGGGTCGTGAAAATCTTTTTTGTTTAGTTATTTTGTGTATTCTTGCCACCTCTTCTTAGTATCTTCTGCTTCTGTTAGGTCTGTATCATTTCTGTCCTATATTGTGCCCATCTTTGCATGAAATGTTCCTTTGGTATGTCTAACTTTCTTGAAGAGATCTCTAGACTTTCTCCTTCTATTGCTTTTCTCTGTTTCTTTGCACTGATCACTGAGGAAGGCTCTCTTGTCTCTCCTTGCTATTCTTTGGAATTCTGCATTCAGATGGGTATATCTTTCCTTTTCTCCTTTGCCTTTCACTTCTCTACTTTTCTCAGCTATTTGTAAATCCTCCTCAGACAACTATTTTCCCTTTTTACATTTCTTTTGCTTGGGGATGATCTTGATCCCTGCTTCCTCAACAATGTCTCTAATCTCCATCCATAGTTTTTCAGGCACTCTCTCAGATCTAATCCCTTGAATCTATTTGACACTTCCATTGTATAATCCTAAGGGATTTGATTTAGGTCATACTTCAATGGTCTACTGGTATTCCCTACTTTCTTTAATTTAAGTCTGAATTTGGCAGTAGGGTTCGTGGTCTGTGCCACAGTCAGCTCCCTGTCTTGTTTTTGCTGACTGTATAGAACTTCTCCATCTTTGGCTGCAAAGAATATAATCAGTCTGATTTCGGTATTGATCTTCTGGTGATGTCCATGTGTAGATTCTTCTCTTGTGTTGTTGGAAGAGGTTGTTTGCTATGACCAGTGCGTTCTCGTGGTAAAACTCTATTTACAAATATTTTGTTCATTAGAGTAACATAGTATAGCCAGAAAGATTATGGAATTTTGTGTCAGAATATAAAGTCCCACTAGATATAAACACATTGGATTTTAGTTTTCTTGTCTATAAATGGGTGTAACTATATAAACTTTTGATAATGCTGGAGCTTCCCTGGTGGCTCAGTTGGTAAAGAGTCTGCCTGTAATGCGGGACAGCCAGCTTCGATCCCCAGGTCAGAAAGATCCTCTGGAGAAGGAAATGGCGATCCATTCCAGTATTGCCTGGAGAATTCCATAGACAGAGGAGCCTCATGGGCTACAGTAAATGGGTCACAAAGGGTCGGACATGACTGAGTGACTAATACACTTTTTTAATGCTAAAATAGAAATACAGTTTCATGTAAAATGCCTAACATGCAGTTTATGCCATTGATGTTCAAAAAATAGCAGCTATTATCATTACATATATGCTGGACTTGACTCTAAATTTTTCATTTTATGGTAATGGAAATGCTTTCAGAAAAAAAAAAAGCAGAGATATTTAGAGTTTGTTAACAACCTACAGTATTTTTTTTTCTTATAGGACATTTTGCAACTGAATAAAATTATAAAGCTTAAACAGATATGAGCCTTTTTTTCTAAAATTGATTAATTAAATTTTGTTATTTCAAACTTTGCCATTATCTTCACAAAATCTTGATTTTGGAAAATTATGCATGTGGTTTTAAAAAATTTGACTATTTTCTTCACTAAATGTGGGTGGCCTCAGCTTAAAGATTTATATGAGGAAGCAAAAGACATGATCCAGAATATATTTAAAGGAATTTAAATAAAGATATCCAATTAATTAACATCTGTATTCACTTATGTCTAACTTTACATTGGATAGATTCTATAGTCTATATTCCGCCATGGTTCAGAGCACGAAACTCTTTCTAACTGGAAAGATGTATGTAAAATAATCAGTGCAAGAAAGATTGCTCACTTCACCTCCAAGAAAAACTTTGGCTTCTCTACTTTAAAGTTAAGCAATAGACATTTCTTTGATTGCCATTTGTGAACTGTATGAACAACTTGTGTGGAGGAGGACAAATCTATAAATATTAAAAAAAGATCTAAGCTAGGAAAATACCTTTAGTACTTCAGTACTATTATATGATATGCATGATTTTATGAAAGTAGATAAGGGCAAGCAATTGAAATGAATATCTTCACTACCTTTCTCCCCTATCTGAATGATAGTGCAATGTGGCAACTGAATAAATTCAGTCACACTGAGGGAAACTGGGGCTCAGGGAAGTGTTTTTTAATATATGGAAAAGTTGCAATTTAATGATTCTCTAATACTAATTACCTCTCTTGATATTTTTTCCGAAGTCTCTTTAGACAGACCTAAGTTGAACTAGATTATTTTTACTTCTCTCTCTTATCTAGAAACCTCATTTAAACCTGAACACCAGGTATGAGATAAATGTACCTCATTTTCACACCGATGCTCTATAATGAATATATTATCCCAAGAACCTTCTTGGCTTACCTTTTGCTGCTGAATAACACCACATTTTATTAAATGTCTGTGAAATGGTCCCTGAGATGTTACATAGCCTGTTCTCTTTAAACAGTAAGTTTTGAAAAATCTTCTTGGCTTTGTATAGGTGATAACAAGAAATAAGAATAATGAGATAAAACCTCTTCTTTCAGGTTTTTTAATTGAGGAACAAATTATTTCATAGTTTCTCATTAGTTATTCCCATGGATTTTAATGACAAGGTGCCAACTTTCACACTTTAAACAGGTTAATTAATCAGGTAGTAATGAAGTTGGGTGATACCTGAGTGTTGGTGTGCTGAATAATCACAGTTCCTATTAATGTGCTTAAGTCTCTGTAAACCTGAGAGGATAAGTTGAAATTCAGATCTTCTGAGTTCTGCATAAATAAACATGTACTAGGTAATGGGGAAACTAACTTTAATTTAGTATGCTATGTATAATTTTATTTGTGTTTTATATATGTGTGTACATATACATGCTGCATATAAAGTGTTAGTCACTCAATTATGTCAAACTCTTTGCGACCCCCTGGACTGTAGCCCACCAGGCTCCTCTGTCTATGGGATTTCTAAGGCAAGAATACTGGAGTGTGTTGCCATTTCCTTCTTCAGGGGATCTTCCCAAATCAGGGATTGAACTCACTTCTCCTGCTTGGCAGGCAGATTTGTTACCACCGAGTCACCTGGGGAAAAAAAAATATATATAATATACATATATGTAGGTGTATATATATATATATATATATATATATATATATATATATATATATATAATATATATACGGCTTTTTTCATATGTTTATGGGTGCATAATCATATGTCAATCTTCACATTTAACAATTTGTACTTTGTTTAGCCAATACATATTTTTTTATTTTAAATCTCATGGTTCAATTGTGATGTCACTTATGAAACTAGGTAAGAGTGAAATTTTAAGTGAAATCTCACAAGATGACACTGTATGTGAGTGTGTCAAGTTAAGCATCATTATCAGGAAGACATGACTAAGGTGTAAATAGTCTGGAGGAAACCTCAGTGTCCACTGCTCAGCATGATACACTGAAGAGGTCTTAAGTCCTTGTCACCTAGATCTCCTTCTTTTACTACCTCAGGAAAGATCAGCATTTGAAAAACTATATGTATCTAGTATGGTGAATGTCACCTTGTTTATAATAACAGAAGAAAATTGTAATGAAATTGTGAACTAGACAAATTATTTCTTTTTTTCCTATAGATATTGTAGACACATTTATCTCTCAGGAAACAAAAGGCTTGGGATACAAGGTGCACTGCCTTCTCTTACCAAAAAGTGTTTCATCCTTGTGAAATCAATAATAATTTAAAAAATCTGCTTCCTAAGTGTAGTATGAGGGCATCTACATTTCCTTGGTAACAAAATATTGATGGGGGGATAACATATATAATTAACTCTCAACAAATTAGGTTTAAAAATTAGAGGGCATGTCAGGGAATAAAGGGAATATTCAAATCAATATTAAAATAATTCTACTATCAATCTTCAATTGTCAAAGTAAGTTAACTGTAGTTAGGACGCAGTAAGGAACTTGACATATCTCATACTTCTAGGATGAGGCTATCCAACAGGCGGTTAACAATCAGATCATGATTGCAGCTCCCTCAGCATGGAATCGAAGCAGTCAAGCCATGAGACTGAGTCACTAAGGACAGGTGGAAGTTAGCAGTAAGGGGCATGGAGACAGGAGGAAGAGAGTTCCAACTCACATTTCCATCAAATAATTAGGTGGTTTGAGACTTGGGACCACAACTCTGTCCCACGGTGACCTGACAGGTCCCTCCACTGTCTTGCAGAAAGGGGACACTTGGTTTGCTTCCACCACAACTTATACTCAGTCTATAAGGCAATAAGATCTCTTCCTTTTGAATAAATCAAAATTCTCTCATTTGACTTACTTATCTGTCTAGCTACATATATTTCTGTGTGTATAATATTTATTCTTATGTAAATATGTTTATATGCAGGCTGAAGGACGTGTATATATAAAGTATACACATCTGCATATTTACATGTACTTACTTAGCTTGCTTCAGGTTTTTATTACTTATTTTTATTTTTACTTTTTTGTTTGTTTGTGGATTTGTTTCACAGAAAAAGCAGTTTTTGTATTTGCTCTGTTTGGGCTTGAGCTAAATGGGATTCAGCACCTCAACTATCCAAATGGCTGCATCCTTCAACCACTCACTGGCTCATCCAGCAATACAATCTTGGGACCATAGTCTAGTTACCCACCTCCTAAAAGTACAACATAAACTGATTAGTTAGGTTTTAAGTAATGCAGCAGGTGAAATTCAGCAAATTAGAACAATTAACTTATTGCATTAAGAATATCAGAATTAAATAATACATAATCATGGACTCATGGATTTCAAAACACTCATTTTAAACAAGAAGGAGAATGATAAATTTTCTTATTATGCTTGAGTTTAAACCAAAGTTTCCAAGACCATATGTGGCCTAACAATTAAATTTTTTCTCTGCTGGGACATGAAAAATGGTGCTTCAGCTACTGAAGTACCTACATATTTTTCTTCTTATTTACACATTGCAATTACAAGCCATGATCTTTATTCATAGTTTATTATGAGTGAATGTCAATAATACTCATTGATGGAAAAATAAAATGAAGGAAACAGAACACAATCTTTCATAATATTCCAATGGCACATATTTTGCAGTTTTCTCCTTCTCCAGAAAGCAGTGTATGGACAAACCAAAACCCCCAAAAGCCCTTAAAGCTTTTGTTTCAAAATGACATGGTTTTGATAAGTTGTTGTTGAAAAGGAAAAAATACAGAAATACATATATCATTAGCACAACTGCATTCCATTATTGTCTTTTGCAAAATAAATTACATAAATGGGGTTTGCATTGTTTACTATACTTCACCCAGAGATTGGAATAATTAAGTTTCAAGAACTGAGATGCTTTAAAACACATTTAATTTAGTAAAATTGGTAAGGAAGCTACTGCAATTTAAAAAAAAAAAAGGACAAAAGTTTCCCATGTCTTACTGGGTAATTTGGAGTGAATTTAGACCATGGCATTAGAAATACAAAAGGTAACTAAAAATGCCATTAAATGAAATGTTCCAAGTCCAAGCAATTTCCTTCTTAACGGAAAGTAAAATGCAAACAGAGATTGCTAAAACCCTGCTGTGTTTAATTTAAGTGTATGTAAGCCTTTTACTCACAGTCATTTTGTCTGGAGATAATCATGGCCATCCACAGTGGTCAGGGCTGTGAAGCATGGGTTGTCAAAAGTTGCCCAGTCTTTGATTTCACCTTGCTTGTGTCAGCCAGGGTTCACGTCTGGCAAGTTTAGCTCATTCATCTTCTGACAGGGTGGGATTCTCCTATTTCTGCCTCCATCAGTTTGTTTTTGTTGCCTTTAGACTGCTTGAAGCAACATGGAACCGTGTGTGTTAACTGCATGCCCACCATTGTAAAGTGCCAGGATTGACCATATAAAGGCAAAAGACCTCTGTAGCTGTGTGAATATAAATCAATTAGGTATATCTTCATCTGTGGATTATGTATGTATATATACATGGTTTATTCAGTATAAAATTCCCAATGACAAAGCTTGCAAACATGAAATCAACATTTTTACACTATTTAAGATGTCAGGAATATTTGTTACATACAGAATCCATTTTGAAAAGTAAGCAAAATCTGGATAGTGGAGAAATGACTAAACACCTCTCTTAAACTTATAGAGAATAAAGAGGTTAAGAATTAGGTAGACATATTGGGTCTGTTTAATAAGACTATTTTTCACTGGAGTGAATATTTTTTCGATATTTAAAAATATATTTCACAATCCTCGATAAGACTACTTTGAAGACTAGAGAATGCCATTAACAGAAGACATGCCCAATACTGTTTTGCCATTTCATATCCAACTTCTGCTAGTAATCCCAACAATGAGGAGACATTTTGCCATAACATAATGGCTGGGTCATTCTTTTAATTTTTAAAATTCTTGCATTAGATATTTATCTAGCAATTAAGTGTGCATGAATCTCTGCTAATAAGTTGTACAGACAAAAAGTGACAATGAATCAAATAACAGAGTTTCTATCTTCAAGCTAGAAGATGAGGAATTGTAAATTTTACAGAAGGGTGTGTGTGCATCTTCTGCCAATTTTCAATAGAAAAAGGAAAGACTCCTAAACATCTGGATAAGTCATTTTAAACGTGTGAAAAACTCATGAATTATCACAAGAAGCCAACTTTCTTTTTTAGCATAATATAACTAAATGACCCCAAAAACATTTATTAGTATGAGATAGCTAGAACTAACATACAGGGTTTCCATGTAAGTTATTAAACAATGTAATCCAGCAGGCACTAAAAACTGGTAGTGTCACCTGAACATGTGATACAAAACGGTGGGAGTGGCCTCTGCCAAGTAACAGAAAACCATAATAGCAACTGAAATACTTATAGTCTTTGATCACACAGGGATACTAGATGTCATCAATAAACCTGGGTTGTGGCCATTAATAAGCAGTTTAGGATATCTAGGGAAATTGAAAAGTATCTTAATGCCCTCTGTGATGTAAATGGATCTTGAAAATTTTTTATTTAAAATGTACTGTTTTACCTCCTTGATTTTAGGTAGCTTTTTGAAACCGATGCTATTTCAGTACATGGTAATGAGGTGTGTCTATATGGAACTGTCCTCCACAGGTTTTCCACTTCTAGACAGCATTAAAAGAGCTTTCTAGAAATCAGAAAAGACAGAGTCCTAAGACTTTTGAGATAATCCAGTCTAAACAATTGATATTATTTACAAGACAGTTAATGCTCAAAAAAAGTATGCTACTTCATCAAAGATATATATAATTGGCAGGAGTAACATATGAGGACATGTATATCTACATGAATATCGCATAGATTCCAACGAGCAACCTCTCCACAGAATACAACTAGTAAAGCACCCTCTGGAGATGTGAAAATTGCAGAGTTAGCCTTTCCAGTTGGCTCAATGGTAAAGAATCTGCCTGCCAGTTCAGGCAACATAGGAGACACAGGTTTGACCGCTGGGTCAGGAAGATCACTTGGAGGAGGAAATGGCAGCACACTCCAGTAGTTCAGCTTGGGAAATCCCATGGACAGGGAAGCCTGGCGGGCTACAGCTCATGGGGTCAAAAACAATTGAACACAACTGAGCACAGCGCAACAACAGTATAAACTTAAATATGAAATAATGAAAAAGAAACTTATGATCTCAATGAGCTATAGAGGAATAATTATTACATATAATAAGATTATTAAGGTTATTAGTCACTGGCAGTTCAGTGATTGAGACTCCATGGTCCCAATGCAGGGAGCCTGGATTTGATATGGTCAAGGAACTAATATCTTGAATGCCACATCAATTCAGTTTAGTCAGTTAAGTCACTCAGTCGTGTCTGACTCTTTGTGACCCCATGAATCGCAGCACGCCAGGCCTCCCTGTCCATCACCAACTCCCGGAGTCTACCCAAACCCATGTCCATCAAGTCGGTGATGCCATCCAGCCATCTCGTCCTCTGTCGTCCCCTTCTCCATCTGCCCCCAATCCTTCCCAGCATCAGGGTATTTTTCAATGAGTCAACTGCATGAGGTGGCCAAAGTATTGGAGTTTCAGCTTCAACATCAGTCCTTCCAATGAACACCCAGGACTGATCTCGTTTAGGATGGACTGGTTGGATCTCCTTGCAGTCCAAGGGACTCTCAAGAATCTTCTCCAACACCACAGTTCAAAAGCATCAATTATTCGGCGCTCAGCTTTCTTCAGCATCCAATTCTCACATCCATACATGACTACTGGAAAAACCATAGCCTTGACTAGATGGACCTTTGTTGGAAAAGTAATGTCTTTGCTTTTTAATATGCTATCTATGTTGGTCGTAACTTTCCATCCAAGGAGTAAGCATCTTTTAATTTCATGGCTGCAGTCACCATCTGCAGTGATTTTGGAGCCCCCCAAAATAAAGTCTGACACAGTTTCCACTGTTTCCCCATCTATTTCCCATGAAGTGATGGGACCAGATGCCATGATCTTAGTTTTCTGACGATTGAGCTTTAATCCAACTTTTTGACTCTCCTCTCTCAATTTCATCAAGAGGTTTTTTAGTTCCTCTTCACTTTCTGCCATAAGGGTGGCATCATCTGCATATCTGAGGTTATTGATATTTCTCCTGGTAATCTTGATTCCAGCTTGTGCTTCTTCCAGCCCAGCGTTTCTCATGATGTACTCTGCATATAAGTTAAATAAGCAGAGTGACAATATACAGCTGATCTTACAGAAAAATATAAAATAAAAAAATAAAAACTGTACTTACACTCAGAAGTAAAGAGTAGAGTGTTAGTTTCCAGGAGCTGCTAGGAGGGAGAAATAAGGAGTTGTTCAATGGATGTAAAGTTTCAGTAAAGCAAGATAAGCAAGTTCTATTGATCTGCTATATAACATAGTGTCAGTATTTAAAGACTACATGACATATTGCCAGTAGTTAACAGTGCTATATTGTGCACGTTTCTTGGCTGTATGCATATGTGAAAACATTAAACTGTGTATATTAAATGTGTAACTTTTATATTTCAATTATATTTTAGAAAGACTGTGGGGGTAAAAAATACACATACAAGTCAATGTAATAGAACTATAAGACCAGAAATAAATCTAGTCAATTTATTTTGATGAAGGGATTATTCAGTGGGTAAAGAATACTGTTTTGAATAAACAGAGATGGGACCCAAATGGGTATCTACATTCAAAAGAAAAAAAATTTGAACTATTAGCTCGCATCATATACAAAAAAGTAATTTGAAATGCATTGTAGACATAAATGTAATAGCCCAAACTGTAAAACTCTTAGAATAAATCATATGAATAAATTTTCATGACTTTATATTATTTAATGGTTTCTTAGTGGTGATTTCAAAGCTATAAGTAAAAAAAAAAAAAATAGGGACCTACTGTAGAGCATAAGGAACTCTGCTCAATATGCTATAACAAGCTAATTGGGGAAAGACTTTGCAAAAGAAGAGATACATGTAATATCTTTGTCTGGTTTTGGAATCAGGGTGATGGTGGCCTCATAGAAATATCTTGGAAGTTATCCTTCCTCTGCAGTTTTTTTGAAGAGTTTGACAAGGAGGGGTGTTAGCTCATCTTTAAATGCTTGATAAAATTTGCCTGTGAAGCTATCTGGTCCTGGACTTTTGTTTTTTGGAAGACTTTAATCACAGTTTCAATTTCATTACTTGTGATTGGTCTGTTTATATTCTGTTTCTTCCTGGTTCAGTCTTAGGAGGCTGTACCTTTCCAAGAATTTGGCCATTTCTTCTAGATTGTCCATTTTATTGGCATATATAATACTTACTTGTATTAGTCTCTTATAATCCTTTGTATTTATGTGGTGTCTGTTGTAATTTCTCCTTATTCATTTCTAATTTTATTGATTTGAATCATCTCTGTATTTTTCTTGGTGAATATGGCTAAAGGTTTATGAATTTTGTTTATCTTCTCAAAGAACCAGCTTTTAGTTTTATTGATTTTTGCTATTGTTTTCTTCATTTATATTTTATTTCTGTTCTGATTTTTATGATATATTTCCTCTCCTAACTTTGGGTCTTGTTTGTTCCTCTTTTTCTAGTCACTTTAGGTGCAAGATTAGGTTGTTTATTTGAGATTTTTCTTGTTTATTGAGGTAGGATTATATTGCTATAAATTTCCTTCTTCGAACTGCTTTTGCTGAATTCCATAGGATTTGAGTCTTTGTGATCTTGTTGTCATTAGTTTCTATGTATTTTTTATTTCTTTTTTGATTTCTTCAGTGATCTCTTGACTATTTAGTAGCATAATGTTTAGTCTCCATGTGTTTGCATTTTTTCAGAATTTTTTTTTATTTCTAATCTCAAAGTATTGTGGTCAGAAAAGATATCTGATATAATTTCAATTTTCTTAAATTTACTTTGACTTTATTTGTGAACCAAGATGTGATCTTATCCTGGAGAATGTTTCATGTGCTTTTTAGAAGAAAATTTGTTCTGCTGTTTTTGTATGCAATGTCCTATAAATATCCATTAAATCTATCTGGTCTATTGAGTCATTTAAAGCTGAATTTTCTTAATTTTCTGTCTGGATGATCTGTCCATTGGTGTAAGTGGGGTGTTAAAGTCCTTCATTATTATTATATTACTATCAATTCCCACTTTTATGGCTACTAGCTCTTGCATTATGTATTGAGGTTCTCCTATGTCAGGTGCATGAATATTTAACATTGTTATACCTTCTTGGATTGATCTTTCAATCATTATATAGTGTACTTCCTTGTCTCTTATAACAGTCTTTATTTTAAAGTCTGGTATATCTGATGGAAGTATTGCCACTCCAGTTTTCTTTTGATTTCCATTTGCATGAAATATATTTTCCATCACCTCGTATTCAGTATGTATGTGACCCTATGTCTGAAGTGGGTCTCTTTTATTATAGACAGCATATATATTTGCTGTTGTTTAGTCGCTAAACATGTCTGACTCTGCAACGTCAAGGACTGCAGCATGTCAGCCTCCCCTGTCCTTCACTATCTCCCACACTTTGCTCAGATTTGTGTCCATTGTGTCAGTCATGCTATCTAACCACCTCATCCTCTGCCACACCCTCCTTCTTTTGCCTTCAGTCTCTGCAAGATCAGGGTCTTTTCCAATGAGTCAGCTCTTCCCATCAGGTGGTCAAATTATTGGAACTTCGGCATCAGTTCATCCAATGAACATTCGGGGTTGATTTCCTTTATGAATGACTGCTTTGATCTCCTTGCAGTCCAAGGGACTCTCAGGAGACTTCTCCAGCACCACAATTCAAAAGCATCGATTCTTTGGCACTCAGCTACTTAATGTCCAATTCTCACATCCTTACAGGACTACTGGAAAAACCATAGCTCTGAGTATATGGACTTGTCAGCAAAGTGATGTATCTGCTTTTTATTATGCTCTCTAGGTTTGTCATAGCTTTTCTTCCAAGGAGCAAGTGTCTTTGAATTTCATTGCTGCAGTCACTGTCTGCAATGATTTTGGAGACCAAGAAAGTAAAATCTGTGGCTTCCACTTTTCCCCCTTCTATTTGCCATAAGTGATGAGACTAAATACCGTATTTTAGTTTTTTGAATGTTGAGTTTTAAGCCAACTTTTTCATTCTCTTCCTTCATCTTCATGAAGAGTCTCTTTAGTTCCTCTTCACTTTCTTCCATTAGAGTGGTGTCATCTGCATATCTGAGGTTGTTATTTCTCCTGGCTATCTTGATTCCAGCTTGCAATTCATCCAGTATGGCATTTTGGATGATGTACTCTGCATATAAGTTAAATAAGCAGGGTGACAATATATCACCTTGTCATACTCCTCTCCCAATTTTGAACCAGTCTGCCAGATATTCCATGTCTGGTTCTAACTGTTGCTTCTTGACCTGTATACAGAATTCTCAGGAGGCGGGTAATGTTATCTAGCATGCCCATCTCTTGCATAATTTTCCAGTTTGTTGTAATCCACACAGTCAAAGGCCTTACCATAGCCAATGAAACAGAAGTAGAAGTTTTTTCTGGAATTCCCTTGCTTTTTCTATGATCCAACAGATGTTGGCAATTTGACCTCTGGTTCCTCTGCATTTTCTAAACAAAACCTGTACATTGGGAAGTTCTCTGTTCACATATCACTGAAACCTAGCTTGTAGGATTCTGAGCATTACCTTGCTAGTGTATGAAATGAAAGCATTGTTCCATAGTTTGAACATTATTTGGCATTGCCGTTTTTGGGGATTGAATGAAAACTGATATTTTCCAGTCGTGTGGCTACTTTTCAGTTTTCCAAATTTGCTGGCAAATTAAGTGCAATACTTTAACAGTATCATCTTTTAGGTTTTTAAATAGCTGGAGTTCCATCTCCTCCACTAGCTTTGATGGTAGTAATGCTTCCTAAGGCCCACTTGACCTCATACTCCAAGATGTCCATCTCTAGGGGAGTGACCACACCACCATGGTTATCCAGGTCATTAAGACCTTTTTGGTATAGTTCTTGTGTGTATTCTTCCACCTCTTCTGAATACCTTCAGCCTCTGTTAGGTCTTTAATGTTTTTGTCCTTCATTGTGCCCATCTTTGCATGAAATATTCCCTTGGTATCTCCAATTTTCTTGAAGACATCTCTAGTCTTTCCCATTTTGTTGTTTTTCTCTATTTCATTCCACTGTTTATTGAAGAAGGCCTTCTTATCTTTCCTTGCTGTTCTCTGGAACTCTGCATTCATTTGAGTATATCTTTCCCATTTTCTCTTGCCTTCTGCTTCTGAGTCTTGTTTTGTATTTATTCAGCTAGTCTGTGTCTTTTGTTTGGAGCATTTAATCCATTTACATTTAAGATAATTATTGATATGTATGTTCCTAGACTTAAATGTAAGACTGGACACTATAGAACTCTTAGATCAAAACGTAGGGAGAATACTCTTTGCCATAAATCACTGCAAAAATTTTTTTTAACCCAATTCCCAGACTAATGTAAACAAAATCAAAAATAAACAAATGGGACATAATTTAAATTAAAAGGTTTTGCACAGAAAAGGTAACCATAAACAACACAAAAAGACAGCTCTGAAATGTGAGAAAATATTTGTCATTGAAGCAAATGACAAAGGATTAATCTCCAACATATAAAATAGTACATGCAGGTGAATATACAAAAAACAAACAAGGCAATCAACAAATGTTTGGAAGACCTAAAAAGCCATTTCTCCAAGGAAGACATACAGATGGCCAAGAGGCACAAGAAAAGATGTTCAATATCGTTAATTATTAGAGAAATGTAAGTGAAACCTACAATAAGGTATCACCTTACACTAGTCAGAATGGCCATCATCAAAAACTCTACAAACAGTAAATGTTTAGAGAGTGTGTGGAGAAAAGAGAACCCTCTTGCACTGTTGACAGGAATGTAAATTGATACAGTCACTGTGGAGAACAGTATGGCGGTTCCTCAAAAAATTAAAAATAAAACTACTATATGATCTAAAAATTCCTCTACTGAGCATATATCCTTAGAAAACCATAATTCAAACAGACACATGCACCCCAATGTTCATTCTAGGTCTGTTTACAATAGCCAGGACATGAAAGCAACTTAAACGTACACTGACAAGTGAACAGATAAAAATATATGGTACATATCCACAATGGAATATTACTCAGCCACTTAAAAGGAAAGAAATTGGGTCATTTGTAGAGTAAATAGGCCTAGAAACTGTCATACAGAATAAAATAAGTCAGAAAGAGAAAAACAAATATTGTATATTAATGCATATATGTGGAGCCTAGAAAAATGGTACTGATGACCTTTTTGTAAGGCAGGTATAGAGACACAGATGTACAGGCCAGAAATGTGGACACAGGTTGGGGGGAATAAGGAATGCAATTAATTAGGAAATTGTGGTTGACATATATACACTAATGTGTAAAATAGAGAGCTAGTGAGAACTTGCTATACAGCACAAGGAGCTCAGCTCAGTGCTTTTTAGTGACCTTAACGGGTGGGATGGGGTGGTGTGAGAAGGAGGTCTAAAAAGAGGGGGGATATATATATATGTGTGTGTGTGTGTGTGTGTCTGTGTCTGTGTCTATATATATGTGTATATATATATACATGTATACATATATATATATAGCTAATTCATTTCATTGTATAGTAGTAACTAACACAAAATTATAAAGCAAATATATTCCAGTAAACTTTGCTTCAAATAAAAAATATAAAGGGAATTCACAATAGAGGAAAAATATTTATAAATCATTTAAAGAAATTTAATACAGAATATACAAAATATTCCTAAAACTCATTGATAAAAAATCAAATAATCAATCTAAAACTAGGTAGTTTTTTTTTTTAGAGATCTTTCCCTCAAAAAGATATGTATATGACCAACAAACACAAGAAAATACAATCAGAATCACAAATCACTGGAAAATGTGAAAGAAATCCACTAGAGGCTGATTTATAGCTGCTAGAATGAGTAAAAACAGGAAAAAAAAAAAAATATGATTGAGTATGACAAGAAATTGGAATCACTCATTGGTTGTTGATATTGTAAAAATGGTACAGAGCGCTTAGAAAACAGAAATGGTAGGCGGGGCTAAGATGGCGGAGGAATAGGACAGAAGAGCCACTCTCTCCTCCCCACAAATTATCGAAAGCACATCTGATAAGCTGAGCAAAGTTCGCAAGACTACTTCTGAACGCTGCAGAGGAACGTCAGACATTTAATCAAGTCAGCCGCATATCTTCAGAAGGAGGTAGATAAATTATAAAAGAATAAATAAGAGAGACAAAAGAGTTTAGTACGGAGACCCGTCCCCGGGAGGGAGTCGTAACAAGGGAGGGAAAATTTTCTAACACCAGGAAACCTTCTCACCGCGGTTTGGGGGAAGATTCGAAACTCGGAAGAGCAACATAACCGGATAATGCAATAAATAAAACCCATTGATTACGCCTAAAGGCAACTTCCAGTAAAAAGAACCCCAGACTCCCAGCATCCGCACTTAGCAAGTGGGGCTGAACGGAGAGGAGCGGGCCGGCACTGCTTAGGGTAAGGACCGGCCGAATGCCCTGAGTGCAATCGGAGGGAGCTAACGAGAGATAGTAACCAAAACTGTGGGGACAGCCAGAGAGAGAGAACTATCCCCGAAAATCCAAAGCTAAGGCACTGCCGCCCGCTCACAAACAAAGGACTGAGCGATACAGGGGAAGAGCTTAGCCGGCAGTCGGACCCCGCCCCATCCCCCGCCGGACACATCGGCAGCGGGAAACCAGCCGCAGCCAGAAAGGGGCAAACTCGGCTCCAGAGAGGGCAACCCCCTACCAAAACTGCGAACAGGCTTCCGTTTCTAAGCAAAGACTGCCTGAAGATCCGAGGGTCTACTAGCTGCCTGGAGGGTCTCAGCCAGAGACCAGCTCCCCAGGAACCCGACACAAAGCACACCAGAGCCGTGCGCACTGGCCTATAAACTGAGGCGGGACCAGGGAGGTGATAGCCGCATCGCCCCGACAGGGGAGAGTGCGCTCGCCAAACACCCTGGCTGCCTGACTGCCTCGACCAGGAAGGGCGCAAACCGCGAACTCAACCGAGTCTGCGTCTTGGTGGAGTACCCGTGAAGCGCGCCCCTAAACTGAGGCGGGGACCAGGGAGGTAATAAGCCGCATCGCCCCAACAGGGGAGTGTGCCGCTCGGAGCCAAACTCCTGGCTGCCTGAGCTGGCTCCGACCGGTAACGGCGCAAACCGCCGCCCAACCGAGTCTGCGCCTTTGTGGAAGGGTAAAAACCCGGAACCTTAACCTGAGCAGTTTTAAACCTGGGAAGTGCGCGCATATCATGCCCACCCGCTGGCAGAATAACCTTAAGCATAGCATGGTAGACGGGGAAAAGCACACACCGATCGGGGGTGAACCCAGTGCGGCCGAGACAACGCGAGCTCCTCCACACACAACCCAAGTGATATTGGTTTGCAGTGGTCCTCTCTCCCCCAGCAGTACTGAGCAGTGAACCTAAAGAGACCACCTCCGCCCATTTGTGGCAGGGTGGAAATTAGACACTGAATAGACCTCCAAAACAAAAGCCAAATGAACAGAGGGAAGCGCGTTTGAAGGGACAGCCAACAGATTTAAAAAATCCCTGTAGTTAACACTGACTGCATTGAAGGGGCCTATAAGATCTCAAAAGATAAGCAGGAACAAGGATCTATCTGAAACTGAAGAGATCCCACATCGGCTCACAACTGCTCCAGAAAGTCCGGATAATATATTTTTTACTATTATCATTTTTTTTTTATTTTTTTTTATTTTTTTCTTTCTTCTTTTCTTAAGACCTCTATTACACCTTTAATTTTCATTTACATAACCAACTACTACCTTGAAAAAAAAAAAAAACCTATTTTAAAAAAAAACGCGTACATATATCTTATACTTTTGTGTTTTCTTTTTTAATTTTATTTATGTTTATTTTTTACTGTTTTTTTTTTGTCTGTTTTTCTTTTTTTTTTACTGTTATACTGTTTTTTACTGTCTTTTTTCCTTTTTATACTGTTTTCTTTTTTCTTTTTTTTATATTGATATTCATAAGAGACCTAACCTCTACTCTAGATTTTTTAATCTTTTTTTTACATATTTGATATCAATTTTGTGCATTTAAGAACACAATTTTAGTACCCATTTTACTCAGGAGTGTGATACTGCTTGAGTTTACCTCTCCCTCTATTGAACGCTCTTTCTTCTCCCCCAGGGAACCTCTATCTCCCACCCTCCTCCTTCTCTTCTCAACCCAATTCTGTGAATCTCTGAGGGTGTTCTGGGTACCGGAGAACACTTCGGGAACAGAATACAGCCCAGATCTCTCTCTCACCCTCTTGATTCCTCCCTTTCTACTCAAGCCTCACCTCTAATTGCCTTCCTCCCCCCTCTCTATGTACTCTCTGTGAACCCTCTGAGGGGCTTCCAGACTGGGAGAGCACAGAGGGAAGTGCTTATCGGCTAACTGCTCTCCCCACGTTTTGAGTCCCCCTCCTCTCCTCCTGGTCACCTCCACCTCCTCCCCTTTCACCTCTCCATTAACTCAGTGAACCTCTCTGGGTAATCCCTCACTGAGGGAGAACTCTTTTCACCATTAACCTAAAAGTTTTATTATTGATGCTGTATGGATGGAGTAGTCTTGAGCTAACTTCAAAGAAAAGACTGAAAGCCAAGGAAACATTAATTAATAAGAGATCATCCAAAAGCCTCCATATATACACGCGATGAAAACCAACCTCCACCCAATGAGCAATAGTTCCAGAGCAAGACATACCACACAAAACTCTCCAGCAACGCAGGAACATAAGCCCTGAGCATCAATATACAGGCTGCCCAGAGGCACCACCAAATCTATAGACATCTCAAAACTCAATACTGGACACTCCATTGCAACTCCCTAAAGAGAAGAAATCCAGACCCACCCACCAAACACCACACAAGCTCCCCCAACCAAGGAAACCTTGACAGCCACCCATCCAACCCCATCCACATGAGGAACCTCCGCAATAAAGAGGAACTTCAAACTACCAGAATACAGAAAGGCCACTCCCGAACACAGCATTCTAAAACAAGATGAAAAGGCAGAGAAATACTCAACAAAGTAAAAGAAAATAGAAATGCCCACCAAACCAAAACAAAAAGGAGAGAAGGGAATCTATCTGAAAAAGAATTAGAATTATGATAGTAAAAATGATCCAAAATATTGAAAATAAAATGGAGGTTTACAGATAAATAGCCTGAGACAAGATTTGAGAAGATGCAAGA
Organism: Okapia johnstoni; assembly: GCA_024291935.2. Classification (NCBI taxonomy): domain Eukaryota; kingdom Metazoa; phylum Chordata; class Mammalia; order Artiodactyla; family Giraffidae; genus Okapia; species Okapia johnstoni. The sequence goes on along the minus strand of CM044319.1, from coordinate 27,283,568 downwards.
ATGTTTACCAAGGGACCCTAAAGAGGTAAAAAGGAGTCAATAATATATTGAAGAATGAAATAAAGGAGAAAAAGACACCTGGAGGAAGCAACAGTAGAAAAACAGAGCAAAGATAGGATAAGTGAGGTAGAAGATAGAATGGTGAAATAAACGAAGCAGATAGGAAAAAAGAAAAAATAGAATCAAGAAGAAATAGAAAACCTCATGGAACCTCTGGGACAATATGAAACGCCCCAACATTCTAATCATAGGAGTTCCAGAAGAAGAAAGATAGAAGGAAAGGCCATGAAAGATACACGAGGAGATAAAGTTTAAAATTCCCTAAAATGAGGGAAGAAATAGTCACAGAAGTCCAAGACACCCAGAGAGTCCCAAACATGGATAACCAAGGCAAAACACCCCAGACACATATCAATCCAAATTAACAAAGATCAAAACACAAGAACAAATATTAAAAGCCAGCAAAGGGAAAAACAACAAATAACACACAAGGGGATCCCCATAAGGAATAACATCTATCTTTCAATATAAACCTTCAGGCTAGAAGGGAATGCAGGACATACTTAAAGTGATGAAAGAGAATACTCCACAACCAGATTACTGTACCCGGGCAAGATCTCATCAGATAAGAAGGAAGAATTCCAAAAGCCTTAACAGACAAGCAAGAACTGAGGGAATTCAGCACCACCAAACCAGGCTCTCCAACAAATGCTAAACGATCTTCTCTGAAACAGGGAAACACAGAAAGGATTGTTTAAACACAACTTAAAACTACAAAGTAAATGGCAACAGGACATACTTACCCAATAATTACCTTAAAATAAAATGAGTTTGAATGCCCCAACCAAAAGACAAAGAATGGCAGAGTGGATACAAAGACAAACCCTACATATGCTGCTCTAACAAAGACCCACCTCAAAACTAGGGAAACATAACAGACCTGAAAGTGAAGGGATGGAAAAATATATTTCCCATGCAAATGGGAGACCAAAAGAAAGCAGGAGTTGCAATAACTCATTTCAGATAAAATAGACTTTAAAATAAAGTCTGTGAAAATGGGACAAATAAGGACACTACATAATGATCAAAGGGTCAATCCAAGAAGAGTAACAATTATAAATATATATGCACCTAACATAGGAGCACCACAATATATAAGGCAAATACTAACATAGTATGAAAGGGGAAATTAACAATAACAACAATATTAGTGGAGACTTTAATACACCACTCACACACATATGAGAGATCACTAAACAGAAAAATTAACAAGGAAACACAAACTTTAAATGATACTAAGACAAATTAGATTTAATCGATATTTTCAGGACTTTCCCACCCAAACAAGCAAAATTCACCTTTTCTCAATGCACACGGAACTTTCTCCAGGATAGATCACATCCTGGGCCATAAATCTAGCCTTGGTAAATTCCAAAAAATTGAAATCATCCCCAGACCAAATATCTTCTTCTGACCCACAATGCGTAAAGATTATACCTCAATTACAGGAAAAAGACTATTAAAAATTCCACACATATGGAGGCTAAACAACACGCTATTCTGAATAACCAACAAATCACAGAAGAAATCAAAAAAGAAATTCAAAATATCCATAGAAACGAATGAAAATGAAAACACAACAACCCAAAAACCATGGGACACTTAAAAAAAGCAAGCTAAGAGGAAGGTTCATAGCAATACATGCCGTACCTCAAGAAACAAGAACACAAATCAAATAAAAAAACTAACTCTACACCTAAAGCAACTAGAGAAGGAAGAAATGAAGAACCTCAGGTTAGTAAAGGAAAGAAATCTTAAAAATTATGGCATAAATAAAAAGCAAAAGAAACCAAAAAGAGACCATAGCACAAAACTCAACAAACCTAAAAGCTGGTTTTTCGAGAAGATAAACAAAATTGACAAGCCATTAGCCAGACTCATCAAGAAACAAAAGGGAGAAGAATCTGATCAACAAAAGTAGAAAGAAAAATGGGAGAGATCCGACAACAGTCTACACAGCAATACAAAGGATCATAAGAGACTACTACCATCCGCTATATGCCACTAAAATGGACAACTTGGAAAATTGACAATTCTTAGAAAAGTATAACTTTCCAAATTGAACAGGAAGAAAATAGAAGTTCTTAACAGACCCATCACAAGCTCGGAAATCGAAACTGTAATCAGAAATCTTCCAGCAAACAAAAGCCCAGGACCAGACGCTTCAACAAGCGGTAATTCTAACAAAAATTTAGAGAAGAGCCTAACACCTATCCTACTCAAACTCTTTCCAGAGAATTGCAGAAGATGGTAAACTTCCAAACTCATACTATGATGCCCACCATCATCCAATTCCAAAACCAGACATAGATGTCACAAAAAAAGAAAACTAGCAGGCCAATAACACTGATGAACATAGATTGCAAAAATCCCTTAATAAAATTCCTAGCAAACATAATCCCAACATCATATTAAAAAGATCCTACATCATGATCAAGTGGGCTTTATCCCAAGGAATGCAAGTTTTCTTAACATCCGCAAATCAATCAATTAATTCACCACATAAACAAATTGAAAGATAAGACAATAATGATTACTCAGTAGATGCAGAAAAAAGACCTTGACAAAATTCAACATCCATTAATGATAAAAACTCTACCAAAAGCAGAATAAAGGAACCATACCTCATATAATAAAAGCTATATAGGACAACCCACAGCAAACATTAAACCTCAAAGGGGAAAAAGACTGAAAAGCATTTCCCCTAAAAGTCATGAACAAGGCAAGGATGCCCAATTTCACCACTACTATTCAAACATAGTTTTGGAAGTTTTGGCCACACAGCAATCATAGCGGAAAAAGAAATAAAAGGAATACAGATAGGAAAAGAATAAGTAAAACTCTCACTGTTTGCAGATGACATGATCCTCTACATAAAAACCCTACAGATTCTACAGAAAACTCCTAGAGCTATCATGAATATAGTAAAGTGGCAGGAACAAAAATTAACACACAGAAATCCTTGCCATTCCTAACACCATAATTGAAAAAACAGAAAGAGAAATTAAGAAACAATACATTCACCATAGCAACAAAAAGAATAAAATACTTAGGAATATTTCTACCTAAAGAAACAAACGACATATATATAGAAAAGTATAAAACACAGATGAAAGAAATCAAAGAGGACACAAACAGATGGAGAAATATACCGTGTTCATGGATTGGAAGAATTAATATAGTGAAAATGAGTATACTACCCAAAGCAATCTATAGATTCAATGCAATCCCTATCAAGCTACCAATGATATTTTTCACAGAACTAGAACAAATCATTTCACAATTTGTATGGAAGTATAAGAAACCTCGAATAGCCAAAGCAATCTTGAGAAAGAAGAATGGAACTGGAGGAATCAACCTGCCTGACTTCAAGCTCCTACTACAAACCACAGTCAATCAAGACAGTGTGGGTAGCTGGGCACAAGGATAGAAACAATATCAATGGAACAAGACAGAAAGCCCAGAGATAGAAAACCCACGCACCGATGGGCACCTTATCTTCCAACAAAGGAGGCAAGAGTATACAATGGAGAAAAGACAATCTCTTTAACAAGTGGTGCTGGGAAAACTGGTCAACCACTTGTAAAAGAATGAAACTAGAACACTTCCTAACACCATACACAAAAATAAACTCAAAATGGATTAAAGATCTAAATGTAAGACCAGAAACTATAAAACTCCTAGAGGAAAACATAGGCAAAACACTCTCCGACATAAATCACAGCAGGATCCTCCATGACCCACCTCCCAGAATATTGGAAATAAAAGCAAAAATAAACAAATGGGACCTAATTAAAATTAAAAGCTTTTGCACAACAAGGAAACTATGAGCAAGGTGAAAAGACAGCCTTCAGAATGGGAGAAAATAATAGCAATCAAAGCAGACAGACAGAAACAATTAATCTCAAAAATATACAAGCAACTCCGGCAGCTAATTCCAGAAAAAATAAACGACCCCCATCAAAAAAATGGGCCAAAGAACTAAACAGAACATTTCCTTCTCCAAATAAAACATACAGATGGCTAACAAACACATGAAAAAAGGAGTCTCAACATCACTCATTATTAGAGAAATGCAAATCAAAACCACAATGAGGTACCATTACACACCAGTCAGAATGGCCGCTATCCAAAAGTCTACAAGCAATAAATGCTGGAGAGGGTGTGGAGAAAAGGGAACCCTCTTACACTGTTGGTGGGAATGCAAACTAGTACATGCAATCTATGAGAACAGAGTGGAGATTCCTTAAAAAAATGGTAATAGAACGCCATATGACCCAGCACTCCACTGCTAGGCATCACCACCGAGGAAACAAAATTGAAAGAGATGCGGTACCCCATTGTTCATCGCAGCCCCCAAAAAAAACTGTTTCCAATAGCCAGGACATGGAAGCAACTAGATGGCCATCGCAGGACAATGATAAAGGAAGCTGTGGTTACATATACATCAATGGAATATTACTCAGCCGTTAAAAAAAATACATTTGAACGGTCTATTGAGATGGATGAAACTGGAGCCCATTATAACAGAGTGAAGTGACCAAAAGAAAAGCACCAATACAGTATACTAATGCATATATGGAAAATGAAAGGGTAATGGTAACCCTATATGTGAGACAGCGTAAGAGACACAGAACATAGAACGTCCCTGTGGACTCAGAGGGAGAAGTTGAGGGTGGGACGTTCTGGGACAATATCACTGAAACATGTATTTTGTCATGTGTGCAGCGGACACCATTTCCATGTTTCTGTTGCATGGGACGGATGCCACAGGGATGATGCGTTGGGATGACACAGAGGATGTGAGGGGGGAGGGAGGTGGGAGGAGGTTTCGGAGGGGGGAGCACATTGTGAACCCATGGCTGATTCCATGGCAATGTGTGTGCAAAACTACTACAACATTGTAAAGTAATTAGCCCCCAACTAAAATAAAAATAAAAAAAAAAAAACAGAAAGGTAACACCTCAATGTTAAATAGAACCATTTGACAAAATTAAAATCCGTATTTATACACAAGAAGAAATTAAACTATCAAACCCTTCAGAATACAATTGTATACAAATATTAATTGCAGAAGCATTCCATAATAACCAAAAAGTAGGCAAATCATAATGTTTATCAACTAATAATAGATTAAAATATTCTATATTCATGTGAAACATTAGTTTGACAAATAAAAAGTAATGAATTAGTAGCACTTCTACAACATGGATGAACCTTAGAAACAGTAAATTAAGTCATATAAGTCAGTCCAAACAGCGACGGACCATATGATGGCATCAACATAAAATGACCAGAATAAGCAATCCCATAGGCTGAGAAAGCAGATTTAGTGATTCTCAGGCCTAGCAAGAAGGAGGAACTGCGAGTGATTGCCTAACAAGTATTGGATTTTCCTTTGGGGGTGAGAAAAGCTCTAAAAATTAGACAGCAGTGATAACTCCACAACTCTGTGAATAGACTAAAAGCATAGAATTGTATACCTTTAAAAGGGTTACATATTATGAACCTAATTATTATGTATCACATATTTATTAATAATAAATCCCAAGAAAAACATTTATAGAAAGTAAAAATATTGATATGTAAAAAATGTTTTAAAAACACGTCCATCTTATTTTATCCCAAACTGCTTTTAATTTAAAAAACAATACAGGAACATCACAGATTTAGAAACATTACGATCATTATTTTTAAATAAATGATTATCTTTCCATCACAAACACTTACCAAGTGGAAATGTATATTATAACCACATGTCTCCATCTTCAGGATTTCTGAAAGCAGAAAACGAGGGCAAGGATTATCATAGTGAGTTTACTTGGTAGTGTAAATTAAATTAAGAAAAAAAATGTGGGTCCAAAGAAAGATCAAATCGCAATAATAGACAATAGTCATCACAGTGGTTTTTGGAAATTGTCAGGTAATCACAGATGAGGTTTGCCCTCACAGGGAGAAAGACAAAGCTCATCAATTGTGGGTGCGGGGGTTTGGTAAAAAAATTAGATGGAAAAAAAGATAAACTTAAGGGCTGCCAGAATACAAATGTGTATATTGCAGAGAGAAGAACAAAGTAAATATTACATATTTTAAAAACATACTCTTAAATTTTTCACTTTGTCAGCCACACTTTTGAAGAAACAGATCCTTAAATATTGTTTTGATTACTCCTCATTCTGAAAGTGAGTATCTGTAGTGTGCTTAATAAATATTTATCAATCAGCTACCCTGGTGGCTCAGACACTAAAGGATCTGCCTGCAATGTGGGAAATCTGGGTTTGATCCCTGGTTTGGGAAGACCCCCTGGAGAAGGGAACGGCTACCCACTCCAGTATTCTGGCCTGGAGAATTCCACAAACAGAGGAGCCTGGCAGACTCCAGTATTCTGGCCTGGAGAATTCCACAAACAGAGGAGCCTGGCAGGCTACAGTCCATTGGATCGCAAAGAGTCAGGCATGACTGAGTGACTTTCACTTTCAGTTCAGTTCAGTTCAGTCGCTCAGTTGTGGCCGACTCTTTGCGACCCCATGAACTGCAGCACGCCAGGCCTCCCTGTCCATCACCAACTCCCGGAGTCTACCAAACCCATGTCCATCGAGTCAGTGATGCCATCCAACCATCTCATCCTCCATCGTCCCCTTCTCCTCCCGCCCCCAATCCTACCCAGCATTAGGGTAGGATTGACTCATTTTCCAATGAGTCAACTCTTCACATGAGGTGGCCAAAGTATTGGAGTCTCAGCCTCAACATCAGACCTTCCAATGAACATCCAGGATTGATCTCCTTTAGGATGGATTGATTGAATCTCCTTGCAGTCCAAGGGACTCTCAAGAGTCCTCTCCAACACCACGTTTCAAAAGCATCAATTCTTCGGCGCTCAGCCTTCTTCACTGTCCAACTCTCACATCCATACATGACCACTGGAAAAACCATAGCCTTGACTAGACAGACTTTTGTTGGCAAAGTAATGTCTCTGCTTTTAAATATGCTATCTAGGTTGGCCATAACCTTCCTTCCAAGGAGTAAGCATCTTTTAATTTCATGGCTGCAGTCACCATCAGCAGTGATTCTGGAGCCCCAAAAAACAAAGTCTGACACTGTTTCCACTGTTTCCCCATCTATCTCCCATGAAGTGATGGGACCAGATGCCATGATCTTAGTTTTCTGAACGTTGAGCTTTAAGCCAACTTTTTCACTCTCCTCTTTCACCTTCATCAAGAGGCTCTTTAGTTCTTCACTTTCTGCCATAAGGGTGGTGTCATCTGCATAGCTGAGGTTATGGATATTTCTCCCGGCAATCTTGATTCCAGCTTGTGTTTCTTCCAGCCCAGCGTTTCTCATGATATACTCTGCATATAACTTAAATAAGCAGGGTGACAATCTACAGCCTTGACGTACTCCTTTTCCTATTTGGAACCATTCTTTCACTTTCACTTTTCATTATATAACTAAAGATGTTATATTTGGGTGTGTGAAGGATCAGCTAGTGGTGCACAGAACAGGCTTGTACTAGCTCAAGGACTGATTGTTACATTTTGAAGTAGTTTTCAAGACATCTGTTAAACTACTGGTAGTTTGAATTTAGTAATGTTGGTAGTATTTACACCATGAAAATAGGCAAATGCTGTACATCAAAGCTCTTTCTTTTCCTCCAAAGCTGGTTGATAAGTATTTATTAGCACACTGCAGATATTCACTTTCAGAATGAGTAATGAAACAGTATTCAAGATCTGTTTTCTTCAAAGTGTGGCTGACAAAGTGAAAATTTATTGGCCAATTTATAGGTTAAGACTGATGACAAGATTGAGGCCAAATGATAAACAGAACTTAAGTTTTTGATTGTAGGGTGTTTTCATTTTATGTATATGTGTGTGTGTGTGTGTGTGTGTGTGTGTGTGTGCGCGCGCGCGCGCGCGCATGTGTGGGCTTCACAGGTGGCTCAATAGGTAAAGATTCTGCCTACAGTTCAGGAGACACAGGAAATTCAGGTTTGATCTCTGGGTTGGGAAATTCCCTGGAGGAGGAAGTGGCAAGCCATTCCAATATTCTTGCCTAGGACAACACCATGGACAGAGGAGCCTGGATGGCTACAGTCTATAGGGTCACAAACAGCCAGACACTACTGAAGTGACTGAGCACGCACATACACATATATAGGGCTTCCCAGGTGACGCGTGCCAATGCAGGAGACGTAAGAGATGTGGGTTCGATCCCTGGGTCCAGAAGATTCCTCTGGAGAAGGGCATGGTATACCACTACAGTATTCTTGCCTTGAGAATCCCATGAACAGAGGAGTCTGGCGGGCTACAGTCCATGGGGTTGCAAAAAGTCAGACATGATTGACACAGCTTAGCACACACATACATGAAGTATTAATATTTTTCAATATATATATTTTCAAAGAATAACAGGTATAAATAAAACAATTGATTGCATCTGTATATTGTTATTTATACCTTCCTCTTTATCCTCTATCTCCAGTATTAAAGAAGTTGTAGTATAGAAATTTTAATGTTAGTCATATTATGTTATTATTACTTGACTTGCTATGAAGAATGACTAATTCATTTTGTCCCCCAAACACTGATTATTTAAATCTTGACTGCCGATCCTGCTAACAATCATTTCATTCGTTACATGGTGCAAAATGTTCCAGTCCTTTTCTAACTCAAAATGAAGTGACACCAGAGTTATCACAGAAATCTTATTCATCCATTGATTTCTCGTCAGCTAAAGGATTGACTTCAAGGCATCTTTGAGTTCTTCAGGGTCTTATTTGGATTATGAGATTGAAGGCTTTGTTTCTTTGTATTTGATGAAAGCAATTACCACCAATTCTTCATTCTTGGGACACAGTATTAGAGTTGCCAAAATTCACCTGATGATCATGTGGAATAAAAGTACTTTTACTTTATGGCTCTAACCTCAGGAATCCATTTATCAATCTGTTTCTGTTTTTTAGTATTTTATTCAAAATCTGTTTTAAAATTATTTTAATCTCAGTTTAAAATATATTGACTTTTTAGGTATTTGGTTTATTTCACTTTCAAAAATCAAGATGAATGTCAAAGATATTGGAAGATGTCTACATACAAGAGCTCTGTTAAACAAATGTTTTTGTTGCACTCTAAGAACTTTCAGCTACTAGTCAGGAACAGATGATTTTAAAAGATAATTTTAGCTATCAATGGTGGAGAAAAATAAATGTTTTCATCATAATGTAGCTTCAAGAAGTGGAAACTTGAATATAGTTCATGTTTGAAAAAATAAAGGTAACAGAGCAGCTGCTTTAGTCTTATATATCAGTATCATTTGGGATCTATTAAAATCCAATTGATTTTTTAATAGCACATTTAAAACCCAGTTGAAGGTGAGTTCTTGTGACATTACCAAACTACTACATTTTTGCATATAGTGCTCTTTTTCTGGTTAAGCTGGAGGTTTTCTTAATTTTTGTTTGTTTTCCTGGAAAAATATTTGTGTAATATTAGATCAACAGAGAATAAAATGTGTTCTGCCACTTTATTTTCTGTGTATAAATAAGATCTATATAACTATAAAGGAGATCCTAAATCTGCCTAGACTAGTATCTCCAGACTTTATGTGATTTTATTTTTAGAGACACTTGTTGTGGATACCTTTAATCCTAGAGGAAAAAAGCAAAACAAAACAAACAAGCTAAAATTGATAAAATAATGATCAAATTTATTCAGAAGAGTACCATGTCCATCTGAGCCTCAGTATTATACAAATGGATAAAATCCCCTCTCATAGTGGAGACCAAACATTGCTCTCAGTTTTAGAGAGATAGAAACATTTCTCAGGGCTAAGAGACAGCAGGAATAGTAGTAATATCAGTTGGAACCTTGATACACATCAAAGGAAATGAAGCCCCATAGCTGAAGAAATTACATGGATGCTATAGACCAATAATTTTAAATATTAAAAGGCTCTTTTCAAGCTAAGGACAACTTGTAGTTATAAGCAGACAGCCCAAGGTTAACAAGTACTGAGAAAAATTAGTCCCTTGAATACAAGAATTTTTTTTTTCTTTTTTTTTACCTTCAAGCTTCCTAGGCATTAAAGTGGCTCATCTAATTCTCACTGATTAATGAAATATTTTTCTACTATTGTCTTGTGTGTGTATGTATGTACACTCATGTGTATGCGTTTTTATCAACTTGTGTCCATATTTAAAAATAAATTTTCCTCAATCCATTTTATATATCATATATTGAAGAACAGTGTCAATTTTTAATTTCAATAGAAATGTATTGTCAATTGGGGTGTCTCTAGCCTATTTCAAACCTGATATTTAAGCTGATATTCAAATTTGAAGCCTCATTTTCTTTCTTAATAAAAGCTATCTCATCTAGCTATCAGTTTATGCTTTTGTTGTGTCAACCTGATAATATAAGCATAGAGTTAGAGGTTCTGATTTATGATGGTTTCTTTAAAAGATAACTCCAGTCGTAGAGTATTTGCTTGCTTGGTTTCTAACAAAGGCTCATTAAAATGAGTGAAACTAATATAAAACTTACCTTGAAACAGTTCCTTTGCTGAACTCTATCCTCAAAGGATTTTCTAATTTGCAATTTATATTTTAGACTTTGACCAGGAAATTAAAAATAAATAACATGTATTACTCTGAAAATAATACTATTTCAAAAGCTGAATAGAGTTATGGATCTTGGATTATTAAGACACTTGTATCCTCACTATATATTTATAAAGAAAGATAATTCAACATGATTTGTCACTAATTCAATGTCATTTTGAAAATTGTGATTCAGTAAATGTATGTTATTTTCCAATACTTAGGCAATCTTTCCATATAGATTTGTATTAGGAGGTTTAGATTTTGAAACCAGGTGATGTTGGACATATGCATACAATTTTACAAATTTCAATTAGAAAATATGATCACTTGGGGCTCCCCTGGTGGCTCAGTGGTAAAGAATCTTCCTGCCAATGTGGGAGACACAGGTTTGATTCCTGATCCAGAAAGATCCCACATGCCGTGGAGCAACTAAGCCCACGTGCCACAGCTACTGAGCTTGTGCTCAAGAGCCAGAAAGCCTCAACTACTGAAGCCTACATGCCCTAAAGCCCCTGGTTGGCAACAACAGAAGCCACCACAATAAGAAGCTCATGCATGGCAACTAGAAAAAAAGTCTGCACAGCAACAAAAACCCAGCAGAGCCAAAAATAAATAAATAAAATTATATATATTAAAAAAGATCATTTTAATATGAGAAAATAAACTCTTTTGACTATGGTTTTGTCTTCTATTCTCTCTCATTTTTCATGAAGAGAACAATTAAATTGAAATGTACATATATTTCCTTTTTCAGTACAAGATTTAAAACATGTTAAATCTCAATAAAAAGAATTCTCAGTTTCTGGGTTGTGTTCTGGTTAACTGAATTTCTGATTAAACTAGGATGAGGATATGATTAAATCTTAGTTGTAAAATTTTATAAAATATATTTGTTTTTCAAACAATATATTGAACTTAATTCAATCTAATGTTTGTAGTTCATTCTTTTTATTGTACCTCAAGATCACCATCCTGAGCAGGAATTATAATTGCTAAGAACTAGATGAAAAAGATTAAGCTGTAAAAGCAGTAACTCAAGGACATTGAGAAGCTACTTTCGGACCAACTGCTCAATCAGTTTGCTGTCCCTAATTATTGGTTTCCTCCTCACAAAAAGTGTAGAAAAAAAATTTTTTAATCTTATTATCTGAGGGTTCTGATTGCTTGAAATTCCTTTACTCAATATTCAATGAAAAAAAAATGGATATATTATGATTAAATACAGCAATGTCCTAGATTCTCAGTTTTTTACAAAGCCAAGAAATGTGGCTAATTTCACTGTTACTTCAGAAAATAGATTTTTCACTGACTTCTTCCTGGCTGACTCCATTTGATTATGGATCTGTTAACAGTTGGATGCTCCATGGAAGGCATCTATATCATATCTTCATAAAGAGCCTGTGTATAGTGAATTGTTCCCCATTTTTGCTTTTGTTTGCTGGTTGATTTGGTATCATGTGAATAAACCAAGAATGCAAATCTTCTTACAGCTACCTACTTCCAATGTGCTTAATGGCTGGAGTTGTACTGAGTACAGGTCACCAAGGCTTTGAATACAAAAATTAATATGACTGGTCCATCTCTGCACTAATAGAAGTTTCTGTCCCATGGGTAGCTTGGACCACATGTGTAGCACAGCAAAAGTGCCATCTGGAAGTTATTCACAATTATTGCTTCTTGTCAGGATTGTTGAGGATTTCTTTCTTTTTTTTTTTTATCAAGTAAAAACCAATCATAGAACAGACTGATGTATGTCCATTAAACTATAAAAACTTGTTAGGCTATCATCTTACTGTGCAAAATAGAAGTCTAATAGAGGTAAGCTAGATCATGTCAGTCCATGGTATGAATGTGACATGTGAAGGGAGAAATAGACTGAAATCTGTCTGCATTATACCAGGAAATTACATATTCTTCTTAAAGTAAAATAAACACTTGACAAAGCTGTTAATCATCCCTAGTGGAAAGGATTTACAGATTCAATATTAAGATGATGAGCTTCCTACTGGTCTTAGAAGCACTGTAGTCAAATGAATCCATTTTCCTCTGAAATCATTTAGATAAAAATTATATTCACATCGAGAAATATGAATGGCTTGAATGCTAAAATGTCACTTTAAAAATGCATTGTCCCTTCTGTGGGCTCCTAATAGCTTTCAGTTAATATTTGGTTAGCAGAGAAAGACATCCAAATCCAAGCCAGTTTCTTGAATGGAGAAATTACTAACCTATCTTTTCTGTAAAAAAAAGAATGAGACTGGAGATGACAAGAGAGGCAAGTATATATGTCTCTCAAACTCACTTCAGAGTTATGCATGTAACTCAGACATAAAAGAGTATGCATTTTTATTTTAAGCTTACTTCGTTGGACTTCTCTCTCATATTTTAGGATAAACTGAAATAATCTTTAACTGATAATGTATTTGTAAATTTACCCTCAGTGATATTGTAGCTGGTAACTCCTATAAAGACAAACAATTTTTTAGCAGTTATACACTCACAAAGAAATGACAGAATATAGTGATTAAAGATGTGTGCACTGCAGTATAAGTGCATTTGTTTCCTAGGAGACAAACTAGTACTGTTCCTCTGAAGAAATTTGTAAGCATTAGGATATTCTGTAATCAGGCCCCAAGAGAACATATTAAACCTTTTAAAAGGAATAAATATTTGACGTCCTCACCATTTTCTAAATATATTTGTAGATTAAGCTTGTTGTCAAGGGGCTATGTTTCAGGGGTGAGAACCAAAGATACAACAGGTGAGTTGAGAATATAGTTTAACATGGGTAGTCTAGGTGGCAGGATTAGTGCAGGTATTAGCCTGAACAACTGCGCTCCTTTAAAACCATGAGGTAAGAATGACAGCTACAATAAGACAAAGGGAACTAAGTTTAGAATAGTGATTCAGAGGCAGGAGTAAAAAGACGTAGATTCAAAATACAAGTCTCTTAAAACCCAAATGGTACAATTACATAAAAAAAAAAAAAAAGACTCTTTTCTCAGGAGGCACTGTTACAAGTGACAGGCTAAGAAAGTAGTCATGTAAATGATACTATTTGTTGGATGATTAAAGACACCCCTGTCTAAAAATATGTTTTCTGTGTGCCTATCATGGCACCTAAATCACTACCACAGAATTGCATACAGGCCCCCTTGATCTCCATGACTATGAATAAAGGTAAAACAATTTTGTAAGGTCTTATACTGTACAGAAATAAAGAAGATAAAAGGTTTGCATCTGGTCTAAATATCCTCATCTATAAAATAGAGATTATACTATCTACCCATAGCATTGCTGAAACAATATACATTTTTAAATTCCAGTATATGATATAATAAAGTATCTTGTTCAAATAAGCATTCAATACATGGCAGTATTTATTATCTTCATTATGGGAAATGAGCCATACATTACTAGAAAGCACATTTTCAAACAACTCCTATGCATGGTGCCTCCATCATAGTGAGCTTTTGGGAAACATAGACAGCAAAATATAGACAAATGTATATGTAGTATACAATACATCTGATAATGATTTTTACTCTGAAGAAAAAGCAGAAGTGGAAGAGATAGGAAATCTCACTTCAGCTACGGTGAACAGAGGACATCTAAACAGAGCAGGGAGAGGTGAACATGCTAATGGTTGCTGAAAGAGTATTGCATATAAAGGAAAAAGTCATTGGAGAGAGAGCTCACTTGGCTGACTAAGCAGCAGGAAGAGTATGGCTAAAACGAATAATAGAGATGAAAAATGGAAGGAAATGAAATTAGGACATACTTGGAAGCCAGAAAGTATTAGGGCTTGGAGTCCATGGTCAGGACTTAGGACACTAGTCTATGCGAAATGGTATATTACTGGAAAATTTTATTCATATAGTCATGTGAGCTAATTTGTCTTTGATCCATGAGGTTACGGCAGGTATATTTGACTTGTGGATGGAGTTATAAGGTCAAGGCAAGAGTTTCTGCATATTGGGCAGAAGATGAGATAATTAAGTGACTGGTGGGGAAAGTTCTGTGTATAGTTGCTGCATGAGAATCCTGGGAACCTCATACTCAGTTCAGTTCAGTCACTCACTCGTGTCTGACTCTTTGTGACCCCATGGACTGCAGCACGCCAGGCCTTGCTATCCATCACCAACTCCCGGAGTTTACTCAAACTCATGTCCATTGAGTTGGCGATGCCATCCAACCATCTCATCCTCTGTCGTCCCCTTCTCCTCCTGCCCTCAATCTTTCCCAGCGTCAGGGTCTTTTCAAATGAGTCAGCTCTTCACATCAGGTGGCCAAAGTATTGGGGTTTCAGCTTCATCAGTCCTTCCAATGAATATTCAGGACTGTTTTCCTTCAGGATGGACTGGTTGGATCTTCTTGCAGTCCAAAGGACTCTCAAGAATCTTCTCCAACACCACTGTTCAGAAGCATCAATCCTTCGGTGCTCAGATTTCTTTATAGTCCAATTCTCACATTCATACATGACTAATGGAAAAACCATAGCTTTGACTAGACAGATCTTTGTTGGCAAAGTAATCTCTCTGCTTTTTAATATGTTGTCTAGGTTGGTCATAACTTTTCCTCCAAGGACCAAGTGAATTTTAATTTCATGGCTGTAGTCACCATCTGCAGTGATTTTGGAGCCCAAAAAATAGAGTCTGTCACTGTTTCCACTGTTTCCCCATCTATTCGCCATGAAGTAATGGGACCAGATGCCATGATCTTAGTTTTCTGAATGTTGAGCTTTAAGCCAACTTTTTCACTCTCGTCTTTCACTCTCGTCAAGAGGCTCTTTAGTCCTTTATTTTCTGCCATAAGGGTGGTGTCATCTGCATATCTGAGGTTATTGATATTTCTCCCAGCAATCTTGATTCCAGCTTGTGCTTCATCCAGCCCAGCATTTCTCATGATGTACCCTGCATATAAGTTAAATAAGCAAAATGACAATATACAGCCTTGATGTACTCCTTTCCTGATTTGGAACCAGTCTGTTGTTCCATGTCCAGTTCTAACTGTTGCTTCCTGACCTGCATACAGATTTCTCAAGAGGAAAATCAGGTGATCTGGTATTCCCATCTCTTTAAGGATTTTCCAGAGTGGTGGTCCACAGAGTCAAAGGCTTTGGCACATTCAATAAAGCAGAAGTAGATTTTTTTCTGGAACTCTTGCTTTTTTGATGCTCCAACGGATGTTGGCAATTTGATTTCTCGTTCCTCTGCCTTTTTTAAAACCAGCTTGAACATATGGAAGTTCATGGTTCATGTACTGTTGAAGCCTGGCTTGGAGAATTTTGAGCATCACTTTACTAGTGTGTGAGATGAGTGCAATTGTGCGGTAGTTTTAGCATTCTTTGACGTTGCCTTTCTTTGAGATTGGAATGAAAACTGACTTTTTCTAGTCCTGTGGCCAATGCTGAGTTTTAAAAATTTGCTGGCATATAGAGTACAGCACTTTCACAGCATCATATTTTAGGATTTTAAATAGCTCAACTGGAATTCCATCACCTCCACTATCTTTGTTCGAAGTGATGCTTCCTAAGGCCCACTTGACTTTGCATTCCAGAATGTCTGGCTCTAGGTTGGTGATCACATCATCATTATTATCTGGGTCGTGAAGATCTTTTTGTATAGTTCTTCTGTGTATTCTTAGGTATTACAAAGGAATGAAAGAGTTTAAGCCCCAGCCCTTGCCTTTTGTGGACACTGTTTGTATTTTCAGGACCCAGGATTTAGAGAGAACAATTCCATTATGCATAACAGTGGATTTATGAATCTATTTCATATAGAGTCTGCACCATTGGCAGAAATTCCATTTTCCTTTTGCTCCAATAATCATGTGTGTTCACACACAGTGGTAGTTACACATGGTCCTCATTAAAGAAGAAATATTCAGAGGTCAACTTTTGTCATTATTGTCTCTGCAACATACAGATGGAGAACAGCATGGTGTAGGTGGGGAAACAATACATTTACTATCTGAAGTTAGTTGAAGAATTGGGGTTTATTTTCATTTGGAAAATAGAGAAATCTCTGTTTTACAGAATTGTGAAGTTCCCAGGTGGTGTAGTGGTAAAGAATCTGCCTGCCAATTCAGGAGATGAGACCGTGTTTGATCCCTTGGTCTGGAAGATTCCCTCTAGTAAGAAATACTGCTTGCCTTCAATATTTCCCAGCATCAGAGTCAGGAATCAGCACCAGGAAAGAGTCAGAGTCAGCATCAGGAAAATACTTTCCAGGCAAGAACACTTGCCTGGAAAATCCCAAGGACAGAGGAGCCTGGTGGGCTACAGTCCATGGGGTCACAAAGAGTCAGACATGACTGAGCACACATCACACAGTTCACAGACCCTCCCAGGCATGAGGGAAAATTATTGAAATAGATCTAAGCAAATACTTAGCAATGCTCAGTGAAGGTGAACACACAAGCACTTGCTTATTTAATAACCATGCTATTTAAATATATTATGACAACTAAGTAGGAGACTATATACAGAAGCAAGTTGAGTAGGAAGATTCAAGAAAGATTTTAATACTTATTTAATTTATGTGGAGAGTACATCATGCAAAATGCCGGCTAAATGAAGTACAAGCTGGAATCAAGATTTCCTGGAGAAATATTAACAACCTGAGATGTGCAGATGATATCACTTTAATGGCAGAAAGTGAGGAGGAACTAAAGAGACTCAGTGAAGGTGAAAGAGGAGAGTGGAAAAGCTGGCTTAAAACTCACATTCAAAAAACTATGACCATGGCATCTGGTCCTATCACTTCACGGCAAATATTTGAGGAAAATGTGGAAACAGTGTCAGATTTCATTTTCTTGAGCTCCAAAATCAATGAGGAGGAGACTGCAACCATGAAATTAAAAGATGCTTGCTCCTTGGGAGAACAGCTGTGACAAACTTTGACAGTGTATTAAAAAGCATAGACATCACTTTGCCAACAAAGGTCTGTATAGTCAAAGCTATGGTTTTTCAAGTAGTCACGTATGGGTGTGAGAGTTGGACCATAAAGAAAGCTGAGTGCCGAAGATTGATGCTTTTGAACTGTGGTGCTGGAGAAGACTTTTGAGAGTCCCTTGGACAGCAAGGAGATCAAACTAGTCAATCCTAAGGGAAATCAACCCTGAATATTTGTTGTATGGGCTGGTGCTGAAGCTGAAACTCCAATACTTTGGCAATCTGATGTGAAGAACTGACACACTGGAAAAGACTCTGATGCTGGGAGATGTTGAGAGAAAGAGTAGAAGGGGTGACAGAAGATGAGATGGTTGGATGGACTCACTGACTCAATGGACGTAAGTTTGAGCAAACTCAGAAGATAGTGAAGGAGAGGGAAACCTGGTGTACTGCAGTTCATGAGGTCGCAGAGTCAGACACATCTTAGTGACTGAACAACAACAATAGATATAGCATACATATTATGAGTATGAAAAAATAAACTTTGCTATTTCATCATAAAATGACATATAAATAACTACTTTAGGTTAATTAGAACTATACATATCATGGATAGAAATTTTGAATAATTTTTGAAAACTCCAGTTTATATACTGGTTCTCTCACCTACCATAGAAAGGCTACTATTTCTGAAACATCTTTATTGGATTTCTGGTTTTCAGATGTGGCAATAATCACATTTTTGTTTTAGTGGACCGCTTAGGTGAGGACAAGGAATGGGATTAAGGATAGTGGCCCACTAAATTCTGACTACTTCAGCAGAACTGCATAATGAAACTGGCACAGCACCTGCCTACTCTGATCCTCTGGACCCTGTCCAGTAAGATGTATTAAATGTATACATAAAGGCAGAAGCCCTAAAGAATAATAAAAGGAGAAGCATAGTTTTAAATTGAAAGTAAATATTCCCATATGCATTAAAATTGCATTGTCCAAAACAGTATCCACTAGTCACAGGTTTATTTATTTTAAACCTAACTATTGCAACACTTGAAATGTGGCTAGTCTGAATGGAGGTGTTCTGTAAGTGTAAAATGCACACCTCTTTTAGACGATTACATACAAAACCAAGAGTGTAAAATAGCTCTTTAACAATTTTACATCAATACATGTAAAATGATATTTTTATTTAAACAAAATATAATTTAAAAATTAAGTCGAACTGTTTGTGTTTGCTTTTTAAATATGACTACTAGAATCTTAAAGTTACATATTAGCTAGTATTTGTGGTTTTATCATATTTCTACTGGACAGTTGTATTAGAACTTTATTGGTCTGCGCTTTAGTTTGGCCAATGCAATATGTTTAGTCATGTCTGACTCTTTGTGACACCATAGGCTATACAGTTCTTGGAATTCTCCAGGCCAGAATACTGGAGTGGGTAGCTGTTTCCTTCTCCAGGGGATTTTCTCAAATCAGGGATTGAACCCAGGTCTCCCACATTGCAAGAGAATTCTTTACCAGCTGAGCCATCAGGGAAGCCCAAGAATACTGGAGTGGATAGCCTATCCCTTCTTCAGCAGATCTTCCTGACCCAAGAATTGAACCAGGTCTCCTGCATTGCAGGTGGATTCTTTACCAGCTGAGTTCTGAGGGAAGCACTAATGCAATATGTACTAGGCCAAAAAAAAAAAAAAGAAAAAGATACTGATGGCTTGAGTGAGAAGAGAACCATTTTGGTGTCCAATCTGAGTCTGAATCCAAGCTATATAACTTAATAGCTATGTGATCATGAACTTTTTATTTTAACTTCTCTGAGGTTCAAAGATTTTTACTCTGTAAATAAGGAATAATAATATTAAAAGCTTAAGGTTATGGAAAATGTACTTAGCACAGTCCCTGGATCACAGAAAGTGCTAGGCAAATTTATATTTTTCTTCCAACACTAGGAAAGAAAGAACCGTACTCTGCCCACCCTGCCTTTAACAGCTAGATTTATGTTGGCAGCCATATCTGTTAGTTTCTTTCAGCTATGTTTAATTTGGATGTGAAATGGGTATAATAATATTGCAATTGTTTTGAACATAGCTATATGTACAAATTGTTTTTCTGAGTTTTTTTAATTTCAAATATTCAAATATTAATTATTGAATACTGAGAGATTCAAAATAAAATACCTGCTCCCTAATTTTAAAAGCTTTTTTAAAGTGGCAAGTTTTTTACCCACATTTGGGAAAAAATGTTGTCTCCCTTAAAACCAGATAGATATCTTTGAGAAGCTGCTTGTGTCTTTTCTAAAAGCAAAGCTATTTTACCCAATGAATGTAAACCACACTTCCATAGCAACACTGTCTCCATTAAGGAGGGCAAAATCTGCCTGATATCCAGGAAATTTGTTTGATCAGCAGGCAACTTATGATGAGAATCCAATGGGTAACTCTACCCTTTACTTTTTAATAGGATTACTAATTTCCTTTTAATAAGCATAGCTTGTTCTCCCTTTTCTCTTTTGTAAAGCACTATTGTCTAAATATGTGGAGGGAGAAATTAAAGCAACTAATCTGTGTGTGATTCATTTATCCTTAATTATTGGGGGGAGGAGGAAGCCTCACTGGCTCAGAGGTAAAGAATCCCCCTAACAATGCAGGAGATGCAAGTTTGACCCCTGGGTAGGGAAGATCCCCTGATGGAAGAAATAGCAACCCACTACAATATTCTTGCCTGGGAAACCCCATGGACAGAGGAGCCTGGCTGGCTACTGTCCATGGGGTCACCAAGAGTCAGAAGAGACTCAGCGACTAAACAACAATAACAACATTGTCGGGAGGTGTTTCCAGAAGTGAAAAATGAAGGCAGCTGACCGGGACTCTGGGCACTTCTTGGGAACAGAACCCTTACTTGTGGAATACTTTGGGCAGGATATCCCTGGTTGAGAACTGCTTATTGCAACAGCAATAAGAACAACAACCTTACACATCTATGTACTTATAAGACATGGCTTTCTGGAGAATGCGATAAAGCTGTACAGAACTAAGATTATATAATAGAGTTAAAATGGATATGTTTCATAGCTTCAGTGCTCTTTGTTGAGTGAGATAACAAACACAATTTACAGAGGCTTCATCTATTATACAATAAATATGTTGTAGGTTTTATATACCGAGTACATGTACAATGTAGAGAGAAGTATTTTTGAGGAGTCCCAGGAGCTGTTCCAGCTCTCACTTTACTTTGCTTTTGCTTCTTAATTACTTGAATCCTAAAAATCATTAGTAACATATGATCCTGGCTTAGATGAAAGTAACGGATTTAAAAAATTTGTTTATTTTTGACTCAGAATACACTATGCAGAAACGATACTTTCATTATGACTTTATCTTTTGTACATAAGTTAGAAAATTAAAAATGAACCTTTCCACAAATTTAATCAAATCAGTACTGGGTTTCAATGATAACTTACTTCTGCATTTCTATAAAAATGGGCACTAGCCTTGTTCTCTGAAGGAAAGAAGGTTCAAAGAATAGAACTCCACAGCTCTAAACTGAGCCTGTTGTCATGATTGTATATAATAATTTGCATTATTCTTCATGTAATCTGCTGTGAAACACCATTTCCACATGTAATTTATTCTTCGTCTCATGTCCTCATCCAATGTATATAACATATGGGTACACTTAACATGAAAGCTTTGTAAACTGAATATACTTAATCCCAAAATTTTCCAGATTTTCAATTAATAAAATTATAACTTAGATATAAAGCATAAATAGTCATAAAGTTGACATGGTAAAACAATGCTTATCAAGGGAACATTCTAGTCAAGGGGACAAAGATGCATAGCTCTACTAATCTTTTTTTCCTACAAAGAATGGTAGGACAATGAGCTGTGTATCCTTAAAACACCTGCATATCTCTGAATGGCTGTGATTGTATATTTGGAGCATATGTCCCTTTATAAAGCAAATTTCTGTCCTTTATTGTGCCTATCTTTGCATGAAATTTTCCCTTGGCATCTCTAATTTTCTTGAAGAGATCTCTTGTCTTTCCCATTCAACTTTTCCTCTATTTCTTTGCACTGATCACTGAGGAAGGTTTTCTTATCTCTCCTTGTTATTCTTTGGAACTCTACATTCAAATGGGTATTTTTTTCCTTTTCCTTTCACTTCTCTTCTTTTCTCAGCTATTTGTAAGGCCTCCTACCACAATCAATTTGCCTTTTTGCATTTCTTTTGTTTGGGGATAATCTTAATCCCTGCCTCTTGTACAATGTCACGAACCTCTGTCTAAATTCTTCAGGCACTCTGTCTATCAGATCCAATCCCTTGAATCTATTTGTCACTTCCACTGTAAAATCGTAAGGGATATGATTTAGGTCATACCTGAATGATCTAGTGGTTTTCCCTACTTTCTTCAATTTAAATCTGAATTTGGCAATAAGGAGTTCATGACCTGAGCCAGAGTCAGCTCCCAGTCTTGTTTTTGCTGACTGTATAGAGCTTCTCCAATTTGGCTGCAAAGAATATAATCAACCTGATTTCGATATTGACCATCTGGTGATGTTGGAAGAGGGTGTTTAGAGATCAGTGCGTTCTCTTGGCAAAACTCTATTAGCCTTTGCCCTGCTTCATTCTGTACTCCAAGCCAAATGCCTGTGTCTTGACTTCTTACTTTTGGATTCCATCTGTATGATGAAAAAGTATCTTTTGGGGGCGTTTGCGTTGCGTTGCTCTGTCTCTTCATTCTTTCTGGAGTTAGTTCTCCACTGATCTCCAGTAGCATATTGGACACCTACTGACCTGGGGAGTTCATCTTTCAATGTCCTATCTTTTTGCCTTTTCTTACTGTTCATGGGGTTCTCAAGGCAAGAATAATGAAGTGGTTTCCCATTCCCTTCTCCAGTGGACCACGTTTTGTTAGAACTCTCCATCATGACCCATCCATCTTGGGTGGCCTTACAAAGCATGGTTCATAGTTTCATTGAGTTAGACAAGCCTGTGGTCCATGTGATCAGATTAGTTAGTTTTCTGTGATTGTGGTTTTCAGTCTAATGGAGAAGGATAAGAGGCTTATGGAATCTTCCTGATGAGAGAGACTGCCTGAGGGGGAAACTGTCTTGTTCTGATGGGTGGGGCCATGGTCAGTAAGTCTTTAATCCAACTTTATGTCCATGGGCAGGGCTGTGTTCCCTCCCTGTTATTTGACCTGAGGCCAAACTGTGGTGGAGGTAATGAAGATAGCCTCCTTCAAAAGGACCCATGCATGCACTGCTACACTCAGTGCCCCCAACATGCACTGCTACACTCAGTGCCCCCAACATTGCAGCAGGCCACCGCTGGCCCACGCCTCCACCGTAGACTCCTGGACACTCACGGGCAAGTCTGGGTGTCTCTAGTGGGCTCACTGCTCCTTCCTCCTGGGTCCTGGTGTGCACAAGGTTTTGTTTGTGCCCTCCAAGATTCTGTTACCCCAGTCTTGCATAAGTTCTGGCAGCTCTATGATAGGGATAATGGTGACTTCCTCCAAGAGGGCTTATGCCATACCCATGTGTGCTGCACCCAGAGCCCTTGCCTCTGTGACAGTCCACTGCTGACCCATACCTCCGCAGGAGACACTCAAACACAGTTCTGTCTAAGTCTCTGTGGGGTCTCTGGGTCCTGGTACACACAAGGTTTGTTTGAGCCCTCTGAGCATCTCTGGCGGGTATGGGGTTTAATTCTTAAACATTGATTTTACCCCTCCTACCATATTACTGGTCTTTTCATTTGCCCTTGGACGTGGGATATCTCCTCAAAGTTGTTCCAGCGCTATGCAGCTGCTGCCCCAGTACCTATGGACCTAACAGAAGCAGAAGATATTAAGAAAAGGTGGCGAGAATACACAAAAAGAACTATACAAAAAGATCTTCATGACCTAGATAATCACAATGACATGATCACCAACCTAGAGCCAGACATCCTGGAATGTGAAGTGAGTGGACCTTAGGAAGTATCGCTATGAACAAAACTAGGGGAGGTGATGGAATTCCAGTTGAGCTATTTCCAGTTCTAAAAGATGATGCTGTGAAAGTGCTCCACTCAGTATGCCAGCAAATTTGGAAAACTCAGCAGTGGCCACAGGACTGGAAAATGTCAGTTTCATTCCAATCCCAAAGAAAGGCAATGTCAAAGAATGTTCAAACTACTGCACAATTGCACTCATCTCGCACACCAGCAAAGTAATGCTCAAAATTTTCCAAGCCAGGCTTCAACAGTACATGAACTATGAACTTCCAGATGTTCAAGCTGAATTTAGAAAAGGCAGAGGAACCAGGGATCAAATTGTCGGCATCCATTGGGTCATTGAAAAAGCAAGAGAGTTCCAGAAAAAAAGTCTACTTCTGCTTTACTGACTATGCCAAAGCCTTTAACTGTGTGGATCAAAACAAACTATGGAAAATACTTCACGACATGGGAATACCAGACCACCTTACCTGACTCTTGAGAAATCTGTTATGCAGGTCAGGAAACAACAGTTAGAGCTGGACACGGAACAACAGACTGGTTCCAAATCGGGAAAGGAGTACATCAAGGCTGTATATTGTCACCCTGCTTATTTAATTTATATGCAGAGTACATCATGAGAAATGCTGGGCTGGATGAAGTACAAGATAGAATGAAGATTTCCAGGAGAAATATCAATAACCTCAGATGTGCAGATGACACCACCCTTATGGCAGAAAGCAAAGAAGAACTAAAGAGCCTCTTGGTGAAAGTGAAAGAGGAGAGTAAAAAAGTTGGCTTAAAACTCAACATTCAGAAAACTAAGATCATGGCATCTAGGCCCATTACCTCATAGAAAATAAATGGGGAAACAATGGAAACAGTGTCAGACTTTATTTTCTTGGGCTCCCAAATCACTGCAGATGTTGACCGCCACCATGAAATTAAAAGATGCTTGGCCCTTGGAAGAAACGTTATGACCAAACTAGACAGCATATTAAAAAGCAGAGACATTACTTTGCCAACAAAGGTTCATTCAGTCAAAGCTATGGTTTTTCCAGTAGTCATGTATAGTTGTGAGAGTTGACTATAAAGAAAACCAAGCATTGAAGAACTGATGCTTTTGAACTTTGGTCTTGGAGCAGATTTTTGAGAGTCCCTTGGACAGCAAGGTGATCCAACCAGTCCATGCTAAAGGAAATCAGTTATGAATATTCATTGGAAGGACTGATGCTGAAGCTGAAACTCCAAGACTTTGGCCACCTGATGAGAAGAACTGACTCATTTGAAAAGACCCTGATTCTGGGAAAGATTGAAGGTGGGAGTAAAAGGGGATGATAGAGGATGAGATGATTGGATGGCATCACTGACTCAATTGACATGTGTTTGAGTAGACTCTGGGAGTTGGTGCTGGACAGAGAAGCCTGACATGCTGCAGTCCATGGGGTCACAAAGATTCAGACACTGCTGAGCGATTGAACTGAACTGAACTTAAAACAGATGAATCTGATTGCCAATTCAAGAGATGTGGGTTCAATCCTTGGGTCGGGAAAACCTCCTAGAGTAGGAAATGGCAGCCCACTCCAGTTTCCTTGCCTGGGAAATCCCATGGACAGAGAAACCTGGTGAGCTACAGCCCACGGGGTCATAAAAAGTTGGACACATCTTAGCAACTAAACAACAGCATAGTTTTTATAAATAAAAATAAGATCTGTAATCTAATTTGACAATAAGTAATAAAGTATTTGGGAATATTGGGAAAAGCATATGCGACAGGTCTCACTAACGTGGACCAACCTGGACCAAAGCACAATTCTTTTGTGCCTAAGAATAGAGAGTCAATGGGGATGTAAGTTTCTCTCCTTCTTTCCAACCTCCCTTCCTTTCCCCCTTCCTTCCCTCCACTCTCCCTCTCTCTCTCTTATTTTTTCCCTTTTCTCATTCTTCCTTTTATATTTCCCTTCTCTTATTGCCTTCTTTTATTCTTAAACTAACAAAATATGTAAACATGTTTTGGAACCTAGTGAATTCTCATCCCAATGATGATACATATATTCTTTATTATGATCAAACTATTGCCATCAAACGTTTTGCTTGAGTCTATATAACATGTTTCTCTTCTCTAATAACATATTTTGGATAGCCATTAAATTTTAAAAGATTCATTTTGCTTATAAACACTAGCTATGATTCCATCTCTGAGTCTCATCTCTCCCACTACCTACTTTCCTCAAGTCCCAACTTACAACACATCCATGAATTCATCTCTGATATATCTGATATATAATTTATTGAGAATGACATATTACAACTTGTTATGATAACTCAATTTAGTTTGCTATAAGCAGCACATACAAAACTATAAAGTTCATGAATGTAGGCCTTTCTATAATCTTTTTAACCTGTATATTTCCTGTACCCACAGCAGTCCTGGATATAAAAGAAGTTTTATAAATATTTTTGAAGGTAAAAATGAGTAAAACTTATTATAAAGAGTTTGTTCTCTTGCTGAGTTTTGTCCCGTATAGAGATGATTCATATATTAGTCTGCCAGTTTTACCTGGAACATTGGAGAAATGGCTGTGATAACCTCTAATCAACATGGTCATAAGGGAAAAATCACTATGTTCTGAATCCTTTTCTGCGGTCCTGTTTTCTCCTTTTGCTATTTGTGATACTATGTTGTGACATCTGCTCTTTATTTCAGAGTTTCCCATTACTAGGATTAGATTTTATTTAAACAGTTGCTTCAAATGTACTTTATTATGGCCTTTCAGGAAAAGCTTTGCTTCATTTTAGTATGATGTCTAAATTGATTGTGTGATGCTGTAATTATAACTTTTCAGAATAAGAATTTTCTATAGCAATATTTGTATCATTATCAGATTCATAATTCTTTTGTACCTTGGGAGAGATTACACTTAGAAACAAGTTTCACTTCCTTCTTGGAGTGAGTCTTGAAAATAAATCTTCCATTTGAGTAGCACCATTAAAGTTCTGGTTTAACAATATTAAATTGGATCCTAATTTAGTAACTCAAGATTATTATAAAGCCAGGACTATACATCTGCCATAGCATGCACATCATACTGGAACACGGAAAGCACAGAAAATGTATTGATGGACTGGCTGGCTTTAAATATTAAAATGAAAGTCTGACTATATCACCCCATTGCTTAAACTCTCCATGATTTACCCCCTCAACCATCCCCTTACTCTCACCAAAGCAAAAGCAAACCCCACAACTCATGATAGTGCACTTCAGAACCCTCTCTGGTCCCCCAAAGCCTGCTCTTGCCCACCTCTCTAACCTCAGCTCTTAGAGGTGTCTCCACTTGCTCAGTCTACAACAGCCGCATTGACCTACACACTAATCTTTAAACATGCCTTCCAATTGCCACATCAGGGTCTCAGCTTTTACACTGATTATTCATCTTTTGGAAATATTTGTACATAGCTGACTTTTCCCCTCATTTACATCAAACGTTGCTTCTTTGAGGAGGCTTTTCAGAATCAATGTATATAACATTCCCTCTGTGACTTATACTGTTGCCATTTTATTTGCTTCATACCATTTATCTCTGATATTATCTTTGCTTATTTTTTATTTTCATTTTAGTTGCTTGTACCTGCTTGCTAAGTCACTTCACTCATGTCCAACTCTTTGAGACCCTATGGACTGTAGCCTACCAGGCTCTTCTGTCCATGGGATTCTTCAGGCAAGAATACTGGGGTGGGTTTCTATGTCCTCCTCCAGGGGAATCTCCCTGACCAAGGGATTGAATCTATATCTCTTATGTCTCCTGCATTGGCAAGTGGGTTCTTTAACTGGATACAGCTGCTGATATGGGAAACAATTGGAACTATTTCAGTGTTGCTACAAGGCTCTTGGAAGCAGAAATAAGAGAATTGGCTCATTTTTCTTCTGCGTTTTAAAAAGTACATATATCAGAAACAAAATAGTATTTAAAAGCTTTTAGGAAAACACACATTTTTTCCCCTGAATCCTTTTTCCCTGAAAAGTGTTTTAATTTCTGTCATCATGGCTCTTATGTAAAAGGGTCTACCTTAGTTTGTTAGTTGCTATAATAAGTACCATCTACTGGTTGACTTATAAACAAAATAAATTTTCTCCTTATGGGTTCAGAGCCTGTGAAGTCCAAGGTCAAGGTGCTGGAAGATTTGACATCTGGTGAGTCCTGCTTTCTGGTTCACAGCTCTCTCTCCCTGTGTCCTCAAATGGCTAAAGGGGCAAGGAATCTATCTGGAGCCTCTTTGATAAGGGCACTAACTTAATTCATGAGGATTCTATCCTCAGAACCAATCACCTCTCTAAGGCCTCATCTCCAGATACCATAATATTGGGGATGAGGTTTCAACATATGAATTTTAGGGGGACATAAACATTCAAATTATACCAGTGTTTTAGCTGCTTCCTATAGTTGTTACCATGTTGTTACCTTCACGTACTGTTTTTGGCTTTTCAGCTATCTGGTTAACAATTTTATAGTTATTTAACAATGCTTCCCTGGTGGCTCAGATGGTAAAGTGTCTGCCTACAATGCAGAAGACCCAGGTTCTATCCCTGGGTCGGGAAGATCTTCTGGAGAAAGAAGTGGCAACCCACTCCAGAACTCTTGCCTGGAAAATCCCATGGATGGACGAGCATGGTAGGCAACGGTCCATGGGGTTGCAAAGAGTCTGAAACAACTGAGCGACTCACTTTCACTTTCAACAATGCGTTATCTGTAAAAACCTCTATTAAAAAAGTAGATATGATTCCTGTCTCTCTACTAGACTGATGGATTATCTATTGACATCTATATTTATATCTAGAGATAGAAACAGAGATAGAGACACAGAGATTTATGTGGATATTTACTTGTATTTCCTAGTTGGATTATTTGACATTCCCTTGTGGCTTAGTGGTAAAGAAACTGCCTGCAATGCGAGAGACCTGAGTTTGATCCCTGTTCAATCCCTGGGTCAGGAAGATTGCCTGGAGAAAGAAATGGCTACCCATTCCAGCACTCTTGCCTGGAGAATTCAATGGACAGAGGAGCCTGGTGGGCTACAGAGGAGCCATGGCGAGGAGTCCATGGGGTTACAAAGAGTCAGACATGACTGAGTGACTAACATGTTCAGCCTATTTCCTAGAATGTTTAATTTTTTTACAGCTTCTTCAGTTTAGGTTAATTGATAGTTGGTATTCTATTGAAAGTTAGCTTTCTTATAGAGAGGAAATTGTATTTGTGTCATTTTTCAAGCTCTGTTAACCTCAGAATTCTTAAATGTGACTATTGACTTAAAATTTGAAAAGGGATCAGTGTTATATTTTATACAGTCAGAATCTTGCCCCAGAAAAGTGCCTATCTCAGTACCAACAGACTGGAGGTAGTTGGGGAGTTGATCTCACAGAGAAAGCTTTTATACTTTTGACAGCTAAAATGTTGATGTTGAAGTATATTATTCAACATTGAAACATATTATAAATTGCTTCTTTGAGATTGGATAATTTAATACATGAATATTAAATTCCTATTCCAGGTAAAGCTACCTACACACAAAAATGCATGTTCGCAAGGAGGTAGTAAATAGACTTCCACATTTTAAAGGGATTTTCTAGTAGTTATATCTCAATTTTATTTTAACAGAAAACTCTCTAGAGAAAGGAATTATGGTAAGTTTAAGAGTAGAAAGGGGCTACCTTGTCTCAGAGGGTCTGGAATAAGAATAGCATAGGGAAATACTTAAATTCCAAATGGAGAGAAGTGAATAGTGATTAAAAAAAAAAAAAAAGAGAGAGAGAGAGCATCATTTTGAGCTAAATAAATCAGAAGAAAGTGAGAAAAGAGAGAAGAAAGAAAATGGTGAGAATGAGCTCTTGGTTGTTTTCCAAATTTGTAGGACACAGAAAAAGCAGAATTCTGGTGAAAGTGCAACTCATATGTGTACACTTTAGTTCTTTTTTATTGTTTAATTTGCTTTATTTTTGCTAAATGAGATTAACTCTCTAAGTCTGTAAAGTCCTTTCTTGTGCCTTTGGCTATTTTCCTAATTCAGAGTTATTTTAAGTGAGTGTACTGAGGTTTTAGAACAGTTATTTAAGGTAAAAGTTCAACCCAGCTCTCTCCAGGGAAAACATTTTAGATATATCAACTTGGTAATTCAGTGGAAAAAGATCTCTTTTCTTGCTAATTTTTCAGATTTGATTTCCTATGCAGGTTTAACAATTTATTAGAGTAAACAAATGCAATTCAACATTACTCTCAAAAAGAACCTGTAACATGCTGAAACTGATGAAAAAGAAATTAAAAGGCTTTTCAATGGGTAAAAGTGTTCATGAAAAAAATATATTTTTCTACGAGTTTTTAAAATATTATTTTGTTTTTGATTTATACACTTTTAAAAAAGTATTATAGAAAAGAGACAAAATTCATTTTTTCTCAAAATAGAAACTCATTTTCTCAAAATGAGTATATCACTTACTTGGATGCCCAGTGCATGGCTGAGAATCACATTTTTTCATTCTCATTAAAATTAAAAAAAAAATTATCTGCTATGAATTTAGTTCCTAAATTTCTGATTTAGGACATTGACTTGTGTTTTTAAATGCCCTTAATGATACATCATTTAACTTTTCAAAGATTAACTTTATCTAGATCTTCTAAAAACATCATCAGTGTTCAGATTCCAGAGTTTAGTGTATCTGCCCCAAAGTATAACTATTTCATCAAAGGATTTAAGCCAGTAATCAAAGTTGTATCTTATATAGAGAAGGAAAAGCAATATTCCTACTATTAGGGGAAAAGTAGATGTTGAGAAATCACCCTCTGGGTAAAATGTAAGTGAGGAAATGGCATGATTTATTGCTATGTGTGGTATTAGCATGTATATGGGTATAACAAATTAAACTCATGTTTTTGCTAATAAGTAAACCAGCAAATGACAGTATCCAGAGAACAAGTCTCTAAGAAAATCTACCTGATAGTTTTGTGGTTTCTAAATTAGCCTTTTAAATTTTAATGATGGTGTCATAGAAGGAACATCATATTTCATAGCTTTGGAAATACAATGCAACTTCAGAAATACCACAGGCTTTCTAAGAAATCCTTTGCTCTCTGTAAATAAGTATTTCAAAAGTTTTGTTAGGAAAGCATTTTTGAGATTTCCACTGGTTGGCAGAATATATATTGCTGTATTTCCCCAAAGGACTCATCTATTCTAAAACACATTTAAATAAAAATTATTGTATTTAAATTAAAATTTGTTTGGTGTTTTAGTTGTGAAATACTCCCAACCTATTTTAAATTTATTTTTCTCTTTTAATTTAAAATACCACATTTTGGAGTAAAAAGTGCTTCCTACCTTTTAAATTGAAACCTTGGATTGCATTACAGGAAAAACAAATCTTGTAACAGGAAAAGTAATGTTGAATAGCAAATAAATTAGATTCAGGCTTGAGATAACAGAAATAGCTGTAATCAGAAGATATGTTTTATTATTACAGATGGAGATAATGGTGAGAAAAGTGTGGGAGAATGCCTAAGGCTTCTTTTTAAACAAATGTAACTATATTACCTACATGTCTTATTTTCACATATATATCGTTCACAAATGTCTTTTTCTGGAATATGTTTTTTTAATAAGAAGAAACAATTTTCATCATCACATTAATTGCTTGTCATTAAAACTGGCAAATATTATTGTGTTTTTTTTTTATATTGAATGTTTTTGATATAGTATCCACAAGACCATATGTTATGTACAGTAGGGCAACAAAACCAAATGCAATTTAACTCCTGTCTTCAAGAAGCTAATTATCTCTTTTGAAAATATTATATGCTCAAGAAAAAAAAAAGAGATATATTTTGTACTAAATAATTCAGTGACAGATTTTTAAATTTAAGAGAGAGAAATAAAAATAAATTTGTGCTTATTGGACTCTGAGGAATCAGGCAGGTCTGTGGAGTATTTCAGGGAAAAGAATACTGGGTTTTAACAGAAAATATGTTGCTGTATGTTACAGAAAAGAGGAAAGGAGAAAAGAAACTCAACTGGAAATATTTGGTTTGGAGTCAGAGTATTTAAACTTGCGAAAAAATCTGGACTTATGGCCTAATTTGGAAAAGTTTCTTAACACTTCCAGACATCATTTGCCTCATACATAAATGAAACAGTTAGGTGAGAATTTTTTACATATTTTTCAGTACTGAAGTTTCAATGGCTCAGAGTGGCTTACGGGGAGCTATTGGAAGCAATCAAATGGATACTAGTATTAGATTTGACTAACTGTTGATATTTGAATGTAATTGTTATATTCTTTAGACATGTGTTGCTCAGTTGTGTCTGACTGTTTGAGACCCCACGAACTATAACCCACCAGGTTTCTTTGTCATGGAATTCTCCAGGCAAGAATACTGGAGTGGATTACCATTCCCTTCTCCAGAGGATCTTCCCAAACCAGGGATCGCACCCTGGTCTCCTGCATCACAGGCAAATTCTTTACCATTTGAGCTACAGGGAAGTCCTTAGGCATAGAATACTTTAAAGAAGCCTATAGAAAATAAATGTACTTTTCAAAAATGATTTTAAATGTTATTACAAGATTTATAATACAATAAGTTAAGAAATTAATATATATGTAGTATTACTATGTAACACTAATTTTATGTTATGTGTAAAATGATATACTAATATACATTATGTATGGGGACTGATGGCTCAGTAGTAAAGAATCTGCCTGCAGTGCAGGAGATACCAGTTCAGTTCCAGGGTAGGAAGGGCACCTGGAGGAGGAAATGACAACCCATTCCAGTATTCTTGCCTGGAAATCTCAAGGACAGAGGAGCCTGGTGGGCTAAGGTCCATGGGGTCACAAAGAGTCTGACAGAACTAAAGCAATTTAGCACGCAGGCATGCAAACTGTCAATAATACATCATTTAATGTATAGCTCTCTGTCTCAAAAAACTTATATCACTGTACCTTGACTTCTAATGGGCAGAATAGCTCTGGAAGGGGCTCTTTCCAGATTATAATCCTCAAATTTGGCCTGAATAAAATTTTCCACTTTTTCTTAGATTGACTGATTAGTTTTTCAATGGCATATACTTGGCACAACCGGTATGATAGAAGAGACACTGGTCAGAAGTCACCATGGGTCCACTTAGGATGATGCTTGGTGCCAGTGTGGGCCCTCTAAGCTCCAACAGCTTCTCAGGGCTCCTCAGGTGTTCCCGTGAGTTTTCCTGGCATTCAGATCTCAGGATCTCACTGTTCGGGTGATGATCCTAAAAATTTTATCTGCAGTGGTTTTCTTTTCAGACTTGGAATCTTAAAGGGCCACCAGTGCATATCCTAGGTGGGCCTAAGGGGTCAGGACAAGAGGCCCAGGGAAATAGATTGACTGATCTTTTGTTAAATTTGGCTTACATTAAAAAAAAAAATTGATATATGGTCCAAACTGACTGTATAGGGCTTCCCCATCTTTGGCTGCAAAGAATATAATCAATCTGGTTTTGGTGTTGACCATCTGATGATGTCCATGTGTAGAGTCTTCTTTTTCTTCTTGGAAGAGGGTGTTTGCTATGACCAGTGCATTCTCTTGGCAAAACTTTATTAGCCTTTGCCCTGCTTCATTCTGTACTCCAAGGCCAAATTTGCCTGTTACTCCAGGTGTTTCCTGACTTCCTACTTTTGCATTTCAGTACCGTATAATGAAAAGGACATCCTTTTTGGTTGTTAGTTCTAAAAGGTCTTGTAGGTCTTCATAGAACCGTTCAAGTTCAGCTTCTTCAGCGTTACTGGTTGGGGCATAGGCTTGGATTACCGTGATACTGAGTGGGTTGCCTTGGAAATGAACAGAGATCATTCTATCGTTTTTGAGATTGCATCCAAGTACTGCTTTTCAGACTCTTTTGTTGATCATGATGGCTACTCCATTTCTTCTAAGGGATTCCTGCCCATAGTAGTAAATATAATGGTCATCTGAGTTAAATTCACCCATTCCAGTCCATCTTAGTTCACTGATTCCTAGAATGTCAACATTCACTCTTGCCATCTCCTGTTTGACCACTTCCAATTTACCTTGATTCATGGACCTAACATTCCAGGTTCCTATACAATATTTCTCTTTACAGCATGGGACCTTGCTTCTACCACCAGCCAATTTCAGACTTAAATGGAAGAAACTAGGGAAAACCAGCAGACCATTCAGGTATGACCTAAATCAAATCCCTTATGATTATACACTGGAAGCGAGAAATAGATTTAAGGGACTAGATCTGATAGACAGAGTGCCTGATGAACTGTGGACAGAGGTTCATGACATTGTACAGGAGACAGGGATTAAGACCATCCCCATGGAAAAGAAATGCAAAAAAGCAAAATGGCTGTCTGAGGAGGCCTTAAAAATAGCTGTGAAAAGAAGAGAAGCAAAAAGCAGAGGAGAAAAAGAAAGATATTCCCATTTGAATGCAGAATTCCAAAGAACAGCAAGGAGAGATAAGAAAGCCTTCCTCAGTGATCAATGCAAAGAAATAGAGGGAAACAACAGAATGGGAAAGACTAGAGATCTCTTCAAGAAAATTAGAGATACCAAGGGAACATTTCATGCAAAGATGGGCTCGATAAAGGACAGAAATTGTATGGACCTAACAGAAGCAGAAGAAATTAAGAAGAGGTGGCAAGAATACACAGAAGAACTGTACAAAAAAGTTCTTCACGACCCAGACAATCACGATAGTGTGATCACTCACCTAGAGCCAGACATCCTGGAATGTGAAGTCAAGTGGGCCTTAGGAAGCATCACTACGAACAAAGCTAGTGAAGGTGATAGGATTCCCATTGAGCTATTTCAAATCCTGAAAGATAATGCTGATTAAGTGCTGCACTCAATATGCCAGCAAATTTGGAAAATTCAGCAGTGGCCACAGGACTGGAAAAGGTCAGTTTTCATTCCAATCTCAAAGAAAGGCAATGCCAAAGAATGCTCAAAACTGCACAATTGCACTCATCTCACACGCTACTAAAGTGATGCTCAAAATTCACCAACCAGGCTTCAACAGTACGTGAACCGTGAAATTCCCGATGTTCAAGATGGTTATAGAAAAGGCAGAGGAACCAGAGATCAAATTCCCAACATCCGCTGGATCATTGAAAAAGCAAGAGAGTTCCAGAAAAACATCTATTTCTGCTTTATTGACTATGCCAAAGCCTTTGACTGTGTGGATCACAATAAACTGTGGAAAATTCTGAACGATCTGGGAATACCAGACCATCTGACCTGTCTCTTGAGAAACCTGTATGCAGATCAGGAAGCAACAGTTAGAACTGGACATGGAACAACAGACTGGTTCCAAATAGGGAAAGGAGTACATCAAGGCTGTATATTGTCACCCTGCTTATTTAACTCATATGCAGAGTACATCACTAGAAATGCTGGGCTGGAAGAAGCACAAGCTGGAGTCAAGATTGCCGGGAGAAATATCAATAACCTCAGATATGCAGATGACACCACCTTTATGGCAGAAAGTGAAGAAGAACTTAAAAGCCTCTTGATGAAAGTGAAAGAAGAGAGTGAAAACTTTGGCTTAAAGCTCAACCTTCAGAAAACTAAGATCATAGCATCTGGTCCCATCACTTCATGGGAAATAGATGGGGAAACAGTGGAAACAGTGTCAGACTTTATTTTTATGGGCTCCAAAATCACTGCTTATGGTTATTGCAGCCATGAAATTAAAAGATGCTTATTCCTTGGAAGGAAAGTTATGGCCAACCTAGATAGCATATTAAAAAGCAGAGACATTGTTTTGCCAACAAAGGTCGGTCTAGTCAAGGCTATGATTTTTTCCAGTAGTCATGTATGGATATGAGAGTTGGACGCTGAAGAAAGCTGAGCGCAGAAGAATTGATGCTTTTGAACTGTGGTGTTGGATAAGACTCTTGAGAGTCCCTTGGACTGCAAGAAAATCCAACCAGTCCATCCTAAAGGAGATCGGTCCTGGGTGTTCATTGGAAGGACTGATGTTGGAGCTGAAACTCCAATACTTTGGCCACCTCATGTGAAGAGTTGACTCACTGGAAAAGACTCTGATGCTGGGAAGGATTGGGGGCAGGAGGATAAGGCGACGACAGAGGGTGAGATGGCTGGATTACATCACCAGCTCAATGGACATGAGTTTGGGTAAACTCCGGGTGTTGGTGCTGGACAGGGAGGCCTGGCGTGCTGTGATTCATGGGGTCGCAAAGAGTTGGACATCAGTGAGCTACTGAACTGAACTGATGGCCCAAACAAAACTATTGCTAGTGAAATAGGAGACTGAATTATTCAGCTTCGAAGAATAAACGGAAAAATAAAGACGTCGAAGGACCTCGGGCAGCGTCTTAGGAGCCTGCAGAGTGTCGGAGAATTAGTCTTTGCGAGATGATGCACTCCCGCATGTCTTCTAGTCCGCGGTGAGACAGGCAGATAACTGGTGTTCTGAGCGCCCAGAGTGGTTTTAGGCTTTCACACGGGGAAACCAAGCCACACAGAAGTCAAAGGGAACTGGACTTAGTTCAAATACTCACTCCTTTGTGTACTAGACTCAGAAGCGTCACTCTGTGCTATCCATTGCACTATCCTCAGAAAGTTGTTCAGATCGTATCTCATGCTGCATTAGGCTGTGTTATTAATAGTGTCTCAAAAGCCAAACAGCTCACTTGCAAAGAGCTACCTATGGGAATACCAGATGGGTTTTTGTTCTGCTTGCTAGTATTTAATTGGGAGGGAAAGGAACTCTGGCCCTGAAAT
The DNA here is from genome assembly GCA_024291935.2 of Okapia johnstoni. Lineage (NCBI taxonomy): Eukaryota > Metazoa > Chordata > Mammalia > Artiodactyla > Giraffidae > Okapia > Okapia johnstoni. The sequence continues at coordinate 27,247,240 of CM044319.1, read as the reverse complement.
GGGCAAATTGGGGTTCTTTTGACACTCCAAAATAATTTCGAGTCTTGGATTAAAGCACAGTCTTCTGGACCTCTGCCTGCCAGGTCTCCTGGAAAAGAACCGTGGTAAGTATTTTTCTCTTTCCTAAAATTAGATTAGCAGGGAAACATACATATAGGGCTAGCTCTATGGATCATTTAAATTGCAGAAGCATCTGAATTGTTATAATTTTAAAGAGCTTTTATCTTAAACAACTGTACCTATTTTAATTGGTATTCAGAAACTCCAAAAGGCTTCAGAATTCCATAATCGCCTTAATTGAAAGGTTTGTTGTAGAAGGCTAGTGAAAGATTAATGATATGGAAGGTACCTAAAATTTTAACTACTGGTTCCCTCTTTCTTTATTTGAGTACTCATCATAGTAATCTGAATTGCTTTTCCACTCTGAAGACACCATTATATGGTTACCTTCAGAAATGACACCACATGAAGCTGTAGGAAACCTCTTCAGATCAAAGTTCCATCCGATAGTCCTAATTAGAGAATTTCTTAAACCCCAGCATAATCCACAAAAGTGTTTGTAAATGGATTACCAAAATGGGTCTAACTAAACCCACCATAGCTGATATTTACATGATAGGAATTTGGGATGGGGGGCTTCTCCTCTAAGCTAAATGAGAGAAAGTAAAGCATTCCAACATAGGTAAATGGTTGTATCAGTCCTTTGATATCATTGAGATGGCCCCCTAATTCTTTGAGGAAAAAAGAACAAAACTGTCTTTGTTTTGCAGATCTAGTCTTTATATGACCAGAGGTGTATACATTTATTTTGTCACCTTGATAAGTGGATATTAATATTTTGGGGTATTGATCACTTGATCTGGGTTTTCAATTGTACATTGCTTCCTGTATAAAAACTGAATTTTTCTGTGTTGGCCTTGCATCCTGCAAACTTGCTAGATCACTTACTAGTTCTAGGAATGTTTTTGTAGTTTTCTTAGAATTTTACATGTAGATGATAATGCTGTCTTTGAATAAAAATGGATTTGTTTTTTTCCTTTTGATCATGAGACTGGTTTTCTTTCTGTGCTAGCTGGGATTTCCAGTATCATGTTGAATAGGAGCAGTGAGATTGGAGAACATCTTTGCAAGAAAGCATGCATTTTTCAGCATGTTGTTTTGTGTAGATATTCTTTATCGAATTGAGGATCCTCTCCTACTCCTTATTTACTGAGAGTTTTTAACATAAAAGAATCATAAATTTAAAAATATTTTTACATCCATTGATCTGATCATGTGGGCATTCTAATTTAGACTAGTAATATGAGGGTATCAGATTGATTAATATCTGAATATTCAAATTTCCAACACCTTGCATTTCCAGGATAAACATGACTTGGTCATGTCCTGAAATTCATGAGGGATTGATTAGTACTTTATTTTAACGATTGATTTATTTCATTTTTTGGCTGTGGTAGATCTTTGTTGCTGCACACGGGCTTTCTCTAGTTGCAGGGCTGCTCTTCATTGTGGTATGAGGGCTTGTCATTGCAGTGGCTTCTCTTGTAGCTCACAGGCTCTAGGGAGAGTGGGCTTCAGTAGTTGAGGCTTGCAAGGGTCAGTTAGTTGCCACCAGCCTAGTTGCTCTGCTGCATGTGGGTTTAAAAAGTGCTAATCAGGCTTCCCTGGTGGGATCTTCCCAGACCAGGGATCAAACTAGTGTCCCCAGAATTGCAAGGGCAGATTTAACCGCTGGACCACTAGGACGGCCTGATTAGTACTTTTTAAAAAATGTTTTCTTCTAATTTGAATATCAGGGTAATGGAACTTTGTAAAACAATTTGAAAAATGTTCTGTCTTCTATACTCTGGAAGAGACTGTAGAATTTGTGTTATTTCTCCTTTGAAAATCTGGTAGAATTCACCAGAAAAATTGTTTAGGCTTAGAGATAGCTTTTATGGAAAGCTTTAAGTTATAAATACAATTTCTTTAACAGTTCTCAAAGTATTAAGATTACCAATTTAATAGTGTGTGAGTTTTGGAAGATTTAGTTGCCCTGTTCTGCTATGTCCTTTTAGGATGGTGCTGACATCTGGACCAAAGAGGTAGGAAGACAGAGGGAGATAGGAAAAGAGAGAGCGACTGAGAGATATATTGAAAGCATCAGACACTTGCTACCTCCTTGGGGCCATATCTCTCTTAAGCAGAGAGGAAGATTCCTCTCGTCTCAGCTGTGGCTCCACTGGGCCTCCACTGCTCATACTGTTACTACCATCACTGGATTGCTTGGAGGCTGATGTACAATAAAATGATGCATTTTTTAATGGAAAAAAAATACATCAAAATGAACATGAGGGGTATCTACACTGTGTCCAGCATTAGCATTCCCTTTCCTACCTTCCAAACCAGCACCAGAAGACTTTCCTTGGTGCTCTCTTTGACTATAGCCCAGTGCCTACTTCAAGTTTGGGGTGCATTAAAATCAGGTTGGGAGACCCAGAGGAAAAATAAAATAGCAGACTCGCTGCCAGCTCATTTTATACTTCAGTTTTCCCTCCACTAACCTTCCCTAGTACTCTATACATTTTTAGAGTTACTATAAAAGGAGAAGGAAATGGCAACCCACTCCAGTATTCTTGCCTGGAGAGTCCCATGGACAGAGGAACCTGGAGGGCTATAGTCCATGAGGTCGCAAGAGTCCGACACGACTTAGCGACTAAAACACCACCACCACCATAGCTTCTGTGCAGAGTTTATATTTCTGTTCTGTCATAGACAGTGTGCTTACACCACCTTAACCTGGAACATAAACCCAAATAGATTCCTTAGTGCAATTGTATCACTGTACAATCCTTGAATACTTACTGAGAAACAGCCGAGTGATTTTTATGGACATTAGATTCTGACTCGGACTGCCTTAGTTCAAATGCTCACTCTACTCCTTACTAACTGTAGACCATGTCCTTTAAACTCTTTCTGCCTGTTTTCTCATATTTTTAATGGGAACAGTGATAACAATAGTATCTTCCTTACAGTAATTTACTTAGTTTTTATAAGTAAGTGCCTAGAACAGTTCTTGGCAAATCAGGCATACTATACATACTTTGCCATTAATAACACTTTGAATAACAATGTTTTCTAACTTACCATCTGTATTGTACAATCAGAAGAATATCTACTAATCAGTAGTAAAAATATTAGGATATATGTGTAATCACTTTTTTTCATTTCAGACTTTGTTAAAATGCATATTATCTCTTTCTAGTTTAGGTCACCACGTTCCCTCTTATCCTATGTCCTTCAGTACATTAGATCAGATTGTCCTGTGAAGATGCAGTGCAAGTGACCTGGTCTTACTACTGTAGCAATTAAATCACATAATCAGAAAGCTAATTTCATTGCACTTTGAAAAGGTTATTAATTGTCGTTGTATATATTTCAGAGAAAGTCAAATATGGGCAAAGGGCATGTTGCTAATAGTCATGCATCAGCCGTGATTCAAAGGGAAACTTAAAACCAAGCTTCCTCAGGATGAAGATAACTATCAGAAGACTGATGCTATAATGGGGGTTAGGAGGAACGGACCATCTTTTACTCTTCCTTCTCTATTCAGGGTAGGTCATTAAAAGTATACTTTAGAGGTTGAGAGGCATTATTGAAAATTTTCTCCCACTATCTACACATATTTAAGCTGAAAATCAAAATGTAACACATGTTTATATTTGCTGTCTAAATAAAACAAGAACATATAATTCTGTTTGAAGGACATTTGCAGTGATTAAGCCTAAATGCAAGTATGTATTGTTTTAAAAAAGTTTATGGAGGAGCCAGATAAAAAGTCTGAACCAACCAAATATATGTGTGTGTGTGTGTGTGTGTGTGTGTGTGTGTCTGTATACATTGTATATATATGCATGTGTGTATATTCATACTCTGCAGTTCAGTTACTCAGTGGTGTCCAACTCTTCGGGACCCCATGGACTGCAGCATGCCAGACCACTTCCCTCCATCACCAACTCCTGGAGTTTACCCAAACTCATGTCCATTGAGTTGGTGATGCCATCCAGCCATCTCATCCTCTGTCATCCCCTTCTTCTCCCGCCTTCAATCTTTCCCAGCATCAGGGTCTTTTCAAGTGAGTCAGGTCTTCACATCAGGTGGCCAAAGTATTGGAGTTTCAGCTTCAACATCAGTCCTTCCAATGAACAGCCAGGACTGATCTCCTTTAGGATGGACTGGTTGGATCTCCTTGCAGTCCAAGGAACTCTCAAGAGTCTTCAACACCACAGTTCAAAAGCATCAATTCTTCGGTGCTCAACTTTCTTTATAGTCTAACTCTCACATCCATACATGACTACTGGAAAAACTGTAGCCTTGACTAGGCGGACCTTTGTTGGCAAAGTAATGTCTCTGATTTTTAATATGCTGTCTAGGTTGGTCATATTCATACTGTACCTGTGTGTATAACATTATTTTGTTGTACAGTGAGATAAAGAGGATTAAAATAGCTATTTTATTTATTTACTTTTTTTTTAAGACTTAAGAGACCACAATATATGAAATAAAGTCTTCTGGACATAGCTGATTCTAACATTTCTAATGAAAGGCATCACAGTGAGTTTTAGTACTGAAATTTCATGTTTCCAGTAGCTGCTATGTATGTATGTGTGTGTACACTCAGTGACTCAGTTGTGTCCGATTGTTTACCACCCCATGGACTATATCCAGGCTCCTCTGTCCATGGGATTTCCCAGGCAGGAATATGGGGTGGGTTGCCATTTCCTTCTCCAGAGGATCTTCTCAACCACAGGGATGAAACCCACATTTCCTGCATGGCAGGTGGATTCTTTACTCTTGAGCCCTCCAGGAAGCCCTATAAGTGGTTAACAGTCATTAAAATATAAAAATACTGATGAATTTGATACCTGAAAAATTTGATTTATAATAAGAAACAAAAACTTTAAGATTCAGGTGTTTGAAGAAAAGAAGTCTTGGTTCTCTTCCAACAGAAGGTTGAGAAGCTTGTCTTTGGCAAAGGTTTGTCTTTGGCATGACCAAATCCAGAACTCTGTGATATCATCTAGATCAAATTTATTTTATTCTCAGCCTTTGTCTGAAAGTCTCTTGCTCTTTGTGGAGGCAGTGGGTACCAAATAGGTAATGGTGGGGCCCTCTCTGGAGTGGTCTACCCTCAATGGAGAGAATATTTTATCATTGAGGATTTTCAGAATTACAGTGAATTATAATAAAAGGCATTCACTTATTATTATATGGAGAAGGAGACAGATAGATTCAAGGGATTAGATCTGGTGGACAGAGTGCCTGAAGAACTATGGATGGAAGTTTGTAACATTGTACAGGAAGTGGTGACCAAAGTCATCCCAAAGAAAAAGACGTACAAGATGGCAGAACGGTTGCCTGAGGAGGCCCTACAAATAGCTGAGAAAAGAAAAAAAGCAGAAGGCAAAGAAGAAAGAGAAAAATATGCCCAACTGAATAGAGTTCCAGAGAATAGCTTGGAAAAATAAGAAAGGCTTGTTAAGTGAAAAATGTAAAGATATGGAAGAAAACAATAGAATGGGAAAGACTAGAGATCTCTTCAAGAAAATTAGAGATACTAATTATGGGAATAGTTCATCCAAAGATGGGCACAATAAAGGACAGAAACATCAGGACCTAACAGAAGCAGAGATGTTAAGAAGAGGTGGCAAGAATACACAAAATAAACTATACCAGAAAGGTCTTAATGTCCTGGATAACCACAATGGTGTGGTCCCTTACCTAGAGCCAGACATTCTAGAGTGTTAATCTAGTGGGCCTTAGGAAGTGTTACTATGAATAAAGTGAGTGAAGGTGTGGAATTCCAGCTGAGCTATTTAAAATTCTAAAAAATGATGCTGTTAAAGTGCTGCACTCAGTATGCTAGCAATTTTGGAAAGCTCATCAGTGGCCATAGGACTGGAAAGAATCAGTTTCATTCCAATCCCAAGGAAAGGCAATGCCAAAAAATGTTCAAACTACCAAACAATTGTGCTCATTTCACATGCTAGCAAGTTAATGCTCAAACTCCTTCAAGCTAGTTTACAACAGTATGTGAACTGAGGACCTTCAGATGTACAAGCTGGATTTAGAAAAGGCAGAGTAGCCAGAGTTCAAATTGCCAATATCCTTTGGATCATGGAGAAAGTAAGGGAATTCCAGAAAAGGTCTTCTGCTTCATTGACTATGTTAAAACTTTTGACTGTGTGAATCACAATAAGTTGTGGAAAATCCTTAAAGAGATAGAAATATCAGACCACCTTACCTGTCTCCTGAGAAACCTGTATGCAGGTCAAGAAGCAGCAGTTAGAACCAGACACGAAACAATGGATTGGTTCTGGATTGGGAAAGGAGTATACATAGGGTGTGTATATTTTCACCTGATTATTTAACTTATATGCAGAGAACATCATGCGAAATGCCAGGCTGGATGAAACATAAGCTGGAATCAATAATGCTGGGAAAAATATCAACAACCTCAGATATGCAGATGATACCACCCTAATGGCAGAAGTGGAACTAAAGAGCCTCTTGATGAAGGTGAAAGAGGAAAGTGAAAGCTGGTTTAAAACTCAACATTCCAAAAACTAAGATCATGGCATCTACTTCATGCCAACTAGATGGGCAGAAAGTGGAAACAATGGCAGGTTTTTTCTTGGGCCCCAAAATCACTGCAGATGGTGACTGCAGCCATGAAATTGAAAGGCATTTGCTCCTTGAAAGAATACCTATGACAAACCTAGATAGCATATTAAAAAGCAGAGACATCACTTTGCTGACAAAGATCCATATGGTCAAAGTTGTAGTTTTTCTGGTAGTCATGTATGGATATATGAGAATTGGACCATAGAGAAGGCTAAACACTAAAGAATTGATGCTTTCAAATTATGGTGCTGGAGAAGACCTTTGAGAGTCCTTTGGATAGCGAGATCAAACCAGTCAATCCTAAAGGAAATAAACCCTGAATATTCATTGGAGGGACTGATGCTGAAGCTGAAACTCCAATACTTCGGCCAACTGATGTGAACAGCAGACTCACTGGCAAAGACCCTGATTCTGGGAAAGATTGAGGGCAGGAGGAGAAGGGGACGACAGAGGATGAGATGGTTGGATGGCATCACCTACTTAATGGACACAAGTCTGAGCATGGAGATAGTGAAGGACATGGAATCCTGGCATGCTGCAGTCCATGGGGTTGCAAAGAGTCAAACACGACTTACCAACTGACCAATCATAGTACAAGCTAACCTCCTATCATAGAGAGTAAGAGTTGCTTACATGAGTAAAGGGTGGCTTCTCTTCAATAAATGGTGCTCAGAAAACTGAACAGATATATTTAAAAGAATGAAAAAGAAAGGATGAAATTAGAACATTTCCTAAGAGCATGTACAAAAATAAACCCTATATGAATTAAAGACATAAATAAAAGACCAGGATCCAGAGGTTTCTTTTCTAACAGGAAAATGGATGAGTTGTAGACAGTTTAGTAAATTTTCTTTAGAATTCCTTATGTACTTTATCTAAGTGATTTGCTATGAAGATGCAAGTGGCACAGATTTGCAAGGTGAAATCTTTGACTCTCTTTCAAACCCTCTTTCATATCATAACATACATTAGGAGTTCACATATTTGAACTTCCCTTTGTCAACAGAAACAGAATAACCCAGTCCTCAGAACATGTGTCACTTATTACATTTATCTGTGTTAAGTCTGTGACCAGCAAGCAACATGCATGGAGTTTTCAAAGAGGTCCATGTTTGCATCTTTATTTGGTTATATATATGAACTTCTGTTCATTGTTTATTTATCTTGACAGGTTGCATAAGCAACCATAAAACACAATTAAATGCATCCTTGAGAGTAATGACATAAGTGATTTCAGACCTTTTATGTGTATCCTGTTGATAGCTTACAATGAACAGTGTTGTATTCATGATCTCCAAAGAAGATTTAGCTCTGGGACCAGGGACCAGGCTTGATCACTCAAGAGCTTTTGTGTAGCAGAGTTTTATTAAAATATAAAAAGGGACAGAGAAAACTTCTGACATAGACATCAGAATGGGAATGGAGAGCACCCCACTAACTAGCCTTTAGCAAAGGAATTATATACTTTTTTAATTAGTTATTACAATAAATCAAAAGAATGTCTCAAGGTTGTAAAAATTTTACCAGACCCACTCCCACAATTTACATTTTAGGATAACAGGATTAGAACTAAACAATAGAAAGATCCTACCAGACTTACTCCCATAATATACATTCTAAAATATCAGGATTAGTCAGAAGGTTTTTAGGAAGGAGAAACTGTCCTCAAGCAGGATACATTGTTGTTATATAATCTCTAGTACAGAGTTAAACTGAGCTGTTTTTTGTGTAATCATCAGTTCAGGGTTTAAAGAAAAAAAAACATTTTATGTGACTAAGACTAAGGAATGTAAAGAAAGAAAAAAAAAAGTTTGTCCTTTCCTCCTCCTTGAGAATTCCAGAACCTTATCTCCTCAGGGACCCCAGGACTTCTTATCAACCTGCCTAGGAATTTACTCTCTCACTGTCAAGGTATACATCTTTTCCCACATGGGTTTCCATGGGGGACGGGCGTGAAAAAACAAAGAAGAATTGTAATTCTTGGCAGCCTGATTTGATAGTTGTGGATCATGTGTGTCTGTGTGTGTGTGTGTGTGTGTGTGTGTGTGTGCTAAGTTGCTTGTTGTTTCTGACTCTTTGCAACCCTATGGACTGTAGCCTGCCAGGCTCCTCTGTCCATGGGGATTCTCCAGGCAAGAATACTGGAGTGGATTGCCATGCCCTTCTCCTGGGGATCTTCCCCACCCAGGAACTGAACCTGCATTTCTTATGTCTCCTGCATTGGCAGGTGGTCTTTACCACTAGCCTCACCTGTGGGTCATACAAAACATCAACGAATTGTAGTCCATGGATCAGTCTAACCAGTTACTTGTTTTTAAAAACAAGATTTTATTGAAACACAGCCCATTTTTTACGTAATGCTATGTCTGTTTTCACCCTACAACACCTCAAAAAACTTAAAATACTTACAGTTTATCCTTTTATAGAAAAAAGTTTTCAACACCTGGGCTGTACTAATGTCTTACATTCATTGAACACTTGTTATTTTCCAGGTACTGAGGTAAATGGTCTAAATGCAAAATACGATTTTATTCTTAAAACGAGCCTGTAAAGACTTAATGTAATTTTTCTAGAGATGGAAAATACAGAAATAGGTAAACAAGTAGCCTAAAATCACACGTTCAATATGTGTAGAGAGCCAATTGAAAACCAGATTCTTTTATTAATAAAGAAATTAAAGTCCTTTCATTTAACCACTACTCCTCACATTCTGTAAGTTTTATAATTTCTACTAAGTGCAAAAGTTTTTGAAAAGATGGTTAGGAAGTATGGAGTAATATAATGAACTTTTGAGTTGAGAGACAGCAGCCAAGGTTCTATTCTTGGTCTTGTCATTAATTAGATGTAGGGATAAAGAAATCACTTTAAATTTTCTGTAACGAGCTTCTTCATCAATGAGAAGAAGCAGCACTATGACATGATCACTGACATTTAGTTCTAAATATCTAAGATGCTATAATTTCTTTAAAAAAAGCCTCCTACATCTAAAGAATAAAGTATGTTTAATGTAATACTAATAAAATTAGGTCAAACAAGTATATCTGACATGACAGGGAAGAATATTGACTAAAATTGAACTGGTTCTGATATGGATGTCGGTTATTTGGTAAGTTGACATAAAAATTATTTTTTGTATAGTTGATTTGGAGGAAATCTATGATTGATGTTAAAATGATATAATGAAAATATTTATTAAATTATTTGATCCTTCTACTGCTCTGTTTTCACTGGATTCTAAATGCTATCATAGATGTTTTTTTTAATTTGAAAATCATATAATATGAAAAATTCAGTTAATTGTCCACAGGGTTAAATTAGAGAATGATGTTCCTTCTTATAAAATAATGACATTTCCATAGACATTATTCAGAATGGAAAATTGTCTGTTTTAGCTCCCTAAATTTCAGGGAATTCTGTGCAACTGCAGATGATCCCTCTTTATATTATCTCAACTTGTCTGTTCTTTTGAAGAACGTGAAGTTTGCCATCACAACAATCACAACATTTCCTTTCAATGTTTCTCATACTCTGCTGCTGCTGCTGCTGCTGCTAAGTCGCTTCAGTCGTGTCCAACTCTGTGCGACCCCATAGATGGCAGCCCACCAGGCTTTGCCGTCTCTGGGATTCTCCAGGCAAGAACATTGGAATGGGTTGCCATTTCCTTCTCCAATGTATGAAAGTGAAAAGTGAAAGTGAAGTCGCTCAGTCGTGTCCGACTCTTTGCGACCCCATGGACTGCAGCCTACCAGGCTCCTCCGTCCATGGGATTTTCCAGGCAAGAGTACTGGAGTGGGGTGCCATTGCCTTCTCATACTCTACACACTGGGAACTCCCACATGTTCATGTTGGATTTAGGAAAGGCAGAGGAATCAGAGATCAAATTGCCAACATCGAATGGCTCATCGAAAAAGCAAGAGAGTTCCAGAAAAACATCTACTTCTGCTTTATTGACCATGCCAAAGCATTTGACTGTGTGGATCACAATAAACTGTGGAAAATTCTGAAAGTGATGGGAATACCAGACCACCTTACCTTCCTCCTGAGAAATCTGTATGCAGATCAAGAAGCAACAGTTAGAATTGGACATGGAACAACAGACTGGTTCCAAATAGGGAAAGGAGTATGTCAAGGTTGTATAATGTCACCCTGCTTATTTAACTTATATGTAGAGTACATCATGAGAAACACTGGGATGGAAGAAGCACAAGCTAGAATTAAGATTGCTGGGAGAAATTTCCATAACCTCAGATATGCAGATCACACCACCTTTATGGCAGAAAGTGAAGAAGAACTAAGAGCCTCTTGATGAAAGTGAAAGAGGAGAGTGAAAACGTTGGCTTAAAGCTCAACATTCAGAAAACTAAGATCATGGCATCCGGTCCCATTACTTCATGGGAAATAGATGGGGAAACAATGGAAACAGTGAAAGATTTTGTTTTTTTGGGCTGCAAAATCACTGCAGATGGTGATTACAGCCATGAAATTAAAAGACACTTAGTCCTTGGAAGAAAAGTTATGACCAACGTAGACAGCATATTAAAAAGCAGAGACATTACTTTGTCAACATAGGTCTGTCTAGTCAAAGCTATGGTTTTCCCAGTAGTCATGTATGGATGTCAGAGTTGAACTATAAAGAAAGCTGAGCACTGAAGAATTGATGGTTTTGAACTGTGGTGTTGGAGAAGACTCTTGTAAGTCCCTTGGACTACAAGGAGATCCAACCAGTCCATCCTAAAGAAAATCAGTCTTGAACATTCAATGGAAGGACTGATGCTGAAGCTGACACTCCAATACTTTGGCCACCTGATGCGAAGAACCAACTCCTTGGAAAAGACACTGATGCTGGAGGCAGGAGGAGAAGGGGACAACAGAGGATGAGATGGTTAGACAGCATCACTGACTCGATGGACATGAGATTGAGTAGGCTCCGGGAATTGGTAATGGACGGAGAAGCCTCGCATGCTGCAGTCCATGGGGTCACAAAGAGTCAGACACAACTGAATGACTGAACTGAATTTCAATAAATGTTAACTGGAACTCTCATGTTAGAGGGGTTTGATTGAAGCTGAGGGCCACAGACAAAATGGAGCATGTGACATATACACTTGATTTGTCAAAGGCTGTGTATACAAATGAGGGAAACAATAGAAATATACAGAGACACGAGTCTCTCTGTGGTATAAGCAAACCTATCAGCTAATCAGACTGGAAGAAACATCCCTGTGTCAGTTATTTCATGCAGAGATATCAAGTGACAACTCAAAAGACAGTGACAGTATTAGGAAACCAGCCCTGCTGCTGCCTCCACATCAGATTAGCATTCGGTGAAACTTATAGAGTTCCTTTAGTAGAGTTTTGTTGGAGGTTCGTATGTCCAGGGAACTGACCAATTTGGTCGCTAAGACACGTCTGTTTATGCACGCACATGTGTGCATTTATTCATATGTGTAGGTGAATGTACCATCCAGTTTTCTAACATATGACTCAAGTGACACACATTTTAGAAACCTAGAAAGGAAAAGCTGAAACATGTCTTGATAAGTTAGTCATTCTCCTGAACCCTGCCTAACTTCACCACACATGGAAAATATCACAGAAACTCCTTGTGAATAAAGACCCTCAGGCCGTATTCTTCGGTCAAAGCTGGCTTCTGATTTCTAATCAATGTGTATAATTGTAAAACAGACATTTGATTTTTTTCAAATTCCAAAGTTGCTGTCATTATGGTGGTGGTTGTATATGTGTGTGTGTGTGATGTGTGTGTGTGTGTGTGTGTGTGTGTGTGTGTGTGTGTGTGTGTAAGTATGTCTTTCTGAGGAACAGGTGAAACCATAATGCAGTGGCTATCAGGTCTGTTGTTCAATACAGACTGAATGACATGACTAGAAATATGTAAAAGTCTCTATCATAATGCCTTATTCTCTGAATCAACGTATGTATATGTGTATCAATTTTTTTAGTTTATGCTATTTTATCAATCTACTATTAATTCTCTTTTAACAATAATATTAGCTCATAAGGACTATTCTTCAAAAGAAGGATTTTCTGTGACTTCTAATGAACATTTATTTTTAGAAAAGATTTTATTTCAAATGTATGAAACATTTATGTAATAAATCATCAAAAGATGTAAAATTACATCATCTGGTTATATTTATGTTCACGAATATAATGTGACTTTTTTCCTGTCACATAGGTCTGTGCTGCTGTCAACCCCAACCTTTGCAAGCGACATTTTCATTTAGAATCTCATCACTTTATAATTATTACCTTTCAGAACTCCCAGGGAGTAAAAAAAAGCTTCCTCTTTGTATGTCCATTGTTATGTTTCTTTGAAGAACAAATTAAATTTCGACTCTAGCCAAAATAAACTTTTAAATGGCAAAATAAATCTAGAATTATGTGAAAAACAAACCCTTTTATGGAAATCTTGACTCTGGATATCATAAGTTCAGGTGTATTTAAGATAATTTACTACCATGTTTTCTTTTCTTTGTGCAAGGCTGTGGCGCCATATGCTCTCTTTGTAGTAAAAAAGGGAGGAAAGAGCTAAGGTCTGAAAAATATTACTACAGAATGAGCTGAGGAAACTAGTTAGTATATCATTCTATCCTGTCCTGAGAACAAAGACAGCTGAATTTTCTTTCCCAGCTTAAGTCTAGTCTGTCTCTCTTACAGACCCTTTACATGTTAACATCAATGAATGAGGGTACATTGAAGGGGTCTAGAGTCTGAATTTGTAGAATTAGCTATGTTGGCTCAATGTACCAATAAAAAAATTAACAACCACTTTGGTATATGTAGCCGTTTACCTGATCTTCTCCCAAGTGTATTGACCCTATGGAAGCAAAACAATTTCATTTACCATACACAATATGCCGAATGGATTTCAGTGCTTTAACTCATTAGTTATGATTTGACTTACACATAAAATGACCCAATAAGCTCACTTGGATCTGTCTTCACAAGTTGCTATATTAGACTGTCCATTTTTTTCTTCTCAGTTCACCATATTGCTAAAATAAATTGCCTTCTCCTCATAGTTTTGGCATCCTCTCTATTTTTTTTTCTTTGATGTTTTTGTTCATTTCTCCTATGGTCGTTCTTGCTTCTGGATTCTTACCTTTTCTCCTGCTGAGTATAAACACACCTTAAGTCTGTTGCTGCTACTCATTTAAAGAAAAATACTCTGAATTATTTAAGTAAAGAAACTATTACATCTTTACTCTAAGAATAATGAAAATGCAGTATTGTGAACATTGACTTTCACATGAATTTGAAATATTCTGAACAAAGTAAGTACATCATGAAAGATTTTTTAAAACAACATTTGGCAAATTTCTCCTTTAAGGAGGCTTTTTTTTTCTTCTGATTTTGTTAAGATTTCTCATTTCTCTGTTGTGTCACAATGACTGACATAGTGTTCTTTTTGATTTTTAATTGGCTTTTTGTTTCATCAAACACAACATTTTATCAACCTTTTAATATTTATTGCTTTTTCAAGGTGTTTTTTTTCACTTTAATTGTTTTACTCATTTTGTCCTATTTTGTCTTATTCCCTTTTTACAAATGTTCAAATCCTCAATGTTTAATATTTTAAAATGTTAAGTGGATATGTACTTGCACACATACATACCAATTTAAAGGGTTAAGAAAAGAATTGGCGCTGCATCAAAGGCTCTACACTGATAAAATATTCTGGTGTCCTTTGTGTTAATGTCAATGAATTAAAATGGATTGTGTGGACACTGGGTGCTATGTTCTAGGACTTTTGATGCAGGAGTTATTTTATTTTTTTTATAAATTTATTTATTTTAATTGGAGGCTAATTATTTTACAATATTGTAGTGGTTTTGCCATACATTGACATGAATCCACCATGGGTGTACATGTTCAATATCCTAGGACATTTGTGGTCAGTGGGAGAAAGAGACCAGGATACAAATGCTTATCTGGAAAATAAAACTTAAACAAAGCTGAAAGTTTATATATTTACATATTGTTATCTTTATATCAAAGTTATTGGCAGCTCTTTTACTCTATTTATAGATAGAAAATTTGAAGCATAAAGAGGGAACTCAAGAGCATTTGGTTGGTAGATTTTAAAACTTGACTTAAAGTTTAGGAGCCTTGACTTCAAGTATATGACTTTTCTCACCCTGTTTTGTTGACTTTTGGGGGTTGGTTGCAGGTAGTTTAGTGACTAAGCATGGCAGTAGTCATGTATGGATGTGAGAGTTGGACTATAAAGAAAGCTGAGCACTGAAGAATTGATGTTTTTGAACTGTAGTGTTGGAGAAGACTCTTGAGAGTCCCTTGGACTGCAAGGAGATCCAACCAGTCCATCCTAAAGGAAATCAGTCCTGAATATTCATTGGAAGGACTGATGCTAAAGCTGAAATTCCAATACTTTGGCCACCTGATGCGAAGAACTGACTCACTGTAAAAGACTCTGATTCTGGGAAAGATTGAAGGTAGGAGGAGAAGGGGGACGACAGAGGATGAGATGGTTGGATGGCATCACCAACGTGATGAACATGAGTCTGATTAAGCTCTTGGGAGCTGGTAATAGACAGGGAAGCCTGGCATGCTGCAGTCCATGGGCTCGCAAAGAGTCAGACACGACTGAGTGACTGAACTGAACTGATGACATCTCTGAGGTCAGACAGGTTTGGGTAAATATTACACTCTATCACTCTGTAACTAAGTAATATTGACTAAGTTACTCAGTATCTTTAACATCTCAGTTTTCTCACCTGTAAAGTGGGGAAAAGAGTAGTATTGCTCCTGATGTGAAAGAGAAAGAGATATTTTCAAGAGATTTTGGTTTACACAGTTGTGGAGGCCAGCACATCCAAAATCTGTAGGGCAGATGCACTGGCTAGAAACTCACGAAAGAACTGAAGTCACAGTCTTCACCAAGTCTATAGGGCAGTCCAGGAAAATGGAGACTCAAGCAGGATGTCTGTGGTATGATCCTGAGGCCAAATTCCTTCTTATCTGGGAAATCTCTGGTTTTGCTCTTAAGGTTTTCAAAGGATTGAACAAGGCCTACCCTTATTCAGTGTAAGGAACTACTTAGGGATTGTAATCTCCTTCACTGAAAGTCAACTGATTTTAAATGTTAATCACATCTACAAAACCTTCACAGCAACATATAGTGTGTAACCCAATAAATGGGCACCATAGCCTGGCCAGGTTGACACATAAAATCAACCATCAAATGTTTGGTGTAGAACAGTAGCAAATGTATGGGGAAACTGAAGCAATTTGGAGGGGCAGAAACTGGAGAGATCATCTTTAGGCAGACCTAGGAGATTCCCATCCCCTGTCCCGTCCTTCTTATTGTAGTTTGTCATAACAGCAAAGGCCTCTGCTCTGCTCTACCACTTAAAACCACGTGGGCTTTGATGAGTTGCTAATTTCCATGTGACTCAGGCATCTTAACAAAGAGAGTGCTAATGATACTTTCCTCATGGTGGAGGGCTTTACTAAGACTAAATAAGGAATATGCTAAATTTCACAGGACAATGCCTTTCATATACTAGGACTCAATACATGTTAGTTACTTTTATTATTTCATCTGATTTTCACTCTCCATGTGATTGGCTTGTTACCAGGGTAAAAGATAACTTTGTCAAAATTGTGATATATTTGAAAATGAAAGAGAAGTTTGTAAACATTTTCTCTGGTAAATCAAGTATAGACCTGGGTATCCAGAGAAAACCAGGCTATATGGCTAACCTAGATGTATTTAAATTTGCTGTGGATTTCCTTTTACCTTTCAGAGTTGAACAAGCTTAATTCATTAAATTTCTTAACTCTTTGAAGTTTTTTTTTTTTTCTTCCCAACTAGTATTAGTCATTACATGTAGTTTGATTCTGGCAGCTAGTATGGACACAAATGCCCTAGGCTGTCTTTGTTCATTTTTTGTGGGTAGGTGGTGTCTAGGTGGTGTTAGAGAAAATTTAATTTTTATTAAGGGTCCCTTCAGATGGAATTTAGCTAGTTGTATGATATCAAATTCAATTTATTGCTGCCATTATTCAATATGTAGTTATACTCACATGGAGGTCAGGTCTGCAGCCAAGTACAAATCACTGAATAAATGCTATAGTGAGTTATCTATACAGTCAGGGGGAAAAAAAAAAAAAGACGGGGAGCCAACTATAGCTCAGATCATGAACTCCTTATTGCAAAATCCAGACTTAAATTGAAGAAAGTAGGGAAAACCACTGGGCCATTCAGGTATGACTCTTATGATTATACAGTAGAAGTGACAAATAGATTCATGGTATTAGATCTGATACACAGAGTGCCTGAAAATCTATGGACAGAAGTTCGAAACATTGTAGAGGAGGTAGTGATCAAAACCACCCCCAAGAAAAAGAAATGCAAAAAGGCAAAATGGTTGTCTGAAGAGGCTTTATAAATAGCCGAGAAAAGAAGAGAAGGAAAAGGCAAAGGAGAAAAAGAAAGATATACCCATCTTAATGCAGAGTTCCAAAGAATAGCAAGGAGAGATAAGAAAGTCTTCCTAAGTGAACAATGCAAAGAAATAGAGGAAAACAATACAACGGGAAAGACTAGAGATCTGTTCAAGAAAATTAGAGGTACCAGGGGAATATTTCATGCAAGGATGGACACAGTAAAGGACAGAAATGGTGTGGACCTAAAAGAGGCAGAAGATATTAAGAAGAGTTAGCAAGAATACACAGAAGAACTATACAAAAAATGTCTTTGTGACTCAGATAACCATGATGGTGTGATCACTCACCTGGAGCCAGACATCCTGGAATGTGAAGTCAAGTGGGCTTTAGGAAGAATCACCACGAATAAAGCTGGTGGAGGTGTTGGAATCCTAGCAAAGCTATTTAAAATCCTAAAAGATGATGCTGTTAAAGTACTACACTCAACATGCCAGCAAATTTGGAAAATTCATCAGTGGTCACAGGACTGGAAAAGGTCAGTTTTCAGTCCAATCCCAAAGAAAAGCAATGCCAAAGAATCTTCATACTACCGTACAATTGCACTCATTTAACACACTAGCAAAGTAATGCTCAAAATTCTCCAAGATAGGCTTCAGCATTACATGAACCAAGAACTTCTAAATGTACAAGCTGGATTTAGAAAGGCAGGGGATCCAGAGATCAAATTCCCAACATCCGCTGTATCTTAGAAAAAGTAAGAGAATTCCAGAGAAACATCTACTTCTGCTTCATTGATTATGCTAAAGCCTTTGAATGTGTTGATCAGAACAAGCTGTGGAAAACTCTTAAAGAGATTGGACTACCTGACCACCTTATGTACCTCCTGAGAAACCTGTATGCAGGTCAAGAAGCAGCAGTTAGGACTGGATATGGACCAACAGACTGGTTCCAAATTGGGACAGCAGTACGTCAAGGCTGTATATTGTTGCCCAGCCTATTTAACTTATATGCATAGTGCATCATGAAAAATGCTGGGCTGGATGAAGCACAAGCCGGAATGAAGATTGCTGGGAGAAATATCAATAACCTCAGATATGCAGATGACACCACCCTTATGGCAGAAAGCAAAGAGGAACTAAAAAGCCTCTTGATAAAAGTAAAGAGGAGAGTGAAAAAGCTGGCTTAAAGCTCAACAGTCAAAAGATGAAGATCACAACATCTAGTTCTATCACTTCATGGCAAATAGTTGGGGAAACAATGGAAACAGTGACAGACTTTATTTTCTTGGGCTCTGAAATCACTGCAGATGGTAACTATAGCCATGAAATTAAAAGATGCATACTCCTTGGAAGAAAAGCTATGACCAACCTAGCCAGCATATTAAAAAGCAGAGCCATTACTTTGCCAACAAAGGTCTGTATAGTCAAACCTATGGTTTTCTTGTAGTAAGTTATGGATGTGAGAGTTGGACCATAAAGAGGGCTGAGCCAAAGAATTGATACTTTTGAACTGTAGTGTTGGAGAAGACTCTTGAGAGTCCCTTGGACTGCAAGGAGATCCAACCAGTCAATCCTAAAGGACATCAGTCCTGAATATTCACTGGTAGGACTGATGCTGAAGCTCCAGTACTTCAGCCAATTGATGGGAAGAGCTGACTCATTAGAAAAGGCCCTCATGCTGGGAAAAATTGAAGGTAGGAGGAGAAGGGGATAACAGAGGATAAGATAATTGGATGGCATCACTGACTCTATGGACATGAGTTTGAGCAAGCTTCAGGAGATGGTGATGGACAGGGAAGCCTGTTGTGCTGCAGTCTATGGGGTCACAGAGTCAGACAAAACTGAGCGACTCAACAACAACAGAGTTATCTCCATGTTTGTATGAGGAAGACAATTCCTACTTCAGAAGTTCCATGTTGCTGTGTTGCCATTAAGCATGATGGCATGCTTACATTATATGACGTATGACTAGATACAGAAGGGGAAGAGTAAAATTCACTTGATAAATACCATATACTATATTTTATTTAATTGTTTGTATATTGCATGCTCTTTGTCTCAATTGTACTTTTTTCCCCACTCCAGTTTTAGGGAAATATTACATTTTTCTGATCTTTGACTTTTTCTGCCAGCACTGATGGCATCTGCAACCCCAAATTCTAAGAGCTGGCTAAGAGCAATCCATAAGGAACAACTGGTATACTGCTCAGGGTTCAATAAGGGAAGATCCATCAGGAGTGACACAGAATCAGAAATTTTGTAAAGTGATTGTTACCCAAGTCTGGAAGAGCAGTCTATATCAGCTTGCCACACCTGCATCTGCTGATGGGTCTAGTATCAGCAAAGGGGTCAGCTGGGAAGGGCAGACAGACGTCAAGACAGACCAAGGAATATTAGGAACCTGTGAGGGCATCCTAGAACCACATCTGTCTCTCACTGCCTCCAGAATCAATGATACAGGTGATTTGTAGGGTGTGCCAGCACCCTTTCTGTACATGTTGCCCATGTTTCTTGGACATTGAAGGAAGAAGTCCAATAAGTCTGGCTGCTGTCTCTACTGACAAGATGGATGAGAGCAAAAACAGTTACTTAAGTGAATGCCCACAGGGTCTTCCCTGTTCATGTCTTAAATCATAAATATGCCTGCTTCTATGCTTCTGCCTTGCAAATCTCACACAGATTCTCTTGTGGTCAACTCTGACTCAGTCACTTTTAGGAAAAGAAATTCTGGAAATGTAGTTCAAGCTAAGTTGACACAGGATAAAGGCAACTATAGTTTCAGTAAGTTTCTCATGGCTTAATGTAAATTGGGAAATGCTTAAGTAGTCTTATTTCCCTTAACTGTTTTATTCCCTTGACTTCAGAGGGTCTGCTATTCTTTGCGATGAGTTGGTGAGCTGCTCATAGAAACCTAAATGATACCAAAATTTAGTAGTGTCAAAGCAATACCAGCACCTAATTTCAGGATCTAATTTTATTTAATTTAAAGATCTCATTCTCCTCTACTATAGTAGTAATATAAAAAGCATACTTTCAAGAAATAATTAGAGTTGAGTGTGGTCAGTGGTTAAGAATGCTGACTCGGATTAGCCTAGGTGTATCTGTGGCTCCTCTTCATACCAGTTATATGCTGTGGGGAAAGTTATTTAAGTTCTCTGCTCCAGGTTTCTCATCTGTGAAGTGCAGATAATAATAGGACTGCTTCATCAGGTGTGGGCATTAATATTTCAAACATATAAAGTGCTTAGGCCATTGCCATGCTTAATAAATCTTGACTAATAACATTTTACCACAAATCTACTTGAATTAATAATCAGTTGTAAAATATTCTATCAAGTCCTCAAGATTAGTAAAATTAATCTGCCTTGTCTTTTAAAATCTGATCTTTGAAAGAAAATATTATGTTGGATATGGATCTCTGTTTCCATACCATACCTTATCATTTCTTTTCTCGTGGGAGAAGTCTTTCCAGGATGACTTTTATTAAAGAACATGGCCTTTCCCATCCTCTTTAACCTGCAAATCCATGGCTCAAATTAAGATGCTTATGATCCTCTTCTCTTCCCATAGATCATGGATTTGGACAAGTAGGTTTGGCCCGGAGAAATGTGAGAGGGGCCAATGCTTTTATCACTGGTTGCCTATGGCTTTTAAAAACTATATCTTCTATTCTATTTCTTTTTCTCAGTTATGTTGAACTCATACATATTCACAAATAAAATATTTCCATTGAGTCTAGGAGCCACCAGTAATCCCACTGTTGACTTCCTGATGTGTGAGTAGAGCCCGTTTATCCCAGAAACCCATTCTGGGAAGTAGTATTCTACCCCATGCTTTATTGCTCTATGTTAACAGGAGGTGGCTAGAATACTCGGCAGCTGTCTTTCCAAACTTTCAAAGGAGCAGATTGAAACTTGGAGCCAAGTTTGTCCATATTTGACCATTTTCACCTTGTGAAGTTGTGATGGAATTTACCACCATGCATTAGGTGGAAAATGTGAGTAATTGCATTTGCTTCAGTGAGTAAAATATATATTTTATTATCATTCTCAGAGTTGAGGAAATTATATTTTCTAGCTTTGTTGTGCCTAGATCAAAGAAGAGACTCTCATTTATGCCAGATTTCTCTACATATTAAACTAGCTATTTTTGGTGAGATTATGAGGTAACCAAAACTCTTTCTAGTTTAATTTTACTTTTAACTGGATTCAGATTGCTTTAACTGAAGAGTCAAAGGGCCTGACCTCTAATTCATTAACATAATCAGAAGCACATGAAAGCTACCGGCTGCCAGTCTGTTTGCGAAGCAGTGACTACAGGATACTCAACAGCAGTCTTGGAAGATTTACTCAGTGGTATACTCAGGGCATTCTTAGGTACACAGGCAGAGGAAAATGTACATAGAGAGAAAGAAACAAAGAAAAGAAATGCCATAAAGTAAAAATAGGCATGCAGATTTGAGTACAAGTTTTCATACAGTTTAAGCAGTTGTTTTTAAGTGGAGGAGCCATGTAAACACACCCTCCCTCCTCTCAGAAATATCCCTTCCCGATTTTATTTATTCTATAATTCCTGAAAATTTCAATGGCAGGTAATCGTAACAGCTTCTCTTGAGATTTACTCTCTTGTGGAATATAAATTCTCCAAGCAAATTAACTTTTGGTAAGAATTTAAGTAGGAGAGGAGAAGAATATATGGCTTCAAATTTGCCTCCTGACACACATATAAAGGTTAGGAGAGCAGAAAGAAAATCCTGTGTTGAACTGAAACAAAGGTAAGAAAAATGAGCTACCAAATGATCCTACAGTGCCATTCCTGGAGATATTTCTAGAGAAAACAAATTTCAAAAAGATAGATGTACCCCAATGTTCACTGCAGCACTATTTACAGTATCCAAGGCATGGAAGCCACTTAAATGTCCCTCGATAGATGAATGGATAAATGTGGTAAATGTATATACACATTGAAATACTACTCAGCCTTAAAAAGGAATGAAATTAGGCAATTTGCAGCAACATGGATGGACCTAGAGATTATCATACTAAGAGAAGTAACTCAGAAAGAGAAAGATAAATACCATATAATATTTCTTATAGGTGGAATCTAAAACAATGATACACATGAACCTACATACAAAACAAAAATAGATCCATGGATACATAAAACAAACTTTTGGCTACCAAAGGAGAAAGTAGGGGAGTAAATTTGGAGACTAGAATTAACATATGTGCACTCCTATATATAATATAGATAACCAAAATGGACCTACTGTATAGCCTGGGGAACTGGACTCAACATTTTGTAGTAACCTATAATGGAAAAGAATCTGGAAAAAAAAAAAATATATATATATATATTTATCTAATTGAATCACTTTGCTCTACACCTGAAACTAACACAACATTGTAAATCAACTATACTAAGTATATATATGTATATATATTTTAAATGTACACTAAAGTGGATGATGGCTGAGTACCCTCTGAGCCTCAGGGACTTTCCCCAGGAGGATTTTTGTGAATATTCTCCTTTTCTAGGTTATATTTTAACTTTGTTAAACAAGTCTCACTTTTCTAGAGGAGAAAAACTTCAACCCATACCTTAAAGAAGTAAATTAGATATTTGTTGTTCAGTTGCTCAGTTGTGTCCAACTCTTTGCAACCCCATGGACAGCAGCACGCCAGGCTTCCCTGTTCTTCACCATCTCCTAGAGCTTGCTCAACCTCATGTCCATTGAATCAAGGTGATAGATTTCCAGCTGAGCTATTTAAAAAAATTAGATATAGTGCAATTCAGATTTTTATTTTATTTTCCTGCCATCTGGCAAAGAGAACCAAAGTATATGGGCTATTGTATATGTTACAAATACAGAAATGTAGAGGCTATCTCAGGAAGTTGGCCCCACTGACCTCACAAGACAGTAGCAGCAAGCACCACCCTCTACTAGCATTCTCTATTCAGCAATGTTACCATTTCCTGAGATGTCTTCCTGAGGAGTAGTTTGATTGTCTGTCTGGTTTTGGTGTCATGTGCTACCCCTACCTTTATATGGTGAAATCATCAAAGCTGATTAACTCTGATTATTGTGGTGCTTTATTGCCTTACTCATATCTGTAACTGGGCAGAAAGAGATTTGTCCCTGGAGAAAATTTTCATGTAGGGTGTCTAGGTCATTCTTAAATATACATGGCTTTCTCTTTACAATTTAATCGTGCAAATCGTATTTCTGTATTGTACATAAAACACTTATGTCTTTGTCTCACAAGAGAGTGGCAAGAGAAATGCAGTATTTTTGTAATTCAGAGGCACTCTTATCTTTAAACTGATCTGTAAGAATGATTCAATTAATTTAAGCATTCATTGTGAAACTGTTTTAATATCATCAAGGATCTCTTTGCCAACCATTTTTTCTTGCAAATATATTTTGATGAACCATATAAAGTTTCATTAACTCAGTCTCTGATACAGTAACTGGTGGATAATAAGTACTCAATAATTTGAATGGACTGGTCTGATATTTTATATAAAGCAGCTGAGATTAAATGGGAACATACCTAATGGCCCAGATCTGAAAAGCTAGTACCATACCTTATATAATTAATTCTCAGTAACCAGTGTGTATTATCCATTTTGCAGAACATTTACCATTCAGCACCCATTTCCTACTTCTCATCACTTATTCCCTGTTCACCTTTCTTTCCTACTACACTTCTCAAATTGACTTTCTGTTACCCTTCTCAAAATCCGAATATTACTTGATTTCTCAGTTTTTCTTAGTGCAGTGTTAGTATCAACTACTTCTTTAACACCTACATCATTCTTTGTCAGATTTTTAAGAGACAGGTCAATGGTAGATAGACAGATTTTAAAGTTAGATGGTACTGGATTTAAATCTTTGACAGCTATTACCTGTATTTACATAAATAATCCATTAACCCTACGGGGACTCATGTCTTCATCTATAAAATGGATGCAATGGCTGCCTCAAAGGATTCTTATTTGTAGATTGGTAGATTTTCAGTAAATGTTCCCTTTTTATGCTTTCCCTAATTTCTTTTGCTCTGTAGTTCTTGACTTTGTTGTTTGTTTGCTCAAATTCATGTCTATTGAATTGTTGATGCTATCTAAACATCTCATCCTCTGCTGTCCCCTTCTCCTCCTGCCCTCAATCTTTCCCAGTATCAGGATCTTTTCCAGTGAGTCAGCTCTTTGCATCAGGTGGCCAAAGGATTGGAGCTTCAGCTTCAGCATCAGTCATTCCAAGGAATGTTCAGGGTTGATTTCCTTTAGGATTGACTGTTTTTTTGTTTTTTTTTTTTAATTTTTATTTTTTTATTTTAGTTGGGGGCTAATTACTTTACAATATTGTAGTAGTTTTTGCCATACATTGACATGAATCAGCCATGGGTCCACACGTGCTCCCCATCCTGAACCCCCCACCCCACCCCCCTCCCCATCCCATCCCTCTGGGCCATCCCAGTGCCCCAGCCCTGAGCACTCGTCCCATGCATAGAACATGGAATGGTGTTCTGTTTCACAAACGACTGGTTTGATCTTGCTGTCCAAGGGACTCTAAAGAATCTTCTCCAGCACCACAGTTTGAAAGCATCAGTTCTTTGGTGCTCAGCCTTCTTTATGGTCCAATTCTCACATCCGTACATGACTACTGGAAAAACCATAGCTTTGACCATACAGACCTTTGTCAGCAAAGTGATGTCTCTGCTTTTTAATGTTCTATCTAGGTTTGTTATAATTTTCTTCCAATGAGCAAGCATCTTCTAATTTCATGGCTACAATCACCATCCAGTGATTTTGGAGCCGAAGAAAATGAAATCTGTCTCAGTTTTCACTTGTTACCCTTCTATTTGCCATGAAATGATGGACTAGATGCCATGATCTTCATTTTTTGAATAAGTTTTAAGCCATCTTTTTCACTCTAGCCTTTCTCTCTGGTCAAGAGACTTTTAGTTCTCTTCACTTTCTGCCATTATGGTAGTATCATCTGCATGTCTCAGGTTGTTGATGTTTCTTAAGTATTCAGGGTGTGGTCCTTGCATGCGTATTCACAGAAGAGCTTATAAAAATTCAGAATCTCAGGCCCTCCCTAGATGTGGTGAATCAGAATCTGCATTTCCTCAGATCCTTTCTTTGTACAGTAAAGCTAAAGAAATGCTTTAAAGCACATTGATTAAAAAAAATTGAAAGTCATTTTTGAACTAAAATTCAGAAAAATAGAGGCAATACTTAAATATCACTTTTAAACTAGCGAATGGGGGGCTGAAAAAGAGGTCTAACTTTTGCAACCTGCCGTAGTATAAATATGACAGACTAATTGCCAGTAGAAGAGACAGTCAACAACATTGGTCATGACAAAGGAGAGGCTAGGCTAGAATTTCCAGCTTAGTGCCAAATGGAGCCATGGTAGATGTTGTTCATAACCACCTGACGTTTTATAAAGAAGAAATTACCAAGTGACATATTTCTAGATTAAAAGGAAATATTAAAACTGGCTTACAATATTTAAAGCTTACTTAACTAGTAACACTTTGCCTGACACTGACTCATATCATTTTATTTCATTCTTCTTTTGATCCATGCAAATAGTTACATGGTTTAAAATATATTATCATGTCACCTTTTTGACTAGATCAGATGAAAGGATATTTTAATACTGGGTGATGAACCCTATGGCCAAGTCTTCATGAGCCAATGTATGTGATAAAGCAGTGAACATAGGCAAGAAGAAAGCCATATTCTCCTTTTTAAAAATAATGAAAACGCATTATTTCTTCCTACTCTTTCAATATTGTGCTCACTGATAATTAATGAGAAGTTTTGTGGCCATGTATTTAAAGTGTTTCCCAGTGTGTAGGACTCTCCTCCTCAATTGTATTTGCAAGATCAAAAAGTGGCAAACCATTGGTTTTATTTTCCCCTTTGATTGTAAAGATGCAAAGGATATCACAAGGAGTATTAATATAAAATAAAATAATTCCTGTTCTGCTTGGTTTTAAATTACTCAAGTTATTATTATTTTTCTTTGCTTCAGATTTAAAGAACTGAGGTTCCTTTCCCCTACTTGGTATGTAGTACATCTTTTTTCTCTGAGTTAATTCTCCAAGTCTGGTCTGTCAGCCAGTATAAACAACACTTGATGAATGAGACTCAAGGTGTTTAGTCACCTGAAGCAGCTGTTTGAAGTAACTCTACACACAGCCTGAGGCCTGTGTTTTCACAGCTGTGAGAACTCTTCAAAAGCTTTCCCTCTTGGCCTAGCTCTTTGCTGTGGCTTTAAACTCTTAGCACAAAATCTGGAGTATTTCAAAAGAGCAGAGTGAAACTAGAGACAGTAATTTTGCATAATTTTGAGCCAAAAATGGCCTAAAATAAATAAATGAAGTACATTTGAAAGTGCTTTACCTAGGTGGGCTATATATCTGAGAATTGTTCTTCTCTCTACATCCCTATATACTCTCCTAAAAGGGAGATGTGTGGCTGAAACACTAGCTCTGTTTATATGGCAGTATTTTCATGTTCTGTTGTGATTCTATGACACCAAGGCTAAAACCTTATGAGCTTGGAACTATATGTACCTGAATTAAGCTTAGGGAATTGCCTGATGCTTGAGAGCATTCCAGGATCATAAAATGACCTAAGGTGATTAAAAATGACATTCTTCGCCAGCCTGCTTAGGTGATTCAGGCTTTTGAAGTTCCTCTGATGTGTTCTATTGCCCTGGCATGCTTAACTGGGAGCAAACTCAACTGTGACCACTACGTTTGTTATAAGGCTTCACACTTCCTTCAGGCGAGTTCATTAAAAAATGAACAGCTGTTTTTCTTTCTCTTATTTACAATGAAAAGGACATAGTTATTTCTTGAGCTTCCTCGATGGCTCAGCTGGTAAAGAACTCACCTGCCAATGCAGGAGACACAAGAGACACAAGTTTGATCCCTGGGTCAGAAAGATCCCCTGGAGAAGGAAATGGCGACACACTCCAGTATTCTTGCCTGGAAAATTCCATGGACAGAAGAGCCTTGCAGGCAATAGTCCATGGGGTTGCAAAGAGTCAGACACAATTGATGTGTGTGCACATACACCCACACACACACACACGCACAGTTGCTTCTCACAAATTCCATTTCTTCTTTACTAGAAAGATGTAAGGACCATTTTGTTCATAACACCAATTTTTTATTTTTAATTTAGGGATTTTATTTCTGAATTGGAAGATATCTATTTTCTTTTTGGAATTCCTTGGCACTATGCCAAGTAAAGTACACTCATAATAAATAGTCTTCCAACTATTCTCTTTTATTTAATTAAATGGAATCATATGTGTGGTTTATCCATTCACCTCACAAATATGTACTTAATGTCTCATAGGTGCCAAGAACTGCGTTAATTGATGAGAACACAGAAGTAAAATAGACAAGGTCCTGCCACCAAATAGCTTAAAGTCTAATTGGGAAAGAATACATTAAATAAGTAACAAAACAAATAATGAGTGTTTTACAATGAAGATAAGTGCTGCAAAGAAAGAGCCAAGATGAAATGAGAGCAAATAATCCTAACTAAATCTATCTTACTTTCTCTCAAGCTTTTGATTCTAAGATAATGCTAAAATCAACACTGACAATGAATTTTTATTGCAATATTATCTTAGTGCATTAGTTATCGGAGAAGGCAATGACACCCCACTCCAGTACTCTTGCCTGGAAAATCCCATGGATGGAGGAGCCTGGTAGGCTGCAATCCATGGGATCGCTAGGAGTCGGACACGACTGAGTGACTTCACTTTCACTTTTCACTTTCATGCATTGGAGAAGGAACTGGCAACCCACTCTAGTGTTCTTGCCTGGAGAATCCCAGGGATAGGGGAACCTGGTGGGCTGCCGTCTATGGGGTCACACAGAGTTGGACACGACTGAAGCGACTTAGCAGTAGCAGCATTAGTTATTATGGGAAAGTTTAGTTTTTATCATTAGAGTTTTCATATTGACTCATGCAGTACTTTGGCCTTTATATGTTTCTAAATCTCATTTTTCATAAATACGTTGAAGTTTAAATACATTTTTGTTATTCTCAAATACTTATGTAAAACATTGAGAGTACTTGACACAGCATAATGTTGAGAAACTGTGGGATTTATGCCAATTTGTTTAGTTGTATGTTCTGCCCTAAACAATTTCCAAAGACAAAAGTGGAGTCAGGTTAGACTCACCCATTCATTTATTAATTCATTCATTGTACAATTTACTGATTACCTACTATGTGCCATATTTGTTCCTGGGAATATACAAATGAATGAATTACCACTCTTACATTTGTAACTTAACTATTTTTGTAACTAGTAAGCTCTGAAGTTTCAGTGGCCTAACATGAATGGGCCCATTACAGCCCAAGGGTCCCTACCTGGGTTTTAAGCCCCTTGAGCTAAGAATGGTTATTTCTTTTTTAAATAATTGAAAAATATCAAAGCAAGAATACTATTTCATAATAGGTAGAAGCAATATAAAATTCAAATTTCAGTGCCATAAATAAAGGTTTAATGGAACACAGTCATTCATTTATGAATTGTTTTTAGCTGCTTTTGCTCTACAATGACAAAGCAGTTGCAACAAATACCACAAGGCACGCAAAACTGAAAATATTTACAACCTGGAGTCCTTAATAGATTGTCCCTGATTTGTAGGTGTCTCTCCTCAAAGTAGTGATGCAGAGACCCTGAATTCCTCCATTTCTGATCCCTGGGAGCCATATTTAACATGATGTTCTATAGTTCTGCTTATTTGCAACATGCTGGAATGACAACAGTATGTATGTAATGCATAAGTAATTTCTTTGAACCAGGCCTGAATGCATTGATCCAGCTCAAAGTGGGTTAACTGGAACCTATTTCTGGAGCCACAATTAACTGTAGGTGAGACTGGAAAACACAGTCTAGCTTTATGATGAGGAATAAGAGGAAGAGGGTTAGGCTACCAATCACCAACCTGTGCCATAAACTTTTCCTTCAAAGTCCTTAACAATTAGAGGCAAACGAATGTACAAGATAATTATAACTATTATGTAATGATTTAACTAATAGAGTTATATAAAAGGTAGAATGAAAGTAGGGAAAAAATCATTTAAAGATTTCTACAGATCTAGAAACTTGCTGCAAAGTAAAAAGAGAAGAGCATGCAAAAGTTACAATAAATTCCATAATAATAATTTCTATAACTTGCTAATGGAACTCTGATATGCTATTGGGAGTATCTAACTTTGCATGGGTGAATCAGGGAAGTATTTACAGAGGGGTTTTCATTTTTATGATTAAAATAATAATGGCTAATATTTATTGAGCATATACTAAGTTTAAGATACAGTCAGCAAAAACAAGACCAGGAGTTGACTGTGGCTCAGATCATGAACTCCTTATTGCCAAATTCAGACTTAAATTGAAGAAAGTAGGGAAAACCACTAGATCATTCAAGAATGACCTAAATCAAATCCCTTATGATTATACAATGGAAGCGAGAAATAGATTCAAGGGATTAGATCTGATAGACAGAGTGTCTGAAGAACTATGAATGGAGGTTTGTGATACTGCACAAGAGGCAGATGACCAAGACCATGCCAAAGAAAAAGAAATGCAAAAAGGCAAAACGGTTGTCTGAGGAGGCTTTACAAATAGCTGTGAAAAGAAGAGAAGTGAAGGCAAAGGAGAAAAGGAAAGATACTCATTTGAGTGGAGAATTCCAAAGAATAGCAAGGAGAGATAAGAAAGCCTTCCTCAATTATCAATGCAAAGAAATAGAGGAAAACAATAGAATGCGAAAGACTAGAGATCTCTTCAAGAAAATTAGAGATACCAAGGGAACATTTCATGCAAAGATGAGCACAGTAAAGGACAGATGGTATAGACCTAACAAGCAGAAGATATCAAGAAGAGGTGGCAAGAATATACAGAAGAATTATGTGATAAACGTCTTTGTGACTCAGATAACCACGATGGTGTGATCATTCACCTATAACCAGACATCCTAGAATGTGAAGTCAAGTGGACATTAGAAAGCATCACAACAAACAAAGCTAGTGGAGGTGATGGAATTCCAGTTGAGTTATTTCAAATCTTAAAAGATGATGCTGTGAAAGTGCTGTACTCTCTATGCCAGCAAATTTGGGAAACTCAGCAGTGGCCACAGGACTGAAAAGGTCAGTTTTCATTACAATCACAAAGAAAGGCAATGCCAAAGAATGTTCAAACTACTGCACAATTGCACTCATCCCACATGCTAGCAAAGTAATGCTCAAAATTTTCCAAGCCAGGATTCAACAGTACATGAACTGTGAGCTTCCAGATGTTCACGCTGGATTCAGAAAAGGCAGAGGACCCAGAGTTCAAATTGCCAACATCCGATGGATCATCAAAAAAGCAAGAGGGTTACAGAAAAACATCTACTTCTGCTTTACTGACTATGATAAAGCCATTGACTGTGTAGATCACAGTGAACTGGAAAATTATTAAAGAGATGGAAAAACCAGGCCACATGATCTTCCTCCTGAGAAATCTGTACAGGTCAAGAAGCAACAGTTAGAACTGGACATGGAATAACAGACTGGTTTAAATCGGGAAAGGAGTATGTCAAGGAGTATGTCAAGGCTGTATATTGTCACCCTGCTTATTTAATTTATATGCAGATTACACCATGTGAAATGCTGGGCTGGATGAAGCACAAGCTGGAATGAAGATTGCTGGGAAAAATATCAATAACCTCAGATAGGCAGATGACACCACCCTATGGCATAAAGTGAAGAAGAACTAAAGAGTCTTTTGATAAAAGTGAAAGAGGAGAGTGAAAAACCTGGATTAAAACTCAACATTCAGAAAACTAAGATCATGGCATCCAGTCCCATCACTTCATGGCAAATAGATGGGGAAACAATGGAAACAGTGACAGACTTTATTTTGGGGGGCTCCAAAACCACTGCAGATGGTGACTGCAACCATGAAATTAAAAGACACTTGCTCCTTTGAAGAACAGCTATGACCAACCTAGATAGCATATTAAAAAGCCAGAGACATTACTTTGCCAACAAACATCCACCTAGTCAAGGCTATGGTTTTTCCAGTAGTCATGTACGGATGTGAGAGCTCGACCATAAAGAAAGCTGAGTGCCGAAGAACTGATGGTTTTGAACTGTGTGTTGGAGAAGACTCTTGATAGTCTCTTGGACTGCAAGGAGATCCAACCAATCCATCCTAAAAGAGATCAGTCCTAAATATTCATTGGAAGGACTGATGCTGAAGCTGAAACCAATACTTTGGGCACCTGATGTGAGGAATCAACTCATTGGAAAAGATCCTGATGCTGGAAAAGATCCTGATTCTGGGAAAGACTGAAGGTGGGAGGAGAAGGGGATGACAAAGAATGAGATGGTTGGATGTCATCACCAACGTGATGGACATGAGTTTGAGTAGACTCTGAGAGTTGGTGATGGACAGGGAGGGCTGGCATGCTGCAGTCCATGGGCTCACAAAGAGTTGGACACAACTGAGCAACTGAACTGAACTGAACTGAGAATACCTTGATGCATTAGATACATTAATCATCAATCTCCACAATCTTATAAGGTAATATTTATCAGCATTTTATCAATGAAAATAGTAAAACTAAGATATACCTCAAGGTCACATTTCTAGAAAATTGGGACTTTAATTCTTTATTCCAAAACTTTTGTTCTCCACTTTTTTTCACTGTTTACAAACAGAAGGATACCAATGGACAACAGGAGCCCATTACACTTTGTAGAGAGTTGTTTATATACAAATAACAGACTGAGTAAAAGATAACATGTGGAGAACTGTAAATAATTCTAGGTGACTGGTAACATTGAGAAGAAGTAGATGATGAAGATAAAAAGGCAAGTAGGACTTTGGCCTAGAGTTATAAGGATCCAGAAAATATTTTTATGTGAGAGAGGAACATGACAAATTTGTGTTTCAGAGAAATAATTCAGATGTCTAGTGAAGGACATATTTGGCTGAAGAGATGGAAGAAGGGTTTAAGGGACAGACAAAACAAGCAAATTTCTTAGAATATCTCATTTATGAAACAGAATGTTGATTAGAATATCCCTAATCAACTGAAGTTTTAATGTGGCTCATTTCAAGGAAAAAGTAACTAGATAGTATGATTTTTTGAAAGTTACCTATTTTTATTTTTTTGCTATATAATAGACTTAGTTTACCAAAGTTACCATGGGCAGACTTGTGAAGTAGCTTTGATTCACAAAAACATTTAAGGAAGACTAGGATATTCATTATTTTTTTAGGTGGAACTTTTATAGAGCTGAAAACAGCAAAAACGAAACCCCTCATGGACACTAAGGCAAACATTACCTGGCATTTGTACAAAAATTTTATGAGTTCTTTCTCACCATAAAGGGCAGTGCTTTTTTATTACTCATTTTAATTAAAACTTGCTAGAGACCACCTATACAACCCAACCACTTCTCACTTCCACACTTCTAGCAGAGAAGGGCTCCTCAGACATTTTTTGGGAATCTTTAGCATTTTTCTTCGCATCTTTTCTAGGCTGGTGGAGTAGATTGTCAGTCCTCTTGAGAATGTTGTATCTTTACATCAAAATCTTTTTCATCTGGTCATTTAATATTTTGTGTTTTAGATTTCATGTATCTGAAATTGGCATTTCTTTATGTGATTGATTAGCTTACAAGTAAATGATTTTATATAGAACTTGAATTTTATATTTGCCACATTTTTCAAGCATGAACACACTTTAGATATTAAATCAATAATATCAAATTTGAATTCATTTTACTCTAAAGCTATTTATTGCAATAGGACCCCAGGGTATGTGTACATTTTCTGAGTATACGTAGCTGTATTTTGCTGATCAGAGCCATGTTTTCTTTTAAAATGTTCTCTTAGGAGCAGGGATTTGCTTCAGTTCTCTCCTTTTTTACCTCCATTGCCATCTGTCAGTGTACTGCATGATATACAGCAATTGGTAAAGGTTAACTAATATTATTCTAAGTAATAATAATGTCATATTTTAAAAAAATATGACTCATCCTGACTATGTAACAAGAGTGTTTGGATGGGGATAATTTTTTGAGAAAATAAAGTTGATTGTCCTCTCTTTTTTGAAAGTGATAAAAGTGAAATATGCCACTGAGTCACGTCCAACTCTTTGAGACCCCATGGACTGTAACCCATCAGGCTCCTCTGTCCATGGGATTCTCCAGGCAAGAATACTGAATGGGTAGTTGTTCCCTTCTCCAGGGGATCTTCCCAACCCAAGGATTGAACTTGGGTCTCCCACATTGCAGGCAGATTCTTTACTGTCTGAGCCACCAGGGAAGCCCCAACACTATAAAAACCATTGCCAATATTAGCAAAGTTTATGTGCACATTTATGTAAATGTATGTATATGTGTGTGAATACATAAACACACATATATGTATATTAGAATAAATGAATATGTTATACATAAATTTGCATTTTATGTATGATATAAATATTTTAATATGTACTGTGGATTTTATAATATACATTAACATTAGTATTTATAATAAGAATTGATAATAGATCAACACCATATTCCTTAGGTCAGGGGAGAAGGAGACATTAAATTATGATATTGTTATATCAGAGGCCTTAACTGATCTGAGAAGAAGCTTGGAGTCTTGAATGGCCTTGCAGTATTATCTCAAATTGAAGCAAAAAGACCAGACTTTTGTATATCATTACTTCTTAGTCATCAAATGTGGCCTTGTCCCCAAGGAGGAGTGTTGACCTAATATGAACAGTTCCCTTAAACCTACTGTAATCCCGAAGGAAGGGACTTGACTGTGGGACCCCAGAAACCAATGCTTCCAGGTCTGAGGGAATAAGTACTTTGGATTTATCTGGCCAGTGTACCACAGTATCCACCAGAGTTCAATTTTTGTGTCAGTCAGACCTCCTGCTGCTTTTAAGTTCATCTTAACAGACCAGGTCTGTTAAGATTTTAGTTGGTCACTTTTCTTGTGGACATTTACAAAAAAAGAAGGTTACTGTCATGAAATACAGCCCTAGCTAATGCAACTGGCCTCAGATCTGCAATAATATTTGACATTACTCTGCTAGTCTAGATATTACTCACTCTGGCTGGTAGCTCTGCTGATCTGGAAGGCTTATATAGTGGAATGATTTAGATTCTCATCTTCAGAGGTCCAAATGCCTGATCATCACAAACTTATTAGACCAATACTGCTATACTTGTTTGTTTGTCAAAATAAATTACCCAGTGAATCACTAAATACAAAATATATACTCCCCAGACTCCAGTGAGAAATACCAGCTGTGCTTAGTCAGTCACTAGTGTTCGACTCTTTGTGACCCCATGGACTGTAGCCAGCCAGGCTTCTCTGTCCTTAGGGATTCTCCAGGCAAGAATACTGCAGTGGGTTACCATGCCCTCCTCCAGGGGATCTTCCCAACTCAGGGATTAAACCCAGGTCTCCCGCATTGCAGGTGGATTCTATACCGACTAAGCCACCAGGGAAGCCCATTGGGAACAGAGCACCATATAATGGTAACTAATTTGGAACTTATAATACATCCTGAAGTATGGTGCCTCGTCACATCAGATTATTATCTCAAATCTGGTTGTACTTTCTGAAGACTTTCATTTTTCTTGAACTACAGACAGGTAGTTTCTGGGTTATACAATATGTTACTGGTTTGGTCAATCCCATGACCACAAGTCCACTGCTATACCTTCTTTGCAGTAAAGTGGTTTCCTTGGCCTGATGTAATGTTATGTGGAATCCTTTGTCTGTGAATCCTTCAGTCTGAAAGCCCTCAATAGCAGTGCTGGTTAAAGCTCCACAAGCATTAAAGGCAAACCACACACAGAATAGGTATTGATGTTAATTGAGATGAATTGTTGCTCCTGCCAAGAAAACAATGGTAGGGTTATGCTAGCTATGTACATTTCAACAATGTTTCAAGAGTCTGTAGATAATGACTACCAGGTTTGTCTGTTTGCTCAGAGGACCCACAGTGAGCTGGAACTAGACTAGGATTCCATTTACCTGTCTTCCATACATCCCACTTAAGCAGATCTCCGGGTTTCAGTGTCAACTCAGACACTTTGTCATGCAATTCTTGGTAAGTTTGGGTAGTTCCTTTCACCAATGTATAATTTTCAAATCAATAATCAAGAGTTTCTTTCAGCAAAGACTGAAGGAATGACTATCATTCTTACTTGGGCTATTGTAGCATTCTTTATGGAGACCTATCTCTTAGGTAGTTAGAGGTTTCCATGTCTGAAAACTGACTCAAGTCTGAAAACAAGGTGCAAAATCATTTTATTGGGATGGTTACCCTTAATCTTATCTTCCATCCATGATGACAGGTTATTGAATAAATTAAGCAAAATTCATGTTAACTGCCCATTTGTCTTTTATCTAGGGGTACTGTGTGCTATTAAACATGTCCACAGTTCCTTGTGTGTAGGGATGGCCTAGTAATCTTCCTGACATTATTTCTCATTATGAAAATCCACATATTTGCTTCTGACAGTTAGTATCCAATTATTATTATTATTAATATTATCCAATTATTATAATAGTCTTAGTTATTTCAGGATTCCATTATTCCAGTTGCTAAAAGGAAGCCAAGTACTATAAATGCATCTTTTATTTTCATCCCTGGTTTAGAGAGGACATCCACTACTGAGTTCCATAGAGATTCTGTGTCCCTTTCACCCATGTGTTCTTTAGTGTGTTTGTAAATGGAGTGTCCTCTAGTCCCTTCCCTCCCATGCGACATCATTCAGTGGTGTGTTTTTTCCAGCCTCATACAATATATTTAGTGTGTATTACACTTGCTTCTCTAAGTTTATTGATCTTTTCTTACACTCTTCTAGAACTGTTTTGTCATTTTTCTTCACTTACAGTGGGCTATGATTTCAAGTTTCTAGTGATCATTTTAGTAGTATAGCACCTTCTCTAGAGAAGCCCATCAAGATGTCAGTTCTGTATTATGATCGTGAAAGTACCCCCATACTGATACTCTCCTTTACCAAACTATGTTCTACTCTCCTTAATTCAGGGTCTTCAGGATCCAGTCCCATGCACACTCTCCTATCTCCTACTCATATGTTTTGAGTAGGTCCTGCCATTACCCCTGGGTGAGTCTCATTCATCCCTTAGTAGCCTACCATACTGCTGGCTGGTTTATTTCATGACTTAACTCTAGTTCTTGGTCCTCTTATTAGAAAGAGAAGTAAGGATACATCCTAAGTGATCATAGATTGTCTTGCAAGACAGAAGTGTCTATACCATCTTCAAATAAAGGGGTTATCACTAGTTTTAGCAGAGAAGAGGGATCCACTTCTACACACTCCAAGGGTTTCAGAGAATCTGAGATTTCAAGATTATTGACTGCATCCATTCAGATATCTGGTACCAAATTTCAGGTCCCTCATGGACCCAACTAGAGCTCTGATTTTGATGTGAAAGGCTTGTCAGCATGGAGAATTCACCTTCTTTAGAGCTCTACCATTCTAATCATCGAATCCTACATGTAATCTTTGGCATTTTCTTCATTCTGGCTGTGGGAGATCAGAGCCTCTTTACAAGCAACTAAAGGCCTTCTTGTTTCTACAATTACTCTTAAATCTGTGATTAGTCGTCTCATCCTTTATTGTCTTTCTTCAATGCACTGATAGTCCCCAGTGATAATTTTCTGCATCTATAGTTTTTATAATTGCTACATCTTCTGTACTTTACAGTCACCTAAAATACTGACCCTACCAGTCTATTCCCTTTCCCTGATATTTTCTATCAGTGTAGTTTTGGTAAAAGTTTTAACATTTGCACCATACCATAAGCCAGGGACTATCAGCACTGCATCTCCTACCACTGATTCCTGTCTGATGCCAGTCTCCCAATGCCAGTCTGATGGCTGGTATTCCAAACTCAAATTCCTTTTTAGAGTCTGGTTTCTTGGACCACCTCCTTCACCAACAGTCTTAGGTCATATTCCCAGGAACAGACTGTGAGGCAGAAAGTTGTGTTCAGTAAGAGAGTTGTGTCCAAGTGTCTTCTGAAGCAACAGATTCAGGGAATAAAGAAAGAAGCTTTGAGTAGAGTGAGACATTGAACTATAGTCCATTTATAATAGGGCTTCCCTGGTGGTTCAGATGGTAAAGAATCTGCCTGCAATATGAGAGACCTGGGTTTGATCCCTGGGTTGGAAAGATCACCTGGAGAAGGGAATGACCACCCAGTCTAGTGTTCTTGCCTAGAGAATTCCATGGACAGAGGAGCCTGGAAGGCAACAGTTCACGGGGTTGCAAAGAGTCAAACATGACTGAGTGACTAATACCTTTTCACTTCTTCTTGTAATAAAAGCCTTTGTCAATCTTTAGAGGAGTCCTAGAGCTAGGATATCTAGAGCTAGAGTTGTTCCAAATAGAGGGGAAAGTTGCAAGCCTCTATAGTCCCCCAACACTACTGCCCAGTCATTTAATGTGAGGAGCTCTTGAGGATAAAGCATGTTCTTGGATGGGCAGTTTCTGGGGTGGGACTCAGCTTTCATCCATCATCAGGCAACACTCCAGGCAGCTTGGGAAAT
This sequence comes from Okapia johnstoni, assembly GCA_024291935.2. Lineage (NCBI taxonomy): Eukaryota > Metazoa > Chordata > Mammalia > Artiodactyla > Giraffidae > Okapia > Okapia johnstoni. Next base: position 27,209,508 of record CM044319.1, on the reverse strand, counting down.
TAATGAAAAGAATGCTGAGTCTTAAAGTGAGGAGGAAGATATTGGTTGTGAGGTACCAAATTCACTAGCCTAAAATAATGTATTTACTAAAAATAGTGTAAAGTGAAACTGAAAGTCTCTCAGTTGTGTCCAACTCTTTGTGACTCCACGGACTAAACAGTCCATGGAATTCTCCAGGCTAGAATACTGGAGTGGGTAGCCTTTCCCTTCTCCAGGGGAATCTTCCCAACCAGGTATCAAACTCAGGTCTCCTGCAATGCAGGCGAATTCTTTACCAGCTGAGCCACAAGGGAAGCCCAAAAATAGCTTATATAAGTTAATTTGAGAATTGCATTAACCACTATAAAATGGTTTGAATAATTGTTCTTTAAGAAATGTTGGCTATGAGACTGATAGAAGAATTATGCGACTAATTTATGTTGTTTGCTCCACCAAGGGCAGTAGTCAAGAAAGTAATGCACATATAAAAATGAGATAAATATGACAAAGAAAGAAGAAATTATCCCCATCCATCTCCATAAACTTCCATTCATACCCAAGAAACCATATATAAGTACAAGATTATCAGATGCATGTGCTTGAAAGCCTGGTAGTCCTCCTTTCTCTTAATCATTTTTTAAAAGTAGTAACAAAGGAAGAATGTTCACTCTTTTAACTGTTAAAGAAAAGCACCCACACATGATAAGCCACCTTGAATCTTTTCTTTTTTTGTTTATTTTTAACTGATGGATAATTGCTTTACAGTATTTCATTGGTTTCTTTCTATCAAACATCAACATGAATCAGCCATAGGTTTACTCATGTTCCCTCCCACTTCAACCTCTCTCCTATCCCCCTCCCCATCCCACCACTGTAGGTTGTTATGGAGCCCTGGTTTGAGTACCCTGAGTCATAAAGCAAATCCCATTGACTATCTATTTTACATACGGTAATGTATGTTTCCATGTTACTCTCTCCATACCTCCCACCCTCTCCTTCCCCCCACATCTGTGTCCATAAGTCTGTTCTCAATGTCTGTGTCTCCATTGGTGTTCTGCAAATAGGTTCATCAGTACCATCTTTCTAGATTCCATACACATGCATTAGTATATGATAATTGTGTTTCTCTTCCTGACTTACTTCAGTCTGTATAAGAGGCTCTAGGTACATCTACCTCGTTAGGACTGACTCAAATACATTTCTTTTTATGGCTGAGTAATATTGCATGGTATATATGTACCACACAGTTTCGTTACACAAATTTTTAGGTCTTTGCCAACCATGTAGCTATAAAAGAAGACAAATTATAGCCAAATGAAGAGAAACAGAGAGTAAATAAAGTAAATAATTATAAGGCATGATTGCATGTAGTGGTTGCTGATGATGAGTCCTACAATAAGAAAATTAAGCAAAGAAAAAAAATAGGGATTTTTTTTTTTCATGGTGGAATTTTCAATAGTGAAGATGACTACCTTAAGAATGTACCATTTTGATACAATCCTGAAGGAGATGAGAGAATAGTCTTTGCAGGTATCAAGAGGAAGAGAGTCTCAGGAAGATAGAATAGCAAGTACAAAAGAACATGTAGTGAAATCATATTCCTGCATCCAAGGAATAGTATAGAATGGAGTGAAGAGAGACAGTGTGAGTGTGGGGAAGAATTGTAAGTCATTAGAACTTTGGCTTTTACTCAGTGAAATGAAAAGTCATTTGGAGCAGAGGAGTAACAAGATCTGATCTTGTTTTAAAAGGATCGCACATTGCTATAATATACACATTGCTGCGCTGGGAATAGACAGGAAGGCAAGGGCAGAAGTAGGAAGATCAGTTTGGAGGCTAGTGTAATAATTCAATTAAGAGGTCATAGGGGAGAATATGATGACAGCTGTGGAATTTTTGAAAAGTAGTCAGATTTTGGATATATTTCTGAAGATAGAGCCAGCAGAATATCCTCTAACAATGGGTGCAATAGAGTCATAAATTACTCAAAATTTGGGGATTGAGTAATTGGAAAGGTGATGATGCCACTTTTGAGAATGAATCTGTAAAAGGAAAAAGTTTAGTTTTGTGAAAAAACTGACCAGGAACTCAGTTTTGGCATTAAATCTGAGTGGAGATGACACATCAGCAGCAGAGTACATATGTATGAAGTTTGAGGGATAGGTCTAAAGTGAGAAATGCACATTTGGGACATTATTACATGGAAGATTACTAAGGATGAAGATGAATAAGAAATACAATTTTTAAAAAGCATGCTAAGAGATAGGAGAAAAAACCAGAAAAGGGGTATGTCTTAAAAGACAGTGATGAAAATGTTTTGAAGAGATAAGATTTTTTTTCAAAATGCAACCTATAGAATATTCTTAAAAATGTAAATATTGACAACCAATTTTGACTAAGTACTTAATTGAAAAGCAGTAATCCAATAAACCAATAAATATTTTCTCAATACATTACACGTAGGTAATTGGAGGCTACCAATTTGTTAGTTGCAAATTTTAGACAAGCTATGTACTTGGGCCTGTTGAAAGTTCAAGCTCCTGGAGGACTGTGATTATATCATTCTATCAGTGATATTCATTTGGAAAAGGATCATTGCTTGCATTGCTTTTTTAAACAATTACTTTTAATTGTTCATATTGATATTGCTCTTACTACTGAAGCAGTAGTGTAAAAAGATACAAAATACTCAACTTTTTAACACTGATATGGAATACATAATGGTCTTTGGAATCTAAGCTCTTCTTACATAATCATATATAGTACCTCATTTTGCATTAAACACTTTATTGTCTCTGTAGCCTCTTGATTACTTCGGGCACTGTCTTACAGATCTCATCCCTCTCATTTTTGACTTTCGTGTTGTTGAACTATAATGCCGTTAACATCTATTTCAAGCAATTTCCCCTCCCTGGTGACTGATGGTAGATACAACGATTACAATGCCAACACTGGGGATAATTCTTCACAGATGTTGTCAAATTACAGGTTAAATGGGGAAAAGACTTTCTTTCTTCCGGCCACCCACTCTTCATTCCCTTGAAATAGGTGCATGGTACTGTGTATCCTGTGCTGTAGGTATGCCAACACTCCATTCTGTTGCTCATCTGGTTTAAATGACTTCCATTTGCTCTTTCAAAGAATGATGGAAAGTTATGTTCAGAGTGCTTTGCAGGTACCAAAATGTGGTAATCCGGCCTTGAATTTTAACCGGCAAAGGGAAGTCCATTGGGTCTGGCACAGTCACACTGATTTTCCCCATATTATAAATAACATTTGCCACTACTAAATAAAAAAGAAAAGGAAGGAAGAAATAAAGAAATGATATGATGACTGTGATTTGCTTCAAACCATTAGAGGAGAAGGAAAGTAGTCTTGAGTTGATAACTGTTAAGGCTGGGTGATAGGTATATTGTGTCTATTTTACCTGTTTAATTTTACATTAGAAGAATAAAAATAAAAGCAGAGTTTATGATATTTTAACCCTACATAAACCTTTATGTTCTCATATGAAGGAAATACAGACATTCCACAGGTAATTCTCCTCTTCGTTATTTAAAGGAATGAATTCATTTTTTTATTGCTAGCTCAGTTTGGACCAGGGGATTATGGTATGGCATTCCTTTAGTTTTTGCATTTATTTTTATAAGTGAGTTCATTGCACTTCTCAGCAGGGAAAGAGGGAAGGATATGAGATGAGGGACAGAGGAACCAAAAGGAAACTTGGGTTCCCAAGTAAACACATTAAGGTTAGGAAAAAAGTTTGAGGATTTAGGTTTTAGCCTTACCGAACAGCTGACATATTTTAAGTTGGAAAAATCTGATCTACATTTTAGCTGAAATTACCCCCACCTGGATAAACTTGAGGGTGCTTACTTGAGGTATTTCCATAAACGTGTCAGAAGACCATATTAACAAATGTCCTTCCAGAATATAAACTTAAAGATGCTCCATATCTACCATTGGATTAGAAAAGATGACAGGTATTTTTCGTCTTATCGTATAATTTGTTTGTAAGAACAGTCTTTCTACTTAAGGTAGAACATTATATGTGGCAAATTTCTTTTCTCTCTTTGAACTACATGTTATCAAATATTCACCTGATGTAACCCAATATAACTTGGCAGTATTTCATTAAAGACATTTCACCAATAAAGCTGTCTGCTATTTTTTTGTAAATCTCTAGGGAGAACATTGTTTTCCTTTAAATCACTTGGCAATATCTCAAATTATAATAATCAAGAAGTATTTCCAAGTGTCTAATTGAAATTCTTACCACTGCAATTTAGTATCATTAGCTGAGAATTTTCAAGGTATTTTCATCAATCTTATTTTATCATTCTTATTATTTTCTTAATGACTTGGATATAATTTTACTTATAGTAACTTGAGGGAGTTCAACTGCCAAGCTTTCCAGGCAAGAGGTTAAAAAGGAAAGAGAGGAAGATGATGGAAGTATAAGAATGCAGGAATACGAGAACTTGTCTATTGTTTGACTGTCTTCTGATGGAGATCACACAACCCAGGTATCTTAAATGGAAGGATCAATCCATGCTTGGTCACTTTCTATATTCAAGGTAATAAAATCTTGAGATAAGGTATGGCAGTTGAAGTCTCCAACCGGTTGTTAAACTGAATATTGCATCTTCCCAGTTTGCATTTGTGAGTAGGAGTATAAGCAAAGGAGGCCAAGTGTGTGTGTGTGTATGTGTGTATTGTTATTGGATTCAAAAGAGCTGCACAAAAGTGTGGTAGATCACTTACAAATATTCTTTACCTTACCTTGTATCCACACCTTTTGTAATGTGACTCTGTGGCTTTTCTCATTGAACAGTAGAGTCTGTGATTCCATTGTTTGTATCTGAGTTGGCCTGGTGACTTGCACATTTCCATGCTGTCTCCCAGAACTCTGCCAACATGATGTGCTGCAGCCTGGGCTACTCTACTTGAGGGTGAGAAATAAATGGAAAAAAACAGGTACCCGACCAACCCCAGAAACAAAGCCACTAGCCAAACATAACTGAGGGAGTTGGTGTAGATTGGAACAACAGAGCAACAAAGTCCAGTCTCAACTATAGACTTTTGCAATTGTAAATTAAATAAATAGATGTTATTTCACTTACTAAATGTTGAAATTATTTGTAACACAATAACTAAGATCACTAGCAAGGAAGCTTGAATTTAAGGAGAAATTTATTTTCCAACAGGGATACTATAATGCAAGTCTGGAGGAACAATCACATAACATCAGGAAACAATGGACAATGTGAAGCAAATCATGGTGACTCCATAGCTGCAGTAGCTAGGGTTGACCTTAACTTTTAAATTTGTTAGCTATCTTGGTTAATTCAATGTTACTGACAGATGGAACACTCTTTCACAGAGAAGTATTTCTCAAAGAGAAGTGGGTTACTATTTTAACATTGTACTAGACAGTTCTTTGTTAACAGAACTGAAGATTAGGATCTCTAGCGTCTCCAGCCCCTAAAATTACGTGCCAACAGTACTTTCCTGGCATCTGTGTTAACTTAGATTTGGAAGTTCATTAAGGTAACATAATGTCCCAATGAAGAAATTAAATGATAATTCATTATTCTTAAGAAAAGCTATGGCTTCTTTATCTATTTTGACTGTGAAAGGTGAACACCTGTTCTTTAGATTATGTGTGTGTGCTCAGTCACTCAGTTGTGTCTGACACTTTGTGACCCTGTGGACTGTAACCTGTAGGCTCCTCTGTCCATGGGGTTTTCCAGGCAAGAATACTGAAGTGGATTACCATTTCCTGCTCTAAGGGTCTTCCCGACCCAGGGATCAAACTCATGTCTCTTGCGCTCCTGCATTGGCAGGCAGATTCTTTGCCAATTGCCCTATATAATACAGATTCAAATAGGAAAAGTGGTCCAGATATAGAGTGTTACATGATGGAGTTGGGACCTTTTTAAATGAGATTTTTAGGGAAGGTCTCAATGAGACTGATATTTGAGCAGAGAGAGATATGTTTCTCTTGGAACCAAGAAGGGTGGTTCATATCGAATTAAGGTTGGCAGGGCTTTCCATCAAATGTCAAGGCTGAGTTGACCAGATTAATTTCTTTTCCTAATTGAGGTAAAATTCATTTTAGTACACGTGTTGCTGAAGCAAGCACTAATTGAAGTAAAATTCGCATATCATAAAATTAACCATTTAAAGTGTATAATCCAGTGGCATTTAGAATGTTCAGGATGTGGTGTAAACGTCACAGCTGTGCTGTGCTGTGCTTAGTTGCTTAGTCGTGTCTGACTCTCTGTAACTCCATGGACTGTAGCCCACCAGGCTTCTCTGTCCATGGGGATTCTCCAGGCAAGAATAATGGAGTGGGTTGTCATGCTCTCCTCCAGGGGATATTCCCAACTCAGGGATCGAACCCAGGTCTTCCATACTGCAGGTGGATTCTTTACTGTCTGAGCCAGTACAGGGAAACCCAAGAATACTGGAGTGGGTAGCCTATCCCTTCTCCAGGGAATCTTACCGACCCAGCAATCAAGCTGGGGTCTCCTGCATTGCAGGCAGATTCTTTAGCAGCTGAGCTACCAGGGAAGCCTAAATTCAAAGTTACCTAATTTCAAAATATTTTATCACTTCCACAGGAAGTGTGGTAGTTATTAAGCAGAGTGTGCTCCCTGTGTCTGCCATCCCTTTCGCACCTCCTAGCCCCTGGTCGTAACTAATCTACTCTCTGTCTCTAAATGTTTAACCATTTTGGATGTTTTATATAAATGCAATAATATAATATGTGATCTTTTGTGTCTGGCTTCTTTTTACTTATTTTTGAGATTCATCATGGTATAACATGCATCAATACTTCATTTATTTTTTTATAGCTGAGTGGGATTCTATTTTATAGATATACCACATTTTTTAATCCATTCATCCATTGATGGACATTTGGGTTTTTTCCATACTTTCACTGTAGTGAATAGCACTGCTTCAAACTTTCACTTACTGTACCAGAATTTGTTTCAATGCATGCTTTCAATTTTTGGGGTAGATTCCTAGGACTGGCATATCTGGGTCATATGATAATTCTGCATTCTACATGAATTCTTGATGCAGCTATTTATAATCTAAAGAAGATACAAAGATGACATGAATGAATATGAGAAAGCATCACAAAATGGTATTCTTGGGGACTATCTGATGCAGTGACAGCAATGGACATGTATATGGGCGAAAGTGAAAATGTTAGTCACTCAGTCATGTCCGACTCTTTGCAACCCCATGGACTGTAGCCCACCAGGCTCCTCTGTCCATGATATTTTCCAGGCAAGAATACTGGAGTGGGTTGCCATTGCCTTCTCCAGGGGATCTCCCAACCCAGGGATTGAACCCTGATATCTCGCATTGCAGGCAGATTCTTTACCTTCTGAGCCACAAGGGAAGCCCCATATATGGGGGATCTGAGAGAATACTAAAGAATTACATTAAAAAAAAAAAACTGGTCACAAAGGATTCTATGAGCTAAAGAGCTTGGGCTCTACCCCATGGAGAAATTTCATTATGTAAATACAAACTTTCAGGCTCAGATCCATTTAGTCCATGAGTCAATCCCAATAAAAGTAGGTAGCATATATAAGAACAGAGGTGTCTAGATATATTTAGATTCCTAATCCTTAATATAAAAATTATTCAGTGATGACCATTCGGTTCAGTCACTCAGTCATTTCTGACTCTTTGTGACCCTATGGACTGCAGCACGCCAGGCCTCCCTGTCCATCACCAACTCCCGGAGTTTACTCAAACTCATGTCTATTGAGTCAGTGGTGCCATCCAACCATCTCATTCTCTGTCGTCCCCTTCTCCTCCTGCCTTCAATCTTTCCCAGCATAAGGGTCTTTTCAAATGAGTCAGTTCTTCACATCAAGTGGCCAAAGTATTGGAGTTTCAGCTTCAACATCAGTCCTTTCAATGAACATTTAGGACTGATTTCCTTTAGGATGGACTGGTTGGATCTCCTTCAGTCCAAGGGACTCTCAAGAGTATTCTCCAACACCACAGTTCAAGAGCATCAATCCTTTGGTGCTCAGCTTTCTTTGTAGTCCAACTCTCACATCCATACATGACTACTGGAAAAACCATAGCCTTGACTAGAGGGACATTTGTGGGTAAAGTAATCTCTCTGCTTTTTAATATGCTGTCTAGGTTAGTCATAACTTTTCTTCCAAGGAGTAAGCATCTTTTTATTTCGTGGCTGCGGTCACCATCTGCAGTGATTTGGGAGCCCAAGAAAATAGAGTTTGCTACTTTATTTTGTTTTGCCACTTTGTTTCCACTGTTTCCCCATCTATTAGCCATGAAGTGATAGGACCGGATGACATGATCATTGTTTTATGAATGTTGAGCTTTAAGCCAACTTTTTCACTCTCCTCTTTCACTTTCATCAAGAAGCTTTTTAGTTCTTCTTCACTTTCTACCATAAGGGTGGTGTCATCTGCGTATCTGAGGTTATTGTTATCTCTCCTGGCAATCTTGATTCCAGCTTGTGCTTCATCCAGCCCAGTGTTTCTCATGATGTACTCTGCATATAAGTTAAATTAGCATGGTGACAATATACAGCCTCGACATACCCCTTTTCCTATTTGGAAACAGTCTGTTGTTCCATGTCCAGTTCTAACTGTTGCATCCTGACCTGCATACAGGTTTCTCAAGAGGCAGGTCAGGTGGTCTGGTATGCCCATCATTTTCAGAACTTTCCAGAGTTTATTGTGATCACACAGTCAAAGGCTTTGGCATAGTCAGTAAAACAGAAATAGATGTTTTTCTGGAATTCTCTTGTTTTTTCTATGATCCAACAGATGTTGGCAATTTGATCTCTGGTTCCTCTGCCTTTTCTAAAACCAGCTTGAACATATGGAAGTTCATGGTTCATGTATTACTGAAGCCTGGCTTGGAGTATTTTGAGCACTACTTTACTAGCATGTCAGATGAGTGCAATTGTGCGGTAGTTTGCACATTCTTTGGCATTGCCTTTCTTAGAGATTGGAATGAAAACTGACCTTTTTCAGACCTGTGGCCACTACTGAGTTTTTAAAATTTGCTGGCATATAGAATACAGCACTTTCACAGTATCATCTTTTAGGATCTGAAATAGCTCAACTGAAATTCCATCATCTCCACTAGCTTTGTTCATAGTGATGCTTCCTAAGGCCCTCTTGACTTCACATTCCAGGATGTCTGGCACTGGGTGAGTGATTACAGCATTGTGATTATCTGGGTCATGAAGATCTTTTTTGTACAGTTCTTCTGTGTATTCTTGCCACCTCTTAATATCTTCTGCTTCTGTTGAGTCCGTATAGCATTTCTGTCCTTTATTGAGCCCATTTGCATGAAATGTTTCCTTGGTATCTCTAATTTTCTTGAAGAGATCTCTAGTCTTTCCCATTCTATTGTTTTCCTCTACTTCTTTGCACTGATCACTGAGGAAGGCTTTCTTATCTCTCCTTGCTATTCTTTGGAACTCTGCATTCAAATGGGTACATCTTTCCTTTTCTCCTTTGCTTTTGGCTTCTCTTCTTTTCATAGCTATTTGTAATGATGACCATTAGTGGAGATCAAATGAAAACCAGTACAGAGAGATACATAAAGATTTTTGAAGATTAGAAAAATCACTATGGCAATAATATAGCAGATGGATTACAAGGAAGTGATAGGCATGAGATTGCATCTGGAAACAAAAAGAGAATAAATTGGTCAGGCAAAATATGCTGAGAGCTTAAACACTAGGGCAGTGCTAGCAGGAACTACATGGAAGAAGCTTACTGTAGAAATTTTAAAGGATAGAATTCTTAGTACTTTTTTTCTGGTTGGATTTGGTATTTGAGCAGGTGAGAGGTATCAAAAATAACCTCTTGAGTTAGACACAGCAAATGCAACAGAGATAACTTATGAACATCTTTTAGTAAGCATTGCGTGAACCAGCATAAATATTTTGGACCATGAAAAACACTCTTGTTTTGTTTATTTTACTTCATGAAAAGCAAACAAACCAAGGGCATCTTTTTTCCTAGCCGAGAAGTAAAAAAACCCCTTCTCAAACTGTCAAAGATGAGTTGGGGAATGCTTACATTATTTCCTTTTGACAAGCTACAAGTGAAATGTTTTCAGCCAGAGCATGTAAACGTGATATAAAAAATCATTTATATATATATATATATAATTCTGTGCTTATCAAAAAACTTAAGGTTTTAAAGTTTATTGTTCATATGAATGAAAGAAGGTAATGATTAAGGCAAACATTCAAGCCCAGAGAAATATTGAAGATTTTTTTTTTAAAGTGATGTTGTTCAAATTAAGTGTCAGTTTATGGCTTTATTAAAGTTTCTCAACTTTGGCACTATTAACATTTTGGAACAGATAATTCTGTTGTAAGGGACTTATCTGCTGGACGTTGTTGGATGTTTAGAGTATTTCTGTCTCCTACCCACTACAAGTCCCCTCACTTGTTGTGATATTCAAAAATATCTTAAATACTGCCAACTGTCCCATGGAGTGGAAAGTTATCTTGAGTTGAGAATCTCCAACAAATCAAAAGTGGTTAAAATGTGAAGTGTTCATTTAAGCAAAACTTTCTCTTTATGATACATAATATCAATCAATTAATTGGCAAAATTCGTTCTGCTTATTTTCCCTCTGATTGAATGCTTCAGATTCACAAACTGGTATGGTAACCTTAGTGAGTACAAAGTATGACAATATCTAATATCCAGATACATGCTATAGTAATTGAAAAATCATTTAATAAGTTATTATTGTTATTGATTGCCCTGTGCTTACATTTGTACTAAGCTCTTTGAAGGGTACAAAATAAGTTCCACTCTTTTAAATGGTTAATAAATAATGTCTTTGAACTTGTCACTGTTGGCTCCAAATGTCTATACAGGAATTATTGAAATGGCAATTTGGTGGTAAGTGGGAATCAGATTTACTATAAAGTTACTCATAGAGCAAGCAAAATACTGTGTTTGTTTCTTAATTAGATTGTATATTTATTTGTGGGCTTTGTGAGGTAAAGCTGAGGATATCTTTAGTGGGGAAAGTTAAAGTCCTCTATTTATGACCATGTCTATATGACTCCAGTGAAATAGAAATAATATAGAGGAAACACTAAAGCATAATTTTAGTGAATATCAAAATGGAAACATAAAGTAAGGGCAGATATAGAGAATGCCCATTAGAAATGTTGAGTCTGAAAAATTGTCATGGCTATCAATAAGAGAAAGGTTTGTAGCAAAAGGCCCTGGTAAGTGACAGTATGTTATTGAAAATAATAGGGATTATCTTTAAAATAACTTGAGATTAGTTTTACAAGGCAGACAGAAGTGTTTTGACCAAATAGCTCAAATCCTGAACTATGGAGTTTTTATTTGTATTCCCACAATATAATACACTTACGTTCACATGAAAGCCTACCTCCTTGTACTTTCGACTGTCATTCATTTATTTAAAATAATCTGGCCAACTCTAGGTAAAGACTGGATTCTGTTCAGTTTTTAGCCTGGTATGTGCCAGACTCTATAAGGATGCTTTAAATCAAAAAAGAATATTGTATAGTACATAAATTTGAGAATCTCCCAATCCTGGAAAGAGATAAAGAATAAATAGTCACGGGTTTATGTAAGTGCTATGAATAGTGGAATGTTTAGATTATATAAAAAGAGGAAAACACCAAGTCTTCTGGGAAAAAGTTTTGTGAAGATTTGAATGTTAAAGAATAAGCAGAATTTCCCTGTATGGAACAAGAAGGAGAGGCTTTAGATGTAATAAATGAATATGCATACATATGAAGGCAAGTAAGTATGCAGCTTGTCTCAAGAAGTTTGAGTAGATTGGTGTCACTGAAATGAAATGCAGGGACTGGCAGAAGATGAATATGGAAAATTTAAAAGACCTGTATCATTATGAGCATCAAAGGCCAAGGTAAAGGTTCAAGGCTTTACACTGTGGGCAATTGAGAGCTGTTGAAACTGGGATTCATGGTATTGGTGTTTTTAAATGTTAGCCTTTGTGTGAAGCATAACTTAGAAATAGAAGAAGACCAGATGCAGCTTGCTTAGCTAAGAGGCTATTGTAAAGAGAGCAAACACAAAAGCAATGGCACTTGGGATGGAAACATCATCATCAATGGATTTGATGGGCACAATGATTATCTACAAAGGACTATGAAGAAGATGGATGTTATAAAATGCAAGGGCATGCTAAATAGGACTGGAGCAGAGACTTTCTATCCGGTCACAAAATCTATTTCCTTCCTTTCCAATCATAAAACCATTGAGACCTAATCTATACTGAATTCTAGCCAATGGGCCATGAGGAACAGTGATTTTAGTCCCTTCCAGGCCAAGCCCAAGTGATCTTCCATGTTGTTTTTCCTCCTACGGAGCCAACAAATACTATCTAAGTGACATTGAAACCATTGAAGGGGCACAAGAGTACAAGATGGACAGACTATCTATGCCCCAGAAGTAGCAGTTGAAAAAGAACTGCCACAAGTCAGGAACATTAAAATTTTACTTTACATTAGTGAAAAGTAAACTTTTGGGTTTGTTAGTTTAGGCAGCTAACCATACCTTAATTCATATAAGGTCAAATCTGAAGAAGGTCCACCGTGATATGATGTTTTTTTTTTTAATTCTTATTGTGTTATTTCTATAGCTATAGGTACCTATACCTAAAGTACATAAAGATAGTGTGCAGCAGATACTTATATATTATAGTTAACCCAATTTTTGTTAAAAAAAAATCTGATATTGACTTCCTATGGCAATCATTTAAAAGCAGTAATCAAAAAAAATTTTTCAAGCTCGCTGGCATACAACATAACAAGAAAGGTAGACATCTGTAACAGTAGAGTGATGTTCCAAATCTGTGTTTAGATAAAGTCATTTACTTGTTCGAATTTATGGCAGGATTTATATTGCTATCTACAAATAGATATCAATAGTTAAAGAGATTTTATAGCTTTTTGACATTCAATATATTATTCAGATTTAAGCCTCTGGAAAATGGATGAACTATCTAAGCTGAATAACTTTCCACTTGTAAAAACGTTTCTTAAAGTACAGAGCCTTCAGTTTTAGTACTTAGTCTTGCTTGTTTAAGCACATGGTAGAATGTAGACAGGTTCTTCATTTGACAGAACAATTCTGATGGAACAATGCAGCTTCCACAGGGCTAACAGCAGAAGAAAAAAAAGACAGACACATCTCATTAGGAGAGAGAATTTAAGGAATGCCTCGTTTCAGTGCTTCTCTTAAGTAATACTATTTTATTTCTCTTCTGACATGAAGCTCCCGTCCTTACCAATGGTGAATTTAATTTTTACCTGCTTTGAGTATATTCTTAATCCTGAAGATGTTTTTGAGTCAGTTCAAGTATCTGAAATATTGCAGAAGCTCTCTGGTATTACTTTGCTTGTTTACTGGCTTGCTTTTTTCTGTATTAGAATCTTGCAAGAATAATTTCAACTTTCCAGTTGGTAATTTAGATAGAAGTCTTAAATTCTGTGGCCAACCAGGCCTCAAAGGCAGGCATTAGCCATTTGATAAAGCCATTGAAAACGAAGAGGATGTACATCTTTGATTAATACAAATAATAGAAAATTTCCTAAATAAAGTTTGGTCCTGGGCTGCTTCCAAAGTAGTAATTCACAAAATATGACTTTTTTCATTGGGAAGGTTATAAAAATTTGTTTGTTGGAGGTAGAGAAGGAAATGTAATTAAAGGCTAAATTCAGACTCACATTTCATTTTAACCAAAAGAATATGTGTGATTTGGACACCAGTCACCTAGGCACTTCCTATTTTAAGGCAGTGCATATTGTCAGCAAATCAAATTATCCAATAGCAAAACTACATCTGGCAGAGCTAACTATGCCAGGTAACCTTAAATAGAAGCTAGGGGGTAGTTAACTTTGTTGTAACACCAGGGTTTGCTGGTAAGACTTATCTAAAGTTCCTCTCTCTAGCATTGCTATTAAAAGAGTAAAATGGGAAGAGGTGAAGTGAAAACATTAAACTTGTGGATGTACATGTGTATTTTAATATCCCTTTTGCATTTACAGTGCTAACGCCAGCACATTTACAATAAAGCAACTCTGGGTTTTATTTCATGTATTTATTTATTTTTTTCTTTTTTTGCTTTTGCATATGGTCCTTATAATATAAAACTTTAGATCATAGATATTTTAAGAAACTCCTGTTACACATCATTTACATTTGGAAAATCAAGGAGCTTTTAATTTCGATTGACTTCAGGTAACAATTTAATGCCTAATGGAATGATTCTTCTTGTCATTAACAATCTGAAACGAAGCTTTAATTTGTAATCTTGTCAAAGTAATGAGTGGAGGTCTGTTTACATAAAATGTTTGAAAAGTGTGTTACACTTTTGGAAAGCTGATTCAAACTCACATATGTGGAGTGAACAACAACACACACACTGATACAGAGATACACACCCCCTCCTAAAGTCTGGTCAATTCAAATCTGATAATACCATTTTTCCCCTCTTATGGGCAGTAATATCACTTCCATGTGAGATACAAAGTAGGTCTGGCATTTCCATTAAGACTGTATCTACTGATTGTCTCTCAAGTTTGTTTTACTATAAATATTAAATGAAAAACACATCTTTCCTATACACAGTACTCAGAGCAAATTTGTTCATTTGTATGATAGCCAAATCATCTCACTGGCTCTATAAAATCATGATGTTTTAAGAGGAGGTATGACATATCTTTTCAAAAGAAAAGAAATAAAAAACCTTCTGGGTGCATCTTTGAGATACAATAGCTCAAAATTTTAAAATTTCTTATGATGTCCATGTCAGCAAGAACAAATCAAGCCCTTCTTATATTAAGAAGTCAGTTTTGCCCCAAGAATGAGTCAGCATGAAGTATTTGAGATCATTAAATTTTATCCCAAATATTCTGAGATCAAGCTTAATTTATTCAACATTTGTTTGTTTCCTGAGAGACAACAATCATTTTCAGTTTTGGCCAAAAACTAGGAACAAGAATGGAAACGGGGAAATGCAGAATATGGGATTAAGAATTTCATAAAGTTGTAAATCAGCTTCTAAATAGCCTGCACATGATACCCAAACATATTAGTTTATTCACCCTAAGACTGTCTATCCTGTAACTCAAAACCTTTTGTCAGGTCTGAGAAATGGTTTGTTTTCTTAACCTGATGTTGTTTTAAAGGGCAATACCCAGATGTTCTGGGTTTGTGATAAAGAGAGAATTAATGAGTCTGTCTGTCCAACTGGAGCCCACTTATGAATCTGTACGGATGCCAATTTCAGGGTGAACTGTGATGTTCCCAGTGCACAGAGGACTCACAAACGTTTCAAGAAAATGAAAGGTTTTAATTAATCTTTCTTTTACATAGTTTTCTCTTTTATAGTCTACCAACAAATAGATTCAGGCATGTTCTGGGATCACTTTAAAACCTAGCACTATTATTTCTTCTTCTTCATTTATGAAACCTTAAAGCAATTGCCTCTGTTGATGCAAGTTGGGTTTTGCTATGTTTTGTTGCTTTAACCTTAAGCTTTACTGTAAGCTGTGTAAACTAAAATTATAGATCTCTCTTTATTTTCCAAGTTGTTTCCCTCTAAGAAATCCCTTCTGTCTTTTTCCTAAGTAAAAAGACTAAAAATGTGTTTGAATAGAAACTATAACAATAATGACCTTGGCTGAAGTTTTGGCTGAGCATGTCCCACATGAACCAAGAGGAAAACTCTACCTAAGGTAAGCTGAGGGTCACCAGAGCCTTCAGAAAGTATTTTCAATAAAGCTATTTCATTGCATTGCTTTCTTTCCTTTCCCCCCCTAAGAATTAAACATAACAAATCCTGATACAAACACATTCTATAACCATTGTCTCTTGACAAGTGAAATATTGACATTCTGTAGCTCAAGGTAGTCTAATCTTTGATTTCTGTCTAAAAGTTTGAAATAATCTTGTTGAGTTAGGTTCTCCTTTTGCTACTAACAGGAATTTGTATGTAAATCCTACTTGTAATAATGGAGCTGTGTGTGTAAATTACTGTACATGGAGGTGAGACTGTGCCCCATAGAACTGATACATTGGATTAGAAATTCCAATGTATAATTTTCTTACCCATATATCATGATAATTTTATAGTTCAATTAACTAATCCCAATTTATTGACTGTATTTAGATGAAGATATCTTCTATTTTTATTGAACCATCTACCTTAGGAAATCATGAATACCCATATATTAAAAAATTTGAAGTCTGGTCTTGTTTAAGCCTATTGCTTTCCCTAAAACACATGATCTTCCTGAGCGACTAACACTACACTACTACTACTAAAACACTCATGAAGGTGTTCAGCAAAACTTGTCTAGCTCTTTGACATGGAACATTTTTAGAAATGAAACTTGAAACTATTCTGGGTCAAAGAGAGGGAATCCAAATTTCAGTACTTTTCTTGAGTTTTTTAATGAAGTTGTTTGAAATCATTTCCTTTTCTAAAAGAGAGCAAATTTCTGTAATTTACCACAGGGCAAATTCAACAGAATAGGAAATCACACATGTCTGGAGTGGTCAACAAAGACTTAAAGGAGTTGTCAAGACTTGAGCTTTGACTGGGAAATTATAGATTGAATACAGATAAATCCATAGAGGCTAAGTCGATTTTGTGAAGGGGAAGGAGGCAGATTCATTCAGTCATTCAACAAATGTTTTTTAATACTAAGAATATTTTAGAAGCTGGAGTTAGAGCAGCAAAAAAAAAAAAAAAAAAAGACAAGTCTTTGCCCTCAGGGAAAAACACTTATTGACTGACCTTTAAATAATTATTTACTCTTTCTAAGTTTCAGTTGCCTCATCTATACTCCTGGAGTGAAAATAGTCTTTTGTAGAGAACACTGTGTCCTACCTAGGCCTTCTTAGTTTTCTTTTATGAGCTTTATGACACCTTCACCCAAGTTCTGCATACTTTGCTGTGAAATGCTCTTGAGTTTTTCAAGTTTCATGGACTATTATATCTGCCCTGATTGTCTAACTCAGGTATTGTATTGAAAAATATTCTTCAACTGTGTTTTGCATTTGTAGCACAGAAAGTCATGTTTAATTTGTGATATTGTACATGCGTGCAAAAGGGAGATGTTCCAGTAAAAGGTTGTATATCTCCACACGTGCCAACTGGAGGCAAGGGGCCTGCTGTGAAACTTCAATAATGATGCAGGTTCTAATATGAGTTCTGGGTTTGAATGTGAGTTCTGGTTGAAGACTTTTTACAAGGGGAGTGGAGAATGAATGTTAATAATTTTATTGAAGAATGATCATTATACTTTGTTAGAGATCTAAATGGTAGATGGTGAATGTAGGGGAAAGAAGGGGAATAGGACAAAGGAAGCAAGTTAACATGGAGACCTGAAGCCCTTTGGCCAGGAAATATACTATGATTGACAGAAATATCTAGGGAAGTATACTAAGAATGGAAGCCACTTTGAGAAAAAAGATAGTACATTTAATATAAGAACGTCTGATAAGATGAACCTGAAGAGTGTACTGGTAGATATATCCTCTAGAGAGTTGAGCAGAGAATGTAAATATTATTGAGATTGTTGGTGGAAATTGGGTGCTAATATAATCAGGCCAAAGACTCAGTAATGTCTTCACCCTAGCTCCACTCCTCTTCCGTGTAAGAGAAGACATATATGGGGATTATTGGTAAAGAAAGTGAAATGACATTTTCTTGGTAACAGAAACTTGCAATCCAAACCCTAATGCAGAAGCTAGAATGGAATCCATAATAGATAACTGTACTTAAACAAACCTTTAGCTAACCTTTACTTTACCTAACCTAACCCTTGCTTAGCCTTTTATCTGTTCCTTCCCGCTCCCCTACACTTACCAATACGCACATTCATTAGTTAACAGAGTTAATTAGATTCAGAGAGTCTTCAGTAGTCCATTTGTTAGGCTTCCAAACTGGAACTTCTTGTCTTAGTAAAGGAAATTGTCGGAGTACTACAGGGAAAGGAAGCAAAGACACAGAATACGAGAATTTGGCCACATTGCCAAAGGCAGAGCTGACCTGAGCATCCAGGTTTGGGGTGGGATAGAGATCAAGCCCTAAGACTTTGACATTTCAAATGCATTGAAAAGTAATTCCTTATTATTCTGACTTTCTGGAAATTTTACCCCTAGAAAAGGCAGTAGAATTATTTCAACTTTAGCCCCTGTCCCTTCATTGGGAAATAGAAGGAGAGGGAGAGTGAGGAGGGGCTTTGAATTCCCCTAAAGACAGCTCATATAGAGAAAGCCCAAGAGAGCTTACCCTTCATTAGTTCTTCAAACTGGTAAGTGCAAATCAGAGATATTTCAACAATAGAATCAGTGATTGGGCAGAGGCATAGTGTTGTTCCCAGAAGTCAGGGAAGGATAGCACTTCAAGAGGTTTATGCCACAGTGACATGGGATGCAGACATGAAGGAGAAAGAAGTCTAAGAAGTGACATTTGGACCTTTGAATATGACAGTTCAGAGGTAATGGCAACTTTTGACTCACAGTTTTCCTGGAGTAGCATTTTCTAAAAAGTACTAAAAGTATTAAAACTGGATAATGTTTACTAAGTGAATCAAGTGTTACCTATACTAAATATAACTGTATAATTGATGTTGCTTAAATGTATAAAACAAAGTGATCAAACACTTTTGAGAAACTAAAAATTTCCTCTCTGAACTCTTTCTTGGAGCTTTTGCTATGCCAACATAGATTGTGGAGTTCACAATTGAGAAAGCAGAGTGGATACAGAATTCTGTCTCTAACTTATTTGCCACTGAACTCTTTTTTATATTGAGTGTCCTATGGGGCCAGAATGTTAAGGAACACACTTTAGGAAATGTTTACTTGGCATAATTAACGCAGAAATCAGATTATGGAGAGTTAAAAGTGGAAAACTAGAAGGAAAGGTGAAGTAGAGTTCATTGTGTGAACTATTTATATATGAGAGAATGAATATACAAACAGCCTATGGTCAACTTGCCCAGGAAATTAGCTCTTTACCTATAGTAAGCAACCTAGGAAGCTAGCTTGCTATAAGTCAGGCTTGCAGTAAGCCTGATTGCTATCTATAGTGACAATCCAGGAAGCTAAACAATAACTTCTATAGCAATTGGCCCAAAATTGTCAGGACTTGATCTCTAGCTGACAGCTTTCCTAATTTTTGTCCCTACTTCCAACTTAGGACCAACCAGAGAAAACCAGTAGATACCTCTAAACAATCATACAGGATACGCTGCTTCTGGTTATCCTGCCTATAGCTTCCCCATGACAGTAGCTTCTTATCAGGGCATACATGAAGCCTTCCCCTTTTTACCCACTAAGTAATAAGCTTTGCCACTCCTCTGCCTGCCTTTGAGTCTCTGTCAAAATGCAAATAATGATACCTGACTCCCTTGCTATACTGCCTTCGCCTTTTTCATTTGGTGGGTCATTACTATTCCTTTCCGTGTTTGTACAAACTGGCTTTTATTGAAAGAGATGCATTAATGAGGGTTTAAACCCAAGGAAAGAACATGTCTGAGTAAAGGGTTACATTTTAGAACTCTGTTTGAGAGAAAAAATGCAGGAGTCAATGGAAAGAAAAGTTCGTAGATACTGCATACAGGGAGAGAGGAGGAGAGAGAGAGAGAGAAATTGAGAAAGCAAGATATAGAGAGACAGAGAACGCTTGAGAGGGCTAGGTCCCAAAAAAAGAAGAAGCAAGAAATGGGGATAAAACAGAACACAAAGGGAATGGAGAAAACTCATTTTATTTCCTCCCCCTCATTTCTTGACTTCCAGACACAGACTAAAGCCTCTGAAGCAAAGTTCTTATTCGACCACAAAATAATTTTTGTTTGCTCAACAATAAAAATAACAATAATGGCTTAGGATTCAGAAAAAATGATTCACATGGAACTCTTTCAGCCTCTCAGATTACTTGAAGGTCAGCATGAATCAGTGGAACCTGTTCTTAATGTAATGTCAACTAGAACTCTCCACCCGGCTTTTTTCTTCTTTCTTCTCCTCCCAGGTCCCTTTTGCCAAGAAATTGTCCACATCTCCACCTCTGCTGCTGCTAAGTCCAAACCAGTCTCTCAGCAACCTCTGAACAAGAGCGTTCACTTTAAACTTCATTTTTTTATTTAGGTTATCCTTATTCTTTACACATATGAGGCTTAATTTATAAAATAAAATATTCTCATATTAGCAGGATGAGGGGCATGTGTGAAACTACCACTTGGAGTGGATTAAAACCACCTTGGAGTTTCTTTGAGATGCAAAACATCATCCCAGGTTTTCAGTATCAGAAACTCTGTAGGTCAGCCTAGTAATCTGTGTTTAAATCTTCCAGGTGATTTTGAGAAATGTTTTAGAGCAGAGGTTGGAAAACTAAAGCCTGCCCTCTATTTACTTTGGTACAGCTCAAGAAGCTAAGAATAGTTCTTACTTTTTCGAATAATTTTTTAGATCAAAAGAAAAATATTTCACAACACATATTTTATGAAATTTGAATTCTGATGTCAATAAACAAAGTTTTATTAGAATACAGCTAAACCTACATGTTCACATATTGTCCATAGCTTCTCTTGTAGAGCTGAATCATTGTGGCCATAACTGAATGGCCCACAAAGCCTAAAATATTACTATCTGGTCCATTACAGAAAAAAACGTGTCCCTGGGTTCTAGGGCATAAGCTCCTAGGATCAACGGTACGTATTGTTGATAAACACTAAAAATTTACTTTTCCTTGTGGCCTCTTCTCCCTCAGAGGCTTTATTCCGTGGGTCTGGAAACCCAATGGCATTTCCTCTCCCAGACTCCTTTTATTCCCCAAAGCCAAAGGCATCAGGCTTGCTTCACAGCAGGGAAAATGTCGTAACAAAGGGATTTCTCTACCTTAGATGTAATCATTACAGTCACTTGGCTAAAAAAGGAAACACAGTTGGAGACATTCTCTGCAAATATCCTATTGCTGGCTTAACAGAGATTCTCAGACTTTGCCTTACATAAAGTTGCCTTATGGAGTTTGACAAAATTGTAGATTCTTGAGGCAAATTCCAGAAGGTCTGAATCAAACACTATGGATTAGTCTCTGGGAATCGGCATTTTCACAATCAGCCAGGTGATTCTGATAGTCTGAAGGACATACTTTGGAGAAACATTGAACATAACTGGATTCTGTAAGAGTTCTCTATTTCTGTTGAATGGAGGTA
The DNA here is from genome assembly GCA_024291935.2 of Okapia johnstoni. Classification (NCBI taxonomy): domain Eukaryota; kingdom Metazoa; phylum Chordata; class Mammalia; order Artiodactyla; family Giraffidae; genus Okapia; species Okapia johnstoni. The sequence continues at coordinate 27,188,255 of CM044319.1, read as the reverse complement.
AACTGGCTTTCCAGATGAGGCATGGGGTTTGGGGTTAGAAAGCGAAAAGTAGAAAATATTCCTAAAGTGTGGTTATGTAAGAACATAATTTGATTACAAGGTGATCCAAGTCAGGCTAAGAATCTGAAGCTACTCTAACTGAGGATGTCTTCCTGAAGTCAGAGGGATGCCTAGTTTATCTTTTTATTCTGTTTAGTTATCTAAGAGTTCTTTGTAATTTAGCTATTTTCAATAGTCAGCGTCTTAATGTTTCTAAGGTTCCTCTATAAAAGCCAAGTTAGTCATCTCAATTTGTAGCCTTACCTACAATTTGACTCAAAGTCAGTTCAGTGGACCATACATCGCTCTCTTCTCTATCAACTCCCTTCTTTATATTTTGTATCTCATTTCTCTAAATTTGGTAGAACAGGGACTTTTTGTGTACTTTCTGCCTGAGGCTTTTCATGTGAAGAGTGAAAATTGCAAATTAAAGAAATATGGACCTCAAAAAAGAAGTATTGTCTTTAAAATACTTGTCTTTTCTCACTTCTCTATATTTCTACGTATCTTTCTACACATATTAGTAATATGACTCAAACTTTTCAAGATATCTTTTAACAGAAAGCCTGCTATTAAATGTCTGTAAAATACATCTGATTGTACAACATTTAATTGTAGGACAGAAATATCAATCTTAAAAGTTTTTCCTTTCTTTCTGAAGACGGATAATTTCAGATGGCATTCTGAGTTTTCTATTTTCATCATTGAGTGAGCTCTTAATAACCATCACAATAAACACACACACCCAAACTGTTTTGTTTTGTTTTTTTTAACCCAAATCACACAAGCAATTACACAGGGCAATTGAGTAAATAGTTTCAGGTCTAGATAACAATCTCCAGCCAGGATATGAGGATTATTTGGTTGACCAAAATCCTAAGTAAATGAAAGGGCAACCCCAAACTGTTTAATCTTGGGGCCAATGAGCCTGGGGTAAGGTGAAGAAGGTTCTGTTTGCGTCTCTTCAGCTGAAGGAGCTTTCAGCATATCACAAGCCTTACCAGAAGAGTGAAACGTTCTTTTCATTCCTTCCCTTACACTCTCCTGTGAGCCCCTTTGCCAGCAAGTCTGAGGGAGATGGTGAATCAGGCAAGAATGCTGGTGCATACCCACAGTCTGGGTGATTCTGCCTTGCACTGACTCATTTCTGAGGAAACAGCACACATCTATGGCAGAGGACAGCTATTTATTATTTATTTGTTTCGTGCATGTGCTCTTCCAGACTTATAACGTACACCATCCGCCTCCTGAGTTGGTTCCAGAAGTGAAAAAAATCATAAATTGAATACACATGGAGAAACCAAGTCTCCATCCAAGACCGCACAGGCTCCCCACCCTAGTGCTCCAAGTCCACACCCTCCTGGTTTTCACAGCACCTTTCTTCCAAGTATCCCAGAAAGCTGCTCCAGCACAAAGGAAAGCACATGCGAAGGGTGTACTTGGTTTTCTTCTAGACAGTAAAAGGCACTACTAGGCCCTCTAGAGTTTAAAGCCACACAGGCAGGCTTTGTATGTAGCAAGCAACTAAATGAAATCTTAAGTCTCTAAGTGTTCATTATTACATTTTAGAAAGGCCAAATCACTCCTGATTATTTTTATACTTAAGGGGAAAATATGAAGTGAGAAGATTTTTACCTTTAGAAATATATTCTCTGGCACCCCATTTCTGTTCCATTTCTTCCTGTTTATCACATTCTTTCCCCCAAAATATCAAGTGCTCTGTGTTCTCATGCTGTCTTTCTCCCAGAACAGTCTAATGAAATCACTTATACTAAAGTGTTCATGATGGATACTGCTCATCCTATGTGTAGTTATGTTTCTTAAAAAGTGAGGTGAAGTGAAAGTGGCTCAGTCGTGTCCAACTCTTTGCAACCTCATGGACTATACAGTCCATGGAATTCTCCAGGCCAGAATACTGGAGTGGATAGCCTTTCCCTTCTCCAGGGGCCTTCCCAAACCAGGGGTCAAACCCAGGTCTCCTGCATTGCAGTTGATTCTTTACCAGCTGAGCCACAAGGGAAGCCCAAGAAGACTGAAGTGGGCAGCCTATCCCTTCTCCAGCAGATCTTCTCAACCCAGGAATTGAACCAGGGGGTCTCCTGCATTGCAGGCAGATTCTTTACCAGCTGAGTTATCAAGAAGTTGTACCCTAAAGAATGACTGCACATCCAAAAGAAATTATTCCAAATGAAGGAATGTGATTTATTTTTTAGGATTAAATTATTGGTTTCTGTGGAGTCTTTTCAACTACCTGTATGTATATAATCTACTACTTTCTCTCCCTAAGTTTAGGGCTATGCGTGTGTGTGCACTCACTTGTATCCATCTCTGCGACCCCATGGACTGTAGTCTGCCAGGCTCCTCTGTCCATGGAATTCTTTAGGCAAGAATACTGGAGTGGGGTGCCATTTCCTTCTCTGGGAATCATCCCGACCCAGGGATTGAACCTGCATCCCCTGTGCCTCCTGCATTGCAAGTGGACTCTTTTACTCACTCAGCCATCAGGGAAGCCTTAAGTTTAAGGCTGGCTTTGTTCAAAACTAGACTGGGGCCACCTAGTAAAACTCAACCACTTGTCAGAGTCAGCTTGGTAAATAAAGGTGCTGCTTCTTTCTGTACACACTGTCTTCAGCCTCATCTACTTATTAAAATTGCTGGCCTAAGACCTTAGTTCAAACCTTGAATGTTAAGAGAAAATATATAAAAATCATAGATCTGAGACAAGTTCAACTTAGTATCTAGTCAAGTATCTACCTCCAATTCCTGGAGGTCTGTCTTATCTCTTTCTCATTTTCTTTATTGTGACTCAAACTGCTGGCTCCTTTCTGCTTTAAGTCAATGCCTCTAATCCACCAGGCTGTGGCCACCCTGACTGTTATCTGCCCCCATTCTGATGCCTGGTTTTATTGCTTTGAGTCTTACCACTGTAAGAACTGTAGGGCCTGATCTCTGCTTTCTCAACCTCATATCTTTAGCCTTCATTCATAGTTTGCTTCTTCTCACCATCAAGAATGACTTAACATCACGTATAGAGCATCCAGTGTGAGTCCAAGATAGCACAGAACATTAAATCCCCAATACCTGGAAATCACTGTGCCAGAGTCCTTGAACCATCAGTCAAAGCATTCTCCTACCCTACTCCTATCTGCTTGGTCGAAAAGACAGATGCAAAGAGGAGACAGATGCAAAGCTAATATCATTATGGATTTATAATAATCGTTTAATGAATTAGCTTTAGACATATAGAAATACTGGCTACTGAAATAGGATCTTAGATATTATGAATTCTTTCTAGTCAATGTTACTGATATTCTAAAAGATGAAATTAAATTGTCCAGGCGATCAAGCTACTTACAAGCTGAATTAACATTAGACTTTGATCTCTTGATTCTTACAGAAGTGCTCTATCATACTATATTTCCTGCTCATTTTTTACAATATAATTTTTTTAAAAAATTGTTCAAAATGGAATTTGTTTTGATGTAAGCTTCTAGCTCCTTAGCACCATTCTTAGCAGACCTTACAGATACCTTACTAAACAACTGTAAATGCACCTCTGGATACATACTTGAGATTTTTACTTATATAAGCAGAACTAAACTCACCAAAATTAAGATTTTCTTACCCCCACCTGCTTCTGCTCACTTATTTGTCATATTTAACATTTTCACTTTATACTATAAAAATCTTTTCGTGTCATAATTTCCATTTTCTAAAATTATGGTGGGTGTTTCCATACCTATATTAGTTCTACTTTGGATAATTGTGCTTTTAGAAGCAAAATGTCCTCTCATTTACTATAGACATATCTCTATCTGAAAAGGTGCCAGGGTCAATACACTTTCCTCTTAAGCCCTCCTACTCTCTACCATCACACCAGTTCATTTCACAAGGAAATTGATGATCATGATAAAGGCATGTGCAATGGTCAAGTTGTACACTTGCAGGCAAAGGATTCCTTTTTCTTCTAAAGATTTTCCATAATGGAGTATATTTATAGTTTATTCTAAAAGTTTATCAAACTATTAAAGCTCCAGTAATCATCACCCTTCATTTTACAGAAGAAGCAGTTTTAGTTGATTCATATTATTATGCTGGATAAAAGCAGGCATAGACTGGAACACAGACCCCTACCTAACTGGGAAATGAAAGATACTTGGGAAATTTTTTTTTTTAAACTGCAAGAATAGGGGTTTGAGGGCTAACATCAGAAATTAAAATAGCTCAGACTCTCTTTATGTTCGAGCATTTCAAGTAATCATTATTTTAGCATAATTCTCATTTGGGGAGCAGAAACTTTTAGATAAAAATAGGTATAAAAGTACACCTTGCCCTGAAGAATTTCTAAGCCTTATTTGTCATTGTAGAACATGTGAGTGGGAATAAAAATTGCAGACCAGAATAAAAAAATTTTGTATTATTGTTGAGGTATCTACTTTAGAAGGTCACGTATGGTTTGGGGGTTATAATATTAAAACATTTATAAAATTTAAAATGTTGCTTTCCTTTGAGGGAACTTAATTGTTTCTGTGGCTTAGAGAATTTTTTTTTTTTTTTTTGCAAATGGCATGCATTATTTTATCATGGTCAACAATAATCAGTAATTTCTCCATCCTTCTCTCAGTTGCCTCCTTAAATCTGCACACTAGCCATTTTCTTCAGACTGCTAATACCACAGATTTACTGTTCACCACCCACTCAAAAGCTGGTATGCAGGCCACATGTGCATACACACTTCTTTTTTTTTTTAAACCTTTTTTTCTTTCATTTTTTAAAACTGTGTTAGGGCTGAATAACAAAGTTTTTGCTATGGAATGAAAACAAGGATATCTGCTTTCATATCAATATCACTTGTCTCCTACCTGTTAATAAAAGGAGATATAAAACATTTCTTTTTCTTTCTTCACACACTGTTGTTTCCTACTGTAGAGGGTTTGGAATAAGCATATATTGGTATTGTGTTCCTTCACAACCCTCCTGCTGTCTGACAATGTTTCATGTAGGAGCTATTCCAAGTACCAAACAAGCAGAGTTGAACTTCTGTTTCTTTTTATGAGAGCACCCTGGGAAGCAAAAAGTTTTAATCATCCTAAATAAAGATAAATTAAGGAAACATTATTTAAAGTCCCCTTACGATGTATTTTTGGTTGTGAAATTAGAATAAAAAAAACAGCATATTGGGTGCTGTTCTATTTCTTAAGAGAGTTCATATTCTAAGAACTCGTTCCTTTTACAGAAAGAGTTAATCTACTCATGCTAGTCTTAGAGGTATATAAAATAAAGCAAAAACAACAATAAAAATAGCAAAACCCACTCCAAACTACCACTAAGCATTCCTGTCCTTGTAGGCAATGAAGACCTTTTACTTAGAAGAGATTACGTATCAAACTTTGTACATGTCTTTGCTTGGTCAGCAAACCTTTGTTCTGAATGCTTTGTGACCATCAGTGCCTTTGATTATGTATTACACCACCATTTGATTTTTTTTTTTTTTTTTCTCATGGGCAGCATGTTTCTTTCATTGAGCAACATTCTGAAACTTGGAAATCTAACCTGTGTTTTAGTCTTAGGAAAGCAACATTCATATGGTAAATCCTCCCCAGTTGGACTTGGTGTTTATTCAACTTGTATGTGGTTGCTTTCAGGCCAGGTTGAATTATGCAATTCTCCTCAACTCAAAGAGGATAGCAGAATACAAAAGCACTTGTATTTAATATAGTGCCAGCTTTCTGAAAGAAAAAAAATAGGAAATTAATATTTAACAATGAACTAGTAATTTCTAAATGCAAGTCGAGAAGACTATGATATAAACTTATTGTGTAAATTAGAGATTATTAGATTTCAAATCCAGGCAGACTTCCTTGTGTGTTCTCTGCTAATAAACAGAAAAATTAATTTTTTTTTAACTTCTTCTTTTTATCAGAAAGAAAAAGGAAATCAGACACCTTACCTGACTGTTTTATAATTAGAAGCAATATAAACACAACAATCACCTCTGAATTCAACTTTTTTCTCTCAGGAAAATTGTGGTGACTTTAAACACAGTTTCCAGGGAAGTTTTTTTTTTTTTTTTTTTGGCTTGTACAGTCATTTTCTTATATTGCACTACTCACATCCCTTACTGAAGGAAATTCCCTCTTACAAATGGTGGATCACTGAAATATATCGATATTTATGTAACCCTGGCGTTTCTGTTTTTTCTTAGACAATTTCAGTGGCACTATTTTCTGAACCGAGCTCTGTTGTCTCCATTAGTATTAAATTCACACTCACAAAAGGCAAAATGCACTCAAATCTGACAGGCCTTTTCTTCAGGATGTTTATAGCTAACAAGTTCTGCTCTGATTTGGGGGTTTGCTAAAGAGTCCCAAAATTTCCAGAAAAACAGCATCATAATGTGTTGGTTCGATGCTTGCAGGACAAATGTTTCCTTCCATGTTGGTTATGCATCTTCTCTCTACTAATGACCCAGAACAAGGATAAATCAGAGATCCTTAGCCCTAGCTAAAAGAAGCATGTTCTCCAAATAAACAGGCAGGAGAGTGGAGTGCTCCAGAGAGCTGAGACCCCCATGGTTGTCCAGTGAATTGGAATGACCCAGAAATGTTCAGACTTCTTGTCTTACATGAAGCTAGGAGGTACCCTGGGACTGCTGCAGACTTGCTTGCCATGTAGAGCAATATAACAGTTTTGCCTTCTAGGTGATAATACACTGGTGCCTCACATCTTACAGGGCCAATAACCAAAATTCTAGAAGCCTGGATTGCAGTATATGGACCTTATGGTAACATAAGCCCTTTCTCCATTTCTTATTAAATGCGGAGGGTATTGATGGAAGATTGAAGCGTTAATTGTGAACCATTAGTTGTGTTCATTCGCTGTGTCCTTTGGCCCTCAGATGGAGAGTGAGTGTATGTTTTTATATATATACAAGTGTTGCTGTAACTTTGGCCTCTAAATAAATAGAAAGAGTAGTGTACACTTAAATAATGCCAGTGATCTGATTTTGCATATAGATTCCAGTCCTTACATGTATTTTGAGATTTTTCTGAATGGTTCACTTAATTCAAATATGAGCTAAACAGGACATTTGCTAAGAAAAAAAAAGAAGAGAGAGATTCAAATGTCCCTGTCCTAGTTACCATCTAAATATTACATCGCTTTTGCTTTTACGTAAGTTTCTGTGGACATAAATGTACATTTCCCTAAATATTTAAGTTAGACGGATCCATGCTGTTGCTCTTTGCCAATTTTCTTAGAAATGTTTTCTTAAAAGGTATCAGACTGATTTCTTAGTTTCCTTTAAATCTGTGAACTCAATACTGAAAGAATCCTCCTGAATCCCTCTTCATTACTCACATGTAGTGGATCACGTTAAGAGGCTTAGAACTAGTTGGCAAAACTTCTCTGTCTCATGATTTCATGCAAGGCAGTAGAAAAGCAATTATTGTGGTATTGCTTTAAAAAAAAAATGGAAAGTTCTCATCTGATGTGAGGGCTGGGTGGAGCTCAGGGTGTGTCTCTTCTGTCTCTTCTGGTTTTTGGTGGAGTCGATTTTTTTCAGAGGAAGTTTGTTTACTAGACATAGACAAGGAAAAAAGTACCCAGGAGATTATTTGCGTATTGTGAACTCTTTTCCTGAGCAAGCATACATTCATTTTTAATCTTTTCTAGAGTCTGAGTCAGGAGGCAGACTGGATTTTGAGAACCTTTTGCACAATTGACACTAATAAAAGTATTAGCTGGTAGGATTTAATGGGAGGTTTGAAGGGAGGGGATGATAATCTGGAACCAGATTATCTGGTTGCCTCTGCATTAACACTAGGTATCTGCACTTAGAGCCACAACTTCAGGGGACCCCCATGCTACTCCATTAACCTTTCAACTCATTTCTTGCATGGACTACCTGGGTGGCCAGAATAAGCAAGAACCAAAATAATTTGGGCTTGTAAAACAAAACAATGTGGTAGTGTTGGTGTTGGGGTCAAGTCATTGACAGAGGAAATGTGGCTTAGAAATCAAGACAGAAGCCAGCACATTTTGCTTTTTGTCCTCCTTAACCAGCAATATACCTTATAGAAACAATGCATCATTTCTCATACTTATTATTGCAAAAGTATACATTTAGAGATATTTAGTGCCAGTCACATGTGTATGAAGCAAAATTGCCACGTTGTCAAAAGTTGTGAAATGAAAGCTTATTTGTGCCAGAGATCAAAACTTTATTTGAAAAGTCATATCTTTATAAGTCCAAAAGGAGATACTGACCTTATTTAATTACTGCCATTATGATCTTTTCCTCTTTCTGTTCTTTTTCTTTTCTTCTTAAAAGGTAGCATGATTGCAGTCTCTATCCCACTGCAAGGTCTGGCCTTAAAAAGGCTTTTGTAATGTCCCCTCAACCTGAACCTACTTCCTTTTCCATGCATCGTAGTAAATAGACTCATCGCAAATGAAAACTAGTCATTCATTCCAGAGGAAGCAGGCACTCCTTGGCCATCCTCTCTGACACACTGCAAACCCTCCCTTTCTCTGGTGCCATCCTTTAGGCCTGGCCTGAAACCTGCTTGTACCACTTCTAGTACAAGGGACACCTTTTGTGGTTCATCTTTCTCTCAATTACTTATAATAATCAGAGTTTAAAATCTCAGATCATTAAGCACATAGATAATTCAACTCTTAATAGTAGGCACACTCTTCAATACCCTATCCCCAAATTTTATAAGGGTCTGTAGACAAATCATATCATTTGAGAGATTTAAATTTCATGTGTTTGTTTCCCCTGTACCTTTGGCACAAATCCTAGAGAATCTTAGAATGGCCCAAAAGCCATACACTAGGAATTGAAGAAAAAGAACACAATCCTGAATATTCTACCAATGGAGTAACCTGTTTGTGAACTTTTTTTTTTCCAGTCACATATATGTAGCCTTACTGTGAGATTTTCCCCTATATTTTGACTACTTTCTTATGCATATAAACAAAGTCAATCATCTCATTTAGTTAAAAATAAGGACATTCCAAAATAAAAAGAAATGTTTTTAAGACACATACAAACATAAACACCACACACACATTCATATACACACTTCCCCAGTATTTCTATGCATCACATCCATTAGCCCAGCTCAGCATTTACAGCCACCACTATGTCTGACCCCTCATTCATGAAAACTCCTGCTGCTTAGCCTCAAGCTACTGGGCTCCTGTCATTTGCCACTGAGCACACTGGGGTGGATTTGGGTGTCTTGCCCTCATTTACAATCTGAACAAAAGAAACCCAAGCCAAGAAAGCAGCTGGCACCATAAAAACAGTAAAAACTCTAGCTGGCATCACTGGTTGCCACTGACTAGCCAAATATCCACAGGGAACAGTGCCAATATAGATTTCTGGGACAAAACAACAAAATAGATTTTTGTCAATAAACATTGATTTGACAAGAAGTCACACAAACTCATCCATACTGAGGGACAAGAGCATCCACAGAGTTCCAAACCAATGAGCGCATTATGGACCAATTGAAAGCCTGCCTAAGCTGGATTCAGACATGGCACAAGCTCTCCAAGGTCTTCATCTGCCAAATATGGTTATATGTTAGGTGTCACTGTCGCTCTCTGATTCTGCTACCAGCTGACAACATAAACCATGAACAGTGACAAAGTAAACACATACCATCACTCTGGGGGCAGTGTTTTTCAAACTGTTTTTACTGTGATGCAATGGAAGAAATACATTTTACAGTACAGCCTAGCACATACACAGACACACAAACAACAAATGAAATAAAATCTCAAAGGAATGATTCTTATCCATGTTAGGATTGATGTGCTCAGCTTTATTCTTTCCTTTTTATTTTATTCTGTTATAGTCCATTGAATTTTTTTAAAAAATATTTTAATAACTATCATTATGACCAGTGAAATTAATTGTAATCTATTACTGAGTCATGGCAATGTTTTTTTTTTAATTTATTTTTTAATTGAAGGGTAATTGCTTTACAAAATTGTGTTGGTTTCTGCCAAACATCAACATGAATCAGCAATAGATATATACTGCTTAGGATGATATAAACTTTCTCACACTTTAGAATGAGCTTTCATTTCTAAATAGGATTTTGGGGGGAAATAGCTGTCTTTTCTTAATTTATTTTCTACATACAGACATATAGCTATGGTTCTAACAATCCCCAGCAGATATATGGCTCAAGAAAATATTCCCATCAAATTTAATATGCCCTGATTGAATATCTACTATGTGTATGACCCTAGGATGAATATTCTAAGGGTTGTTAAAGACCACCTTGGAAACTGTATCTAATAACATCCATTACATCTAAATTATTTTGACTTATATTTAAAGAATTATAATCAATTGCACAGCTTTTGGGGGTGTTCATTATTCATCTAGAGTAGACTTCATTAGAGAACATAAAAAAGATGTTGTTGAGCAAGACAGAAAAATGTCAAGGTCAAGTTAAATATTTTTTTCTTCTTTTCAGGATGAAAATTCCACTTAAGTGTCTCTGGAAGTTACAGATGCTGGTGGTAGAAAGGGCTGGGGAGTCATCAGTTTGGCAGTTAACAAGAGATAAGCAGATTGCTAGGAAAGACCAGTCTCCCTTTCTCAGTTTCTGTGTTTAATGTGGGATACCTTTACTACCTAGGCCTAGAAATAGGCATTTAAATCTGGCTCAGCCAATCAGGATATGACATTACCTGACCACCATAATTAGTTCAAGATTGAGCACATAATCTAATCCAATCAATTGGAGTCATTACTGGGAATCCAGACTAAACTATCTAGGGAAACCAAACTTCTAAAACTTTTCTTGTAGGTTTTGTTGCCTGTAAGACAATATAAACCTTGAACAAAAAATGACCTAGGTAAAATCACCTTGAGGACCATCCAGTTAGAAGGGCCAAACTCCTCCCCCTCAAAAAATTAAGTCAGTTTTAATTGGACTTCCAATAAGGGCAACAGCAAAAAAAAAAAAAAAGCCTAAAATTCACCTCTTTTCAAACATTATTGAAGGTTCTAGTCACTTCACTCCCTTGAGTATTCCTTAGCAATAATGTCATTTAGTCACCCAATCATGTCTGACTCTTTGTGACCCCATGGACTGCAGCACTCCAGGCCTCCCTGTCCTTCACCATCTCCCAAAGTTTGCCCAAGTCGATGTCCATTGGTGATGCCATCCAGCCATCTTATCCTCTGACCCTCTCCTCTTTCTGCCCTCAATCTTTCCCCGCACTAAGGACTTTTCCAATGAGTCAGCAGTTCACATCAGATAATCAAAAGACAGGAGCTTTCAGCTTCAGCATCAGTCCAATGGGTATTCAGGGTTGATTTCCCTTAAGACTGACTGGTTTGATCTCCTTGCTATCCAAGGGACTTTCAGGAGTCTCCTCCAGCACCACAGTTTGAAGGCATCAATTTTTTGGCACTTTGCATTCTTTACAGTCCAGCTGTCACAACCTTTCGTGATAGCCTTGACTACATGAACCTTTGTCAGGAGAGTAATGTCTCTGCTTTTCAACGCACTGTCTAGATTTGTCATAACTTTCCTGCCCAGAATCAATTGTCTCCTTATTTCATGGCTGCAGTCATCATCCACAGTGATTTTAGAGCCCAAGAAGAGGAAATTTGTCACAACTTTCACCTTTTCCCTTTCTATTGTCCATGAAGTAATGGGACCAGATGCCATGATCTTAGTTTTTTTCATATTTAGTTTTAAGCTAGCTCTTTCACTCTCCTCCTTCATCCTCATCAAGAGGCTCTTAATTCCTCTTCTGCAGGAGTCCAGCTCCGGCAGCCAGGGAATCGCCCTAAAGGGATGAATGGGGTCGGCGAATGAAAATGATGCAGTCTCTCACTCAAAGCACTTTTAAGCATCAGGTTTTCTTTTATACTTTTACAAAAGCATTAGGTCAGAGGTATGACATCTTCAGTTTCCCCTCACCCATATTTACTGTTTCCATAAATCATTGTTGTCCTTCAGAGTTCCCTCTTAAGTGTCCTTGTGATAACATTGTAACTCAAGTTTGTCTCTGGGCTGTATATTACATTCCTCAGTTTATTTCTTATCTCTTTAAATCCTGCTATCCCCTAGTAACTTAAGCTCATCATCTCCTAAAAAGTCTTTTAGCTATTAATATCTCTAAAATACTTAGTTTCCATAAGCTATAGTAAAATATGCCAACACTACAACATACCTTAAACTTTTAGCTTCTAACTATTCTTAATTATTGCTAACCCCTAAACTCAGCAAACTTCTATTGCCATAAACATTCCCCTTACAAGCAGGTTTCAGATAACAATGTTTACCATGGCCTTAAGCTGCAGCCTATGTGTTCATCCTGGAAAATTCTTTGTAAAGATCCTTGAACAAATGTCAATAGTTAACTTTATGGATTATAACATTCTTTCCAGCCAACTCAACTGGAGGAAGGAAAGGACAAGTCAGAATCACAAGATCTAACTCCTTCATCCCGGGACTGTGCCTGCGGGATGAGGAGAGCCGGTTGGGGCCGTGCCTCCATTTTGTCAGTAATGGCTATCGTGACTCCCGACACTTCCTTTTCTGGCATTAGAGTGGTACCATCTATATATCTGAGGTTGTTGATGTTTCTCCCGCCTATCTTGATTCTAGCTTGTAACTAATCTAGCCTGGCATTTCTCATGATGTGCTCAGCATATAGGTTAAACAAACAGGGTGACAGCCAACAGCCCTGTTGTACTCCCTTCTCAATCTTGAACCAATCAGTTGCTTCTTGACCCACATACAGGTTTCTCAGGAGACCCGAAAGATTATCAGGTATTCCTATCTCTTTTAGAGCTTTACACAGTTTGTTATGGAGAACGGAATGGCACCCCACTCTAGTATTCTTGCCTGGAGAATCCCATGGACAGAGGAGCCTGGTGGTTTACAGTCCATGGGGTTGCAGAGAGTAGAACAAGACTGAATGTGCAAACATGGTTTGTTATGACACACACAGTAAAATGCTTTAACAATAATGGTTCTTTCATAAACAATTGTGGAATTTTGAGCAAGTCACCATACTTCTCTACTCTTGGTACATTATATATAAAATACAGGTGTTGATGATGCTTTTATTGTATTGCCAACTTATTTGTTTGACTAGAGCTTTCAGTCAGTAAGTACAAACTCTAGACTCATAGTGAAACCTTGTAACATTTCCTCTTCTCCAGCAACTTCTTGCACTCCTGATTCTGATTCTTCGTTTTGCACAGAGAAAAATTTCACTTTAATGAGCCTGAAAATATCCACCATGGTGAATCAGTATCATCTTTTCCTATTACTACATAACCAACTAAGTGCACAAGTATTTTTTATAATACAATATTCTATTCTTTCATAGGAATCTCCAGAACCCCAAGATATTTCACATTTGATTATTTAAGACAGTTTCTCATCTTTTTGATAATTGACTTTCTTACAAGTGTGAAATATCTCAGTTTTTATTTTCATTTCCCTGATGACTGAGAGTGAAAGTGTTAGTCTCTCAGTTATGTCTGACTCTTTTTGACCCCATGGACTGTAGCCCACCAGACTCCTCTGTCCATAGAATTCTCCAGGCACAAATACTGGAATGAGTACCCTTCCCTTCTCCAGGGAATCTTCCCAATCAGAGACTGAACCCAGTTCTCCTGCATTGCAAGCATATTCTTTACCATCTGAGCCACCAGGGAAGCCCTGATGATTAATGATTTTGGGTATCTTTTCATGTAACTGTTGACAGTTTAGGTATTTTCTTTGGAAAAAAAAAATGTCCTTTCAGGTCCTTTGTTCAATTTTTCTTTTTTGGTTTTAACTTGTGTGTGTGTGCTGTTGAGTTGTGTGAGTCCCTTGTATATTTGGATGTTAACCCCTTACCAGATATGTGGCTTGCAAATATTTCCCCCTATTCCATAGGTTATCTTTTCATTTTGTTGATTATTTCCCTTGCTGTGGAAAAGTTTTTTAGTTTTATGTAGTTCTACTTGTTTATTTTTGTTGCCTTTGCTTTTGTTATCAAATACAATAACTCATTGCTAAGACCAATATCAAGGAGTTTACTACCTACGTTTTATTCTAGTACTTTTATGATTTCAGGTTTTATGTTCAATTTTTTGATCCAGTTTGGGTTAATTGTTGTGTATGATGTAAGATAGTGGGCCAGTTTCATTCTTTTTTAATGTAGCTGTCCAGTTTTCCCAGTACCATGTATTGAGGAAACTATCCTCTCCCCATTGCTGATTCTTTGCTCCTTTGTAATAAATTAAGCATACAAGTATTATAATAAATTAATGAATATCTACTTATTTCTGGACTCACTAGTCTGTTCTATTGATTTATATGTCTGTTTTTATGCCAATACCATACTGTTTTAATTACTATAGCTTTGTAATATAGTTTGAAATCAAGATGTGTAACGTCTCCAGCTTCATTCTTTTTTCTCAAGATTGCTTTGACTATTTAGGATCTTTTGTGATTCCATACAAATTTTACCATTGTTTGTTCTATTTCTGTGAAAAGCTCCATTGGAATTTTAATAGAGCCTGTATTAACATATAGGTTACTTTGGGTAATAGGGACATTTTTAGCAATATTAATTCTTCCAATCCATGAACACAGAATACTTTCCCTTTATGTCTTCTTCAGATTCTTTTATCAGTTTCAGTGTACAGATTTTGTATCTATGTTGTTAAATTTACTCCTAAATATTTTATTATTTTGATGAAATTGTAAATGGGATAATTTTCTTAATTTCTCTTTCTGATATTTCATTGGTGCATACAAATACAAGTGTTAGCATATCTACTATAAAAGAGACAAAGATATAGCAAAAGCTAGCAGGCAATGGAGGAAAGAGATTACAAACTGGTACAGCTACTACAGAAAACAGTATTGAGGTTCCTCAGGGAGTTAAAAATATAACTACATTATGATCCAGAAATCCCGCTTCTGCATATATATCCAAAGGAAATGGAGATATTATCTCAAAGAGATAGCTGTACTCCTGTGTTCATAGCACCATTATTCACAATAGCCAAGATATGGAAACATCCTAGGTTTCTGGGAACAGATGAATGGATCAAGAAAAAGTGGCATATGCATGTGTATATAGATATAAACACACACAAAAAATGGAATATTATTCAGCCTTATTCAGCCTCAATAACGAATTGAAGAAGCAGAACTTGGAGCAAAAGGGTATAGGAATGGGGAAAGCTACAGAAGTTTATGGGAGGTGGCTGTAGCCAAAGTTACAGAGAGAGGAAAGGTCAGAGCAATCTCATGGGCTTGAGATATCATCATGACCCTTTAGCCAAGTTTATTACCAGATAACATGTTTTATGTGAGAACAAGCAAACAGCAACTTAGTTAAGTATTCTCCAAAGAAGGATCATGGGAATAGAATTATATATACATGCATTGGAAGAGGAAATGGCAACCAACTCCAGTATTGTTGCCTGAAGAATCCCATGGAAAGAGGAGCCTGGCAGGCTATAGTCCATGGGGTTGAAAAGAGTCAGACATGATGAGTGACTTTCACACACACATGCTTGCATTCATTCACATATAATATCATTTATTTTATCAAAACCATCCTCTAGCCTAGATTTTACTTTCTTGAGCAGTTTGTCTATGTTTTTTTCTTGATCAATCTACACATTGGCTGTTTTTCAGCTTTTTCCCTTCAGCAGTCAGAGGAGTGAGGACCTCCCACGTCTGTGATGGACAGACCTTTAGCTCATCTGTCAAAACAACCTGCTTGTTCACTGAATGTCTAGTCACTGAAGAAAAATGCCCTTCTGTTATTTCCCATCTATTTTCCTCTCAAAATTAGGAAGAAAGCTTTTCCTTTTCTATCCAAAAACAAACTTATAAGCAATAGGGTAAAACTAAAGAGAGAAAAGCACAAAACAGTGCAAATTAGCCTGGCATACTTTTTAGGGTTAGAGAAGGAAATGGCAACCCACTCCAGTATTCTTGCCTAAAAAATCCCATGGACAGAGGAACCTGGAGGGCTATAGTCCATGGGGTCACAAAGAATCCAACACGACTGAAGTGATGCAGCATGCATATACATATGTGTAGTTTTAGAAAGTTGAAAACTACTTTAACCTTTGTATGTTGTAACATTCTGTCATTTGCCAGTGGACATTATATTTCCTTTTTCTCCCCACTTTAGCATAAATACACAATAAGAAAGGTTAGGCTCACACACTTTTCATAATTTAGACCATGAAAACATATTGCATGTGCAAAACAGACTGTATACAATGATGAGAATGCAAGTCCTGTTGCCCAATATCGTTAGCCATTAAAATACATTTTATACAGCTCAGTGTTTAAAATAACAATTATTTGATCTGGTATTTGGAAAAACGGCTTTACTTTCCCAAGTTCATTCATTTTATTTATGCACTCATTCACTCAGCACAGATATTTCTAGAGCTCATAGAATATGGAAAATATTTTGTAAGGTATTAATTATTCTTTAGTGATTGTACCAAAGCACTATGATAAAGGGACAATATACTGTCTGTGTAAATGCATTTTAAAAGCTGACAATAAATAAGATAATTCACTATTCATTGCCATGTATTTTTCTTTCTGGTCTACCTGAGTATTAGGAAGAGTTCTCTCAACTATTTGGCTTCATGAAGAAATCATTTAACTTTCTAAGTCTTAGTTTCCACATGTGTAAATAAATAAGATTGAACTAAATGCAGTGAAGGTTATGCTCATTATATGATCCAAATTGCTCTTTTTTGCAATGCTTATTCCCTTTCAGAGAGGTAAGATTCCTTTAAGATTGGGACTGTCTTTGATTTTGCTCTATCCTCAAAACAGTCATAATAAAAAGCCCTCAATTTGTTGAGATGATTGAATTGGATTATTTTAAATCATTCTCAATCTTGAAAACAGAATTGAAATTTAAAGGAGTGAGTTGACTATAGGATTTTCTCTCTTCTTGCGGCAGGTTATTCAAAGTGATTTCAACAAGATTCAGTGGGGGTTCAAGGCTGCAATAACAGTTGAGTCAAAGAAAATTGTAAAACACCATACATACTGTGACATGCCCATTATGAAGAATCCACATGCTGACTTTCCCTCTCCCCCATAGGGATATTTTCCTAGAACATGCTTAATGTATCTTTTGTAGAGTAAAATAGTTTTAGGTCATTAGTCTCTCCCAGTTACATTTGTATTTTAAGCCTCATCTCTAATCACTGAAAGTGTCACCTTGTTAAATAGCTCTAGGTATGAAAGGATAGCCAAAGAGAGGTGGAGGAGAAAGAATGTTTGGGAAGTCTTTCTGACTCCTTGATATCACACCAAATTCAAGATCAATTTTCTAGGCAGCCAATAAATCCAAATTCAAGAATTTTGAGCAAGAAAAAGACCTTCTAACATCTACTCCAACTTCCTATAGACTTTTGATTGCAGCTCTGCAGGTGTAGATCTTACTTGAAAAAGAAGAAAAAGTATGCTTTATTCCATTTGTGCCAGTATGTCAGAGGTTTCAATATGTTCTAAATCAGACCCTAGTATTCTTGATGTCCTAGGAGAACTTTGTTTTATGTGGCTACCCTGGAGTCAATTAGGTCCCAATCACAATTTTCAAGAATGTTTGTGGCACACTGTGTAAATTGTGGACAGGTTATAAAGTAGAAAACTTAGCTCTTGTTCTCAGAAAGCTGACAGTTTAATTCTCAGGCCTAGTTTTGACCTGGGGAAGGTCAGACTTCCCAGGACTTTAGGTGTCTCAGTGAGTGCATCTTTAGAACTAAATTCACCCTCTATTGTAGGAGATATTGTCTGTGAGGGAGACACAGCTGTTGGAAAACCTGTAAAAAAGTGTACATATAGCAGAAAAGGGCTTAAAATGTTGTAAGGAGTACAGCTGGCTTTATATTTAATATGTTTCAGGAGCTGAGAGACTCATCAAGGACCCTGACACTATAGATCAGTTTGATGATGAGCAGCATGTTCAAAATAAATAATTTTAACTAATACCTGTTTGGGGCGGCGGGGGGAGTCTTTCCACCTGGTGCTAGTGGTAAAGAACCCCTATGCAATGCTGGAGACATAAGAAACATGGGTTTGATCCCTGGGTCAGGAAGATCCCTTGGAGAAGGGCATGGCAATCCACTCTAGTATTCTTTCCTGGAGAATCCCGTGGACACTGAAGCCTGGCAGGCTACAGTCCACAGGGTCACAAAGAGTCAGACATGACTGAAGCAATTTAACACTCACACATACACACACACACACAGTATGTATTCATTTTACTCAGTTCTAAAGTATAGGTATTTAGAAATGGATAACATAAGTAACATTTTCTCATCTCTTTAAGACTCCTTATATACAATAGATATTTGCCTTTCTGTTGCTTAATACTGTTACATCTCTCAAAGATGAAGGGGCTTTATTCATTTCTAAAATGGAAAGGAGGAGAGGTCATTTTTACTTGCACAAGTCTGTGTATCTTTTGATAGTTCAGTTGTCAAATCACATAAAGGCAAGTTGGTCATGGTTTTTGGACTCTCAGTGGTCAAAACTTTTTGCTTTATTGGTCTCACTATGTCAATAAATCTTTCTGCCCCTTTTCTCAGCTTTCCCTATGTACCCCACTGGGACCCTGTCAAGGAATATGATTATGATGAGATCCTTCATATTTTCATCTAAAATAATCTTTCAGCCAGATATTAGATCTCCTACAATTTGTTCACATTACATTGAAATTGATCATTCTTTTTTTGCCTATAGATATATGAGCTCAAGATATATTTTTGGAAAGAGTTGAAAGCAGTAGAGAGAAAACACTTTTTAAAATGTCTGAACTTTGTATCCAGAATAAATTAACTGTTGGAATCTCCTCTTTATCTGTCTATCTATCTGGTTATCAGTATGATTGCTAGTTGCATTAGAGAAAATAATTCTCAACATTTCAGACAGCATGTTGTAATCACCCAGCATTAGCACACTGGGCTCCAGTCATAAAGGGAAGTTGTGGGATTGCACTAACAATTGTTTTTCCCTTGTCACATTTGTTCCGCTAATTGGGAGTGTTACAAAGGTGATCAATAAACAATGAGAAAAATGTGGAGGGAATTTAAAAGTAAAACAAAACCAAAGAAATTTACAAAAATGCAAACAAGTTACAAAAATGAACAAAGGTTTGGAATCATATTTTCAAAGTTCTGTGTAGATTGAATTGTTTGAAGAGGAGCACTTTCGAGGATTAAAAAAAAAAAGGTCATCTGTAATTCCTCATATACAGTTCTTCTGTCCCTTTGCTTAAGTTTCTGTGTGAAAGATGGAACCACCTGTATCTGTCCATATTTTAAAGAGAATAACTACAAACATAAAGGACTTTCACTTCATTTCATTCAATGCAATTTCATTTTCCAAACGTTAAAAAAATAATCTCCTTACCAAAACATGCAAATTGGAAGTTTTGAAGATAATGCTTTATCTGAGTTTTTCATTTTTTTTAAATCAAGAAATGGAAAATAAACAAGTAATAGTTCATTTTGTTACTGAGAGTAATGATTTTCTGGTCTTTGTGGGTTACTTCTCTGTAAGTTTTAAATAGAAAACTATTTAACATATATTTATCTTTGTAAGCAGGTCTAAATGATCAGCAAATACCTTCTCATCATTTAAAAGGACCCATTTAAAACATTCTTGTTGTGATAAAAGAAAATTATAACCTGTGAGACTATTGAAACTAAAGTAGTATTTAAGCTGTGATAGACACTCTGAGGAGGAAAGACATATTTAGTCAGCACATGTTTTCTTGTCCTCTTTCGATCGTTAATAGATACAGATTCTATTTTTGTATGTTGTTGTGAACCTGAGTCCTAGTGAACTAATAAAAGAGAAAGGTAGTCTGCTTTATGAAGAATTTTAATTCAAAAACTTTTTAATATCTTTTGATTCAAATTATTTATGGGAAAAAAATCACATACTCGTTAACTTAGAAGAGTATTTGTTAAAGAATGTTATAATGTTATCTATATATTTTATTTTTGATTTATTCATCTATTCTTGCTAAACAAAATGTGTTTACTGAGTTTCTACTATATGCCAAGCACTGTTTCAGATACTGAGGATGTAGCAATGAGCAAAACAGACACAGTTACTGTCATTGTGAAATTTACATTTAGCTACAACAGCAATCATAAATATATGTTGGTTTGGTTGATTGGATTTTAATACATGCAATGAAGAAGAATAAGCCAAAATAAGAATAGGGAGTGCCTGCTTCAACCTGGTGTGGTCACTGAGCATTTTATAAGAATTATCAGAGAGGGTCTCACTGAGAAGGTGACATTAGAGCAAAGAACCGTAAAAAGAATGAAGGAGGGAGCCAGGTAGATATTTAAATATTCTAGGAAAAGGACCAAAATGTGAAAGGGCCTTGAAGTGAAGACTCCTGGACTTCCAAGGGCCGGGAAACAAGAAAAGGACCAGTGTCCCTGGAGTCATCCTAGCAAGTGAAGTTAGACCTAGCAGAATTAAATAATGTAGGACATTACAAGGACTTTGGCTTATTCTATGAGTGACAGGTAAATTATTGAAATGTTTTAAAACATTGAATAATAAGATTATTTTTACTGTGTTGTTGAGAGGAGGCTATTATGAGCAAATTTTGCATGAGATAGACCAATTGGAAAACCTCTACAAATAGGAAGGTGAATGAGGTTGATGACTTAGACCAGGATGGTAGTAATAGGCATAATAAAAATGATTGGAATTTGAAGTATCTAAATTTACATCCAGTAGGATTTGCTGGTAGATGAAAATTATCAATAGTATGAAAAAAAGAAAGGATTAAGGAAGAGTATATGCATTTAGGTTAAAACAGCTGGAAAAAATTGAATTGCCATTCACTGAGATGAAAGCCACAAGGGAAAAAGCAGGTTTGGGACTGGGATAGGTTTGGGATAGAATTTTAATAGTATGTCTACTAGATTTGAAAAATCTACCTAGAGAAATGCTAGATAGCAAGTTCAATATATAAGACTGAAGTTGAGAGTTAATATAACTTGTTGAATTGTTAGCATATAGAGAGTAAAGCCATACAATTAAAGGAATCTATCTGAATAATGATGGACTCACTTGAAAAAATGAATAAATGAAGCAAAAGCAACAATAAAAAAAAAAAAGAAACAAATCTTTTACTCAACCTCTTATTCTTAAGACTTGCAGGCCTTAGATATATATTTTGAGTGTGATTGGAAGGCATTAGGGAGACAAGAAAAAACTAGCAAAGGAGACTGAGAAGACGTAGAGAGTGAGGTAGACGACTTTAAGAGGAAATAGTGTCCAGGAAGCTACAGGCAGGGGGTGTTTTAAGATGAAGGTAGTGCTCAACCATTGTGTCAAGATATTCCTGAACGTTCAAATAAGATAAGGACAGAATCGTTGAATTAAGTAATAGGGAATGTCACAGTGAACTAGACAAGAGTTTGTTTAAATGAAGTTTATCAAAAATACAGCTTTACCTTATATGTTTTATTCATAAATATCCTAATGCATTCCAAACAATTAGAATAATATCTGTCACATAATAGATACTCAACAAAATACTTGTTTGAAAAATATTTTTTGAAATGAATGAGATTTTGGAGAGTTACTAGGAGAAAATGGAGCTGGGAAACAGAGTAAATGAACTTCACCTATATTCTTTGGCCTAACCCCATATTGGCTTTAACTAAATGGATGTGTTAAAGTATATCTATACTTTCTCATTTTAGTGATAATAATGAATCCTGTCAATGAGAAGTTTAAATTTAATATATTTAATGGCTTTCACTCTGCAAAGGTTAAGGAGTAGGCAACAAAAAGAAAAATGTCTTTTATCTCACTCAAATTCTATAAAAAAGGAAAAAAGAAAAGCCAAAAACTATTATGTCAATACTACGAACACTTAGTAGGAAGCAGAAATATATGTTAAGAGAATATTAAGTTAGAAATATGTAGTTTTATTAACTCGATGTTGATCATTTTGACAGTCTTTTATCTAGCACAAATTCCTGAGCACCTGTTATAAAGTGTTGAAGAGAGTTTCTGTAACAAACCCTGCTAGATATTCACATCATCTGCCTTTCCTCTTTGCTACCAACACTTGTATCTTTTTAAGGGGGAAATATGTCCAGTCCCAAATACCAAGTTCTCTTATAAAAAGTGAACAAATATGTAATGCAATCCTGGCAATGAGATATAAGTGGAAATGTCCTAGGCATTTTAAGAAAATTTGCTGCCAACCCCAGCTCCTTCTTTTGCTTCACTTTCCTTCTTCTTGCCACATCTGTGGATGTGACACTGGAGGTGAGAAGCCATATTGTGACTGCTAGGTGATCAGGATGGGGGTGGAGGCCTGCAGGCTCAGGGAATAAGTATGTTCCGGTTGGTATCATCGAAATTCAGTACGTGCTCTGGACTACCTATCCCTGGATTTTCTTATTTTTATGAAAAAAATGAACTCTTTGCCTATATCAGTTACCATTTATTGAATTTATGACTTAGCATGCCATATCCCCAATGCCATCACAGCGCAAAAAAGGAAACGTGGGTGAAAACACAAGTACACTTCAAGGTTATAGGATCAACATAAGAAGTCAGCACAAACATGGGACAGCATAGGAATAGTGATCAACTATGCCTGATGGACACAAAAAACATCTAATTTAACTGTAATTTAAGCCAAGTCTTACAGCATGAGTAATCATTAACCTGAAGAAGGCAGGAAAGGACATTACTGGCAAAAAAAACAGCCTAAACCAAAGGATAGCCTTCCAAACAGCATGGCATATTACACAAATTACTCTGGTGGAATTAAAGTAGAAGTAGATTAGTGTTAAGAATGTCAGACAGAAGCAAGAAAGTGAAGGGTCTTGTGGCCTATGTTATGGGGGGTTGTGTTTAACTTTGGAAGCAGTGGAGAATCACTAGAGGATTTTCTGCAGGGACTGACATAATCAATTTGTGTTTTAGATAGAGCTGGCAGCAATGTGGAATATGAAACATAAGTGCCATCTCCCTTCCTCCACATTAACCAAAAAGATATTGAATAAAATCCAAACATGCGGAAACTAAGGGATAAATACTGTCGTCAAGTATATGAAACATTTATGAGAAGGATGCTCAGCAGTTGTTCTGAGTGTCTGTGACAGACCAAACACAAAGGAATACACTTGAAGAGAAGCAGTAGAGTTGAGTTGGACCTTTAGCAAAAACATCTCAATCAAGAGCTGCCCTGAATTCACCAGAACAGGCTGAAATGGGCAATTGGAAATTTAGTCTCTTTAAATATGCTATGCTATGCTATGCTAAGTCGCTTCAGTCGTGTCCAACTCTGTGCGACCCCATAGACTGCAGACCACCAGACTCCTCTGTCCCCGGGATTCTCCAGGCAAGAATACTGGAGTGGGTTGCTATTTCCTTCTCCAGTGCATGAAAGGGAAAAGTGAAAGTGAAGTCGCTCAGTCGTGTCCGACTCTTAGCGACCCCATGGACTGTAGCTAGCCTACCAGGCTCCTCCATCCATGGGATTTTCCAGGCAAGAGTACTGGAGTGGGGTGCCATTGCCTTCTCTTTAAATAGCTAAGAGGAATTAAAAGAACTATTCGTTCTGGATGATTTTTAGGTATTCACTTCTTGACAGCAAGAAGTGTTATAAAATGTACTTTGAATGCATTTTGGCTTCATTGTTTTGTGATCTCTAAAGTCCAGAGGTGAATTAGACCATCTATCCCATCCCCCCACCAAGACTAAACTACTTACAATGTAGACAAATAAAATGCTAATGACATTCATGACACTTACTAATATATCCAATTAAATGGTTATTTACACTAATAGAAATCAACATTGAAGCAAGTTCCCCAATAGTTTCCTAGTTTCCACAATAATTTGGGATGTCTACATGATGTTCTCTTATATTACTTGGTAAAAAGGGGTGCTCTATGCTCCAATAGATTTGGTAAATAAGGCTACAAAAGATTAAATAAATGTGTTTCCTATGAAATATCTCAAAGCCTTTAATAGAGCACTATTCACTCTAATAAGTTCATCCAAGACTTCATCCAAAAGTGTCTTAGTCAGCTCTGGCTGCTATAACAAAATGCCATTGACTGTGCTCAGTGGTTTTAAGCAGCAGACATTTATTTCCCACAGTTTTCATGGCTTGGAAATCCAAGGTCAAGGTGATGGCAGATTCCTGATTTATAGGCAGCCAACTACCTTCTCACTATATGCTCACATGCTTTTCCTCTGTGTATGTCTCCCTCTCTGCCTATGTGAGGACAGAGTCCATCATGAGCATCCCATCCTGAAGAACCCCATCTAGTCCTAGTTACCTCTCAAAGGCCCTCCCTCCAAGTACCGTTGCACTAGGGGCTAAAGTTCCAACATATGAATTTGGTGTGTGTGTGTGTGTTAGTCACCAGCTCTTTGCAACTTCATGGACTATAGCTTGCCAAGCTCCTCTGTCCATGGAATTCTCCAGGCAAGAATACGGCTGCCATTCCCTTCTCCAGGGGATCTTCTCAACCCAGGGATTAAACCTGGCTCTCCCACATTGCAGGCAGATTCTTTACCATCTGAGCCACCAAGAGCATGAATTTGGTAGGAACACAATATTCAGCCTATAACAAAAAAAGCTATAGAATGAGTTTTTATCCAAATTTATTTGACCATGGAATTCCATCTTTATTAATACAAGTATATGTTATTTAGAAAAATAAGGTATATATTAAATGATTATATTTTTGAATTTAAAATAAATATATTTGATAATAGAAATTTAGGTTACTTCAATTATGGAAAGAAATCAGAAAACTACCCTTTGTTGGGTACAGCTATATCTATACATTTTACATTTAATTTCCAACATTGTAGAATATGTTTTAGAATATTATTCATGAGGGAAATGAGGCTTAGAGAGGTTATTTTCTCAGTGTCTCACTTCTAATCTGTAACTATAGAAACACCTTTGCTTATGGGGATTTTATATAATTTATTGTCCAACCTGAGATATGTTTATGAGCAAAACAGGATATCAAAGCTTTAAAATTATATACACTTTAAAGTATTAAATTATAGATTAATAATATTTGGTAGACCTATAAAGTGGTTGTATTTATAGCTATCTAGGAAATGCTGTTTTCAAATACAAAGTAGATAGGATGCTGCTACAGAAAACATCTCATGGGCAAGAT
The DNA here is from genome assembly GCA_024291935.2 of Okapia johnstoni. Taxonomy (NCBI): domain Eukaryota; kingdom Metazoa; phylum Chordata; class Mammalia; order Artiodactyla; family Giraffidae; genus Okapia; species Okapia johnstoni. The sequence goes on along the minus strand of CM044319.1, from coordinate 27,162,973 downwards.
GGAATGTTTAGTCACCTTCATTCAAGATTTTTGACAAACGAGCTCATTCTTCCCCTCCAGTTTTACCTTCTCCTGTTCTTCACGTCTAACTGGATTCCTTGTGTTCTCTCCTGAGACCTCTGGCCTCCTCATTTTCGTTAATGTCATTCTCTCTGCCTGATTTTTTTCTTTTAATCAAACAAAATCCTTCCAGTTCCTTTTAAGGCACAGTACTACCACTTGACATCTTTCCTTTCCCCACAGCCCCTACAAAAAAATGATCCTTTTTTCTGAAATTCCCTTATGCTTAGTTTAAGCAATTGGGATGACTTATCATATTGGCCTTTGTTGCAGCTATTTATGCAATTATCTTAACTTCTAAATTAAATCAAGGACAGCTGGAGAAAAGGAACTTTTTATGCATTTGGTATATCAAGACATTCTTGTTGCCCATATGGTATCTTGTATTCTAGGTGTTAAATATTTGATTTTTGAATGTTTTGTGGATGAATAAATGATTGAATTAAGGACTTTAACTGAATATTAGAAGTGAATTATGCCTCATTATTGGAGAAGGAAATGGCAACCCACTCCAGTATTCTTGCCTAGATAATCCCGTGGACAAGGGAGCCTGGTGGGCTGCTATACATGGGGTTGCACAGAGTCGGACACGACTGAAGCAACTTAGCATGCATGCATGCATTGGAGAAGGAAATGGCAGCCCACTCCAGTGTTCTTGCCTGGAGAATCCCAGGGACAGAGGAGCCTGGTGGGCTGCCGTCTATAGGGTCGCACAGAGCCGGACACGACTAAAGTGACTTGGCAGCAGCAGCAGCATGCCTCATTATTGATTTCTGCAATTTCCAATTCTGGGTTTGTATAGAACTAAAGGAAAGAATGGGCCAAATTCAGAAAAAAAAAAAAGTTTTTTAAAAAGATAACCTGAATAATGGATATATGAAATAGATCATTACCGTATGTGTATAGTATGAGGCATTCATGACTAAATTAAAGTACTGTCCACTGTCAGATATTAATATAATTTGAAGTGTCTATCATAAAAGATCTATTTTGTTCTGCTTGCCTTTGAATTGTTGCTATTAAATAAACTAAATCTATAATTTAAAACCCAGTAGCATTCAAAAGATTTATAATCAGCAGATACAACCTGTTGTGTTTGCATTTACACATTCTTTTAACATATTTTTCAGCACTCTTGATGTCAACATGGAGCTTTCAGACTAGCGGTGAAGAAAGACATTAATCAAATTATCACGGAAATAAATATAAGAGAGTTTTTGTGTTTAGAATAAGAATTTGTGTGGAGAAGTAAGAGCACTTTAGAATGTTTTTGATCTGAAAGGGAGAACATGTAATGTTGTCCTCAAGAATTTATGAGTACTTAGTGTTAGTCACTCAGTCATGTCCAACTCTTATGACCCCATAGACTGTGTCCATGGAATTCTCCAGGCAAGAATACTGGAGTGGGTAGCCATTCCCTTCTCCAGGCTATTTATGAGTATTTAGGATCTGAATAAAGAGCAAGAATTAACTAGCAGAGATTAGAAGAAAGAATATTCTTCCTGGGAGACTATCTCTATGGTGATTAGAAGCATTGGAGTTTAAGAAACTGACAAGAGTGAAATGGGATGAAAGAGATGGATGGAACCTAAGGAATATCTTTAGTGGTTTAGTTGCTAAGTCGTGTCTGACTCTTGTGACCCAATGGACAGTAGCCTTCCAGGCTTCTCTGTCCATGCGATTCTCCAGGCAAGAATACCGGAGTAGGTTGCCATTTCCCTCTCCAAGGAATATCTTTAGTACCATATTAATTATTGGGCCTCTACAAATAGAAGTCAACTCTTCATGTGTACAAAGAAGGTAAGCATATATGAGTGTTTCCAAAAGATCATACTTTTTGAAGGATGAGGTTATGTGTCATCTCTCAGTCTAACATGGTACTTTGCATATAATGAGAACTACTGTTGGGTATCTAAGAATGAAGAAAATAATTTTTACAAAGATTTCGCAGAAAATATACAAGTCAAGTTTTTGTGGGGTTTTTTTTTTTTTTACTTTTAACTCTATGGCATATCTGGTGGCTTTTAGGAATAGGAAAGAAACATTTGCCACTTACAAAGTTTCTTAAATCCTGAAATCTTGTCTATCAGGAAGTATAGAATTAGCATCTTGGGTCTTGACTTCTGTTGAATGAAAAATGTCTTCCTGATGAACTTTCAAAACTCTGATAAGTTGTTCTTAATTCACTCATTTCCATTTACTTTATTCAGTCCTGAAGACCTCAAAAGGATGATATTAAATCTCCATCCAATTCAGTTTTCTGATAGAAGATATCAGACTGGGTATTGGAGGAGCACCTTAACTTGTTTGTCTCTACCACAGGCCAGGTCCTGTGCTAGGTGTCAGGGATACAGGAGGAAATGTGAAAGCATCTCTGCTTTCAGAGAGCTTCCTTTGAAAATGAAGGAGGTAGACATTGAAGAAGTTAATAAAACATAAGATGTTTTCTGAGAGTGAAAAATATGATGAAAATGGGGGCCTACTGCTTTGTGGAAAGGTTTTCTTAAGTATGGGGCCTCTGATGGTTCAGATGGTAAAGAACCTGCCTGCAATGTGGGAGACCCAGGTTCGATACCTGAGTTGGGACGATCCCCTGGAGCTGAGAATGGCTACCCACTCCAGTATTCTTATGTGGAGGATTCCGTGGATGGAGAAGCCTGGTGGGCTGCAATCCACGAAGTTGCAAAGAGTTGGACATGACCGAGCGGCTAACACTTTCACTTTATTTCACTTTTCTCTTAATTATAATGCTCAGGGTGAAAAAAAAAATGCAGCTCGGAAATAGCTTCTTCAAATGCTTCTGTTGAAAGATCATAGGCATAGACTGCGTTTCTCCAGTTCAGTGTGGATTTTTTTATTCTTTTCACTTGGTTTGGGTTTTCATTCTCCCTTGGCAGAATATGTAAGAAACATTAAATCTTCCAACATATAACCAATAGCATTAAAACTTACTAGATATGTTTTCCAGATGAGGAGCAGATATTTTTAAAATGTTCAAATTAAGTTAGGTTATCACCTTGGCTCATCAGTGCCTGACAGTACAGCTTTCATGTTCACTTGAGCCTCTCATTATCCTGCAATATTTTTAAGGAGTGTTACTACTGCTGTATGAACCTCACAGCCAGAATGGGTAAGCCAGACCTGAGCCACTAAGATTCATTCTGAACGTCAACTGAAAGTGAAACTCTTCTCAGAAAGAGAGAGAAAAAGAGGAAAGGAACGAGGGAGAAGGGGGAAAAAAGTGCAAGGAGAAGAGAGAGGAAATGAAGAAAATTAAATGAGAGAAGAAAATATAAATGACAAGAGACTGAGCCAATGAGAGCCAACGGGTTGTGCAGAGCCTAGAAGGTAGGCAGACACCTGCTGTGCCGGGCTGCTGCTCACAGTGGGCAGGTGCTTCCTTTCCACTTGGTTACCCAAAGGTTTCAGGACCTTATTCTCTCGACTTCTATCTCCATACTCCATGCAAAGTGGAAAAAACTTTCATGTTTGTTTAGAACTCATGCTGGGGATTTTTAACACAGAAGCAGCACTTAAGGGCAGATTAAAGTCACGATATCCTTCACAAGATGTGCAGATTTGATATAGGATGAACAAATAAACGCAAATGTTAAAAGGATCACGCATAGTTAAAGTGATTAATACAAGATGAAAAGACCAAAACAAATTCTGGATATTAAGCCTATTCTGTGTATTAAACATGTACAAAATATTTATTATCTGCCAGATAGTCATTTTCAGCAATTAGAAATATATGTTTAACTGTCCTTTTGCCATAATTTTGATCAATCAAAGATCATTAATTGGGTTTCTCATTAATTGCCCCAAACTCTGGCTCTTGATTTGGCTTGTGAAATTATGAGTTCACCAAGTTACTTACTTTTCAAAGAAAATGTACCATTCCTCAGAACATTCACTTGGCATTCTCATAACTTAATATGTTACAATTTGTCTTTTATATTGTAGTCTTTAGTATTTTTATGATTCACCTGGAAGGTTCAGGTTGTTTGAAACATCTTCCTAGGTTCACTGTCATTTCTTAACTTCTCAGCATTTTAATGAAAGTTTATTTCAACTTCAGTAGCAGCATTTAAAGAGGAAATATCACAACAGATCACATTCTGCCTAGAAAATGCTAACTAACAAGGAATGGAATAATAGCAGCTACTGTTTTCCTATTATGCTAGGCGGGTTTTATGGGCTGATTTTGAAGATTTTTAATGTGAATCGTGTCATTTTTACCAGCAATATAGAGCCTCTTTTTGCCTTCTTGGTGAGTCTTGGACTATTTCCCTGGCCTAGATTTTAAGTGCCCACACCATAAGACTTATGGAGATTGTGCTCATATAAATGAGCACCACGTATATAAATGTAGATCTTTCTGTATGGGCAGGGGCAAAGAACAATGACAGACTACAGGCAGGTCTATGCTAAGATGTTCCTTTTCTCGTTTCTTAAACTAATTTAAGCAGTTACTGATTTAATTGTCTTATGCGCCACAAGATTGTATTTTGAAAGTTAAGTGTAGCTTTATATTCATTGCTGTATACTTTAAAAATAAAAACACCAACTAAGATTATTAAAAGCAATAGCTATTAATATATCTCTTCTTTCAAAGACTGAGAAATGAATGCCAAGAAATCCAATAACTTTTCAAGTCTTGTGACTACTTACTAGCAAAGCAGGGCATAGAACCCAGTTCTCTTGACTTTCAGACTCATTTATCTATTGCCTTGCCACCATTTTCTTGGAACTTCTCTATGAATTTCCTACATCCTACCTCTTATCTTGAACTCACTTCAATGAGTGAGTATCTTTTCATCCTTCCTTCCTTTAACTTCAGTGGCAATCTTGGAAATCTCAAGAAAGTTTTTCTGATTTTGTTGTCAGCAGAGTACATTCATGTTACGCCTTTTTATGTTCTTGTTCAATCCTTGTCTGAGGATGAAATATTGGACTCGTAATGCTGCACATATGTTATGTAAATTGTAGTAGCATATTGTATTACTTTGACCTTTACAACACTCTATAATTTGATTGGCTGACTAGTCAAGTTCATAGTGTTTACAGTCTTGGCCTTACTTGGATGGACATGATGAGATATTCCAATGTAGCCAATCAAAATATAGGATATCAAAAAGGTCAAAGTAGTATAATGTTTTCTTAAACTACAATCTTCCCTTTACCTTTCAAATAATGGATTCTCTTAAAAAAAGAGAATCCTATGAAATAAAACATATCCAAGGATAATGTATGTAATGAGTATTTTTATTTGATTAAGTTGATGTCAACTTTCTTGTTTTCAAACTTGATTCTCTTAAGAGAGCTGCTTAGGTTTTTTTAAAGCTGTGTTGTCACAGTCTGTATTTCACTGTTCTTTGACTCTCTAGCACCTACAGACATTATATGTTGGTAAAGTGCTTTATATGTATATATTTGTTGAGTAGATGAACAAGATTGCAAACTATACAAAAATGACTCATTCTTCTTAGTTATATGGTAACACACTTGTCTTTTTTTGAAAGCTTATTTTGTTCTTTCTATGTTCTCCAAGCTCAGTACCCAATCTTCTCACTATATTCTTTCTTCCTGGGAAATACTCAATTGAACATTTTTAAACCATTATCCATAAGCCAATATCTTTCATAGATGTATCTCTAGAACTCCCTTCTGAGTTACATACCCTTGTATCTAAATGTCTACTTGCATTTCCCAATTTGCTTTCAGGGGGAAATTCAATTTCATCATAATAAATACCAAACCTTGACCATCCTCATCAAGCTAGTTTTTCTCCTAGAGGCCTTGTCAAAGAAAATGGCACCACTGTCATTCTGTTACAGAACTCTGGAGGTGGAAGGAAACTTAGAGACAATGGACCCACCTCTTTTGTCTTAGAGAGGTTGAATGATGACTCAGCAAAATGCCTTATAGTTAATTAGCAAAGAGATTGCCCTTGAATTCTGACTTCCTGTCACATCATCTGTTCAACTTCCCATGAGCCCCACATTGCTTTGTCTCTACTTGTTACTGACTTGCTAGTCAACAGAATCTCATGTGTCCATGTACACAGTATCAAAACATATTATTAGGTAAACTTCATGATAGATTTCCAGAGATGCGAATTTATATCATATAATCTGAACATCTTTCAAATCATTTAGGAAGATGCTAGACAGTATAGGGATTACACTAAGAGGTTTTAGGATCAAAGTTACAAAAGTGATGGGCTGTAGAAAGTAAATAAAAATAGTAAAGTCTCTACACCCCTGGAAATTTTAAACATTAAATTCATATTCTTGTTGGAAAACCATGGTAACTTTCTGCATTTTTATTATCTATTCTAAGAACTTCAAGAGTCCACATTATCAAGGATGTGCTCGTGGAAACACTGTGGTTGAAGAAAAAAAATGCTTCCCGACTTACCCAGTTTTACATGCCTGCTTGCTTTTGATGTATTAAGCAAACCATTATTACATTTAAATTTAAACAAAGAATTTGACCATTTTAAGGTATTACATCTTTCTTTTAACAAAAACAACAAAAATAGTGTGTTTATATAGTCCAAAATGAGGCAATCAACTACATAAATAGAAATGGTGGCTGGTTTTATTGGAAGATAGATTGAAACCTAGGAAATTTCTTCATTAATGATTTATCTAAATTCTACATGGGGTCAAATATTACGTATTCAATAGTTTATCAAGAAGCAGATTTTTTTCCCCTCACTCGCATTTGCAAATACCAGGTCCTTGCTTTATAGCTCAGGGAAACCTGCCCAAAGACAGGTTTATGAGATTAAAATCTGGTCTCTACATTTTCTAAACCAGATTATGTTGGGTCTTTTTAGAAATTGATTGGTTGAAACGCTCTTTGCAAGATGAAGAAAGGATTTTGATTAACAGAGAAGTATGTCTATCAAGAGATCCTAAACAATAGTTTCCTCAGATTTTAAAACCACTCCCCTAACACGTGATTATTCTCTAATTCCCTGGCTGAGCAAGTAACCATTTTAATTAGACTCTGAGGCAAGCAACATTGTGTCCATGGTAACAGGTATAAAAAGAACTTTAAAAAAAAAAAAGGGAAAAAAAAGAGAAAAATGTGATAACTGAAAATGTGTTTAAATCATGATAAAAGGATTTAAACAGATGTTATTTTTTTCAAAGTGTTATTTTAAAAAAGAATTTTAAAGGGCTCTTGATAGAGGAAAAAAATCATTTTTGGATGTGTCTGTAAGGAAGGTTTTTCACTTCTAAATGCTGTAGTTCATGATTGTCATGGATGAATTGGGTGCCTGGTAAATGAAAGGATGCAAGAGGGGAAAAGTCAGAAAGGAAACCCAGGGTACCTTCAGTTAGATGTTAAAATCCAAGTAAGTTAAAGTTTCATTAGTATTATTTAATAGATTGTGTGTATAACAGAACCTTTTATTAAAGTTTGCATTCAGAAAAGAGAGAGTGCTGAACTTGAGTTTTGAGGACAGGAATGAGTGTGGATGAATCGAGATGTATTGCTCAGAGAGTGGAAGGCAAGGCAAGAACACAGAGCAGTGCTTCTGTGTAAGGTAGATGTACCTCCTACAGCTTTAGATAGCAACTTCCACACCAAATGATTCTCTTTGACTATGCATTTGAGCTTCTCTGTATTATATATGTTCCATACTTTAAAAACTAAACACACACATATTTATTTTTATATTAAAAGGGAGATGGACATGGGATTGTCCCTTCCCCAGCAATTCACATTTTCAGAATCAGGAAAAAGTCAATAAACACAAGAAAGTTAGAAGAAGTCTTGTTTATTCTTCTTGTACTCATTTTTTTCTTTTCTGCCAACAATCGCCTTCTCTAGAAACAGTGATTCTGCCACTTTGTTTAAAATGAGTCATAACTCCCTAAAGTTAAACATCTCTTAGAGGACCCAGGCACTAAGTGAAAGGTAAAGTTATAAGAGGAAATCCAGAGAGAGCAGGAGGAAAGGAAACTTTGGACCTGGCAGAAGGATGGCTTATTTTGGCTGGACTCCTCCTGTAGTTTAAATACCTACTGCCTGAAAGCAAATTGGATGTTAAGGAAGGCTGGAGTGCCCATATAAATGAAAACAAACAAGCAGTGACCCTAAGCTGGTCTTAGAGGAAGTCAAATCTCTTGTTGCTTTGCCTCAAATTTTGAAAAAACCTAAATATTGTTTTGTGTGCAACATGTGTTTTAATTCTTTAGTTTTTGGTAAATAAAATGGTTATTTGAGAAAATACCAGCCAGGAAAATCCCATGGACGGAGGAGCCTGGTAGGCTGCAGTCCATGGGGTCGCTAAGAGTCGGACACGACTGAGCGACTTCACTTTCACTTTTCACTTTCATTCACTGGAGAAGGCAATGGCAACCCACTCCAGTATTCTTGCCTGGAGAATCCTAGGGACGTGGGAGCCTGGTGGGCTGCCGTCTATGGGGTCGCACAGAGTCGGACACGACTGAAGTGACTTAGCAGCAGCAGCAGCAGCAGCAACAGAGGTCAACTCTGAGTAGCAAGAGAGAACGTGGAAGAGAGAACAGAATTTAAGCATATGGTTTAAAAATCTTTATTTTAAATTCATTTTCAGATCTGTAGATTAATAAGCTAAGACTTAGTCTACATATTATATGGGATAAGATTAAAACAGCATAAGCTTAATTATATTTTATACTAAACAAGGAATTTTGTTTCACACATCACTCACAACTAGATATAGTAGTTACATAGAGACATTAATAGAATTCCACACAGAAACACATACTCATACAGTCACACACACACACACACACACACACATATCCACACCTACAGACAAAGAGAAAACAAAAGTGGCTACACCATAACAGTACACATAGTGCATATCATGGAGGAGTTTCATCCTGCCACTCCATCACAATGTAAGTGTAGATGATACATATATATAATTAAAATCAAATCCCTGAAGTTTCATTTTGCCCATCTCAATCTGCCTAAAAGAAAAGCATATGTATTGTTAATATTTTAGTAGTAAAAGACAGACCTTCTCTAAAAGAGTATTTTTAGATATTATTTCCAGATATTAATAGGTGTCCCATAAGGCCGTCTATGGGACAGAGTAGGACACGACTGAAGCGACTTAGCAGCAGCAGCAGCAGCAGCATGAGGAGGACTCCATAGCTACATATGTTTACTGAAATAATGTTTTAAATAATGTTATTTCTTTTTCAGGAAAAACTTCTCAAAATTTTTATAAAAATCTGTTGATTATGATCTCTAAATGAGAATGCAGTCTTCAGTATTTGCCAGACAGATTTGTTCATAGAACCTTATCTTTCATAGCAGCATTGAAGAGTAATGTAAAACAAGATGCAGAATACTGACAAGGAGAAGATGCTTTGATTCAAAAGATTGATGCTCAGACACTTAATCCTTTTAAAATGAATGCTAGTTACAGTTTTTGTGCACTGACTAGGCTAAGCACTATACAACAGCCTGTTTTATTCTTGGGACAACACTGTGGAATGCATATGACTATCTGCATTTAGTGGTGAAACAAACTAAGATCCAGAGAAGCTAAATATTTTTCCCAAGTTCATGCAGCTAACAGGAGAGGAAGCTAACATCTGAAACAGCTTTGTTTTCCTTGTAGGCTGTGTGTTCTACCAGGGATGATAAGCAGCTCACTGACTGATTTTTCAGATCTAAGATTTAATCAGTGTCCAGGCATGCAATGTGAAAGCAAGAATACATTTTTTTTTTTTTTAGAAAGCAGAGTAAATACCTTCCTTCATGTCATAATCTCAGAGGTGCCAGGAAGTTTCCCCCCCACCAGATACTTTCTCGAAGCATATACACAATGCAAAAATTCTGAATAAAAATGATCCACTAATATTTATTTTCCACTTTGAAAAATGTAAATGTTCTTGCATATACTTTAAAGGTATCTCAATACTAAAGATATTCCCAGATCTGACTGAGCAAAACCATTAGTTAAAACTTAGAAACAAAACCCAAAACAAACAAACAAAACCAAAAACCTTACAGACCTTTTAAAACAGTATCTAATGCTGGAGTTCAAGAATCTTCATTAATTTAAGTTCCCCAGGTAATTGTAGTAGTCACTACCTCAATATTTATCAATATCTTCCCTTCGAAGTATATATAAATTAATTAGAGACAGATTATAGAAGCATAGAAAAAAACAATACATTTGGTGTCACAGGATTTGACCTGAAATCTCAGACTCACTGCTTAAATCTGTAAGACCCTGGATGAAGTCAGTTATCTCTAGTGGTTTCCATGTCCTTATTTGATATTGGGTATGCTAACTTTCCTCAAAATATTATTATTAACAAAAGATATACTAGATGCAAAGAGCTATTTGCATGCTGTATACGTTTTTTATCGTCTTTCTTGAGAGTACAAGAAAGTTCACTCATGATGGTACACAGAAATGGTTAGACACTCATTATTCCCCTTTGGAGCAAGACAAGTGGATACAAAGGGGAAAGGGGCAACGCTATGAAGAATGTACATGCTTAGTTGTGTCCAACTCTTTGTGACTCTGGAAAGTACTTCGCCAGGCTTCTCTCTCCATGGGATTATTCCAGGCAGGCATACACGAGTGGGTTGCATGCCCTTCTCCAGGGGATCTTCCCTACCCAAGAATCAAACCCACCTGTGTCTCCAGGCGGATTCCTTACCCACTAAGCCATCAGGGAAGCCCATGGCCTTCTGGAATTTCACCTTTGCTCTTTTCATATTTGTAATTCTTCCCTGGATCTCTTTTCATCAGAACAGGGGTAGAAGAACACTTTAGTTCTAGGAGTTTTTTTTATTTTCTCATAACAGAATCTGGATCAGACTCGGCATGTTTGAGCATTTCCTATTGGTAGCCAGTGATCCTTAAAATAAGGTCCAGTCTGCACAGCACACCAAAATAGGCTAAAAAATATACCCAGTCTTGACTGTATGTGCTCCTTGGGTATTTGACCTCCAGATCATGTATCTGATAAAGAAAGAGATTCATATGAACTATTTCAAGAGTTTAGGGAGTGATTAAACTAGAGAATTTCTTAAAACATTTTTTGAATTCTAAAAGCTTTTCAAAAGTGAATAATTCAAAATAATATTTGAATATATAGGGAGATTTTGTGTTTTTAATTAAATGACCTACTTATTCCTTGAATGGGTATAATGTAATACAGAAACTTAGATTTTTTTTTTCTGTTTGTTTGTTATGGTTGATTTCTTGGTCCCTCTTACTTGACTCAGCTTTTAAAATCCAAATAATTTATGTAACATTAAGTGGTTAGCTTATGAAGATTCATGTTCATTGGCCTATTTTAGAAGATACGTGTCTACTTGCATATCAAACATTTTCCAGTTTCCAAATGCAGTATCTGTATTTTTCATGTAATGGTGTAAGAAATCATCAAAATGCTATTAAAAGAACACAATGTATCATTATATAAAATAGAAGGATCTAAATCAAAGTAATATTTTAAAATTTAATTAATTTCTTTATGCTTTCCAATAGCAGAAACAGTTTTGAATTTTATTTATACAAACTTATTTATATAACAACTTTGTAATTATAAAAACAGCCAAAGAGAATGTTTTTCAAAACTTTTAAAATTTATTTTTTATGAATTTCTACTGTAGATTATCCAATATATGCATGTATTAAAAGAAAAATAAGAATCACATTTTACTGAACAACATATACAATTACTGTTAAAAAAACAAAACAAAAACCTGGGCAACAATATTTTTAGAATGCACTGTAACAACTCAAAAGGAAAATTATCATACTGATTCTGTTTGACTCATTATCCAATCCTTCCCTCTTAGCAGAAAACACCACCCAGACGTAAATTGTTCTATGTGAGATTGCCAGTATTTAACCATTTTAGGGCTCCCCTAGTGGCTTGGGTAGTAAACAGTCTGCTCTGATGCAGGAGACCTGGGTTTGATCCCTGGGTTGGGAAGATCCCTTGGAGAAGGGAATGGCTACCCACTCCAGTATTCTTGCCCAGAGAATTCCATGGACAGAGGAGACTGCTGAGCTACAGTCCATGGGGCTTCAATTCAAAGATTCTGACATGACTGAGTAACTAACTTTCAGTTTCAACCATTTTTTATCTGCAAAAATGAGTTTCTTATGGCTCCATTAAACATTAAGTCAAACATGTAACAGAAGATAGCCCATAATAACTTTTATTATCTAAAGAGTCTAACAAAAAGTACATCTCAAAAAAAAAAAAATCCCAAGGCAAAAGGCACATTCAAATAGATAAGTAAATAATTTCAGCAGCTCAAATGATTTTCTCAGTTCCACAAAACTATAGCCTATATTTTGTTTTATATGAGGTTAATGAGAATTAACTTTATTACAGCTGTTCATTGTTCAGGCGCTCAGTCATGCCTGACTCTTTTGCAGCCCTATGGACTGTAACCCACCAGGCTCCTCTGTTCCCTACAGTAACTTCCTCTAATTTCCAGTTTTGTACAATAGCATCTTCCAATTGCCCCACTAATTAGAGTGAGCACTATTTTTGTTAATGTGGGGTCTTCAGCACACAGATTTTGTGCATTGTTCTAATATTTACAGTATAGCTCTTATAGAACCCCGATATTTTTGTTTTCATTGAAGAGTAGATGAGATTAAAAGGACTTGAATAAACTTCACACAAGCAGCTACTGTAATATAGTTCAAAATAATTTTGAGGTCAGTAGCATCAACATGATTCTTTGATTGTATCAGTCATTATCAAAGTTCTGACATATGAGATAGTGAGATAATTCCAGGAGAATATTTTCAAGACCTGAAATTCCAAAACTAAAACCAGTATTTAGCATTTGTGAAAACTAGCACAGTCTCCTAATGGAAGTGAGTTACAGTATAATAAAAGAACACACAGTAAGTTCAATACATTGTTAAAATTTATTGTAAGTATGTGTACTTGTTTGCTGAAGAAACACATTCTATCTGTTAATAATTCAAAAATAGGGTGGAGGAAAGGGGTAGTCACTGATATTTTAGAGACATGCCCAGACCTCTTCATTCATCCTTTTTAAAGCTTCCCCTAGCTAATTGAACTGCTTTCTTGTCCTAAAGCAGAATATATACATCATATACTTCTGAATAAAGACAGATTTCATTCCCCAGATTAACCCCTGCAGCATATCAAAATACATATTGGAATAGGACTTTTTTAAAAATCATAAGCCCTTTGTATTGTCTCACTTCCCACTTTCTTCTTCCTTTGTTCTCTCCTTCATCCTTTATAAAGTTGATGCTCCCTATGATGAGCACTTCTTAGTATTGGTTCCTATTGGCATTTTATTGTGGTGCATAATGGGGATGAGGGAGATCTTAGTGAAGTAAGTATTGTATTTTTCAATTTGTCAATCAATAAGAAACATTATTTTGTAAGTAAACTTCACTAGCAGCAAGCCTAAATTTAAAATAGTGACCTGGCTACATAGACTTAAAAAAATAGTGGTGTCCTCACTCTCAAAACTGCAGCAAAGAATGCAATTACAGCAAAAATTGACAAGATAATCCTTGTTCTTAGTGGATAAGATCAAGCACCTGTATCGAGACCTTACTATATAGCTGTGCCCCGAAACTCTTCACGTCCAAGGTCTGCCTGGGACAGAGCGAGCGCTTCAGAGGGAGCCCACCAAATCATCCAAGAGATGTTGCCTCTCGATTTGCTCTGTGTTCATCTCTGCTTCATACTCTAAGCAGGAATGCTGAGTCAAATGAAACTAAAAGATGAAACTCTAGACAGTATTTTTTCAGACAATGTTTTTAATTACTAAACATACTTCCTCCTGTTCTAGGAAGATTTCTGATCATCTAGTTACCTGTTAATCAATTGTGTCAGAGATACTCAAGAGGTGCTTTCCAGAAAGTGTGCCTCTATGCCCTTATGAAGCCTAAATGACATCTGTTTTTTTGATCTCAAGATTTAGCAGGCTGTATTCCTATTCTATTTTGTTATGAAAAAGAAATTTCCATTGCCATCCTTTATTTCTAGATATTTTGATTCTAAATAAAGTATGAGTCCAAACTTTGCAAAAATCAAGAAAGAAATCCTGTTGATTAAGGTCTTAAAAAATAGAGTCCCTTCTGACTTAAAATACTCTGTGGTGATTATTTAAAACTGTAATGTTTTTATTTAATGTAACTCAGTGTTGCTTTTCTAAATGTAGGACATTTTTACCCGTATTATTTTTTGGTCTATCTGCATACCAATCACAGAGAAGTTGAAATTTCAAGTCAAAGTTGCTCTTTCATGGTGATTCCAGTTAAAGTCTTGTTAAACTTCTTGCTCATGTCGAAAATCTTGTATCTAAACTTAAATGGAAGTCACATATGCAGCCTTGTGAGATCCAGAGTACCGTTTAAATGTACCATGGGCCTCAGCCAAATGAATAATTGTCCATCAGCTTATGGTTCATTAGGGACCACAAATCAGTTTAGTGGGAGGTGTTTCATAGGAAACTATTCAAACCTAAGTTTTGCTAGATTCCTGATGAATAGAACAGCCTAGGATAAGGAACTTTCATCTAAGAGCTCCAAGGTAGTTAGGCTGGTGATAGCTAAGGCCTCTAAAGCTAATTGGGCAGATAAGAAAAAGGGGTAGCAATCTGGTCTGGGCATAGAAAGGAGACATTCCTCAGGGTTTATTGGCAAGTAGAAAACTTCACTGGAAGGGTGATCTAAAAGCAAAATTCACTAACGAATTAAACTTCAACATACATTCTCCATGGTTGAAAATATAGCAATAAACCTTGCAATTTTGACTTTGGTTTCTTTTTAAGGGGAAGACTAATTTTGGTGTGTGTTAATTTTTAAATGTCTTATTTTTATTACCATTAATTTACAGTATAATTGATGTTCAGTGTTATAATCTTTTAAAATTAATTTTGACTAAAATAGTTTTTACATTATGTTCAATTAGGTTTCTGTTTTAAAGGGAAGAAAACTGTAGTGTATTTCTAAATAGATTATGAATATATCTCTCTTGCCTGCCTTTCCACAATTTTTGCCCATGAATATATACTGGGAATCATTTTATGATGGGTTTTATCTTTAGTCCTATTGGTAAATGAATACACATTGCAGGTTTCAGAAATTCATGCATTAGGTACCTGTGTTAAGATTATATGATATTAAGAAAAGCTTTGACAGTACTGAATCTGACTAGAACCAGCACAAACAAGACAAAAATAATTTCATGCAGCATTTTAAGAAAGACTGGAGAGATACAATAGTCCGCAAAGTTTCTCAATTCCTAGTGATTTTGATACTTGAGAAAGGCAACCCATAAACTAATTCAAATGGTAGGCTGATCTTTTAGAATCTTACATACATACTATATTGTTAATTAAAACATACTTTGAGTATATTAATCAGGTAACTGTGAAACAAACCATCCAGTCTTGCTTTCTGCATGTTAGAGAATGTCATTAACCCAGAGAAATATGATGTCCTGCATTCCCTTTGGAAGCATTCTAAAAAGGCACATGTTACCCAGGAAGAAAAAGAGAGCTTGGAGAAATCTATTAAAACACAGGTTGCTTAATGAAAGAAGCAAATTACGTTAGAATTTAAAAGGAAAGTGTTCCTAATGGCATGAGAAACAGGACAGAAAATTTCATGTGTGAAGGAGGAGAGGTTTGGAGCCATCAGTATTTCTTCTCAGTGGCTAACCTGAGGCATCACCCATGGAGCAGGCACAAAGATAATGCAAACATTTCACAATTCTTCTTAGGATAAGTCATAGACAGAAGAGACATGGAAGTCATAGTATCACGTTGACTTGAAGGAAAGAAGGAAATGTAATATTCCTTTCTTTTCTTTTTTCTTTTTGATCATTAGGAAATCTTACCTAGTTGCAAGAATTCAATTCTAAGTGAAATGCACATTACATACTTGCATAACTTGAAGGTTTATTATTACATAATTTTGGAATTGTTAAATATTTGTGTTTAGTAGATTGATTCAATTCTACATGGTATCTGAATCTAATTTTGTATACATAAGATTCACATGTGAATTTTAGTTATCTCATTTATGTCATAAAAGCTTAAATGATTTTTAAGCTAACTACACTCCATCTCTTTTATTTTACATATCAGTACGCTCCTATGTAAAAGTATTGCAGTACATTAACACAGCATTTCTGTACTAGATGAAAGCTCAATACATTATTGGAACTTTCTTCCAACAAGTGCAGCCATTCAACATTGAAAAAAAGTATTTCATTGAGTTACATAGCAGAATTTTAAGTTATTATTGAGAGTAATTATTCACCTTGCCATCTTTTGCATAAAAATGAGTAGATCTCAGAATTTCTCTAAGAATTCACACATCTAGGGGAAAAAAAGCAAACTACACAGAATAGTTCTTCCACTGTGAAAAATAGCAAAATTCCACACCTATAACAAATTGCAAATTTTCACATATTTGCTCCAGGCAAACATTTGTAATTTTCACAGCAAATAAGGCTTTTGGCTCCAATACACAATTTTTTTGTCTTCTCCCTCCCCCCTTGGAAAAAAAGTCACTTTCCCTATTTTCAGAAAACCAGAAAAACACATGAGGCAAAATTGCTGATATTATCATTGCTTATTCTAGATATTTTAATTTTAATATCTACCCACTTGGGCAGAAATATTAATTCAACATGACTGTACTTGATTCAGGAATCCATGAGTTTGTACAGGGACCATGCAAATCAGACTTAACTGTTACTGTGGCTAGGGAGACCCAGTTCCATTGTGATCAGAGTGTTGACTCTTAAAATGTTTCTTAGTGCTTTCAGAAACTAGGAGTTTTTCCAGTGATCAAATAAAAAGAGAAGTTGGGTTTCCCCTAGAATAATTATTTTTTTTATTTCAGTCCTGTAAGACAGTGATTCTCAAGCAGGGGACAGTGGTGTTTCCCAATCAGCTCTAAAGTGCAAAGAACATTTTTTTCTGCTGACACTTATACAGACTTTTGTTTACATTAAAAATAAGCAACATAAAAATCTAGAGACAGTGCAAGTCTGTCTTAAGACTAGCATTCTCTAATTTACTTGCCTTTGAATGCATCTTATAGAATGAGAATGACAGTTGTAGCTTTATCACAATAAGTACATTGGAAACTGCATAACCCACCCATGGGACAATCTTTTCTAGGACCACATTACCCTCAATCTTTTGCTGTGACTTAAAAAAGAAAAAGCATGAAAAATAGAGCATCACCTTTATGTTCTAGTGTGAAAGCATGTCATTTAACCAGTTTGGTTTGGATTTTCCAACTCATAAATTGTGTGCTAGTCAATTGATCACTTTAGAATCATTTTATTTTATCTAGTAATGTAGATGTGTAGGGATGTGTGTGTGTGTGTGTGTCTGTGTGTGTGTGTGTGTGTGTGTGTAACTTTCTGTTGCACAGCTATCCACTTGGCCCCTGGTTTCTATTAGGATCTGTAAATTATTCTGAGGAA
Organism: Okapia johnstoni; assembly: GCA_024291935.2. Lineage (NCBI taxonomy): Eukaryota > Metazoa > Chordata > Mammalia > Artiodactyla > Giraffidae > Okapia > Okapia johnstoni. The sequence continues at coordinate 27,145,412 of CM044319.1, read as the reverse complement.
AGTCATCTGAACAGATCAGGCCTTGATCCTCTTCAAAACATGGCTTTTGACAAAAGAAAAAAGCCTGATCTCTTTAGCCTGTTTTTTTAAAGGCCAAGAAGAATTTGATCTCTGTCTCTATATCGCCAGGTTCCTCTTCCATAGCTTTCTTCCATTTGTCTCCTCCATGCGGCTGCTGCTGCTGCTGCTAAGTCGCTTCAGTCGTGTCCGACTCTGTGTGACCCCATAGACAGCAACCCACCAGGCTCCCCAGTCCTTGGGATTCTCCAGGCAAGAACACTGGAGTGGGTTGCCATTTCCTTCTCCTGCATGCTACCATTACCTAAATGTTCTGACAGGGTCGATCTCCCTTGGGTGGTTTTGCTGACGGTAGTCTGCTCTATTCTTTCCATGCAATTCTCCTGCAAGATTCCTCATCAGTTTAATTTCAGCTAGTAGGCCATTTCTTTAGAAAAACTGTTCACAATCTCTCTATTTGGAACTCTTTCTTGTCTTCTGTACCTCTACTTCTATGATACCACCTACCCAATTAGTTCAAATTATTCATTTGTCAAATCTTAATGGGGTATCTAATATTGCAAACATCTGATAGAGACAAATACAAAGGTTATTAGACACAGTTTTTGCTTTTTAAAAGTTCACCATGAGAGGCATTGTCCCAATCTGATTTTATAGGCAACCAGAAGGAATGCTATCTCTTTGTACTTACTGGTACTTTAAAAGGGCAGGCACTTATTTATTAATTTATTTATTTATTTTAATGAATGACTATGCTTCACTATATGAAGAATACACATAAACTGTTTAGTATTTGATTTATGAAAAAACTGAGGGCAAAAAGAACCCAGAAATGGGGACTATTTATATAAATGTAGCTTTGAGAAGTGCAATTATATGCTCTGCAACTGAAAGTACAGTTAATTTCCAGAGGGAAATACCCTATCGGTGCATTTGGTGAGTTTCTTCCTTATATCAGTGGTGCCTCAGCTATAGTTCCTATGGCAGCTTCTTATTGTGAGTTACTTTGTCTTTCAGAACTCAGAACAAAGGATTGGGCCTAGTGATTGTAAGAATTTTTTCTCTAATCCTATTAATTTAGTGCATATGTTAAGTGCATCATATAAAGTTCAAATACACTTTTTTAAAGTTTATTTTTCCAATTTATAAAACTTAGGCTAACTGCAATAAACACAGGTGTGCCAAATCTTCCAAATGCCAATACAGTCCATTGGAGGACACAAAAATCAAAGTTGATCATTTTTTTAAAAAATGCTTTTGCCCAGATTTGAGATAATTGCATAGCTCTGTCCATTTCTATGTGTTTTGCACCAGCCTACTCAGAAATCTACCTACCATCCTAGTCCCAGTAGATTAAGCTTTCACTTGCAGAGGACAAAATATAAGTTCAAAAGTTTTACTTAGTAGCCGCTTCCTTTCCAGCCTTATTTTTGATGAGTCTCTGTTTCTCAGTTGTTTTCACATAGTAAAGAACTGCTTCTACGTTCATTTCCACTACAAGGATAGCCACACTTCTATGTCCATGTACTTACTGTACCAGCTGCCTGGAGAACCCTTTCTATGCCCCTTAGAGAAGAGAAAATTCAGATTTAGAGAACTTGGGTGACTTCCTTAAGATTCCACTGCTAGCCTGCAGCTAGATACTTGAAACCAGAGCATCAGACTCCAAAATCTTTTCTCTAATAATTAACACTAAGGTTATTAAAATAGTGAAATAAAAAATAAAACAAAACTATGTATTTATTGAACCCTGCTAGTGCAGCAGTGACACTCCACTGGTAAATGAGATGTTTGGGGGTAGGGGAGAAGAGAGAGTTGCAATTTGTTTGGCCCCTGTGCAATAGATGAAAGCCTTAGTTTTTGTAGTTAACATACCAATTAGATTATTTTATAATAAGAAATATGTTTAATGAAAGATACTTAATGAGTATTCACTAATTTTATGTCCATCCTTTAATCAATGGAATATATGTAGATACAGAATTTGGAAAATTTCATAAACATCTTCAACATAATTATCCAATTGCTTCTTTTGTATATTTTATGCTTTATAGTTTTAGCGAAGAGTATATAATTTAAAGCTCAAAACTATAATGTTTTCATTTTTATATGGTGTTCTCATATCTTTTTATGAAGTGGGCTTTCAGCTACAGTGTCCATAAATTGTTATAATACAACATGCATGTGTGCCTGTGTGCTTAGTTGTTCAGTCTTGTCTGACTCTTTGCAGTCGTGTGGACTGTAGCTTGCTAGGCTCCTCTGTCCATTGAGATTCTCCAGGGAAGGATACTGGAGTGGGTTCCCATTTCCTTTTCCAGTAGATCTTCCCAACCCATGAATCGAACCCATATCTCATGTGTCTCCTTCATTGGCAGGCAGATTTTTTTACCACTGAGCCACCTGGGAAGCCCATAATACAACATAGGTATTAACTTATTCAATAAATAAATCCTAGTTAATTTCCACAAACATTTAATGTTTCTTATGTTGGACCTAGCATAGGTCAAGAATTGTGTTCTAAAAATAGTGGGGTAAACAAAGATAAAGAAACTATATCCCTTTATATTTGCATTCTGATGGTTCTGCAATTGAGTAGGACTGGAGGTCATATTTAATAGGGGTCTGTGAATTTTTGAAAACCAATTCAGAAATTATTTGGTAGACAGAATAAAGCAGGAAACTGAAATTTATACTCCTATCTTGTTAAAACATCTTTAATATTAGTGTGAGCTAAAGAAAGCTTAATGGTGCAAAATCCCCAGAAGGTTGTTATTAAATATAAGTATGTAGGAATGAAAGCCTTGCCATGATCGTCAGCAATGGAAATTGAGCAGAAACGACTGATGACAGAGATCAGGTCCCACAGTGACACTGATACAACTTAGTCTCTTGTGTGATAGGGATAAACCAGAGATTTAAAGATTGTTGAGTAGAGAGATTATAACATCACGGTCTCAGGGAAAAGACCAGGAATCAAGATATTTTTAAGAGAGGTTATTATTGAATTTAAAACAGAATTTGAAGATACTTTATGGTTAAACAAAAGTATTTAAAATTTGTCTACTCATATATAAAAATACATAACTTGTAAAATAAAAAAATATTTAAAATATGTTGTCTCACTTGTATATACGTGCTCACTATCCACATGTGCAGTATTCCCCTCCCTAGCCCAAGAGGTACAATGTTCTTACAAATTCTATTTCTTATTTCTTGAGAAATAACCCCACTGGACTGGCATCAAAAAAGCCCATGATTTTTCTTCATGATAATTTGTGTTTCAAATACATGGACTTCTGAAAATATTTGACTTAAGTAAGTATGCATGTAGGACAAATGGAGTAAAAACACTTTGTATAAGTAAAATGTTGTAATTAATTAAAGTTTGAAACAGAGAGTTTAAAATAAATACCTAAAAATTCACACTCAAATAACTGTTTTAGGATGCATCTATGAATAAAAATAATCTGTTATACTTATTTACCATTTTTATTTCAAAAGCACTTTACAAATCTAGGTTTTTGAAGGAAATCAAAGCTATGACCAACCTAGACAGCATATTAAAAAGCAGAGACATTACTTTGCCAACAAAGGTCCATTAAGTCAAAGGTATGGTTTTTCTGATAGTCATGTATGGATGTGAGAGTTGGACTATGAAGAAAACTGAGTGCTGAAGAATCGATGCTTTTGAACTGTGGTGCTGGAGAAGACTCTTGAGAGTCCCTTGAACTGCAAGAAGATCCAACCAGTCCATCCCAAGGAAATCAGTCCTGAATATTCGTTGGAAGGACTGATGCTGAAGCTGAAACTCCAATACTTTGGCCACCTGATATGAAGAACTGACTCATTGGAAAAGACCCTGATGCTGGGAAAGATTGAGGGCAGGAAGAGAAGGGGACGACAGAGGATGAGATGGTTGGAGGGCATCACCGACTCTATGGACATGAGCTTGAATAAGTTCTGGGAGTTGGTGATGGACAAGGAAGCCTGGTGTGCTGCAGTCCATGGAGTTGCAAAGAGTTGGACACAATTGAGTGACTGAACTGAATGATGTTAATGTAGGTGAAAAAAATATTTAAGTTTTACTTAAGAAAAAACCTATGTGTTAGGGAGAGTTCAAATGCCAACATACAACTTTGGTGACATTCTTACTTGTATCTGTCTGATGGTAATTGAAAAATCAATGTAGCATTCTGTTTTAATTATCTTTTTCCAGACAGTGATTATAGTACTACTTCATCACCTCTTGGGGAAGTGTTTACTGAGCATTTCCTATGGGCAGAGCATTCAGGTAGGTGTTGATGACCATGTAAAACATGTATTCTGGCTCAAGTATTTCAGGATCACTTTTTTATTTTCTTCCCCAAACAAGCTACTCCATACTTGCCTTATGCATTCCAAATAATTGGAATTTCCAAATTTTTATCATTCTGTATGTCTCATTTTGCTAACAATTTTTTGTAATTATTTCTAAAACCTTGATTAAGCCACTCTATGTTAGGGTGTAGAGTACCAAACACCTTTATGATCTGCTACTGTGTAAATTTTACAGTGATCCAGTTCTCCTGAGATGGATTGACGCTGTATTAGTTACATGGTGGTAAACAGGCAAGCAACCAAAACCCTTTGATAACAGTGCTAGTGTCACCTAATGCTAGTTAAAGCCTGTGGAATAATGCTTCAGAGCTAAGTGTTTTAAGCTATTGAAATGAAGAGCTAGGATGCCTTAAGATTTTATGGATTCACTCTTTAAGTTGCATTCCTTAAATATTATTTTATCATCAAAGTTTTTGAAAAGATGTGGCTGTCAAACAATTTGGAGATCATTCCTCTTAGAATGTCTGTAATTTGAGTTTCCCACACTGTTAAAAAGGGCAAAGATGAATGATTCAAGAGTCAAGTTGATAATTGAGTGACCATTCTTTTGTACATTCTGGTATAGATTTTTTTTTTTAATGAACTCTACCTTTACTCTTCTGAGAGCTCCATGGGAATGGCTAACATAATATAAAGGGGAGATTTTCATTGGTGACAAAAATAAAAAGGATGATAATTTTGTGCTCTCAGCTTCATGGAATTTGAATTAAACAATAAATGGGGAAATAGTGACTTGAATAGAACATGGCTTCAGTCCAGACTCTTCACTCAATAACTCCATGATGATAGGAGAAAATATAAAAATTCTTATCACTTGGCTTTCTCATATACAAAATGAAAAGGGGTTGTTTTGTATCTAGCTGGTAGAGTTGCTCTCAAATTTAAATAGAAGTTTAAATGCTCAACCTGGGCTTCCTCGGTGGCTCAGACAGGAAGGAATCCACCTGCAATGCAGGAGACGTGGGTTCAATCCCTGGGTTGGGAAGATCCACTGGAGAAGGGAACAGCTACCCACTCCAGTATTCTAGCCTGGAGAATTCAGTGGACTGTATAGTCCACGGGGTCGCAGAGTGGGACATGACTGAGCAACTTTCACTTCACTTAAGTGCTCAATCTGGTGCCTAGCCTACAGTGAACACTCAACAAGTGCTATTTAGCAACTCACCTCTGTCCCATCTTCTTCACCATTGTTACGCAAGAGGGAACAGATTTCTGACCCTCTTGTACCACCAAAATGTCCCCAAGGAGCTATGCAGCCAGAATCTGAGTGGATAAAATGCCGAGAGAACTCCATTCACAGCCTCTGTGAGGGAAAAGGACAGGATGTGGGCTCCATGAACATTGAATATGGCAAAGTTTCATCCTTTACTGGCAGCCAGAACAAACAGGAAGTTTCTAACTGAATATCAGAAAAAAAAATCTACAAGTTCTATAAAAAGATGCGTTATGTCAAAACAAGGGGACATGCCTGAATACTTACAGGAATTGATTAAATGAATTAGATATACTATCAAAACAATATAAAACCACATAACAGAAGAAAAAAAAGAAAGCAACGTGATATTCAATGCTTTCTGATTTATGATCTCCTTATAATTTGAGAGGCTACTTTGTCTATTTACATGGAGGGAAGAAATGTGAAATAGGATCAACCAGAAATCAGAAAACATTGCATGAGAAAGAAAAATATGATTGCTCAATGAAACTGTGATGGGTTTCACAAATAAGAAATAAGATACAATAGAAAACTGATTTATAGCAGTCAAATGCAGGGAATTCACCCAGGGCTCAGATGAAAACTGTAAAGAAAAATGGGAAGGATAAAATATGAGTAAAGGAAACAAAATATAAAATAAAATACGAGTTGTTGATGTTGTTTAGTGTCATCCAACTCTTTTGTGGCCCCATGGACTATAGCCTACCAGGCTCCTCTGTGGGATTCCCCAGACAAGAATACTGGAGTGGGTTGCCATTTCTTTCTCCAGGGGATCTTCTTGACCCAGGTATCAAACTCTCATCTCCTGCTTGTCAGTCAGATTCTTTACCACTGAGCCACTGGGGAAGCCCTGCAAAAACCTAGATGAGAACACAAATCAGCAGCAATAATCATATACAAAATTATAAAAATTTTTTTCAGATTTTAAAATTGTCATTCAAAAATCATATTTGAATGTAAGTGGCAGGCATTTGATACTGAAATCCTTGGCCAAGTCATTTTCCTTCTCTGGGCTTCAATCTTCCCCTCTGAACAGTCATTGAAACTGGTCAAGTTGTGTTAATATTCTTTGCATTTATAGTTTGCAGATTGTTTATGGATTATGGCAGTGATTCTCAACCTTGACCAACACTGGAATAATGTGGCCATTTCTTTTTTTAAGTAATAATACCTGTTCCTCATCCTGAAACTCTGAATGGTCTAGGGATACGATCCTGGACGTAGGCAATTTGAAAGCTGATCAGGTAGAAAATCATGAACTACATTAATTTATTGGGCACCAAAAAAAAAAGAAAAAAAATCATGTAAAAATGTTGTATAGTGGTAAGAAGTTGGATTACAGTAGCCAAAAGCTATTTGTTTTTTAGGGGCCACAGATGCCAATAAAAACTAAATGCCTGAAAAATTAAGATCTTTTACAAAATAATTAGGTTCCATAAAAGAAGCTTTTTGTGTCAAAGAAGGCAGCCTGTCTTGAGGAATTCCTCTGCTGTACCAATTATAGGGTCAAGTATCTTTTCTTACAGCAGAAAAGAGGAGAAAGTTTCAAGTGAAGGCTAGGACATTGATCTTGGGAGAAGAGAGCAGGAAGAACAGGTGGGACTCAGAAACTAACAAGCACAGAGGAAAACTTTGAAAAATTCTGTCTCAGCAGAATAAGGCTCTTGGCCTAAGATTTTCTTCTATCAAGATTGAGACACTCCCTGATCATTCTACCTAAAACAGCATATACTTCGCCCCTTCTGTACACTTCTCTATACTTGTTGCCATTTTATTTTTCTTCCTGAGACTACCTGACTTATTACACTGATACAGCTTTATTCTAGAATAGCTTCTGATTTATAGTATGCAGCCAATTCACACTCATTGACAATGTCAGCAAGATTGGCATTTTTATAAGAAATCAACTGTAAATCTACTTCAAGAATTGACCCATTTTTTCCCATTTAAAGACTACTTCGTGGTATTTAAGGGCTTCCTTGGTTGCTCAGATGGTAAGGTGTCTACTTGCAATGCAGAAGACCCGGGTTTGATCCCTAGGTCGGAAAGATCTCCTGGAGAAGGGAATGGCAATCCACTCCAATATTCTTACCTGGAGAATCCCATGGACAGAGGAGCCTGGGTGGCTATAGTACATGGGATGCAAAGAATTGGACATGACTGAGCAACTAATACATTCTCATGGTCTTTAGGGGCTTCCCGAGTGGCTTAAAGGTAAAGAATCTGTCTGCAATGCAGGAGACACAGGAGACGTGGGTTCAATCCCTGGGTTTAAAAGTTCCCCTGGAGAGGGACATGGAAATTCACTCCAGTATTCTTGCCTGGAGAATCCCATGGACAGAGGAGCCTGGTTGGCTAGAATTCATGGGGTCGTAGAGTCAGACATGACTGAAGAGACTGAGCACACAATTATTCAAGAAGGTGTTAATAAGTAATAAGACCAGTGGTAATACCCTCAAAGAACCTTTCTTGCTTAACATTTCAGCTTCTTTTAATAAACTACCTGCTGAAAGACTCTCACCCAAACCTGCAGTTGATTTATTAGCTACATTTATAAGAATCTTCATAGCTACATGTATAGCTAGTATTCATAAGAATAGTGAACAATGAACAAACTGGATTGAATAATTTTGTATCAATCAAGTAATTATTGAAAATTATTTGTTAATCACAAAATGTACTTTGAGAGAGCCAGGATATCACTGTGGCTCATAATAAATGGTTTCTTTTTATTGGCTACCAGTATGATTGTTTCAAAAGTACTTGCTCCAAGTTCTTTATATTCAAATGATATTATCCATTATCATCATAAATTAAATTTATCTCTGTTTTTCATGGTATGCTGCAAATGTGAATTTTATCCAAACACCATAGAATAACATTCAATAGTAAAACCTGACCTTTGCTTGCTTCTTATGTAAGATATTGAAATGAGAGACCCAAATGTGCAATCTGTTAAGAAATATGTAATCACAACATAAACTTTATTTTAGTCCAAACTCCAAGAAGTTATTGGCAAAAAATTTAAGACAATATAAAATCTAAAAATTATAATTATGCTTTGAATCTGCACAAAAGAAGTATACTCTGAGGAAATGGTTTATGTTAATATGGCAAAGCATAGGGTTAGAAAAATAAAATTTTGAAAAACTTCTTCAGTGCATCATCTTTACCATACTTTATATAATATAAATTAAAAAAGATGATGAGTTTTGATTAAAGAAAATATTGTTATAAAATAGAAATATATGAATATTCAGAATTTAGGAAAAATCTCCTGACTATAGAGCTGTTTTCAAAAGGTCTGTCCTGATTTATGCACCCTCTATGACACTCTTCTAAAATAGTAATAATACACTTAGTATCAGAATCAAATTTAAGGTTATTTGAAACCATGTTCACAACTTATTTGAAGGGCCACCCAAGAGGGATGGGTCATGGTGGAGAGCTCTGACAAAATGTGGTCCACTGGGGAAGGGAATGGCAAACCACTTCAGTATTCTTACCTTGAGAACCCCATGGACAGTATGGAAAGGCCAAAAGATAGGACACTGAAAGATGAACTCCCCAGGTCGGCAGGTGCCCAATATGTTAATGGAGAACAGAGGAAAAATAACTCCAGAAAGAATGAAGAGACAGAGTCAAAGCAAAAACAACACCAGTTGTGAATGTGACTGGTGATGGAAGTAAAGTCTGATGCTGTAAAGTACAATATTGCATAGGAACCTGAAATATTAGGACCATGAATCAAGGTAAATTAGAAGTAGTCAAACAGGAGATGGCAAGAGTGAATGTCAGCATTTTAAGAATCAGCAAACTAAAATGGACTGGAATGGGTGAATTTAACTTAGATGATCATTACATCTATGACTGTGGGCAAGAATCCCTTAGAAGAAATGGAGTAGCCCTCACAGTCAACAGAAGAGTCCAAAAAGCAGTACTTGGATGCAGTCTCAAAAATGACAGAATGATCTCTGTTCATTTCCAAGGCATACCATTCAGTATCATAGTACTCCAAATCTATGCCCCAATGAGTAATGCTGAAGAAGCTGATGTTGAATGGCTCTATGAAGACCTACCAGACTTTCTAGAACTAATACCACCACCACCACCCCCAAAAAATGTCCTTTTCACTATAGGGGACTGGAATACAAAAGTAGAAAGTCAAGAAACACCTGGAGTAACAGGCAAATTTGGCCTTGGAGTACAGAATGAAGCAGGGCAAATGCTAACAGAGTTTTGCCAAGAAATCTCACTGGTCATAGCAAACACTATCTTCCAACAGCAAAAGAGATAACTCTACACAAGGACATCATCAGATGGTCAATACCAAAATCAGATTGATTATATTCTTTGCAGCCAAAGATGGAAAAGCTCTATACAGTCAGCAAAAACAAGACCAGGAGTTGACTGTGGCTCACATCATGAACTCCTTATTGCCAAATTCAGACAAATTGAAGAAAGTAGGGAAAACCACAAGACCATTCAGGTATGACCTAAATCAAATCCCTTATGATTATAGAATGGAAATGACAAATAGATTCAAGGGATTAGATCTGATAGACAGCGTGCCTGAAACACTATGAATGGAGATGTGTGACATTGTACAGGAGGCAGTAATCAAGGCCATCTCCAAGAAAAGGAAATATGAAAAGGCAAAATGGCTGTCTGCAGCCTTACTAATAGCTGAGAAAAGAAGAGAAGAGAAAAGAAGAGAAGCTAAAGGCAAAGGAGAAAAGGAAAAATATACCCATCTGGATGCAGAGTTCCAAAGAATAGCAAGGAGAGATAAGAAAGCCTTCCTCGGTGATCCATGTGAAGAAATAGAGGAAAACAATAGAATGGGAAACACTAGAGATCTCTTCAAGAAAATTAGAGATACCAAGGGAACATTTCATGCAAATATGGGCACAATAAAAGACAGAAATGGTATGGACCTAACAGAAGCAGAAAATATTTAGAAGAGGTGGCAAGAGTACACCGAAGAACTATATCAAAAAGATCTTCATGAACCAGATAACCATGATGGTGTGATCACTGACCTAGACCAGACATCCTGGAATGTGAAGTCAAGTGGGCCTTAGGAATCATCACTATGAACAAAGCTAGTGGAGATGATGGAATTCCAGTTGAGCTATTTCAAAACCTAAAAGATGATGCTGTGAAAGTGCTGCACTCAATATGCAGGCAAATTTGGAAGTCTCAGCAGTGCCCACAGGACTGGAAAAGGTCGGTTTTCATTTCAATCCCAAAGAAGGCCAATGCCAAAAAATGTCCAAACTACCTCACAATTGCACTCATCTCACACACTAGTAAAGTAATGCACACATTTTCCAAGACAGGCTTCTCTATTATGTGAACCATGAACTCCCAGATGTTCAAGTTGGATTTAGAAAAGGCAGAGGAACAAAAGATCAAATTTACAACATCTGTTGGATCATTGAAAAAGCAAGAGAGCTCCAGAAAAACATCTACTTCTGCTTAATTGACTGCACCAAAGCTTTTGACTGTGTGGATCACAACAAACAGTGGAAAATTCTTCAAGTTATGGGATCATCAGACCACCTTACATGCCACCTGAGAAATCAGTATGCAGGTCAAGAAGCAACAGTTAGAACTGGACATGGAACAACAGACTTGTCCCAAATTGGGAAAGGAGTACATCAAGGCTGTATATTGTCACCCTGCTTATTTAAGTTATATGCCGAGTACGTCATGCAAATGCAAGGCTGGATGAAGCACAAATGGAATCAAGTTTTCTGGGAAAAATATCAATAACCTCAAATATACAGATTTCACCACCCTTATGGCAGAAAGTAAAGAAGAACTAAAGAACCTCTTGATGTAAGTAAAAAAGGAGAGTGAAAAAGTTGGCTTAAAACTCGACATTCAGAAAACTATGATCGTGGTATCCAGTTCCATCACTTCATGGCAAATAGATGGGGAAACAATGGAAACAGTGACAGACTTTATTTTCTTGGGCTCCAAAATCACTGCATATGGTGACTGTATCCATGAAATTAAAATACACTTGCTTATTGAAATAAAAGCTCTGTCCAACCTAGACAGCATATTAAAAAGCAGAGACATTACTTTGGCAACAAAGGTCTGACTAGTCAAAGGTATGGTTTTTCCAGTAGTCATGTATGGATGTGAGATTTGGACTATAAATAAGCCCGAGCGCCCAAGAATAGATGCTCTTGAACCGTGGTGTTGTAGAAGACTCTTGAGAGTCCCTTGGACTGCAAGGAGATCCAGCCAGTCCATCGTAAAGGAAATCAGTCCGGAATATTCATTGGAAGGACTGATGCTGAAGCTGAAACTCCAATACTTTGGCCAACTGATGCAAAGAACAGAGTCATTTTAGAAGACCCTGATGCTGGGAAAGATTGAAGTCAGAAGGAGAAGGGGACAATAGAGGATGAGATGGTTGAATGGCATCACCAACTCTATGGACATGAGTTTGAGTAAGGTCTGGGAGTTGGTAATGGACAAGGTAGCCTGGCATGTTATAGTCCATGGGGTCCCAAGGAGTCGGACACAACTGAGTGACTAAACTTAACTCACAACTTATTTCATCATCCTCCTATCAGGAAGGATCCTACCTCCTTCCCTGTAATTAGTTATTTCCTTGTGGCAAGTAAAAGACCACAGGTGTGATTCTATGTGATCCAACTCTAAGTCCTAAAAGACCATGCAGTTTCCTCAATCTTGAGATATTTGATCTGGAGAAAACCAACCTCTATATAAGAAATCTGATTACACTAACACTTCCATGCTTAAAAGGTCACTTGTGAGTGTTACAGGTACCAGCTCAGCTGAGCTTGCAGCCAACAGCCAGCATCAGTTGCCACTCATGTGAGTGAGCAATCTTGGATGTTCAATTCAGTGGAAGCTTCAGATGACTGCACTCTCAGCAGACTCTAACTACAACTGTATAAGTGAACCAAGCAAGAATTGCCCAATTACCACCTCTCAAATTTCTGAACCTTATGTGCAAATTGATGACCCAAAATAAATTATTGCTTTAAACACTTAAGTTCAGAGATCATTCATTTCACTGGTATATTAACTAGTACAAATTAAATAGTTATTCTTCCATAATCTTTCTGATAAAAAATTATGTGATGAACTATTGATTTCTCAAATTCTCTGTGTATCCCAAACAGCAAAGCAATCTCAGAGAAATATTTGGGGCTGACATTTTTTCAAGTTTCAAGTATCTTGTAACTGACTTAAAGTTACTTCTGATAACCCCTTTGATATTCCATTTTATATGTTGGACATCTGTCCACAATGCTTCCCCCCACTTTCTTTCTGGTAATCTTTGCCATTTGTAGTACCCTAGGGAAAATGGTCCTCAGATTTTATTCATCTAAAATTGGTTAACTTTTATGTAACTAATAAAATTGTCCAATGAGCTTGTCTATCAAACAATTATTTGTCTTAAATAATGATGTTATTAAATTTGGCCAATGTGTTTTCTTCTTGGCTTTAGTCAAATAATCTTATACAAGTGGAAAATACTTTGTCTATAGTTAACTTTATAATTATTATTACATAGTCACAACTGTTCCTGGGTTGGGAAGATCTGGAGAAGGGATAGGCTACCCACTCCAGTATTCATGGGCTTCCCTAGTGGCTCAGATGGTAAAGAATCCACCTGCAGTGTAGGGGACTTAGGTTCAATCCATGAGTTGAGAAGATCCCCCGGAGGAGAGCATGGCAACGCATTCCAGTATTCTTGCCTGGAGAATCTCCATGGACAGAGGAGCCTGGCAGGCTACAATCGATGGGGTCACAAAGAGTTGGACATGACTGAGCGACTAACCACACATACCCAGTCACAAATATGTAGTTACTCAGAGTGCAGATAAACTTTTTGTAATGATATCACCAACCCTTTTCATTACATATTCAGAGAAAATTATACCAGCTACATGTAAACATGTGAGGAACAAAAGGCCATTAAATTGAGTCCAAACACTAAAAATTACATACAATCTATGTTTTTTTCTTTTTATAAGCAGGAAACATATAGCACTAAAACATACTAAATACATTTAACTAGGATATGAATTAAATCAGTATAGCACATTCCTGTTAGAGGTTTAGTAGAGTCTTAAGAATTGGGTTCTGGAGTCAGCTGTCTGGTTTTAAATCCATCCTCAGTCACTGTGGTAGAGAGTGAAAATCATTCACCAAAAATATCTATTTCCTTTTATCCTGAACATATTTCTCAACAGCCCTTGATGTTAGGATGACCCTGTGCCTTAACCTGGTCATTTAAAATGAGTTTTTGACAATTAAATGTGAACGGAAGTGATGTATAACATCTGGGTCTGTCCCATGGAGCCTTTTCCTTTTTTTGTCTGGATGTCATTTTTTCAGATGATCTTGAAAAATATATATTTATGTTTGGCAGAATTGTATCAGCCTGGTTCCATGAATGATTGTGTGGAAAAGAGTTTCCTTACCTCCAACTCACCAGTGATGGACACTGCAGTGGTATACTACATATATATATATGTATGTTGGGTTTATATATTACTGTAGACATAGAACCCTACGATGCCAGTTAGTATGCCACTTAGTACACTCCCTTAGTAGCTGTGTGACCTTGAGAAAGATTAAACTTTCAGTGCCTCATCATCCTTATGTGTAAAATGGTCATAATAACGCCTCCTTATGGGGTTGTTGTGGAGTAGGCAATGGCACCCCACTCCAGTACTCTTGCCTGGAAAATCCCATGGACGGAGGAGCCTGGTAGGCTGCAGTCCATGGGGTCTCCAAGAGTCGGACACGACTGAAGCAACTTAGCAGCAGCAGCAGCATGGGATTGTTGAAAGTATTAAACTGATTAATGTATGTAGAGTACTCAGAAAAAAAAACAACAACATGATTCATAGCAAATACCTTGAAGTCATAACTGTTATCATCATCATCACTATAAAGATTCAACATGGAGAATGTCTAATTGATGGCCAGAGTCTAACATTGCAGAAATAAATACTAAGGATTACTTTTAATGTTTGACCTGTTAAATTTTAAAAGTGCTAGTACTTCTTTCATTTATTCATACATTAAAATATTAAATACCTGCTCTTTATGAAGCATAGCTAAGAACTGCATGTATAACGTTAAATATGACAGATACCCTTCCAGAGCTCACAAACAAGACTTTTAATGGAGAAAAAAAATAATGACTTCACAATCAAAACATAAGTCTCATATTCAAGGTATAGAAGGATGAAATGGAAGGAAGGAAGCAGTCCACCTATCTATATCTAGAGGAATCAGTGACTCTAAGACAAGACCTTAATGTTAAGTAAGTATTACCTGGGGTTTATCTCATTTAATAAGTGTATTTGAGGGGTGGATAGAAATGAGAAGAGAATTCTTACAAAAGGAAAAGCACATGCCAAGGCTGGGTGGTAAGAAGAAGCATGGCAGAATCTTAACAGTTAACTGAAACCAGATGAGCAGAAAAAGACAATGTGACCAGAGAGAGGGGCAGGGACAGAGTAAGAAGAAGCTTCGAAGTTGTGGGAAGGTCTTTGGGTTTATCCTAAAGGCTATGGATGTCATATAAGGAGATTACATGGAAAGATTAGGGTTTTAGAAATGTAACTCTGTCTGCAGGGTGAGAATGAATTGGAAAAATTAGTCTGTTCACCCTGAGTATTGGGAGCACTATTGGGAAATTGTTGGTTGTTGTAGATACTGGTAGCCTGGAGTAGGATAACAGAAGAAAATGATTTAGAACAGTGAATGGATTAAGGACCTATTGCTGTTGTTCAGGCACTCAGTCATGTCTGACTCTTTGTGACCCAATGGACTCCAGAATGCCAGGCTTTCCTGTCCTTCACTGCCAACCAGAGCTTGCTCAGACTCATGTCCATTGAGTCGGTGATGCCATTCACCCATCTTGTCCTCTGTCATCCCCTTCTCCTCCTGCCTTCAATCTTTCCCAGTATCAGGGCCTTTTCTAATGAGTCGGCTCTTCGCATCAGGTGGCCAAAGTATTGGACCTTCAGCTTCAACCTCAGTCCTTTCAGTGAATATTCAGGACTGACTTCCTTTAGGATTGACTGATTTGATCTCCTTACAGTCCAAGGGGCTCTCAAGAGTCTTCTCCAACACCATAATTCAAAAGCATCAATTCTTTGGTGCTCTGCCTTCTTTACAGTCCCACTCACATCCATACATGACTACTGGACAAACCAGAGGATGATTAGTCAGCAAAGTAATGTCTCTGCTTTTTAATATGCTGTCTAGTTTTGTTGTTGTAGCTTTTCTTCCAAGGAACAAGTGTCTTTTAATTTCATGGCTGCAGTCAACATCTGCAGTGATTTTGGAGCCCAAGAAAATAGAGTCTGTCACTGTTTCCCTTTTTTCCCATCTATTTACCATGAAGTGATGGGACCAGATTCCATAATCCTAGTTTTCTGAATGTTAAGTGACCTACAGAGGTAGTAAATCTCTAGGACTGGGAGACTGTTATTTGTTAAGGTAGAAAGGAAAAGTCACAAATAATAGTGTGGTTTATAATTAGGCTACTGAGTGGCTGACAGTATATAAAAGGACTCCTGAAGAAAATTTTGTTGATTTTTGGCTTTGCAGCATGTAATGGATTTCAAAATGGAGATAATGAGTAGGCATTTGGGTATTAACGTTCAGAAGTCAAGTTTGCGTGTATTGGCCACGTATTTGCCTAAAAGTGTGCCTTAAAGGGAAAAAATGAGTCTCTTCTTGGTCTACTCAATAGTCCTGAGTTGACCTGAAAAAAAGTTAAAATCAAGAAACGTGACTAAGATAATGTTTATATGTTTATCTAGGTGACAAGGCCATATGGAGCAATGGGGACTTGAATGAATATTTATTGGAATGATTTAATAAAGGAGAAGATTCCTGCATTCTAAAATGTATTTTAGTGATAATTCCATATTGAAAATTCTCTCCTTTACTCTCATCATCACTACACAGAAACAGGAAGCTCTTAAAGGAATCTTTAATAAAAAAAAAAAACATGCTTTAAAAGAAAGAAAATCAATGTAATTGATCTGAAGTTAGTCAGAAAAGAGATCCTAGTCTCCTTGAAAAGACTTCATATCATGATTTTACTGAATGATTTCTTCAAAATTTTTTCTTATTTATAAAATATTTATGATCAATTAATTTTTTTCTGATTATCAAAGCAATGCTTTGTTCTTTATAAAATTTGGAAAATATTCAAAAATTAATAGAAAAAAATTATCTCAAATATTTAAGTAAAAGCATTGTTAATATTTTTTGTGTATTTCCTTCTAATACTTTTAATATGGATACATATTTTTCTATAAAATTAGCTATTTAATTGCTCTTTTAATTGCTGTTTTAAAATTATACACCCCACACTGCTATGTTTAAAATGGATAACGAACAGGACCTATTGTATAGCACATGGAACTGTGCTCAATGTTACGTGGCAGCCTGGATGGGAGGAGAGTGTGGGGGAGAATGGATACATGTGTATGTATGGCTGGGTCCCTTCACTATTCACCTGAAACTATCACAACCTTCAAAATAAAA
Source organism: Okapia johnstoni (assembly GCA_024291935.2). Classification (NCBI taxonomy): domain Eukaryota; kingdom Metazoa; phylum Chordata; class Mammalia; order Artiodactyla; family Giraffidae; genus Okapia; species Okapia johnstoni. The sequence goes on along the minus strand of CM044319.1, from coordinate 27,128,230 downwards.
AGTTCAAAAAAAGGTGTACACCCAAGTCCCTAAACATGATTTGAAAATTCAAAGTACTAGATCTGACAATGTTTTAAATGTTTATCCATCCCCATGTTGTTGAATATAATATTGTTCTAATTTTTCTTCATTAAACATAACTCAGATGATCTTTATGCATACGAATCATGTGGTCTTAGAAGAAGAATTACTTGAGTAAAAGTATACTTAAGGGATGTTTAAGGTCACCTGGTTATTTATCAGGGTTACTTCAGGGAAATCACATTCTGGAACTTCAGTTAAGTGAGACATCTCTACTACCTTCCTCTTCTGTAGTATTGTTTTCTGTTTATGAGGTGTGCCTTATAAGTAATGGTTGCTTAAGAAATATTGTAGATGTACATAGCCTGCTTTAAACTCAACTAATGGTTCAGGATAGCCTCTGCAGCTCCAACCAACACGTTTGCATTCCACTAGCAAGAAAGAGATTAAGGAAGAGTAATAGAATATCTCCTCTTTTGGAGACATTTCCAGAAGGTTGCACATTTTTACTCCATTGACAACCCATTGGCAGAACAAGGCCACACCCAAATGCAGATAGGTCTGGGGACTGCTGTTAATTCTGGATGCCCATGTTTCCAGCTAAAAATCTGTTACTATAGAAGGAAGACGAGAAAGGACATTGAAGAATTAGAAGATTCTGCTACACATGGCAGTACAAATCAATGGAAGAAAGATTTATTGTTTATTATATGTGTCAGGATATCTTCTTCACAGTGTACATAAAGGAAGATTTTAGATGAAGTAAAAAATTGAAGGTGAAAAATAAAATTTTGAGTACTTGAAGAAAATATAGGAGATTATCTTTATGATTGCAATAGAAATATTATATTTTAACAGGAGACACATAAAAGCACAATCCACTAAGTATAAGTCTGATAGATTTCCTATATTGTAGTTAAAAATTAATGTACCACCAAAGACAGAAAACAAAAAAGAGAGACTAAGAAAGGCATATGTAATTTATATATTAAGATGACATTTTAATATCCACATCATGTAGGGTACTCATAAATCTGTAAGAAAAAGGCAACTTAATACAAATTGGACAAAGGACTTCATGAGGATGTTTCCAGAAGATGAAAGTAAAATGCTAAGACACACCTAATTGTGTCAAACACCCTACTACCAAGAAAAATGTTAAAGGGAATTTCTTTTTTTTCAAGAAATATCATGGAGACTTTATCTGGTCAAATGATACATTCTCCCTAAAGTTCGCTTTGAGTACAAATCTAAAGCATGTTTGCCATTCTCTAAAATGGTACTATTTGTTCCCACCCAATGCTCAGATCTATGTGGAAACCTTGAAGCCACTGCATTCTCCACAGCTTTAATATACTTTTTTTTATGTGACACTGAAAGGCAGTGTCAATGATGATGAATTATGAAGCTCACAACTAATGATACATTTAAAGCCAATTCATTTGTCTCTCTGACCATGCAAATGCATTGGCATTCACCAAGCTTGCTGTGATAAGACATTATGGCTACTTTGGAATTATTTCACTGAACACTTACATATCAGTACACATCCTCGTGATATTTTGCAGAGGCTAATGTTTGTGCACAGTAGATATATTTATTACGCAGGCAATAACAGACCCACGGGAGCCATTATGGCTCTTAAGAGATTAGTGTCTATGATCACTCCCATTTTATCCTATCTCCTTTCTCTATTTAGCTAGTGTGCTCCTTTTTTTATTTTTATTTTTTTTAATTCTCCACTAATATTGAAGCCATTTAGGTACATCCAAGTGGCAAAATTAGTCTTATACCTGTAAGTTGTAAATTTTAGAAAACACTTTATTGGCCTATAAATCAAACCTATTTCTAGGACTTCCAGTATTGCTCTTTGACTTTGAAGTTGTGTCCCTAGTCTTGCTAATCCACCCTTGATAGTAGTATAGGCAATAATCGTCTACTATCACACTGGAAATATTTCACATCTTGCAAAGGTTTTGACTGTTCTGCTACAGTAAGTGATATCAAGGCATAAAATGTTATTCCCTAGATCCAACACCTTGCAAAATAACTTACAGAGGCTTTCTCTTCAAGAAAAATTCTCACTTGCAACTCTGTTTTTCCTATCTTATTTCTAACAGCTGGGTTATATCTGCTTCCAGGAAAATGTGTTATGTATGTTTAATACCAATAGCTAAAAAGAACTTTGAAAACTGAAAATAGCCTTGCATTTAAGTTTAAAGCAATCTGCCAAAGTACTTTTTAAATTGATCACCAAATTGGTGATTATGACATTAATCGTTAACATATTATAGTGACTTAAGGTCCAGTCTACAGAAATACAGAAAAGTAACCAAAGATAATCATTTTGTTTCAATCATAACCTAATCCCTAGCTTTTCTTTCTTTATATCAGGAAGCTTCTGATCTAGGACCAATTTGCTTAAAGTAGAGATTGTATTTAATCCACAGTGTCTGAGGGTGGTGTGTGAAGACAGGAATTCCATTCTTCCTATGACCTTGTCAGTTTCACTCTGCTGAAAAGGCTTCAGACTTGCCAGATCACGTGCTCTGAATTTGCATGCTTAGGGAGGTTGTTGTGATAGCAAGCCAGTTTAATTCCCCAGAAGCCACATGATTTTTGCTCAAGTTGGAAGAACAGTTGGCCAGTGGGGGCATTACTCACAGAATGTTTGTCAGGCCAGATGTATTGGTGTGCATCGTCTACCCATGAGGCAATGTCTCTGGACACTGAGTCACAAGGGAGGGGTGAAAAACAAGCAATTACAAACCTGAAGATATTAACAAGGAAGGTTTCCTTCATTTAGTCTATTCTCCTTTTATTTATTTTTTTTCTTTTACATGATTTTTTTCCTGAACAAACTTTCTATGATTTTTAGAGTCATTTCACACATTTAGTATCATCATAGAGCATTTTGTTATGAGGCTTAATACAAACAAGGATAAAGGTATGGGTGAGTCTTGAGTTGTGTAAGTGTATTGGGAGATGGTGTACATAACTATTGCTATACCCAATGACCTCAATACTGAACGGGAGTGTTAATGTGAAAATGGTTTTATCACCTCAATTTAGTGTTATCTATCAATGGTGGGTAAACAAGGCTTCCAACCCACCCTATTTAAAGAACCATGAGAGTCCCTATGGATTGTTTGGTTTCTGAGGGCTCAAAGAACATTCAATGATAGCACAATCGAGCAGAACCCCATGACTCATTTTATGTTACTCTTATATAAAAGATATTTAAAAAGCCATTCTAGTAAATGTTCATTTGAGCTCTTTCAATTAATGTATTTAGACTGGATTCAATCATCAAAGCATTAATGCATTTGTAGCCAGAAGAGTCTCTGAAGACAATCTATTTGAGTATTTTTTTTTAATCCTTTTTTATCTCATACTATTCTTGTACTAAACTACTTCTCTGGTGGCTCAGACAGTAAAGAATCTGCCCACAATGCAGAAGGCCCAAGTTCAATCCCTGGATCCAGAAGATCCCCTGGAGAAGGAAATGGCAACCCACTCCAGTATTCTTGCCTGGAAAACCCCATGGATGGAGGAGCTTGGTGGGCTACAGTCCATAGGATCACAGAGAGTCAGACATGACTGAGCGACTACACTATGATAGGGCAAGACTTGTGTGATTTATTCGCAACCCACTGTTATTTTAAAACCAACTTAAAAAACAAAGCACTCTGTAAACTGGATTATATGTTGCACAAATAATGCACCTATAGTTGTGAGACTATTTTATCCATGAAAAGAATAGTTTTCTTTCTAAAGGCCAACCAATCTTTTCTCTTAGTTCAAAGGAATATCATACAGGTAGCAGTGCCCTGAAAAATAAGTGGCTCTTTCATATGCTGAGGATTTGGTTCTATATGCTTTCTGTCTCATGAAGGAAATAAAAAAGCACTGATTTTAGTTCAGAGTAGAGAAAAATATACAAGATATGATAGAAGGATTTTTTAAAAGAGGATAATCATAGACCTAAATTCATTGACAAAGGTATATTTTCCTCTGGGTAAGCAATGGGAGTGTCCACTAATGTTACCAATCTAATTCCTTGTGAGACAAGTAAATTAGTCATTAAAAAATAACGTTATTATTATATTTTGAGACATGATGAAAGGCTGAATTTATGATGTTTGATGCCTGATGCCAGAAATGGCATTTATTTTCATATAATATCTGTAACATAGGTAACTACCAAAACTGAAAAATTCCACGTGATTTTTTTTCCCTTGGGCAATATGAAAAAGATGAGAGGCAAACAAATTATATTTGTAGTATGAGAATGAACTATTTTATCTCATTTAAAAAAATATACAACTTTCAAACAGCTTCCAAATTGGGATACTGCATCATTAAGCATTTGACATTTGTCCAGTTAAAACTATTGACTCATGCTTTCATTGCTTCCCCCTCAAATTACTACAGTGCCACAGCTGATCTGACTATATTTTCCATTTCTTATAAATAGCCACAAGAAAAGTATTAATTATCCTTGTACGATTTAATGCACCAACTGCCTTAACCTTTCAGGTTTTCTTAAACGCCAGCATAACAAGGCATATCCGTGGCAGCAAATGTGATTTATGACAGGAATCTTTAATTTCTGTTTTTAAATATGTTACCCACCAATCTGCATACATTTAAATTCGCCTGCAACACTTTTCTCTGTCTTGAGGCTGTTGTTTAATATTCAAGGATGATTTTTGTCCACATACATTTTGGTCTATGTCACCTCAGATTAAATTATTACTGTTTGCAGCCTTTTCGGAGCAGGCCTCGGGCCCTTATTTACAAGAATCAATGAAACAGTAATGAAAATCCATTTTTCATACTATCAGCCCTGGCCTGCTTTTATTTAGTTAGCTGTGTCTAAGCAAGCAATTCATTTTGTGCAAATGTCATGTAGAGAAAAAAGGATGAGCCATGAAAGGGTTAATCATGAAATAAGACCTGAGCTTTCCCCCATATAAAAAGCATCCGTAATGTTAAAATTAAAAAAAAAAAACCTCTAATATATGCAAAGTAATGTATATTGACACATAAGCAAGGCTTTTCATGATGAATATTGAAATATATATGCAAAGCACAGGAAATGTGTAACATGTTATAGATCTTTCAGTGTACATTTAGAGGAAATGAACCATTTATATTCTACAATTTAGTGAATACCTACTGTTTATTGGTACAAAGCACATAGGAGTATATTTGTCTTAGTAATTTATTTAGGTAAATATATTTATTCTTCTAGGGGTTCTTGTGCTTTTCTTGGTTCTATAGTACTAGACATAAATATTTAACAATGCATTGTCTCAAATGTTATTCATGTAATTTATCAGAGAAAACAGTAGAGTTGTAATAACTTTTAAGCCTGCACCTTCTCTTAAACCTGAGATTGATTTAGAATGCAGGCAACTGAGCTGGATTTTCTTCACACAGCTGAGAATTATTTACTGGTTCTAACCCAAAGAAGCTAAAATGGTCCTGCTACCAAAAGCACAAGGTTCATTTAGCCATTTTGAAATCAGCTTTCTTAAGTGAATACTTTGGCTATAAAAGAGAAAGGGTTAGTGAGAGAAGAAAACATTTAATTAATATGAATATATTTCCCTGTATTTGCTGACCTACCCACTTTACTTTATACATATATGTATACACAGAAATATACATATATATTACCCCTTATGAGTATTACTCTTGGGAATGTCTTCTAAATTTTAATGCACTTGGCTATGAGGATGTCAGTTCAAATTATAGCTAGGGTCTTATAAAAATGACTGTCCACTTTTTCATATCACAAAAGAAATGAATAGAGAGTGAAAGCAATTGGAATCTTCTTCATCTGTGCTGTAGACTTTGTCAGAAATGAATTTTAAAGACTCAAAAACCTGTATTTTTCTATCTGTACATTTTTTCTATTATATTTGGTTTTTAAAAAATCTGTTTCCCGAATTTGGTGACAGAATTTCTAATACTGATAGAATGTGCAGAGTTGAAAGCTAGCTGATTTGCTAGTTTTAATTATTTTTTAAAAGCTGAAAGTGATTTTCTACATAGCCAAAGAAGAAAATTCCTTTATTATAGTCCTGAAACTGCATCTGAATAGTGAATTCAATACTGCCATTGCTCATATAGATCAAGGCAAGTCCTGGTAATTGAACAGGTCACTATAAGCCAATCAAACATGATGCCTAAACATTTAATCAACTTCAGTTACCAAAGTGTGCTTATCTCCTAAGGTGCTGTATCTACCATAGTGTACACACACAGTAGTTTTTTTCAGTATTAAAGGCTTATATGTTGAGATTTTAAAGCATGGGAAGAGGGCAGCCATATGTGTTATCAAAGTCTGAATTAATCTGGAAAATTGATTATCAAAATCTGATATTGTTGAATGTTGTTGGCTCAAATTCAACAAGAAAATTGATTGACTGGTAAGTAAGTGTTAGAAAGTAAGTTACTCTTTTCTCACATATTTTCATATAGAATCAGCCCACCATTGGCCTACCTTCATACCAGAATTTATAAAAAGTGGTGAGGAATAAAAGACTTCTTGCCAGACATATATGAAAAATAAAGGTACTATGATTTCCAAAACTACTCTTAATGTTTCAAAATGTTCAAGATAAGGGAAAAAACATAAAGCTTTACTTTTAGAGTTTGCAAGAAAGCATTTGGGTTCCATTTATTCCAGCAATCCACACTGCCGGTCATTAACTCCATCAAGTTATGGCCTGTACAATTGAATAGATTTTGTTTATCTTGAGATGTAAACTTTCTCACTTAAATGTTTTTCAAACACATATAACTGCATTACAAAAGTCCAAACTTCACAGTGCAAACAGGTAAAGATATCTTCAAGCCAGTCCCTGAATTTCAAACTCCTGTTTACAAATGGCCAGTAAATCTAAGACCTGTGTTCCATGCATTCCATTCAGAGTACCTGATGAGATATGATTCATTCATTTTGCATTTTACATTACAATTGTAAAAAATTGCTAAAAACTTGAGGAGAATGCCAATGTCATGTACTAAATTTGAAAAGGAAAGAAATCTGCTATTAGTCTACTCAACTGGATATCTGTCTACAAAATACAAGAGACAAGGTATTATAATAAAAGTATGGAAAAATTTAACATTTGATTTCTCTGTTGAATAGGATTTAAGGTGACTCTAAAAAATCTTTCTATGCTTTTCATATTCTAAAAATTATGGAGTGATTAGGCATTAAATGATATTTCTATAACAGGAAGCAAATTTTTAAAAAGAAACACAGAAGAAAGGAATCCCCTATTAGAAGGAGGAGGAAACCCAAGGGGGCTCAGAATCAAGAGCACCTCTCACTGGAACAGAGCATGATCTTTCCTTCTCTTTTCTTTTCAATGGAAATTATCCCTGTAAGATATTCATCTGAATTTAGAAATACTGTCTTTTAAAATTCCTCTGAGCAGATTTAAAAGAGAGAGTAATAATTAGATTATAAATATTACTTCTTCCCTAAGACCTAGTTTAGATCAACTGCATGAACAAATGGAGAAGGCAATGGCACCCCACTCCAGTACTCTTGCCTGGAAAATCTCATGGACGGAGGAGCCTGGTAGGCTGCAGTCCATGGGGTCGCTAGGAGTTGGACACGACTGAACAGCTTCACTTTCACTTTTCCTTTCATGCATTGGAGACGGAAATGGCAACCCACTCCAGTGTTCTTGCCTAGAGAATCCCAGGGGTGGGGGAGCCTGGTGGGCTGCCGTCTGTGGAGTCGCAGGAAGTCGGACACGACTGAAGCGACTTAGCAGCAGCAGCAGCAGCATGAACAAATGGGTAGATTGATGGAGAGGCGTAACAAGGTGGGGAGGAGCCTGGCACTGTGAAGAGTAGACTGTCACGGTGTGGGGCCACACTGGAATGGGATTTGGGATGGAATGAAGAGTCTTCGGACCTGACAGTGTCACTTCCTCACTGTGCAAAAATCTCTGAATCCCCCTCTTCTTCTATTTCCACATCTGTAAAATGGTGATCATTTTAGCATCCACATCACAGAGTTGTGGTTATAATGAAATAACATAATACACAAGCAGCATTTATAATTACTCTTGGCACATAGTAAGAGCTTAAAAAATGTTAACTGTGGAAAGCATATTTAAGTGTTTAGGAATCTGTAGACTGGGTTGTTTTAAATTGGAGATAGATGCAGAAAGGAAGATTTAAAGTTTGTAATTAAAAAGAAATGATTATTTCAAAAAGATATTAAGACAGTTTTGAATCCAAGAAAAAAGGAAGGATGAGGGAGTAGTTATCTTCATTATCCTCCTCATTCTCCTCTTTCCTGAAGTAGCAGGGTCCCTGCTGTCAAGATCCAAGGCTAGTGTAATTGGCATTGATTAAATAGTACGATTTATATATGGGCTAGCCTGGGAACCTAAAAATTATATTCTATAGAAAAATATGTTTCTAGTTACAAATAGCCGATCTACAAATGAACACTTGGAATATACTCATTTGTAAATTGACCTTCATATTTCATTATATCTTATTTGCCGTTTACTTAACAAGTACATTTTAAAATAGCACTAGATTAGAGAGTCAATAAGAAATAAGAAAACAGGAACCAGAGAATAGACTGCAAAAATTTTTTTCAAGTGAATTAAATGTTGGTTAACAAATGCTTTCAATGAGCAAAGACCAGAAAGTTTTTTTTTTTAATCCTAGCTTAGCATTTAGAAAATCAACTAAACTTATGAATATATACTATTGTACTCTCCATATCTCATATAAACTGAAACTGAGAAAGTACAGTAAAAAGGAATAAGAGACAGCTATCTACTAGGTACCTGAATATGAATCAGTTATGTAATTAGACAAAAACTAGACAAAACATTACAGTGGACATACATTTAGTAACTAAGGAGAGGTGAAAAACAGAAAAGTATAAGCATCTTTGTTTTTACAAATACCCTATCATGGCACAAAATATTACAAATATGGACAAAAAAGTAGCTATTCTTCTTTGAGAATCAGAAAAAGAATCAATTCATCTTGAGTACATTCTTATTCCATCAATGATTTATGACCGTTTAGAAGAAAAAGAAAATATCAATTTCTAAATTTATATTTAATATTTACAAATATGTAAATGAGACTGTCTCAGAAATGTGTAGCAGATGTCCCTATCTTCTTGGTGCTGATGGACTGCCTAGGTATTACTTTAAAATGATAGATTGGCAATGATAATATTATTTTCTACTCTGTTTCATCATATTCATTTGGAAGCATTAATTCTTTTAAAGAAGATTACACATGCAATCCAATCTTGACAGCCTGCCTCTATGTAATGGGATGTTCTATTTAAATGTGAGGACATATTGATCTCATTCTGAAGTATCTATCTAGTATCTATCAAGAGGATAAAGTTTGAACGTTTTCCATGATGAGTCCTGTTCCAAAATTTTTGAAATTGAATATGCTGTAAAGAAATGAAAAATAGTAACTTTTCATTTCTTGATTTGGAAAAATTTTAAGCAAAGAAAAGAACGTTTAAAGAAGTTGTGATATTTCTTTATGCAGAGTCTTTTAGTGGGAGGATAGAACACGTACCTCAAGGGATAAGTAATCTAAAGGGTCTGATTCCCCCAAATTTTGTAAAGTGGATTATTTGTTCTGGGCCATAAACTCTCACAGTCTCTACAATGCTCTAATTATGACACTGTGCCTTCATGTATGTATTCCCTTTCTGAACACTTATGAAAATGATTTGAACTAAGTAAATCGATTCACATTAAGATTTTGGATTTAAGTCGATTATTTAAAATTTGAATTGAGAAAGTGTTCCACTAAATTATTTTTATTCTTCATATACATGAGTTAAAAAATGAAAAACATTTCTTTAATATTCATTCAAAGAAGAGTACATTAAACATGGAAAGAGAGTAGAATATTTTAAAAAAATAAAATTGACCATAACCAGTAGCTGAAATTAAGGACTCTCATTTTGGGGAGGGTATGTGTGTGCATACAATATATTATGTATTTCAAACCAAAAACTAAGAAAAATTTAGAGTGCTGCCTAAAGCATAAATAATATTGAATAACAAATGTCGTTTATTTAAATATTTTACATTAAAGTGTTTTAGCCTAGTAGAAGTCTCCCAGTAAAATTTGGATTACATTTTGCATATGAATATCAAGTGCAATAGCTGGTAATCACAACATACTATATTTGACTAATTGAAAATATTTTCATTTTAAAACAAAAACAATAATGACTAATATATACAGATTTTTCTATATTTTAATAGGAATGAATTCAAATAAAATTTTGAGCTGTAATGATACATTATGAATGGATATCAAAAACAGCTTTAAAATATTTATTAGCAAAATTCTGTTCAGACTATACTGACGGTAGCATTAAAAAGTAATAATGCTTTCTTAAAAGTATAGGGCTGTTATATTAATTAGCATCCAGATACTGTGTTAGTGAAAATTCCATGAAATCTGAGAAAAAATACCTGTACCTTAGAGGGCCTAGAATATGAATCTGAGCTATCTAACTGTCAATACAATGGATATTGAGTGTTTGTGTTCATATGAGATACTTTTAGAGGCTTCATTAAAATCCCTAATATAAACAGAGTTGTCATTGATGCGTAAGAGCTAGAAACTAGGCTATATGTGTGTAATATAGAGAGATTATACAGCTAAGATTGATGATTATTAGTAAAAATTTTAAATTAGAATGCTATTATTCAAAGCACTGGGACTACAATGGATTTAATGCCAGCACACAAAAAGGTGCAAAGAAAATGCTTTCTTAGAAATAAATGTATATCTATTTAATATTCACAGGATGCCAAACGATTTTCCTAAAAGATGCTTCCACTCATTTTTATATTAGTTTCCATTATATATGAAATAAATTGCCTCTTCCTGACAAACTTGTGACTTTCTGCACATGAGATATTTTTCTCAAGAAGCATTCACTGTATTATTCTTCCAAGAAAAAGGGTTAGTCTTTTTATTAATTACTGTCTAACTGGAACCCAAAAGTCAAAGGAATCTAATTACTAAATAACAGAAATTAGAAACAGGATAAATTTTCACTTATCTGGCTTAACAATGATGAACAGAGAGTTCAAAACATACTCACACAATAGTCATTTCTATTTGTATTTGGAATGCATTATTAAAATCAATTTATATCATGTAGCTAATGGCTGAAGAAGTTGGCCCAAATCCATTCTGAATGATAGTAAGAAATCAGCCTGGGAGTCAATTTGCAGAATATTCTCTCTTATTCAAATGAATGTTTTTGTAGAAAGGTTAAAAGCTGCAAAATGTTCTTGATGATGGGTCTAAATAATCAAAAAGTCAAAATAAATTTGGAGCCTCCTCTTTAAGGACCCATGAAAAACAATCTGGAAATAAGTAAAAAAGGACTCCTTTTACCCAAGTAGTGACAATATAGATGTTTTAGAAACAATGTGTTATAATTGAATATCCATGAATTGCATCATGTGTCATCTTTTCTGTGTATTTTGAACACAAAATTGTTAAGAAAGTGATCTCAAATCCACTTGTGAGCCCATCTATACTGCACTACCTGCAAATCTTGGTTGCTTCTTCTTACTATATCTTCATCTTAAGTCATTGTTGGTTTCTAGAATTCCCAGATTCATAGTATTCTTTGGTTCACAGCAGTCCTTGCTATGCTGATCTTAGCAGAAACACCTGTAGGTAAGGCCACTCTTCTTATATTGATTCCTTCTTTCATTTTGGCCAGTAGTATAAGACTGGCAAAATACTTTATTGGACAACTAACTAGGAGAAAATAGAGGAAATGAAAATATTGAGACTTTCTTATTAGATTCAAGGAATAAATTAAAGATATCTCTTTATCTCTCTTTCTCTCTCTCTCACACACACACACTCAAAAACAGGTGGTTCAGACGGTAGCTGTGTTGCATACGTTCTGCCATTCCAGATCTGTCTGTGCTCCCTACATGTCTGCATCCCATTCTGCTTTGTGCTCTGGGAAACCGGATTGTCAGAATGGTCTCTACAAGATCCTTTTCTGTTTGACTTATGGTACAGTTTAGCCAATGAGAGATAAAGCAATGCGTTTGGAAATTGGAAGATAAATGAAGACAAATATTCCACTGACTCCCACTACAGGTCATTGGTTTCCCAAAGGACATGGGTCTTATGCAGCACGCCAGGCTTCCCTGTTCATCACCAACTCCTGGAATTTACTCAAACTCATGTCCATTGAGTCAATGACGCCATCCAACTATCTCATCCTCTGTTGTCCCCTTCTCCTCCCACCTTCAATCTTTCCCAGCGTCAGGGTCTTTTCAGATAAGTCAGTTCTTAGCATCATGTGGCCAAAGTATTGGATTTTCAGCTTCAACATCAGTCCTTCCAATGAATATCCAGGACTGACTTCCTTTAGGATGGACTGGCTGGATCTCCTTGCAGTACAAGGGACTCTCAAGAGTCTTCTCCAATACCACAGTTCAAAAGCATCAATTCTTCAGCTCTCAGCTTTCTTTATGGTCCAACTCTCATATCCATATATGACTACTAGAAAAACCATAGCTTTAATTAGACAGATCTTTGTTGGCAAAGTAATGTCTCTGCTTTTTAATATGCCATCTATGTTGGTTATAACTTTTCTTCCAAAGAGAAAGAAACAAGTCTGTTTATTAGCAGACCCCTATTCCTGATCTTGTTTTCCTTCTGGAGCCTTACCTTATTTTTATCTCTCCTGAGGGAGTACCCCTTTCAATTTTCCTTAGACAAATAACAATACACTGCTCAAAAGGATGGTGTTCCATTCTTGAAACACTTAGAATCTGGCCCCCTCATATGCCATGGTGCAGTACACAGTAATTCTCTGTAGTATATTTCTGAATGCTTGATTTATTTAGTTCAGAATATGGCCCCTCTTCACATTTGCTAACTTCTAGATTCTTAAGGGAAGTTTTTCAGACCAAACACATACATTCCCCCAAGGGCAAAAAATGCTTATCCAAGATAAGAAGATAAAAATGTTTGTTATATTTCAAGAATTTCTTACAGGCAAGATACTGACAACACTATTAGTCATGTATGAATGTGAGTAGACCATAAAGAAGGCTGAGTGCCAAAGATCTGATGCTTTCCAATGGTGGTGCTGGAGAAAATTCTTGAGAGTCCCTTGGACAGTGAGGAGATCAAACCAGTCAATCCTAAAGGACATCAACCCTGAATATTCATTGGAAGGACTGATGCTGAAGCTCCTATGCTTTGGCCACATGATGTGAAGACCCAACTTGTTGGAAAAGACCCTGATGATGGGAAAGGTAGGCGGCAGGAAGAGAAGGGGACAACAGAGGATGAGATGGTTGGATGGAATCACTGAGTCAATGGATGAGTTTGTGCAAACTCTGGGAGACTGTGAAGGACAAGCAAACCTGGCATGCTGCAGTCCATGGGGTCACAAAGAGTCAGATGCAACTGAGTGACTGAACAACAACAAAAACTTGTCTTTCAGAGTTATGGCTCTACACTCTTTCCCAAATATTGTTAGCTCTCCTTTTCTGATCTTCCAGTTTCCAGGCAGGACCCAAGAACCTACTATAAATAGAAAATGGGGTTCATAACGACACTCTCCTAAACAAAATAAATTCCATCCTTGATAAAATTATCTTCTCCCTGAAAAAAAGCAAATTAGAATAAGTGGGCATCCACGTGTATGAGAAAAATGAACCTAGACACAGACTTTTTACCCCTCACAAAAACTAACTCAAAATGGATCACAGACATAAATATAAAATGCAAAAATATAAGACTATAGGAAGACAATACATAGAAGGAAATCTAGATAAATTTAGGTTTGAGAATGACTTTTAGATACAATACCAAAAGTAGCATCCATGAAAGAAAACACTGATTTAAGGAGTGAAAACATACTTCATCCAAATTAAAACCTGCTCTGGAAAAAAAAAAAAAACACTGACAAGAAGATAAGACAAGCCACAAATTGGATAGAAAATATCTTTGAAAAACATATCTGATTTAAAAAAAAAGTGTCCAAAATGTACAAAGAAATCTTAAAATTCAACAATAAGAGAACAAAACTGATTAAAAATGAGGAAAGGCCTGGACAGACAACTCACCAAAGAAGATAGATGGCAAATAAGCATATTAGCAGATGCTCAACATCATATGTCATTAGGTAGGGAAATGCAAATTAAAACAGGTTGGTATCATTTCATACCTATTAGACTGGCCAAAATCCAAAACACTGATAGCACCAAATGCTGACAAGAATGTAGAACAACAGAAAGCCACATTTATTGCTAGAGGAAGCACAAAATGATATAATTACGTTAGAAGAGGGTTTAGCAGTTTCCTACAAAACAGCATATTCTTACCATACAATCTAGCAATTGTACTGCTTGGTATTTACCCAAATGAGTTGAAAACTTATGTCTACACAAAAGACTGCACACGAGTATTTATAGCAGCTTTACTTTTAACTGCCAAAACTTGGAAGCAACCAAGTTGTCCTTCAGTAGGTACGTGAATAAATAAACTGTGGTACATCCAGACAGTGGGATATTATTCAGTGCTAAAAAGAAACGAGCTATGGAACCATGAAAAGACATGGAAAAACCTTTTTTTAAAACGAATATTTAAATGAAAGAAGCCAATCTTAGAAGGCCAAATACTGTACGATTCCAATGTTATGAAGTTCTGGAAAAGATAACACTAGGAAACAGTGGAAAAATCAGTGATTTGCAGGGGTTAGAGGGGATGGAGTGATGACTAGGTGCAACACAGAAGCTATTTAAGTCAGTGAAACTATTTTTATGATATAACTTTGGCTACACTTCATTAAACATTTGTCAAATCCAATAGAGTGTACAATACCAAGAATGAACCATAATATAATGGATTTAAGGTGATAATGATATATAAATGGAGAGTCACCAATTGTAACAAATTTACCCTTCTGGTGTAAGATGTTGATAGTTGGAGAGCCTGTGCATGTGGTGGGGCTGGAAGTATATGGGAAATACCTACCTTCTTCTCAGTTTTGCTATGAACTGAAAACTTGGGAAAAATTAAGTCTATATCAACAAAAAAGTATATTTGTAGGCAGAGTTTTCCCTTATTCAAGCCAAAACATGGTAAGTACTGGGAGACTCACAGAGAAGTTATATTCTCCTTTGCATAGAGATTGCTTCTCCTCAACCTATTAATTAATGCTACATCACTCCCTTATTCAAGAGTTGAGCATTATGGATTTGTCATTTGTTTTAACTCAACTGATAGACAGGTAGAATAATGTCAAGTAATTCATGTTTTATCCAGTAATTCATTGGGCCATAGTCTTTAAGTGAAAGTGAAAGTGTTAGTTTCTCAGTCATGACAGACTCGTTGTGACCCCATGGACTGTAGCCCACCAGGCTCCTCTGTCCATGAAATTCTCCAGGCAAGAATACTGGAGTTGATAGCCACTTCTTTCTCCAGGGGAATCTTCTCAACCCAGGCAAAGATGCTGGTAAATAATTTTACCATTGTTTTACTGCTGAAGGAACTGTGGCAGCAACAACAAAAATCTTTAAACTTGTATCATTTAAGATAGAAAATATAACTGGAGAACAGACGAATCTTTAGAATTCCCTGTATTTCAAAATATGTGAAAAAAGTCATATCATTTTACTGAACCAAGTCATCCTTTTGGTTTCATTAAATAGCATATGGACACTGGCTACACTTCATTGATTCTCTCCTTTAAACTATTAACTTGAATAATCGGATCAATGTTTGTCTTTTTAGAGATTTCTACATTGATTTCCCTCACTGCAAGTTTTTTACAATTTCAAAATATTTAATTTTGTTTCATCTTCAAACCAGTTAAGTAGAAATGACTATTGTTTTCTTATCACCTAGCATTAGTCATAATGATCTGTTGATTCATCTAAGAGTGACTCTCAACTCTTTCCCTTCTAGTTTCTCTTTCTTAATCAGTTTTCCTGCCCTAGTCTCTTCTTCTATCTGATACTAAATTTACCTCTGGAATTATAAATCTCTCTGTGTGTATGTGTGATTTCTATGTTAAAAGTAGGCAAAGAAAAAACTGATAACTCATTTTCTACAAGAAAAAAACTCCAAATTCTTCAGCATGTTTTTTCAGGAACTTCAAGGTTCAGTCTTAACTTACCTTTCTAGTCACACTTCCCAGTATTACTTCATTGCTTAACCAAAAAGTTTTATTTTATTTCTCAAACCACAGCCTTAATAAACCACATGTTTCATGACTCCGTGTCTTAAATATGCTCCCCCTTCTTGCTAAAATCCCCTTCTCTTCCTCCTGGTAAAAATATATTCATCATTTAAATCCTAGCTAATATCATTTGATCTGTGAAGTTTTCCCAACTTTGACATCCCTGGAGAGAACTGGTAGCCTCAACTCTCCAAAGTTTTTACACATACCTATCAAATTTAAATCAGTCTACACCACTAGACTGAAATTTCCTGAAAAATATTCATTTATGCAAAGCACATGGTAGAATCATAATAAATACTCTCTGAAAGAATGAAGGGATAAATGAATGGTTCTCCATCTTTCCAACTGAAGCTTAGAGAGGATAAGTGACTGGATAACGTAGCGAGAAAATGAATTAGTCAGGAAGATGACATGCTTCTTTCAGGATTCCATTATTCTTTCTACAGAAATTACCCAGGAAACTTTTTCAAAATATAGATGCCAAGCCTTAGGTCAGATCCAATATCAGAGTCTCTGAGCAGTGCACCAGGATGCACACATTTCTAAGGCTGCGTAAGTGAATAGTGTCAGCAGGAAATTTTGAGAATGAATCTTGTTTGTGCCACATCACACCCACACCTCATCACACCCACACCTCATCACACCCACACCTGCATACAGAAACACAGTTGTTGGCACCCTAGACACTGAAACATTGTGCCAATGTTCTTAGAATTCCGGAATCTGGTTTAGGAAGAGGAGAGTGAAGGGAGTGGGGCTAGAGTGGGGAGATAAGGAAAGAATATTTCAGATGAGAAGCATCTACAGTAACAACCAAACTTGCCAGGGGGAAGCAGTATATGGCCATTCAGCCTTTCCAAGGAATTTAGGGTTATTGTAAGACACAGAATTGTGGCTTTCTCAGGGTAAATGCCCAGTAATGGGATTGCTGTGTCATATACTAGATTTATTCCTAGTTTTTTAAGGAATCTCCATACTGTTTTCCATAGCATTGACATATATACACTGTCATGTGTAAGATAGATAGTGGAAAGTTGCTAAATGACACAGGGATCCCAACCTGGTACTCTGTGATGACCTAGAGAGGTGGAATGGGGGGAAAGGAGAGAAGCTCAGGAGGGAAAGGATATATAAACAAGTCTATAATTATAATTGATTCACGTTGCTGTGTGGCAGAAACCAACACAAAATTATAAAGCAATTTTCCACCAATTAAAGAATAAAAAGGAAGGAAGAAAGAAAAAAGACACAGAGTATAAGCCAGCCTACTGTAGATTTGCTGATACCAGGATAAAGATACATCAAGACAAATAAAAATTTGCTCAGAGATTAAAAAAAATGGCTGCCACTTATTCAAACTGAGATATTTTTTCCACTCCTTCAACCAATCTATCACCTTTTCGAAAGGACACATAGTTTGAATAAGTCAGGAGTGTAAAATGATTAAAAACTCACCTTCATTTTTAACTTTTGCCACGCATCCCTTGAAAATAACTTTCTGTGCCTTCAGAATAGCGGGAGAATTGTATTTAGAAAGAAAGGGAAAAATTAATCAGTAGATTAATATGTTTCCTATGCACTCTGTACAACAGGAATTTTTTGTTTCTTTTGCTTATGTTTTTATTTTGCTTGTAAGTTTTGCCACAAAATACTTAATAATAAGACATTAGATAATTTCTTTGTGAGTCAACCCAGATCAAAACTCACCGTTTATTGATCCTTGTTCTGCTGTTACTGATTACTTGTGAATTCCCTTGTATCCTAAGCCACAAATAGTTTTCTTTCCTTCTATTTTCTACCTACTTACTGTTCCCTTTGCCCCGACCTACTCACACCATATTTGGGATGGCTGATATTGGCATGTCCTTTATGTAAAGAGGTGGTGCTTTGCTTCTTGTCGGCCTGCAAACATGGTTATCTCTGTGATTTTCTGTTGTTTTTTTTTTCCCCAGTTCCCCAGATTTCTTCACCCTAGAGGAAACTTTTGGTAGTGAGCTAAGACACCCAAATAGATTCAATAACAGTGCTGCATGATCTTTTCATTATCTTGGGGTTGTCTTTTCAGATGCTCTGTTTCATTTCTCTGTTGTTGAGAAGTTTGAAAGCTCCTGAGTCTAATGAGCATTAAAATCCTCGGGAGTAACTCTTCTCTTCCCATCAGCTATTTCTGTGTTCTTGCAGAGTTCACTTCCCCTTTAATCTTGGGGCCTCATTAGTTACTTTTATACTTGGGTAAAGGGTTGAATTATACAGAATGGAAGCTCAGACTGAAAACACTGACATTTCCTCTGTCATTGTGACTGCATATGGTGGTTGCTGTTACTGACATTTGTCCGAAGATTTAGTATCAAAGATAAATTTATTTTTCTTAGGAGCATCAAGCTGATCTTTTTTGTTCTATAATTGTTCATGTAAAAGATTCAGGAGTCAGGAGGAACCTTGAATAATCACATTAAGTGCTTGTGGGAATAATTAATGAAAGGCAATAACTATGTGTTTGCATATATGTTATACATAGAGTGAGAAATAGAGACAGAGACACAGGGACAGAGAGGGAGAAAAAATGAGGGTCTTGGTTAGGGCAAGTCTCAAAGTCTATTTCATTTGTCCATCAAGGAAACAGTGCATTAGAATTTCAGCAATGTATACAGAGCCTAATGTGAGACCTTTGGGAAGGATGCTTTAGAGGCACTAAAAGATTGTCTTTAACATTGAAAATGCCTGGTCTCCTGTCCTTGCATTTTAGACCGTCTGTCTTCAAAGGCGTCGCCTCTAGAAGGACTGACTGCAGTGATATGCTTATAGCTCCATTTGCAGACTTTCTTATAGGTTCATAAATGGAGACTAGAAGGAGGAGGGAGAGGAATAAAATTTAATAACTGAATAAAAATGTAAATAAAGATTTGCCTAAAATTACTTGTCCAAGAAATAATTCTCCCTCCCCCTTAAGCTAATACTTTGATAAGCTCAGTACAGTGATCCTGATTTGGAGCGTGACCTTTGAAAATGCTCTCCAGCTTGATTAAAGATGTATTAAATTTGTTTAAATAAACCTCGTTGTAATGGCACATCATTTGTAAGAAGCTATTAGGGGGCTGGAAACTGTGCTGCTGTATTTGCATGAAAATGTGCCCTGCTCGAATTGAGGATCTCTCCTGAATTAACTGCAAAGGGAAAGTGACACTTTCATAATTTTTTCTGACAAAAAAAAAGAAAGAAAGAAAGAAAAACTTTATGCAAATCTCTGCAAGAGAGGGAAGAACTGCATGTCAATTGCAGAGCCATCCATGTTGTCTGTGCTCTCTGTCCAACCAGATCCTTGATGTTCTCAAGATATTTGGGTAAATGCAATCAATAATATTTATCTGTCAATTACTTTGCTCCCAGAATGGCTTCATCTTTAAGTCTGTATGTGTGGAAGCACATGAATTGTTTGAGAGTAACCAGATCCACAAGGATATTCAAAAGGAAGCTGTATTGAATTCCAACATGACTGGAATTCTCTCCCTGGCTTCAGTGTTTGTGCCATCTTGGCAAAGGCAGTGCCTCCTAAGTTTGTGGAGATGTTTAAGCACCTGAGTGTCCCCGCCCATCACTCCTACACAAATATATAATCGCCAGATGTACTGCAATTCCTGTCAGTAGGTCCCAAAGGAAATGTCACTCTGATAAAAAGAGTCTGTCCTTTAAATCAAGCATTAAATTGAAACCTTTCATGTCTTCTTGTTAGAGTCAGGGTTCTAGGTAAGGTACCTGTCAATTTTGCAAGAATTCTGACCTCTTTCCAGTCACCATTTTCTAGTGAATATTATCAGGTACAAAGATGCCCAATTTTAACCTAGCTTCTTCCTAATCAGAACTTTATTTCTTCGTTGAAGATTTACAATTTTATCTGTAGCTGAAATTGCCACCATCTAACCTGTGTATGGAGTCTCTTTACTGAGGTGCATCTGAGCAGTTCTCTATGACAAATGTGGAGGCAATAGGGAACTGCGAAGCAGCTCCCACAACCTTCAAGCCGCCACTCTGTTCCAGTCATTGTGCTGAGAGTTTTCACATTTTTTTATTCTTAAAATAGCTCCATGATCGGATAATATTCCCATAATTATAAGTTGACGGACCGAGGCTCAGTAACTGGCTTGAAATCACATAATTAGCAAATGGTGAAGCTGGGTTTTCAGCATAAGTGTGTCTGACTCTAATGCCCACACCATTTTATTAAACTAACTTTGACTCAAATTTACCATCTGGAGATAAATTAAAGGACCCAGCTATGAAACATGACTGGTAATATTGATTAACAATCTCAGATTCAAAGACACATATGAGTATGTCCCTAAGAAGATAACCTATCATGTAGCAAGACAATTCTCTCCTGGCCAGGAATGTTTAGGGGGAAAAATTTGTTTGTTGAAAATTATTTAGAATTTCTCTTTCTCTCTCTCTGTCTCCTCCTCCTCTTTTTTTAAAAAAAATTATTGTGGAAGTGGCATAAATAAATTTCTGTAAAATAGTTTTAGATAGCATATGTTCAACATTGAAACTTATTTTTTTTAATTTTTCTAATAAAATAGCCTAATGTAATTTGAGATTCAATATGGTGACCAAGCAGAGTTATAATTTGAATGTGACTTGTGACTTCTAAGTAATAATGTTTTTCTACTGACTTTTTTATGAATGTACTTCCAAAAAGTTTAGAGCAATGGAATGGTGTTTGGATTCAATACTGTACAGTATTCTTAAGTAACTATTTTGAAAAGAATAATACATAAGGAAAGGAAGAGAAGGTAGTTCGGGCTTTACCAGAAGACTAGAAAATAAACAAACATTCTCTGATTGTAATTGAAAGTCAGTCAAAGCATGTTTGAGACAATTCCTCCATTTTATTGTTATTATTTTCCTACTAATGCCCAAATGAAATTTGAAAATGAGAACATTTTTGAGCTAGAAATTTTTTAGAACACTGTGAGCTTAACCTTCTCACTGAATTAAAAGAATAAAAATAAGCAGATTAATATTTTAAATGACTCCTAAGTTATGGAAAGGGAACTAATAATGGCAAAATGGTTAGTTAATGGCAGAGATACATGTAGTTTCCCAATCTATTCTTCTGCTTGTTTTCTTTCTTCTACATAATTCAGTCTCACCTCATTTCTTAGACTTCTTCAAAGCTAAGAAAGCCTTTGGAGAATAGTGTCATGTCAATCTTGTAAATTTTTTGGTATTCCTTAATATTCCACCTAAACTCTACTTTAAATTTCTCTTCCAGGTTTGACATAGAAAAGGCGGGCAAATCGGGAAGCAATAAAGCTATTATTTCCGCACAGGGTTCCAGTGAAATTTTTATCTTTGGTTCAAATGAGCTACTTGCTCCTTCTCACAACCTTTATCAACTTAAAGCTCAAAACTCCACCCCCATACTATTTTTTTAAAACATTTTCAATAAGTGGCATTTAACATTAAGATAGTGAAAGAAAACACTTCTGTCTTACCCAAGTGATATACAAGTACTGCCTGTGTACCTCTGAGGTCGATGGAGGCCCGCATAGGGGTACCTGCTATTTGCCAGATATCTGTGTATATGTTGCTTGTTTTTCTGTAAACAAAGCAAAAGAGATCTCTCTGAAACTTTTGCGTGAGGGCCCAGAATTTAATCTAATGCTCCTGCCTTCTAGTGCTTTTTTCCTCTTCATTTCCTTTTAGTTTTTAATTTACCATTCCCAGCTGAGATACTTGAGCAGATAGAAGCAACCCAGCTCCAGGCTAATTGGTTCATCATGCACTTTATGATAATTTTCATTCTGGATTTTGATTAGGTCAGTATGGGGACTGCTTTGGTCAAAGCTTGTAATGATCTGCCTATTAACTCTGAAATAGGGTCTTTGACTGTACTCATCTTATTAGATATCTCAGCTGCCTTTAACTCTGCTAACCATGAAATATTACTGAACTGCCTTAATGTCCTCTGCTGGGCTATAGTATTTTCCATGTTAGTTTTAGCCTATTCAACTCAATTTGTTACTTTCATTGGAAGTTCTAAGTGGTGCTGACGGGCAGATGACAAGCTCTTTCCCCTTAAAATTCTTCTGTAGGACCAGCTCTTCATATGTATCTAGTGCAGGGAAGCGTGTCCTACTCTTCTGAGTCAGCCACACGTGGTGGCGTTTGCAGCTCCACCACTTATTGGATTCTCTATCTATTGGCTAATTCACTCATCCTCTTTTTGCCTCTGCCTCTTCAGTGTGGTCCTGAAAAATAGCTGATATGATACATCAGTAATGCCTAGCACAGTGTTTTGCATATTGGAAAAGTTTAGGTAACGCCGCTACTATTACTAGTTTTAGAGTTTACCAAAGCAGATTTAAAGTATTGTATCTATGGAAATGTAGATTTACACAGACTGTCACATGGGGAATATGGAAAATATTCAGGATTCAAACTAGAATAATTTTGCTTCAGTTTTCTTGATTTTTAGACAGCAGTATTTAGGGAAGTAGAAGTATTTGGATGGTTGATTCAATTCTTACTTTCACTTTGTGTGTCTGACATTCTGTTAGGTTGAGGTTAATTCTATCCTTGCCTTGTTTTTAATCAATTTCTATGAAATAGCACTACATAGTAGTGACTCTTTCTTTGTTCACATTCTATTGATTCAGATTCCTTTACAATTTATTTGGTAGCAATTTTGAGTTTATTTTGGGTTGTAAATTTAATAATCTACATCCAACGTTTGCTTCCACTCCAAGTTGTTATTTTCTTTCTTTTGAGTATTCAGTTACTTTAGTCATTTGGAAACTTGTTTTTAAGTCCTGATTTAATTCCATTTGTTATCTCTGATATTATTTCCCCTTTACCTCCTACAATTTAATATTTAGACATGATTTAATTTTATTCTCAAAAGGTTAAGAACTGCTAACAGAAGTTAGCAGTTTTAGAAGTTTTAGCAGTTTAGGAGTTTAGAAGTTTTACATGACCAAAGTGAAATTTTGAAGTACAGCTCTCCAAGAAAAAAAGAACCCACCTTAAATTATTTGAATCATAATCAATATCTTGAGAAAAAGCCACTATTTTTCATATGTATATATGTATTTTCTTAATCCCAACTCATTTTCCTAGAAAGTACCTTATTACGTTTTACCCTTAACTAATTAATTTCTAAGTATATCTATTTATACATTTTTGGTGTTTCTGCATTGATTCAGCCAAAAAAGAAGAAAGGATCAATATTTTCAGCTGCATATTAATTGTCACAAGTAAAGAGTTAATTGTATTTAACCTGTTTATTCTTTTTAATTGAAAACAAATTAAATTTTCAATTACAATTTATTGAGATTTACAAATCATTTAATGAACTATAGTTCTACAGTTAATAGGCATTTTTATATAAGGTTAAGTAGAAAAGAATTTGAAAGCAGTTGTCAACCTGCAGCAGTGTCTAAGCCTTAAATTGTCAAACTGGATATTATTCTCTTTTTTCCCAAAGCCATTTACTTAAGCATATGTGATCTTGACTAATTTTGTTAATTCAGAAGGATCACAGACTCAAATTGCCTATCTTTTATTCCCACATACAGAGAACAGTTACCTACTGAATTGTGGAGAGAAGTATTTTAGACTCTTTAAAGAGAATTTTTCTAAAATTATCTTTGATTGGTTATTTAGAAATCAGTTAGTTACAAAAGATAATTTGATGTTCTGATTGTAAGAGAACAGAAGAACATGAGAAATGACTGCAGAGATGCTGCTGTCTGGGAGTCCTTCCTGCCCAACCCTGTTGTGGCTGCCGTATAAGGAAGACACTCAGGGCCACTTTAGGGGCAAGTTCTTATAGGTGAGGTCAACATATTTGAGGATGTTGTGCTTGGTAGGGTCAGCTTAGAAACTTGAGGTAATTGGCTTCATTGGACTGGCTAGCTAATCTTATCCAACTAGCATATAAATCAGACTCCAAATGTGTTCATTTACAACATGAGCTAATTCTTCTCCTAGGACTAGGACATTCATGTTTACTCCCAGGAACAGCCCTTTTATCAGAACAATCAAGAAACCAAATTAGTAAAGAAAGTTATCTTGAGCCTAGAAAAAGGGGCACTGGGAGGGCAAGAGTTTTGTACTTCTCCTTAGAAGATTTCCTAGTAACTAAAATGTGCTTAATTGAAATATTTCTTAACTACTTCTGATCTTGTCAGCTCACCTCTATACTCACACAGTATAAGGCAAGAATGAATATGCAAGCACACAAAAGAATATGTCTAAATTTTTTTAAAAAATTAAGTCTAGCTAAAAGCTGTTTAATAAAAATTTCCCCCATCTTTGTGAAATACACATTCATGAGGACAAAATTGATACTTTCGAACTGTGGTGTTGGAGAAGACTCGAGAGTTCCTTGGACTGCAAGGAGACCCAACCAATCCATTCTAAAGGAAATCAGTCCTGAATATTCATTGGAAGGACTGATGCTGAAGCTAAAACTCTAATACTTTGGCCACCTTGTGCGAAGAACTGACTCAATGGAAAAGACCCTGATACTGGTAAAGGTTGAAGGCAAGAGGAGAAGGGGACAACAGAGGATGAGATGGTTGATTGGCATCACCAACTTGATAGGCATGAGTTTGAGCAAGCTCCAGGAATTAGTGATCGACAAGGAAGCCTGGAATGCTGCAGTCCATGGGGCTGCAAAGAGTTGGGACACGACTGAGCAACTGAATAGAACTGAACTGAGGACAAAATTAGAAGCATTTTAAAGTACTTTTTTTTTTTTAATGACTGAAAATAAGTAAAATATGAAAGATAGAATTTAATTATTGCTTTGAATTTCTGGTTTTTCTGTGATGGACTGGTGTAAGTTTATTTGGCTAATAAAATAAGAATATATGAATTAATATATTTTTATTTATTCAGTACAGTTTAGTTTTGTCTTAATTTTAGCTAAATTAATATTTGTGTGTGTACATGCATGCTCAGTTGTGTCTGACTCTTTGCAGAGAAAGTCGGACACAACTGAGCTACCTCATGGACTGTAGCCTGCCAGGCTCCTCTGCCCATGGAATTTTCCAGGCAAAAATGCTGGAGTGGGTTGACATTTTCTCCTACAGGGGATCTTCCTGACTCAGGGATTGACCCCACATCTGTTGTGTCTCCTGCATTGGCAGGTAGATTCTTTACCAGCTGAGCCATCAAGGAAGTTCACATTACATCTAGACCTACATATAAAAAAATGTTAACTGTCAACTGTTTAACACTGAAAAATATTCCTCAACCATAGAGTAACTATTATAAATAGTGTGCTAATTCATGAATCTCTCCTGAACCTCAACATGAAAAAAAATCCCCAAAATGGATGTTTGATATTCCTGGGGAATGATGTTTTGCATAAAAAATATTGCACGTATGCACTCTGACAGGAAGAATTTGACAAGTTAATTATGCTTTTTCCTTACCAAGTGCCTCTCTGTTCATGTTCTCTACTCTCTAAAGCACTGCGCACCTCTAGTATCAGCAGGGGCAAACCCTTCACATCTATCTCTAAGATATTCAGATGCAATTTTCTTTTATTTCAAGGACACAAGGTAAAGATATGGAAAAACATTTCCTTGAGACCAGCATGGTGTGAGTCACCAAGTGGACCTTCAGAGTTATGGGTCTTACTGTGCCTCTGTTGAGAGACAGAAGCACTCATCTGTATTTGAATACATTTATTTCTTTTGTGTCTCTTGTATGTGAAGTTATCTGAAGTGTGGAGTTCCTCATGTCCGGGTCTAAGGCTATTATCTCTCTTTGTGGACAACTTCTCCCATCAATGGCTCTCCACTGTCTACTGGAAAAACATCTTTAGATGACACTCAAACCTAAGACTATTCCCCATACATTGCCTTCTTGTTTAGGTTCATTTATTACCACTCCCAGAACCTGCATTGATTCCTTTTACTTATTTTCCTCTTCCTATTATATTTCCTCTTTCTATAAGTGGTAGATTTAGGACTTCTACACAAAGTCTAAATTCAAGGCCTATGTTCTTCACCACCACACTCCACCATCCACTATCACTCAGTTGTCCATTCTGCTATTATCCCTCTATTGCTTTACATTCCTTCAAAAGAGATTTTAGTAACTTCTACCGCCTAAGAAAAAAATGCCTATATACGATTATATGGCACCACCTATTGAATCTTATCTTAAATGCTTACTAAAGTTTTTTGTTTCTTCTCTTTTTCATGGTAGGGCTTATTTATCCTTAACTCACTTGTTCACCCTTTAAGGCAGAAATTATACCTTCTATTTCTTGATGTGCCCCTGATTGCTAAAGATAATGACTATGATATTGAATAATTATGATCTTAGTAAATCCATTTTACTTGAAGTCCCACCTATAGTTGAGAAATGCTTTCTGTATAATGAGTCATGGTGTTGTTTGCTTTCCCTCTCCTATTAATTTGGTGAAATTTCCAGCTAGAACACCATGTCTGTGTATTTATCATAGGGCCACCCCTCTTCTCCACTAGGGACACCTTCTCCTTGTTCTACATCTGTGTGTGCTTGGGGTAGACACCTGGTGGAAGATCTGTTCACACCCATGCAGATGGGTGCCGGGAGCACACCGCCCCCTCTTGAAAACTGGCTTGCAACTGAGAGAAATACCTTATGTCCTCTGATCCAAAGCCATGCTGCATGTTTTCCTTACCAAGATTTAAAGAACATACTCTGTTCCCATCCAAATGTGAAAAGTTTGGTTTCAAAATAAAATGTGTCACAATAGCAAAGAAACAAAAGTGGAGAGATATCTTATGTCATCAATTGACACATCTTAGTTTTATTGGTTATGTACTTGGTACAAACCCTTCAAAAATGCTCTTGAAAAAAGATTAACACTTTTAAAAGATGTTTGTGACTCTGCATCATTTAGGGAGAGACGTCAAGACATATTTTCTTCACACTGTCCAGTCTAGACATGACAGTTTAAGAACTATTCATCTTTACTTCTCATACATTTATAATTTCTCTTTTCTTCCACCAGGAAAGTTTTTTCATTCTAAACAAGTACTGATGACCCTGTAGATGGGACAATTACACAACCAGTTATTATGAATTTAAGGACATTACAATTTCTGTTGCAATTACCTTTTTCTACTAGAGTGCATCTATTAATTCATTAAAAAGCAAACAAACAAAATTGAGCACTAGCTATGAACCAGGGATTTTCCAGTGGTTATGCAAACAAACATCAGATAAACATCTTACCATCCAGCAGAATTGATAGTATCTGTTAAAATGCAAATGTTATCTAAATAGACTAGCTCATCAAACCACTTAACTATAAATGGTTTGTCCAATTACTAGTCCATCATCCAGAAGGACACTGACTTGGTGGAATGGAACTTGATACAGGTGAATGTTTGTGAGAGACAGCAGAGATGATGAAGTCTGCACCCAGACTGAAGCCTGAAGGAATTTTATAGATCACTTGGGCTTGTGAAAGAGTTTAGGTAAATAAAAAGTAAGTTTATAAATTTTAAAGGCACACTTGTTGCAATTTGCATTTTATCTTATGGCTAACCCAGGATAATGCAGACAGCTAAATACTCATAGATGTAGTATTTTCCTCCCACTAAAGTAGATCTGGTCAAGATCTCTTTTTGGTCATATGATTCATGTACACAAGAACATGGACTAAATAGTTTTTAAAACAAAAAATTTCCCCAACCCTTTTCACAGGGAAAAAAAAAAAAAAAAAAAGGAAAATTATTAGTGTAACAAATTAGGGTAAAAGTGGTGGCTGCCAGTGGCCTATGGCATCTAGCCCCAGGGGCTTCAGCAGACCCTGTCTTACACAACTTCCCTAGGGGATGGAAGGGTAACATACTTCCATATATCTGCCTCTCATTTGGGGCACATGAGTATCTTCAGGCACATTCATTAAGAAGATTTCAGTAGAAGCTGGGACGGTCTTTATAGAGTAAGTCATTATCAACCCACTATGATTAGCTAGAGTTACGTATATCTCTAATTTAAAAAAATCATAATGACAAATGTTTAGCTTGTGGGATCAATTCAGCAAAGTTATATCTTCTTTGACAAATAAAGACCTTGCCTCTTCCAGAATTTTTGAATATTCTATTTTGAAACAATTGTAAAATATGGAATTTCCTTATTGTTTCACGCTACAGTCCAGACAATGGGCTTCCCTGGTGGCTCAGACAGTAAAGAATTTGCCTGCAATACGAGAGACCCAGGCTCAGTTCCTGGGACTGGAAGATCTCCTGGAGAATGAAATGGCTACTCATTGCAGTCTTCTTGCCTGGAGAATTCCATGAACAAGGGAGCCTGATGGGCCATGGTGTCACAAAGAGTCAGACACAGCTGAGACAACTAACACACAATCCAGGCAATAGAGTATTCAAATTAGGACATTGAATAATGTTTATAAAAAGCAAATAAACATCTTCTCCTGAATTTATTATAAAAACAATCATCCATGCAAGTTTTATATCATCTAGTGATGTTATATATGTATAGCATCATGACATGATGTGATGAAATAAGATCATGATACGATGTCATATTAAATTAGACATCATTTTGCAGCATTAAAATATAGGAAATGGAAAACACACACTCTCAGAGAGAAAGAATACATTATTTTCTATCACAGAAATTGTTATTTTGGGTGGGGAACTGACAATTAGGGGGTAGAGAGGTTTAGTTACAGAAGCCGTATCACTTGTTAGCTTTACTAATAAAAACAATTCAAAATTAGTAAATATTAATATACACAATGAATACAATTTTATCCATTTTTTGTATTTTTCTTGACTCCCCATGTTTGCTATAGTAAGAACTACTACTTTTGCTCTTAGAGAAGATTATTTTGATTAGAAGATGACTGAAGAATGTGTCACTGGGAGGAACATGGTCAAGCCTTTCCAGTTTCCCCAAATGGCACCAAACTGTGTTCAGGGGACCTGGAATGTGCCATCTCATTGCTCCATGTAATTACCATGCAGTAAGAGATCCTTTAAATATAAATTCAATGCATATTTAGGAGTTGAGCACACTTAATTGAAAGTGCTACCAGTTGTCTTTTCTAATGAGCTGCTACTAAATCAGAAAAAAAAAATCAGTGGATTATCTGTCCTTTACTTCGAAACCTTTAAATAACTTGGAGAAAGAGAAGTGGAAGTGGGACTTGAGAAACCATTGAGCAATTTCACAGTTCTGAGTTTTGCCTCCTGTCTCAGCAAAGCTTTTCCTGTGATTTCATAGCATAGCATTTCACAGGCTTGATATTTGTTCTGATGAAAATAGTATTGTTATCAAAGTGTGCCCACCCTTCTTCATTTAACATTTATTATTTGAGGATTTAGTTCACAGAGCATTTCTATTTTGCTTTGATTTTGTTTCAAATGTGCTTCTAGAGACAGATAATACTGACTTTATTGAATTTGTGATAGGTTGCCTTGAGATAGTCATGAGGTTGCAAATAAAGAAAATTTGGCTGTTATCAAATGTAAGAAATAATTTTAAGGATAATATTGATTAATTAGAGTCCCTGCTGTCTTTGAATGCTTTATTATTTTTTTCAACTCCTGTGATTACAAAAGGCAGAGTCTACCTTTAAAAAAAATGAATGATTGTGACTTATTTCCTACAAACTTTTCTTAATGTTGAAGTCTATCTTTATTTTGAAAGTTAAAATCACATGACTAAAATTATTACGTGAAAATTTTCTCTCATAGTCTGAAGAGAGCTCAGACTTTTACTAAATTTTTCATTAATGTCTTTTGCTGATGAATTATTCTTTCCTCAAATTGATAGACACCAGAGAGAAAATCTGAGAAATGAAAATGTCCAATCAAAAAACCTCAGGAATTATTTTGACTGATGAGTTTGACATTTGTTTACAACTTTAGAGTAAGACAAAGAAATATAAAAATATTATTGATTGCACATTTTAAAATATAAAAGCATGTCATGCTTGAATATTTTTAAACATACAAGTATAGCGATGAACCATAGACAAAAGATTGTGGTTGGGAGAATAGTATGTACAGCAAACATATTCACTAAAAAGGAATATATTCTTTAAATAATTAAAATGAAATTGCAGTCAGTTTAGTTCAGATGATTGTGTCTTAGCTCAGGTTATGACAATAGAATACCATAGACTAGGTGGCTAAAACAACAGAAACTGATTTCTCACAGTTCTCAAAGCTGAGAAGTCTAAGATCAGGGTGTCAGCAAAGTTGATTTTATTCTGAGGTCTCTTCTTCTGGTTTGTAGGCAGCCATCATCTCCCTGTTTGCTCATATGATCTTTTCTTTGTGGACACATTGGGACTGAGAGAAAGCGCTCTGGTGTCTCTTCTTATTAGAGCACTAATCCCATTATGAAGGCCTCATTCTGATAACCTCATCCCCTAATTATTAATATCTCCTAAAACCCTTTTCCCCAGTGTCCTAAACCTTGAAGGTTAGAGCTTCAACATAAGAATTTGAGGAAGAGATACCTTTAAAAGAATAATTTACAAACTTTAAACCTTTAGAAGCCAAGTAGGGCTGTGTCTTAAAATAATGCCTGTGATTTTCATTAATTTTTATGTGATGGGAGAACACTGGCCTAACAGTCAGTACCAACTGAGTTTAAATTCTGGTTGTGTAATTTTCTAGTTGTGTGTGACTTTAGATGTTTAGTCTCTACACACTTGTAAACGTTTTGTCCTCTTTGCTGTATTTTGAAGTCTAACAATGTGTATGGATATGATTAGAATATAGTATAAAATATGGTAAATAGTCAATAAACATTTCTAAAATACTTTTAAAATAAACCTGATAATATATGTTATTAGGAGCTCCCCAGCTGATGCTAGTGGTAAAGAACCCACCTGACAGGGCAGGAGAAAAGAAACACACCATACAACTAAGAGGCCATTAGTAGAATAATTACTGTAGGCTATAGACACTGTAGTGTGCTATAAAGGGCATATCCTGTCTTTTGGACTTCTCATTATTACACTGAATGCTGAAGTTACCACATTCATTATGATCAAAAACTTGGCATAGGGGGAAAAAAAAAAGAGTCTCTAAAGAAATTATCATGCATTTAAGTCACATACCAAGTTGAGTCAGTAGTTTTAAAGTCATTAAGAAGAAATTTTTCTAATGAAAGTTGTCTGCAAATATGGCATGTAGGATTATAGCATGATCTCTTAAGGGAAACCATTTTTCTTGAGATTTCTAACATTTTAGCTTTTGTTGGTGGTGGTTGGTTGTTTCAAGTTCTTGACCCTCCTGAGTCGGATTTCTGGTGTGTTTCTCACTCTAGTTGCAAATTTTCTTTAGTATTTAATGAAGAATTTAGAAAAATACATTCAAAATGCTGCATTATGGAACATGTGCTCAATCTCAGCAAACCTATCACTGGATACATGAATCTGTGTGTTTATGTCTAGACTTCTGTTCGATATAAAGATAATAACTTCCGCTCATGAAGTATTTTGCTATGTTTATTTCTTGCCTTATTAAACATAATTCCCAGAATAAAACTGCCTCAGTGACTATTACTGAGTCATTTCCAGTCACACCATTGACTAGAGTAACCAAGATAAGATTTTGGAAATGAGTACTACCTAGAAGGAAGGTAGCCTGTAAAAATAGTTTTGGTTGACACTTGAGTCATTTTAGCTGTATCTATGAACTTACCAAAATACAACTTGAGAAATAGCAAATGTCTTCAACTTTAAATGACCTTTCCAAGCCCAATTGCAAAGTGTTGTTGTCTGTCTTCTATTTATTTGCCTCATGTTAAAGGTGCTTTTCTCTATTGCATTTATTTAATAGTTTCTTGGGTAAAATAAGCTGCAGAATCTCAGCAAACTAATGAGGAAGAGCAAAACAGATATGTGGGAATGTTTTCTATATAGAGAAATGGGTATGTCAACTCCCATCCGAACTGTGAATTCCACCATTGCCTAGCAGAGAATCCTTGGAGACATCAGCTCATTAGCTAACTGACAAAAGAGGTTTCAGGTTATGAATAAAAGGTGTAATGACATCAAGGCAATACGACCTGTCCCATGGTGTTTTACATCATGTCATGATGATATCACAAAACATAGGGAAATCTCTTTAAATGATTTGCTACATCATCTTCTACCATGGGTTCACAAAGAATATAAATGGCTGCTGATCAATTTGAATTAGTGTAACAACTACCCAGACATTTACAAATAGAAACAATAGTATATTTAAACAGTCCTTAGTTAGAAATGCAGTAGAGAAGAGATACAGAACCAAAATTAAATGTGACACTGAAAATTCTGGGTTAAGAATGTAGGGCAGCAGCCCAGCCCTCCTTGCACTTGACTTAAACTAGATTTGAGTAGATTAGGTGGTACTAATAGGCTCGTGGCACAAATTCATGTTAAATGATTCTAGAAGATCACAAAAAGATATGAGTGATCCTACATCTCTATACTGTGGAAAAAATATTGCTAACAAGTGTATTAGAATCTAATATTCCTCATCTGCTCGACATTCTTTAACTTTCTTTAACTGAGGGGGATTTTGAAATGGAATGCCTTCCTCACCCTAAATTATGTGTGAACGATTGAATAGTTGAACTAGTGTTGTCAGAAGTGACCAACAAAAATAATAAATGAAAATTTGGGAGCCACCACACTGCACAATTCCAGAGGGACACTATTTGCACTATATAATCTATTATAAATGAGAAATATAATCACACTGTATTTTACCTAAAAAATAAGAGAACTTACTGTAGTATGCATATATCTAATCATGCCCCTCTACAGGATTTTAAACATAGATTGATCATATAGTACTTACCTTTAGGATGGCTTATTTAAGGCAAGCCCCACTAATAGTTATAATAGTGAAAGTTGTTAATGAAAGAAAAACAAAAGATATTTTATAAGCCATTTATTAATTATTTTATTGAAGTGTATAATCTTTCTGTTTTCCTGACAAGGAAGTCTTTTTGTTAATCACTTACATGACTGGCCTCTGCACTTTCAATTAAAGACCATGTTCTTATACTCCTCTCTTGTGTTTTCTTTCCTTCTTTATGGTTAAGTGTCATAATCACCTTAGTCCTCTGAAGTGACATAATGAAGGAGACATAACCCTTGAAATATTCTGAAAAAGAGGAAGCCTTCTGAATACTGTGACTTGAAAGATGTAAGTGTTGTCTTCATGCTTTCACCAGTCCCTGCACAAAGACTTCTTGGCAGGGGAACGACAAGAAGAGAAAAATAAATCATAAACTACAGATATTTAACCTTTCAGATTTTTGTCATAGGTGACTCCAAAGCTGATCTATGAAACTACCCTCTTCCCCACAACCCTGGAGAAAGCCAGTGAAGTTGTGCTCAATTTTTCTTGTTACCATTCCAATAGCACTATCTTGGGAAGACAACATTTCCAAGAAAGTATGTTCAATTCTGGAAATGCTAATGGGTTGGCAACATTGCCCCAATCTTTCTAGCTTGAGGGAAGGAATGAGGGCAGAGTGCAGCAAGTTACAGGGAGTACTTGCATTTTTTAAGTTCTCCAAATTGCTTACCTACTGATCCCAGGGCTTTGCTTTCCTATGAAACAAGTCCCTTTCCTGGGAATATGCAGTTGCTCTAAAGGATAAGGTGATGCTGGGGACAGGCTATTACCTGTACGAGTGTGTGTGTGTGTGTGTGTGTGTGTGTGTGTGTGTGTGTGTGTGTGTGTGAAACTCACATACACGCTTGCCCCAAACCAAACATTTGTTTTCCAACCAGAAAAGAGGAAGTAGATTCAGATTCAAGTTTCTTTAGGGACGAGATCATGCTGAGAGGCAAATGAATGGCCACTGTGGGGAATTTATTTCTCCTGCTGAAAAAGCAAAGGCTAATAATAATTGAGGTTGATTTGCAAAATGCACAGCTTTACAATGATCATATGATACCTAGTAATTCTGAAATTGAGGTAAAAAAAAGGAAGCACTTCAGAGCCGGAATTATGAAAATCAAGAAGTTGCTTAAAATATTTGAGTGTGCTTAGAGAATCAAATGCCATATGCTTTATTTGCTTCTGAAGAGAAATCGTGTTTTCTGTTGGAACAAATTACACACACAGGTGTTTGATACAGGGTTTATAAGCTATCAAGAGGAGCCAGAATGTTTGGGGTTGGGGGTAGGAGGTGTTAATTTGGGGAAGGTGGTATGGGGGGAGGATGGAAAGAACAGAACAGGACAAGTAGAAAAAAAAGAAGTTTCATAGCCATATTTGCAAATCGGGTGGAGTTGTTAGAATTAGAATTTACCACCTGAGTGCAAACCAACCTTGATTTATGCAGTCAAATTAGGATTCTACTTCTCAGCTACTTTGTTTATGAGTTGCTGGTATAAGAGAAATGAGCGAAATAATAGAATTAACATATATATTTGCTTGTTCTATATCTATTTCTGCCTATTTTATGAGAAGAATATATTAAGCTACTATATTTCCTACTCATAGGTCCCAATGGACTTAAATATCACCCATTTAGTTGATGAGTAAACTGAAATTTTAGTTGACTACAGTATGTATAGTATGTGACTGAAGGGAACACATATTGCTTCTCATAGTGACAGATGCTGACACACAAAGCATCAACAGAGTAAATCTATCTGGTGAAATATGTAATAGTGTTTTTGGGATGGAGTCTATAATTAAACATCATCAATTCAAATTGACCCAGGTTCATAAAATAAGATCGATGGTGTAACATTTCAAAGTCCTGGCTACAGGATATCAAAAAACAAACTGTCAAAAACTATCAAGAGAAAACAAGGCACACTCCACATTATTATACTACACTGACTTTTTTACTAATATGCAAACTATTATGGTTCAGTCTATGTGACACCAAAACATCAGATGGAAAGAACAAATTTAGCCCTATTCAGTAATATACTGTATATACGTCACTGTGGACGGTGACTAAAAGCATGATATTAAAAGATGCTTGTTCCTCGTAAGGAAAGCTATGACAAACCTAGACAGCACATTAAAAAACAGACATCACTTTGCTGGCAAAGGTCTGTATAGTCAAAACAATGCTTTTTCCAGTAGTCATGTATGGTTGTGAGAGTTAGATCATAAAGAAGGCTGAGTGTCAAACAAATGCTTTTAAATTGTGGTGCTGGAGAAGACTCTTGATAGTCACTTGGACTGCAAGGAAATCAAGCCAGTCAGTCCTAAAGGAAATCAACCCTGAATATTCATTGGAAGGATTGGTGCTGAAGCTGAAGCTTCAATACTGTGGCACCTGATGTGAAGCGCTGACTCATTGAAAAGATCTTGATGCTGGGAAAGACTGAGGGCAGGAGATAAAGGGGGCAACAGAGGATGAGATGGCTGGATGGCATCACCGACTCAATGGACACGAATTTGAGCAAACTCTGGGAAATAGTGAAGGACAGCAAAGCTTGGCATGCTGCAGTCCATGGGGTCACAAAGTTGAAAATGACTTAGCGAATGAATAGCAACAAAGTAGATGATTTAAAATCGTCAGAATAATTCTTTGGGGGAAAAGTCTCCCACAACTGGTCTGCATAAAATAGTCTCCCTTCAGCCTCTTCTCCAATAAGGAAGGCTTCAGAAACAAGTGTATGCGAACAAAATGTGTAACTTTTAAGAATTCTGAAAGCATGTTTTTAAAACTACTTGCAAAGCAGTTGAAGATGAATTATCTACAACAAACAGAAAATTAACCATTTTAATTCTCACAATTATTTAATTTTGACAAATTTTCTCAACTTTAAAACTAAATCGTTCATTATCCAAGAATGGTTGAACATTTACTATTTATCTATGATTAAATATTAAATTATTAAGTTCATTTCCATTATTCTTTATTTTCTAAAACTAAATGCAAAAGCTCATGTTTTGTGTTCTGTTAAAGATAAGTTTTTCAAAATTAAGAAAAAATAATTGATCATTAAAGAATTCCTTAAGACTATCTTGCAGAAATTAACCAGCGACAAAATAATAGGATATTAAAATCCTGAGACAGTCGTTGTTGCTGTTGATAACTTCTACCAAAGCCAATATCCTAGAAGCCCAATATGAAAATATCTTTCTTCTCAGTGTAATGAATTATGAACCCATTGGTGGTTTTTGAAAGGAATCATTCATAATTGGTTTGAATAATCTGGAAAATATTGGTAAACATAATTTGACTTACCTTCTATCCATTTTTGAGAGAATATTATAATTCTAGAAATCAGATGAATTGGAAAACATTAAGAAAAATGATACGCTATTTTGCAACTTGGTTGTTACTGATATTTGAATCTTGAAAGCGCCCATAACTCTATAATATTTATTTATTTTTGTTCTGATTATAACTGCTTGAAAATATGTGTGGAGGTAGAGCAAGGGGTTTGAAATGCAGTAACTTCTCACTGGTAAATTCCCCAAAGTAGATGACTCAACAACATATAACCTCCCCAATCTGTACCAGTTGTGTAAACATAAGAACTAGTGATAATTATGGCATATATAGCTCAATAATGAAAAGAGATATATTTAAACAGTAAAATTGTTTTATCTGTGTAATTCACTAGGTTTGCTTACAAAAAAAGAAGAGAAGTGAAAAGAAAGGAGAAAACGAAAGATGTACCCATTTGAATGCAGAGTTCCAAAGAACAGCAAAGAGAGATAAGAACACCTTCCTCAGTGATCAATGCAAAGAAATAGACGGAAAAAATAGAATGGGAAAAACTAGAGATCTCTTCAACAAAATTAGAGATATCAAGGGAACATTTCATGCAAAGATGGGCACAATAAAGGACAGAAATGGTATGGACCTAACAGAAGCAGAAAATATTAAGAAGAGGTGGCAAGAATACACAGAAGAACTGTACAAAAAAGATCTTCACAACCCAGATAATCTTGATGGTGTAATCACTCACCCAGAGCTAGACATCCTAGAATGTGAAGTCAAGTGGGCCTTAGGAAGCATCGCTATGAACAAAGCTAGTGGAGGTGATAGATTCCAGTTGAGCCATTTCAAATCCTAAAAGATGATGCTGTGAAAGTGCTGCACTCAATGAGTCAGCACATTTGGAAAACTCAGCAGTGGCCACAGGACTGGAAAAGGTCAGTTTTCATTTAAATCCCTAGGGAAGGCAATGCCAAAGAATGCTCAAACTACTGAACAATTGCACTCATCTCACACACTAGTGAAGTAATTCTCAAAATTCTCCAAGCCAGGCTTCACCAATACGTAAACTGTGAACTCCGAGATGTTTAAGCTGGTTTTAGAAAAGGCAGAAGAATCAGAGATCAAATTGCCAACATCTGCTGGATCATCGAAAAAGCAAGAGAGTTCCAGAAAAGCATCTATTTCTGCTTTATTGACTATACCAAAGCCTTTGACAGTGTGGAACACAATAAATTGTGGAAATTTCTGAAAGAGATCGGAACACCAGACCACTTGACCTGCCTCTTGAGAAATCTGTATGTAGGTCAGGAAGTAATAGTTAGAACTGGACATGGAACAACAGACTGGCTCCGAATAGGAAAAGGAGTACATCAAGGCTGTATATTGTCACCATGATTATTTAACTTATATGCAGAGTAAGTACATCATGAGAAATGCTGGGCGGGATGAAGCATAAGCTGGAATCAAGATTGCTGGGAGAAATATCAGTAACCTCAGATATGCAGATGACCACACCCTTATGGCAGACAGCAAAGAACTAAAGAGTGTCTTGATGAAAGTGAAAGAGGAGAGTGAAAAAGTTAGCTCCAAAATCACTGCAGATGGTGACTGCAGCCATGAAATTAAAAGACGCTTACTCCTTGGAAGGAAAGTTATGACCAATCTAGACAGCATATTAAAAATCAGAGACATTACTTTGCCAACAAATGTTCATCTAGTCAAGGCTATGGTTTTTCCAGTAGTCATGTATGGATGTGAGAGTAGGACTATAAAGATAGCTGAGCACTGAAGAATTGATGCTTTTGAACTGTAGTGTTGGAGAAGACTCTTGAGAGTCCCTTGGACTGTAAGGAGATCCAACTAGTCCATCCTAAAGGAGATCAGTCCTGGGTGTTCATTGGAAGGACTGATGTTGAAGCTGAAACTCCAATACTTTGGTCACCTGATGCGAAGACCTGACTCATTTGAAAAGACCCAGATGCTGGGAAAGATTAAAGGCTGGAGGAGAATGGGAAAACAGGATGAGATGGTTGGATGGCATCACTGACTCAATGGACATGAGTTTGGGTAAACTCCGGGAGTTGGTGATGGACTTGGAGGCCTGGCGTGCTGCAGTCCATGGAGTCACAAAGAGTTGGACATGACTGAGTGCCTGAACTGAACTGAACTGATAGCCGTATTTACTCCAGTGCAAACAGGTAGTTTCTTTACCCTTTATCACATTAGTGACTTCAATTACAGGAGTTTAAGACATAGTTTAGAAGATAAGGGAATAATTGCTTAATCTGTACAATTTTACAATGTTGTATAGTAACAGATTAAGAAGCATTTGAAAGATGTGGATTTTTTTTCTTATAACATATCCCTTTCTGAGGATAATTGATCTAAGGTCATAGTGGATTACTATCTTGTCTTAGTTTTTTACTAAGTATTCATTCTGATGGGGCAGAGGGGAGTAGGGGAAGTTTTTTCTTTAAAATAATTCCCTTAAATAACCAATGATAAGCAGAAAATTTCTTCATTAGTATTGATTGCTACTTTTTATTTTAATTATTACTAAGGGAAGTCAAATGTTTACCTTTAAGATGTTAAATAACTGATTTTACTTTAATATAGGCTATGTGTGTATAAGTTTTAGTACTGAGTGGGATTGTCACCTGTCTTTTTGTTGCTTTGTTATTTTAAGAAAACCATCATCTGCTGCTGCTGCTGCTAAGTCGCTTCAGTTGTGTCTGACTCTGTGAGACCCCATAGACGGCAACCCACCAGGCTCTGCCATCCCTGGGAGTCTCCAGGCAAGAACGCTGGAGTGGGTTGCCATTTCCTTCTCCAATGCATGAAAGTGAAAAGTGAAAGTGAAGTCACTCAGTCGTGTCCTACTCTTCACGACCCCATGAACTGCAGCCTACCAGGCTCCTCCATCCATGGGATTTTCCAGGCAAGAGTACTGGAGTGGGTTGCCATTGCCTTCTTCAAGAAAATCATCTAGTGATCTTCAAAGCTTAAGTGTTTGACAGCTTACTTAGCTCAGGTTTGTAAGATCTTTATTTGTCACTTAAATTTAAGTTCCAAACCTAAGGAGTACCACTACAGATATACTTCAAAAAGGCAAATAGATTTCCAGTAAAAACTTTTAAGACTAAAACTATGGCATGAAAAATGCATTTAGCAGTTTTTCAACAATTATGTTCTAATAAAAATTAATATGGGTATATAATTAAATATTAAAAGTCCCTTAAATTATTTTAACCATGGTGGGCTCTTTCCTGCATTTATCTTCAGTGGGCTTTGTGAAATACTCATGGTATGTATCTTCACAATCTGGAATTAACTTGGATTTTCGTTTTCTTCCATTGGTTAAAATAGGTTGAAATTTAGGAATAATTATTATCTTTTTTTTCTCTCCCTACCTTTACTGGCAGTTATTTTCTAGCAATAGACTAACTATACAAATAAATTTCACATGTAGATTACATAGTGTAAAAGTTATAAGTGAGATTTTGGCTGTGATACTTTAGGAAGATTAAACCTAATTGGTTCACTTGAGTTGAAGTCATATGATTTTCAATGAATATCCAGGTAACATTCTCAGAGAATAACTGATAAGTAAAATAATTACAAATGGAGGCATTAAACATTAAAAAAAGAATACCATTTCCAGACTATATGGATTTCAGCCAGAAGAATAGAAACCAGACCAATATGGGACCACATTTGGCTGACTCAGTATAAAAACACTGAGATGTGATGGTGTCGGTGTAATGACATCATCACTCTCTTGGGACCAATCATTTAGAATGCAGGTGGCAGAGCTAGACTGATCTCATTGAAAAATAGTTAACCCATGGAAACCAATTTTTTTCAGGATCTACAACTGCATGGTCTGCCCATTCCAATTATTTTAATAAAAAATCTATACAAGTAGCACTAAATATTAAGATGCTATAGGTAATCTAGGACCATATCTTCTACTTGTCAATGAAAGCATATATTCAGGTATTAATTAAAACTGTAAATATCAATTGGACCAAAGTCTTGTATAAAAGCCTAATAGTCAGTATGTGTAGATTACCATTACTTTTCTGGCATCTATACAATAAAATAATATATTTTCTCCATTTCTCCCTCCTTCCCACCTTCCTTTTTTCTTTCCTTCCTTCCTTCCTATGGACAAGGTAGTATCAAAATTTAATGTTATACACTTCTAAGATGTGGAAAGAGTTGTGTAAACAGAATCAGAATAATTCTGCATCTGTGTGACCTTACCCTTTTAGGTAGATATGTTGCTATTATAAAGTTATAGATGTACAATGCAATTTTTAAAAATTCTAAGTTTCTTCTTTAATGTCACCCAAAAATAAAACCATCAAAGTTAAAAATTATCTTTAAGATTCAGTCTGGGTTTTTGATTCAAAATTTTGGTGGCACCATGACCAGATATGTGACCTAATAGTCATTAAAGATCCAAACCCAATTCAAACCTTATTCAAGACATGACCAACCGATAATGTTTTATCCCTTCAAGCTATCTGATTCCTTGATGTCACTGCATTTGCATTTTTTCTAAATATCAAAACAGAAAACCTTGGAACCTCAAAGGAAGAATAAATTACAAAACTGATTAATACTAATTGTTGTTTGCTTAGTAATTATCCCCAAGTTTTCAAGGAAATATTTCTGTTATTTTTACACAGTGAAAATACATATGGACAACATTTTGCTGCAAAAACATGCAGATGAGTTTTATAGCATAAAAAGCTAAACAATTTTTGGAAAGAGCAATAATTTACTGAAAGGTGGAGGGTATTTTCCTTAGGAAATGAGTTTGTTCTGAGTTAGGTAAGTTATCAAAGGTAGAAGAAAGTTGACAGTCTATTTGTAGCCATCATTTAAAATCCATACCATTTGATCCCTGGGCTAGGGAAGATCCCTGGAGAGGGAAATGGCAAGCACTCCAGTATTCTGGCCTAAAAAAGCCCGTGGACAAAGGAGCCTAGCGTGCTACAGTCCAATGGGTCACAGAGTCAAACACGACTGAGCAACTAAACACAACACACACATAGCACCATATCCTTCTCATAGGAACTCATTACAAAAAACATCACTCACTATGCAAGGTTGTACAAGTAAAAGTTCTTCATTTGGATGGCCTTAAAAGAGCCTTGCAATGACAGATGGTTTGGTTAATTACAAAATTAAACTTTATGCTAGTGAGACATAATTTCAGTGAATAATATTTTCCAGACAGAGTTTAATAAGCAGCTTGTGGTTGAGTAGCCTTTTGCCCAAAAAAGGGAACCAGGTCTCTGTGACTACCTTCTGCATTCAGAGACCATGAGAGTAGAGGATGTCAACTTGACCACCCTAGGAAATGAGTTCCAGTAACCTTATCAGAGCCTGACAGAATGACCCCACCCTAGATGTTGTGAAAGAAGGACTGTTGAAATAGCACCTGGCATTTCACCCTGAACTCCTATAACACTTGCTGATTCACTGACCACAGTGAAGGGAAAGTACAAGGGATGTTCAGCTGGCCTTCCTGGGGGAGTCCTGCTGGTAAACATGGACTCATCTGAGAAATCACAGGTTTTAACAGTCACATAAAAGAAATCTTGATGTATTTTTGAAATGTAGTAAGGCAAGTCACTTTGTAAAAGGTTGCACTTTATGAGGATTAAAAATTAGATATCTGAATATTAGCAAAAGGAATATCTTTTACAATCATAAATACTTTATGGTTGTTGTTTATGTATTTTATTAATGAAAAATAGTTGGGATGATTAGTATCTAGTATAACCAGAAGCCTACTTTTTGATGAACAGAGTTTCTCCAGATAATTTGGGAAGACTATGCTTGACTCTACTTGACAAACTTGAATGAGGTAAAAAGAAGAGATTTCATACAGAGTCTACTAGTTCTGACATTTTTAGTTTTAGAAATAGTATCTGATCTGAATAGAACCAAGGAGGATTTACTTGGTTCTGCAAAAGTTTAGAACATTAGTAATAAAGGCAATATTATACAAGATTTAACTTTAAATTTTTATGTATGTTTTGGAACATAGCTATGGCTATACATGTAAATATTAGATTTATAGAGGGATGAGTCTGCACTTGTTGCTTGTTCTTCAGGAAATAGAAAAAAGAAATTAAACTGATTTTCTCTCCAATAAAATGATGACTACTTTTACTAAATCAAAATCATATTCAGAGTAACTAGTTGATAAATTAACTGCCACTCAGAAAGCATTCAAATGACTATCCTATCATGAAATTTTCCTGTTCAATTCTATTAATCATACCTTCAGTAGTTTTTTTTTTTTTGGAAATGTTACTTACAAGATGGTGTAATCACTTTTTTAATCTTTATATTTCTATAATTTTCAGAGTGTGGCATATTTTGAATGGAAAATGTTTAAATTAGTAACTGACTGACTCAGACTACTCAGAATATACCTATCAAAACTTAAATCATTTCAACAAATACTTTCTACTTCTATAAAATATTGTTTAGCTAACAGAATCGGGAGATTATATATATATATATATATATATATATATATATATATATATACTCCCTGAACTTCAAAAAAAAAAATTACTCTGGTTTTCATGGTGATAACGGACTGTGGTCTAATGACCTAGGGGAAGAATTATGACAAATGATATAAAATTTATTAGAAAATCATCACAATAGGACAGAAGACACGATTTCTTTCTTTCGCTGTTTATTTATCGGCTGTGCTGGGTCTTCACCGCTGTGCAGGCTTTTCTCTGTTTGTGGTGCATGGGATTCTCATTGCAGTGGTTTCCTGGTTACAAAGCACAGGCTCTCTAGAGCATAGGTGTTCAGTAGTTGTGAAGCTTAGCTGCTCCATGACATGTGGGATCTTCCAGACCAAGGATCAAACCCATCTCCTCCATTGGCAAGTGGATTCTTTACCACTGAGCCACTAGGGAAGCCTCACACTTTCTCTGATTAGAATATTTCTATAGATTAGTGGAAGAGTGAATGAAAAAAGTGAATCAATGTATATTGTGTTCCTTTTAAAAGTGCTGTGCATTGCAGCATTTTACCTTAATGAAATGGGTAAGAACTTGGAAGAGTAAGGCTCAGGGCAATTGTTAACTGTTTAGGACACACAGAATGATAGAAATCTTACCAATTTGTAAAGTGTATCTTCGTGTAAGAATGTTTAATTTTAAAATAAACTATGTTGAAGCATCAGTTCTGTTCAGTTCAGTTCAGTTGCTCAGTCGTGTCCGACTCTTTGCGACCCCATGAAATGCAGCACGCCAGGCCTCCCTGTCCATCACCAACTCCTGGAGTTTACCCAAACTAAAGTCCATCGAGTCAGTGATACCATCCAACCATCGCATCCTCTGTCGTCCCCTTCTCCTCCTGCCCCCAATCCTTCCCAGCATTAGGGTCTTTTCCAGTGAGTCAACTCTTCGCATGAGGTGGCCAAAGTATTGGAGTTTCAGCTTCAACATCAGCCCTTCCAATGAACACCCAGGACTGATCTCCTTTAGGATGGATTGATT
Source organism: Okapia johnstoni (assembly GCA_024291935.2). NCBI lineage: Eukaryota > Metazoa > Chordata > Mammalia > Artiodactyla > Giraffidae > Okapia > Okapia johnstoni. Next base: position 27,084,187 of record CM044319.1, on the reverse strand, counting down.
GGATCTCCTTGCAGCCCAAGGGCCTCTCAAGTCTTCTCCAACACCACAGTTCAAAAGCATAAATTCTGCAGCACTCAGCTTTCTTCACCGTTCAACTCTCACATCCACACATGACCACTGGAAAAACCATAGCCTTGACTAGATGGACTTTTTTTGGCAAAGTAATGTCTCTGCTTTTAAATATGCTATCTAGGTTGGCCATAACCTTCCTTCCAAGGAGTAAGCATCTTTTAATTTCATGGTTGCAATCACCATCTGCAGTGATTTTGGAGCCCAAAAAAATAAAGTCTGACACTGTTTCTAATTTTTCCCCATCTATTTCCCATGAAGTGATGGGACCAGATGCCATGATCTTAGTTTTCTGAACGTTGAGCTTTAAGCCAACTTTTTCACTCTCCTCTTTCACTTTCATCAAGAGACTGTTTAGTTCTTCGCTTTCTGCCATAAATGTGGTCATCTTCATATCTGAGGTTATTGATATTTCTCCCAGCAATCTTGATTCCAGCTTGTGCTTCTTCCAGCCCAGAGTTTCTCATGATGTACTCTGCATATAAGTTAAATAAGCAGGGTGACAATATACAGCATTGATGTACTCCTTTTCCTATTTGGAACCAGTCTGTTGTTCCATGTCCAGTTCTAACTGTTGCTTCCTGACCTGCATACAGGTTTCTCCAGAGACAGGTCAGATGGTCTGGTATTCCCATTACTTTCAGAATTTTCCACAGTTTATTGTGATCCACACAGTCAAAGACTTTGGCATAGTCAATAAAGCAGAAATAGATGTGTTTCTGGAACTCTCTTGCTTTTTCGATGATCCAGTGGATATTGGCAATTTGATCTCTGGTTCCTCTGCCTTTTCTAAAACCAGCTTGAACATCTGGAAGTTCACGGTTCACGTATTGCTGAAGCCTGGCTTGGAGAATTTTGAGCATTACTTTACTAACGTGTGAGATGAGTGCAATTGTGTGGTAGTTTGAGCATTCTTTGGCATTGCCTTTCTTTGGGATTGGGATGAAAACTGACCTTTTCCAGTCCTGTGGCCACTGCTGAGTTTCCCAAATTTGCTGGCAAATCGAGTGCAGCACTTTCACAGCATCCTCTTTCAGGATTTGAAATAGCTCAACTAGAATTCCATCACCTCCACTAGCTTTGTTCGTAGTGATGCTTTCTAAGGCCTGCTTGACTTCACATTCCAGGATGTCTGGCTCTAGGTGAGTGATCACAACATCGTGATTATCTGAGTCATGAAGATCTTTTTTGTACAGTTCTTCTGTGTATTCTTGCCACCTCTTCTTAACATCTTCTGCTTCTGTTAGGTCCATACCATTTCTGTCCTTTATCGAGCCTATCTTTGCATGAAATGTTCCCTTGGTATCTCTAATTTTCTTGAAGAGATCTCTAGTCTTTCCCAATCTGTTGTTTTCCTCGATTTTTTTGCATTGATTGCTGAGGAAGGCTTTCTTATCTCTCTTTGGTATTCTTTGGAACTCTGCATTCAGATGGAAATATCTTTCCCTTTCTCCTTTGCTTTTCACTTCTCTTCTCTTCCCAGCTATCTGTAAGGCCTCCTCAGACAGCCATTTTTCTTTTTTGCATTTTTCACATTTCTTTTCCATGGAGATGGTCTTGATCCCTGTCTCCTGTACAATGTCATGAACCTCTGTCCATAGTTCATCAGGCACTCTGTCTATCAGATCTAGTCCCTTAAATCTATTTGTCACTTCTACTATATACTCATAAGGGATTTGATCTAGGTCATACCTGGATGGACTAGTGGTTTTCCCTACTTTCTTCAATTTAAGTGTGAATTTGGCAATAAGGAGTTCATGATCTGAGCCACAGTCTGCTCCCAGTCTTGTTTTTGCTGACTGTATAGAGCTTCTCCATCTTTGGCTGCAAAGAATATAATCAATCTGATTTCGGTGTTGACCATCTGGTGATGTCCACGTGTAGAGTCTTCTCTTGTGTTGTTGGAAGAGGGTGTTTGCTATGACCAGTGCGTTCTCGTGGCAAAACTCTATTAGCCTTTGCCCTGCTTCATTCTGTACTCCAAGGCCAAATTTGCCTGTTATGCCAGGTGTTTCCTGACTTCCTACTTTTGCATTCCAGTCCCCTATAGTGAAAAGGACATCTTTTTTGGGTGCTAGCACTAAAAGGTCTTTTAGGTCTTCTTAGAACTGTTCAACTTCATCTTCTTCAGCGTTACTGGTCGGGGCATAGACTTGGATTACTGTGATATTGAATGGTTTGCCTTGGAAACGAACAGAAATCATTCTGTTGTTTTTGAGATTGCATCCAAGTACTGCATTTCGGACTCTTCTGTTGACCATGATGACCATGTCTTCTAAGGGATTCTTTCCCACAGTAGTAGATATAATGGTCATCTGAGTTTAATTCACCCATTCCAGTCCATCTTAGTTCGATGATTCCTACAATGTCGACATTCACCCTTGCCATCTCCTGTTTGACCACTTCCAATTTGCCTTGATTCATGGACCTAACATTCCAGGTTCCTATGCAATATTGCTCTTTACAGCATCGGACTTTGCTCCTATCACCAGTCACATCCACAGCTGGGTATTGTTTTTGCTTTGGCTCCATCCCATCATTCTTTCTGGAGTTATTTCTCCACTGATCTCCAGTAGCATATTGGGCACCTGCTGACCCTGGGGAGTTCATCTTTTAGTGTCCTATCTTTTTGCCTTTTCATACTGTTCATGGGGTTCTCAAGGCAAGAATACTGAAGTGGTTTGCCATGCCCTTCTCCAGTGGACCACATTCTGTCATACCTCTCCACCATGACGCATCCATGATATGCATTTAATAAAATATACCCATTTTAAGCATATTGTAAAGATATGCACATAAGATAACCACCACCACAATTAATATAGGATCTTTTCATTAACTCATAAGGTTTCTTTGTGTCCCAAATTAGTCAACCTCCTTCTTCCAATCAACTCCAGGAAACCACAGATCTGTTTTCTGTCACCATGTATTGTACTTTTCTTCACATATAATTTTGCACCAAAGGCACAGTACAGATTATACTCTTTAGTGTCTGGCTGATTTCCGTAAGTTTAGTGGTTATGAGCTCCATCCTTGTTGTATCATGTATTATCACTAGTTCTCCCTTTCTTTTAGCTGACTGCAATTAATTCCATTGTATTACATTGTTTGAGTTTACCGCAACTTGTCTACCTGCTAATCTGATGATAGACACTTGAATTGTACCTAGATTTTGGCTGTTAAGAATAAAGCTTATTTATTTTCTAACAAGCTATATTTGTTGTATGTGGACATATTTTATCATTTCTGCTAGGTAAATAGAAATGGAATTGCTAAGTTATATGGAAAGTATAGGTTTGATTTTATCCAAAAAGAACAAGCAACTCTTCAAAATGGAAAAGCTTTTGGTACATCCAATTTTCCATCAGAAAGTGTGAGATTTCCAGTTGTTCCCCATCTTCACTTTTACTTGTCAGGACTTCTTTCTTTCTTTCTTTCTTTTTTACTTTCTTTTATTTGCTTGTTTGCCTTTCTCTAAGTATGTAGTGGTTTCTCACTTGGTTTTAGTTTGTTGACAAATGATGTCGAACACAGTTCTGTGTATTTATTGGCCATTTGTAGTTCTTCCTTTGTGAAGCCTTATTTCTCATACTTTGTCCTTTTAATACAGTTTTGCTATTTTGTATATTCTGAATACAAAATGTTGCTAGATATATGCACTATGAATATTTTTCCCAGGCAGTGGCTTTCCTTTTCATTTTCTTAAAAACGTTTTTTTAACAGCCGAATATTTTAATTGTGCTAAGTTCAATTTATCATTTTCTCTAATGATTAATGAGGGTTTTTTGAGTAAATATTTACTTACCCTAAAGTTTTGAAGATTCATTTTTCTCATCTTTTCTACCAAAGTTTTATTACTTTAGCTTTGAAATTAAGTTCTTTGATCTATTTGGGATTAATTTTTGTGTAAGGATGAAGAGAAAAGCTGAATAATTTTTTCACTTAGATATACTTAGATATTTTTTCACTCAGATATTTTCCAACACAGTTTGGTTTTTTTGAAAAAGGTCTGTTGATCCATTAAATAACTTTGGCAGTAGTGTCAGAAGTTAGTTGATCCCATCAATATTCTATTAGATTGTCTAGTGTCTGTTACCAAAATCATACAATCTTGATTACATTAGCTTTTTTATTAATAGGATGTCATTAAAGTAGCTTGTATATGTCTCCAAGAATTGTTTTTCTTTTTGGAATTGCTTTGAATATTCTATATTCTTTGCTTTTAGAAATTTACACACACACACACACACACACACACACACACACACACTTACAATGGTCGTTGGGATTTTTCTTTGGACTCCATTGAATTAATAGAGTAAATTGAATGAATTGGCATCTTAAAAAATTTATTCTTTCAATGCATAGAACATTTATTTATTTAATAGGTTTGCAGTATAGGTTTTTCACATATTTTGCTAAATTTATCATTAAATTTTCCATGTTTATGATATATTAATTGCCATTTAAAAATGCATTTTCCCACCTATTCATTGAGGATTATAGAAACACAATTGATTTTTTTTTTGCATGTTGACCTTACATCCCAAGAACTCAATAAGTTACTAGTTCTACTGTTATGTATAGATATTAGATTCTTAGATTTTTATATACTTAAGTATATGCCTTTCCTTAATAAAGACAATATTATTTCTTCTGTTGTAATATTTAAACATTTTATTTATTTTTCTTGTCTTAAAGCACAGGCTAAGACTTCCATTATCATAATCAATGCAAGCATTTACTAAGAGGAAGCATTCTTGTCTTGTTTATGTCTTAAAAGAAAGTATACACAGTCATTCATTGGTGGTATTGTGGGTTCACAAATCACACAATTTTTTTGGTTTCCCCATGCATATGCAAGTTATGTTTCCACTATACTATAGTCTATTAAGTGTACAATAGTATTATGCCTACCTTAAAAATGTATACCTTAATTAAACATATTTTATTGTTAAAAAATGCCAACAATTATCTGAGCCTTCAGCAAGTCAATCTTTTTGCTCCTTAAGAGTCTTGTCTCAGTGTTGATGACTGCTGACTGATCAGGATGATCATTACAGAAGGTTGGGGTGGCTGCAGAAGCTTTTAAAATAAGAAAACAATGAAGTTTGCTTCATCTGTTGATTCTCCCTTCATGAAAGCTTCCTCTGTAGCATTCAATGCTCTTTGATAGCATTTTAACCACAGTAGAGCTTCTTTCAAAATTTAAATCAGTTCTCTCAAACCCTGCCCCTGCTAATCTTATACACCTTTTGTTGTAATTTCAACATCTTCATAGCATCTTATCCAGGAGTAGTTTTCATATCAATTAATTATTTTCTTTGCTCATCCATAAGAAGGAAATCCTCTTCTGTACAAATTTCATCCTGAGATTGTAGGATTTCAGTTTCATCTTCAGGCTCCACTTCTAATTCTAGTTCTCTTGCTATTTCCACTTCACCTCCAGGTACTTCCTTCACTAAAGTCTTGAGTCCCTCCAAGTCATCCATAAAGGCTTGGATGAACTGCTTCCACATTCCTGTTAATGTTGATATTTTGACTTCTTCCCATGAATCTAAAATGCAATTATCAGCATCTAAAAGAGTGAATCCTTTCCAGAAAGTTTTCAATTTACTTTATCCAAATCCAACAGAGGAGTCACTATCTGAGGCAACTGTAGCTTTATGAAATGTATTTCTTAAATAAAGAGACTTGAAAGTCAAAATTACTCCTTGATTTATAACCTGCAGAATGAGTGTCGTGTTAGTAGGCATGAAAACAACATGAATCTTATTGTACATCTCCACTAGAGATTTTGGGTGTCATGTGCATTGTCAAAAAACAGTAATAATTCAAAAGAATTCTTTTTTCCTGAAGAGTAGGCCACAACAGTGGGCTTAAAGTATTCAGTAAACCATGTTGTCAACAGATATACTATCATCCAGGCTTTGTTATTCCATTTATAGAGCACAGGCAGAGTAGAGTTAGCATAATTCTTAAGGGATCCAAAACTTTCAGAAAAGTAACTGAGTACTGACTTCATCTGAAAATCACTAGCTGCCTTAACTCCTTCAAGACAGTCAGCCTGTCCTTTTTAAGCTTTGAAGCCCAGCATTAACTTCTCCTCTCTGGTTATGAAGATCTTCTTTTACAGCAGGCTGTTTGTCCAATGAAAAATATATTGTTTATCATAGCCACTTTCCTTAATTATCTTAGCTAGATCTTTTAGATGGCTCACTGCAGATTTTACATCAACACTTGCTTCTTCACTTTGCACTTTTATGTTATGAAGATGGCTTCTTTCGTTAATCCTCATGAACCAATCTCTTCTAGCTTCAATCTTTTCTTCTGCAGCTTCCTTATCACTCTCTGCCTTCACAGACCTGAAGAGAATTAAGGCCCTGCTCTGGATTAGGCTTTAGCTTAGGGAGATGTGTGGTTGGCTTGATTTTCTATCCAGACCACTAAAACCTTCTCCATATTAGCAATGAGGTTGTTTAGCTTTCTTATCATTTCTGTGTTTACTAGAGTAGCACTTTCAACTTCCTTGAAGAGCTTTCTCTTCACATTCAAACTTAGCTAACTGGTGCAAGAGGCCTAGCTTTCAGCCTCTCTAGGCTTTCAACAAGCCTTTCTCACTAAGCTTAATCATGTCTAGCCTTTGATTTGAAGTTAGAGACACGTGACTCTTTCTGTTACTTGAACACTTAGAGGCCATTGTGGGGTTATTAATTGGCCTAACTACAATGTAGTTTGGTTTCAGAGAAGAGGGAAGGCTCAGGAGAGAGGGAGGTATGGGGGAAAGAGCCAGTGACTGGAGTAGTCAGAACTTACATAATGTTTAAAAACTAAGCCTGCTATCTTATACGGTCATGATTCCTGGTGCCCCTAAACAATTATAATAGTAATATCAAAGACTGCTGATCACAGGTTACCACATCATATATAATGAAAACAGAAAAGTTTGAAATACTGTGAGAATTATCAAAATGTGATGCAGAGACAGGAAGTGAGCAAATGCTGTTGGAAAAATGGAGCTGACAGATTTACTTGAGGCAGAGTTTCTATCGATCTTCAATTTGTAAAAAGCACAGTATTTGTGAAGCACAATAAAGCAAAGTGTATTAAAAAATGTATGCCTATGGTCTCTCTCTATTCTTACTCTATATAACACATATCTTAATAAATATATTGTTTTGTGGTCTACAATATAGGCTACCTCAATCAATATTCCAAGTGTATGGATCTGGTGTTGATGATAGGATTGATGGTGTCCTATAAATGTAATTAAAGTCAAGTTGGTTTGTAACATTGTTCACATCTTCTTTACTGTAATTTTTTTTTGTCTACTTGAACTATTAATTTCTGAGACAGGAGTGTCAAAATTTCCAATTGATTCCATTTGTTCTTTTGTTGTTTTTATAGTAGTTGTTATATCAATTATTTTGAAGTTCTGGTAATAGGTACATAGATATATTTATCAATATGATTGATCCTTTTATTTCTGATACAGTTCTTAACCTGAAATCTACTCTACCTGATATTAATATAGTCACTTCATCTTTCATTTAGTTAGAGGTTGAGAAGTATATCTTTTTTATTTAGTCTATATGTATTTTAGTGATTAAATTATACCTCTGGTTAATAGCATATAACAGGTTCTTGATTTTTTTTTCTAGTGTTATAGTCTCTTTCTTTAATTGCAATGTTTGTATCATTATATTTAATGTGATTATTGATAAGCTTATGTTAAAACCTGTCATCTTGCCTCTTGTTTGCTAGCTAACCAATCTATACTTCAATTTTCTACTTTTTCTCTTCTTTTAACTTAATTGGATATTCTTTAAAATTCCATTTTACCCACACTGTGGACTTATAAGTTTTACTTCTTTCTTTTAGTTTTCTAGTAATTGCTCTAGAGATACAGGATATATCTTAAACCTATCACATTCCATCTGTGAATAATAGATGATACTTCATGTAAATATAAGAATACTTCAAGCATATATATCCATCCCCTGTTAGTTGTTTTCTTGTTTTTATACATTTTATTTCTACATATTTAATGGGCCCCATGATATATTGTTGTTATTTTTGCACTAAATATTCTATTTTTAAAGCATCTTCATTTTTCAAAGATTTTTTTTTTGATTTTCAAAATTTCCTGGTAGATCTGATGAGAATGTGTCTTTGATGCAATGTTTGATATATGACCAATCACTTAAGAGTGAGATGATATTAAAATTCTTCTTTTATTGTCTTTTGTATATATTAGTATGAGAGTGATACATTTAAATTTTCTAAAATAATAGTAAACTTGTCCATTTTCATTGTATTCTTGTCAAATTTTGAAACTTGGTTTTAACTTTTTTTCAGTGTTATAATCTCTGTCTTGAATTGCAATGCTTCAATCATTATATTTAATGAAGTTATTGTACATGGTGACCTCACTATGTTCACATCATGGTGAGTTTAATATGATATATTTTTTTTAACTGATATGGTTATGAGGATGTAGAAAAAAGGTAATGTTCCTACCATGTTGGGAATGTAGACTGGCGAAGCCACTGTGGAAACCAGTATGGAGGTCCATAAAGATATTAAATGTAGAATTACCATATGATTTAGCAGTTCCACTTCTGGGAAGTTTTCCAAAAGAAATACAAATATTAATTAAAAATATATTCAATCCTATGTTTCCAAGGCAAAACATTCAATATCACAGTAATCCAGGTCTACACCCCAACCACTAATGTCGAAGAAGCTGGAGTTGAATGGTTCTATGGAGACCTACAAGACCTTCTAGAACTAACACACACACACAAAAAAATCTCCTTTTCATCATAGGAAACCAGAATGCAAAAGTAGTAAGGCAAGAGATACCTGGAGTAACAGGCAGGTTTGGCCTTGGAGTACAAAATGAAGCAGGGCAAAGGCTAACAGAGTTTTGCCAAGAGAACACACTGGTCATAGCAAACACCCTCATCCAACAGCAAAAGAGATGACTCTTCACATGGACATTAGCAGATGGTCAATACCAAAATCAGATTGATTATATTATTTGGATCTGAAGATGGAGAAGCTCTATATAGTCAGCAAAAACGAGACCGGGAGCTGACTGTGGCTCAGATCATGAACTCCTTATTGCAAAATTCAGACTTAAATTGAAGAAAGTAGGGAAAAAAACTAGACCATTCATGTATGACTTAAATCAAATCCTTTACAATTATAATGTGGAAGTGACAAATAGATTCAAGGGATTAGATCTGGTAGACAGACTGCCTGAAGAACCATGGACAGAGGTTTGTAACATTGTACAGGAGGCTGTGATCAAAACCATCCCCAAGAAAAAGAAAGGCAAAAAGGTTGTTTGAGAAGGTCTTACAAATAGCTGAGCAAAGAAGAGAACTAAAAGCAAAGGAGAGAAGGAATAATATACCCATATGAATGCAGAGTTCCAAAGAAAAACAAGGAGAAAGAAGAAAGCCTTCCTAAGTGAAGAGGGGAAAGAAATAGAGGAAAACAATAGAATGTAAAGACTAGAGATCTCTTCAAGAAAACTAGAGATACTAAGGGAATACTTCATGCAGAGTTGGGAACAATAAAGGACAGAAACGGTATGGACCTAACAGAAGCAGAAGATATTAAGAAGAGGTAACAAGAATACACAGAAACTATACAAAAAGGATTCTAATAACCTGGATAACCACAATAGTGTGATCACTCACCTAGAGCCAGACATTCTGGAGTATGAAGTCAAGCGGGCCTTAGGAAGCATCATGACAAATAAAGCTAGTGGAGATGATGGAATTCCAACTGAGCTATTTCAAATCCTAAATGATGATGCTGTCACAGTGCTGCATTCAATATGCCAGTAAATTTGGAAAACTCAGCAGTGGCCACAGGACTGGAAAAAGTCAGTTTTCATTCCAATCCCAAAGAAAAGCAATGCCAAAGAATGTTCAAACTACTGCACTTTGCACACATTTCACATGCTAGCAAGGTAATGCTCAAAATTCTTCAAGCTAGGCTTCAACAGTATATGAACTGAAGATGTACAGATGTACAAGCTGGATTTAGAAAAGGCAGAGGTACCAGAGATCAAATTGCCAATATTTGTTGGATCATAGAAAAAGCAAGAGAATGCCAGAAAAAAAGCATCTGCTTCTGCTTTGTTGACTGTGCTAAAGCCTTTGATTGTGTGGATCACAGCAAACTGTGGAAAATTCTTAAAGAGATGGGAATACCAGATCATGTTTCCTGCCTCCTGAGAAACTTGTACGCAGGTCAAGTAGCAACAGAACTGGACATGGAACAATGGACTGGTTCCAAATTGGGAAAGGAGTATGTCAAGGCTTATATATTGTCACCTTGCTTATTTACCTTATATGCAGAGTACTTCATGAAAAATGCTGGAATGGATGAAGCACAAGCTGAAATCAGGATTGCCAGGAGAAATAGCAACAACCTCGGATATGCAGATGACACCATCGTTACAGCAGAAAGCAAAGAGAAACTAAAGAGCCTTTGATGAACCTGAAAGAAGAGAGTGAAAAAGCTGGCTTAAAACTCAACATTCAAAAAACTAAGATCATGGCATCTAGTCCCATCACTTTATGGCACACAGATGGGGAAACGATGGAAACTGTGACAGACTTTATTTTTCTTGGGCTCCAAAGTCACTGCAGTTGGTGACTACATCATGAAATTAAAAGACACTTGCTCATTGGAAGAAAATCTATGACAAATCTAGACAGCGTATTAAAAGGCAGAGACATCAATTTGCCTACAAAGGTTTGTATAATCAAAGCTATGGTTTTCCAGTAGTCATGTATGGATGTGAGAGTTGTACCATAAAGAAGGTCGAGTGCTGAAAATTGATGCTTTTGAACTGTAGTGTTAGAGAAGGCTCTTGAAGGTCTCTTGGATTGCAAGGAGATCAAAGTAGTCAATCCTGAAGGAAATCTACCCTGAATATTTATTTGAAGGATTGATGCTGAAGCTGAAACTCCAATAATTTGACCAACTGATGCCAATAGCCAACTCATTGGAAAAGACCTTGGTGTTAGGAAAGATTAATGGCAAGAGGAGAAGGGAACGACAGAAGACAAGATGATTGGATGGCATCACTGACTCAATGGACATCAGTGTGAACAAATCCAGGGGGATAGAGGACAGGGAAGCCTGGCATGCTGCAGTCCACGGGGTTGCAAAGAGTCAACACGACTGAGCAACTGAACAACAAGAGCAACAGTGTTAGAAAGCATCATTATTAACAATAGTCAAGATAGGAAGTAACCTAAGAACCTGTCTATAGATGATTAAATAAGGAAGATGTGGTATTTGTATACAATGGAATACTCATCACCCATAAGCAAAAAAAATGATACCTTCCTATCTGTGAAAACATGGGTGGACCTAGAGGGAATTATACTAAGTGAAATAACTCAGAAAAAGACATATATTGTATTATCTTACTTATATGTAGAATCTGAAAAACATTATGAATTCATATAAAACAAAACAGAATCATAGATACAGATAAAACAAACAGATGATTGCTCTGGGTGGCAGATGATGAGTGAAATTGGTGAAGGAAATTAAGAGATATATACATACAAACTCCCAGTTACAAAATAAAGAAATGAGTCAATGGGATATAATGTACAGCATGGGGAATATAATCGATAATACTGTAACATCGTTACATGCTGACAAATGGTAACTAGGCTTATTGTGGTGATTATTTTGTAATGTATAGAAATATCAAATCACTTATTTTATACCAGTAACTGAAATACTTACAATTACACTTCAAAAAAAAAAAAAACAGAAAACAAGCAAACAAACTTAGCAGATGTGTGGTTATGAGACACAGGGTTAGGGGGAGGGAAAATTGAATGAAAGTGGTAAAAAGGTCCAAACTTCTATCTATAAGATAAATTAAGTACTAAGGATGTAATGATATTGAATGATTTGCCTTGGAAATGAACAGAGATCATTCTGTCATTTTTGAGACTGCATCCAAGTACTGCATTTCAGACTCTTCTGTTGACTATTACAGCTACTTCATTTCTTCTAAGGGATTCTTGCCCATGGTAGTAAATATAATGGTCATCTGAGTTAAATTCACCCATTCAAGTCCATTTTAGTTCACTGATTCCTAAAATGTCGATGTCCACTCTTAACATCTCCTGTTTGACCGCTTCATATTTGCCTTGATTTACGGACCTAACATTCCAGGTTCCTATGCAATATTGTTCTTTACAGCATCGGACTTTACTTCCATCACCAGTCACATACACAGCTGGGTGTTGTTTTTCTTTGGCTCCATCCCTTCATTCTTTCTGGAGTTATTTCTCCACTGATCTCCAGTAGTATATTGGGCACCTACCGACCTGGAGAGTTCATCTTTTGGTGTCTTAACTTTTTGCCTTTTCATACTGTTCATGGGGTTCTCAAGGCAAGAATACTGAAGTGGTTAGCTATTCCCTTCTCCAGTGGACCATGTTTGGTAAGAACTTTCCACCATGACCCGTCCGTACAGGGTGGCCCTACACGGAATGGCTCATAGTTTCATTGCGTTAGACAAGGCTGTGGTCCATGTGATTAGATGCATTCTCAAAAATGACAGTATGATCTCTGTTCTTTTCCAAGGCAAACCATTCATTATCACATTAATTCAAGTCTATGCCCCAACCAGTAATGCTGAAGAAGCTGAAATTGAATGGTTCTACTAATCTACAAGACCTTTTAGAACTAACACCCAAAAAAGATGTCATTTTCATTGTACGGGACTGAAATGCAAAAGTAGGAAGTCAACAAACACCTGGAGTTACAGGCAAATTTGGCCTTGGGGTACAGAATATAGCAGGGCAAAGGCTAATAGAGTTATGCCAAGAAAACGCACTGGTCATAGCAAAAAAGTACTTCCAACAGCACAAGAGAAGACTCTACACATGGACATCATCAGATGGTCAACACCGAAATCAGACTGATTATATTCGTTGCAGCCAAAGATGGAGAAGCTCTATACAGTCAGTGAAAATGAGATCAGGAGCTGACTGTGGTTCAGATTATGACCTCCTTATTGCCAAATTCAGACTTAAATTGAAGAAAGTGGGGAAAACCACTAGATCCATTCAAGTGTGATCTAAATCAAATCCCTTATGATTATACAGTGGAAGTGAGAAATAGATTTAAGGGACTAGATCTGATAGACGGAGTGCCTGATGAACTATGGACAGAGGTTCGTGACATTGTACAGGAGACAGGGATCAAGACCATCCCCAAGAAAAAGAAATGCAAAAAAGCAAAATGGCTGTCTGAGGAGGTCTTACAAATAGCTATGAATAGAAGAGAAGAGAAAAACAAAGGAGAAAAGGAAAAATATACCCATTTGAATGCAGAGTTCCAAAGAATAGCACGGAGAGATAAGAAAGCCTTACTCAGTGATCAGTGCAAAGAAATAGAGGAAAACAATAGGATGGAAAAGACTAGAGATCTCTTCAAGAAAATTAGAGATACGAAGGGAACATTTCATGCAAATGGGCTCAATAAAGGACAGAAATGGTATGGATCTAAAAGTAGAAGATATTAGGAAGAGGTGGCAAAAATATGCAGAAGGACTGTGCAAAAGGGATCTTCATGACCTAGATAATCACAAAGGAGTGATCATGCACCTAGAGCCAGATATCTTAGCATGTAAAGTCAAGTGGGCCTTAGGAAGCATCATGATGAACAAAGCCAGTGGAGGTGGTGGAATTACAGTTGAGCTATTTCAAATCCTAAAAGAGAGAGTGAAAAAGTTAGCTTAAAACTCAACATGTCATCTGGTCCCAACACTTCATGGCAAATAGATGAGGAAACAGTGGAAATAGTGGCAGACTTTATTCTTGGGGTCTCCAAAATCACTGCAGATGGTGATTGCAGCCATGAAATTAAAAGACGCTTACTCCTTGGCAGGCAAGTTATGACCAGCCTAGGCAGCATATTAAAAAGCAGAGACATTTCTTTCCCAACAAAGTTTCGTCAGATCAAAGCTATGAACTGAAGGATGTAATATACATGGTTAATGTAATTAACACTCAGTTCATTTCAGCTAAGTCGCTTAGTTGTCCGACTCTTTGAGACCCTCATAAACTGCAGCACACGAGGCCTCCCTGTCAATCACCTCTTGATTCCAGTTTGTGCTTCTTCCAGCCCAGTGTTTCTCATGATGTACTCAGCATGTAAGTTAAATAATCATGGTGAAAATATATAGCCTTGACATAATCCTTTTCCTATTTAGAACCAGTCTGTTGGTCCATGTCCAGTTCTAACTGTTGCTTCCTGACCTATATACAGATTTCTCAAGAGGCAGGTCAGGTGGTCTGGTATTCCCATCTCTTTCAGAATTTTCCACAGTTTATTGTGATCCACAGAGTCAAAGGCTTTGACATAGTCAATAAAGCAGAAATAGATGTTTTTCTGGAATTCTCACTTTTTCAATGATCCAACAGATGTTGGCAATTTGATCTCTGATTCCTCTGCCTTTTCTAAAACCAGCTTGAACATCTGGAATTTCACAGTTCACGTATTGCTGAAGCCTGGCTTGGAGAATTTTGAGAATTACTTTATTAGAGTGTGAGATGAGTGCAATCATTCAGTAGTTTGAGCATTCTTTGGCATTGCCTTTATTTGGGATTGGAATGAAAACTGTCCTTTACCAGTCCTGTGGCCACTGCTGAGTTTTGCAAATTTACTGGCTTATTGAGTGCAGCACTTTCACAGCCTCGTCTTTTAGGATTTGAAATAGCTCAACGGGAATTCCATCACCTCCACTAGCTTTGTTCGGAGTAATGCTTCCTAAGGCCCACCTGACTGCACATTCTAGGATGTCTGGCTCTAGGTGAGTGATCACTCCTTTGTGATTATCTGAGTCGTGAAGATCTTTTTTGTACAGTTCTACTGTGTATTCTTGCCACCTCTTCCTAGTATCTTCTGCTTCTGTTAGGTCCATACCATTTCTGTCCTTTATTGAGCCCATTTGCATGAAATGTTCCCTTCGTATCTCTAATTTTCTTGAAGAGATCTCTAGTCTTTTCCATTCTATTGTTTTCCTCTATTTCTTTGCAATGATCACTGAGGAAGTCTTTCTTTTTTTTTAAAATTAGTTTATTTATCAATTTTTTTTCTTTATAATATTGTATTTGTTTTGCCATATCTCTCCTTGCCATTCTTTGGAACTCTGCATTCAAATGGGTATATTTTTCCTTTTCTCCTTTGCTTTTCAATTCTCTTCTTCTCACAGCTATTTGTAAGGTCTCTTCAGACAGCCATTTTGCTTTTTTGCATTTCTTTTTCTTGGGGATGGTCTTGATTCCTGTCTCCTGTATAATGTCATGAACCTCTGTCCATAGTTCATCAGGAACTCTGTCTATCAGATCTAGTCCCTTAAATCTATTTCTCACTTCCACTGTATAATCATAAGGAATTTGATTTAGATCATACTTGAATGGTCTAGTGGTTTTCCCCACTTTCTTCAATTTAAGTCTGAATTTGGCAATAAGGAGGTCATAATCTGAACCACAGTCAGCTCCTGATCTCATTTTCACTGACTGTATAGAGCTTCTCCATCTTTGGCTGCAACGAATATAATCAGTCTGATTTCGGTGTTGACCATCTGATGATGTCCATGTGTAGAGTCTTCTCTTGTGTTGTTGGAAGAAGGTTTTTGCTATGACCAGCGCGTTCTCTTGGCAGAACTCTATTAGCCTTTGCCCTGCTATATTCTGTACCCCAAGGCCAAATTTGCCTGTTACTCCAGATGTTTCTTGACTTCCTACTTTTGCTTTCCAGTCCCCTATAATGAAAAGGACATCTTTTTTGGGTGTTAGTTCTAAAAGGTCCTGTAGGTCTTATAGACCCATTCATCTTCAGTTTCTTTAGCGTTTCTGGTCAGGGCATAGGCTTGGATTAATGTGATATTGAATGGTTTGCCTTGGAAATGACCAGAGGTCATTCTGTCGTTTCAGAGATTACATCCAGGTACTGTATTTCCAACTCTTGTTGACTGTGATGTTTACTCCATTTGTTTTAAGGGATTCTTGCCCATAGTAGTAGATATAATGGTTATCAGAGTTAAATTCACCCATTCCAGTCCATTTTAGTTCACTGATTCCTAGAATGTCGACATTCACTCTTGCTATCTCCTGTTTGACCACTTCAAATTTGCCTTGATTCATGGACCTAACTTTCCAGGTTCCTATGCAATATTGCTCTTTACAGCATCAAACTTTGCTTGTATCACCAGTCACATCTGCATCTGGGTTTGTTTTTGCTTTGGATCCATCCCTTCTTTCTTTCTGGAGTTATTTCTCCACTGATCTCCAGTAGCATATTGTGCACCTACTGACCTGGGGAGTTTATCTTTCATTGTCCTGTCTTTTTGCCTTTTCATACTGTTCATGGGGTTCTCAAGGCTAGAAAACTTAAGTTATTTGCCATTCCCTTCTCCAGTTGACTTGTGCAGTGTGGAGCGGTGGCTGCACTGTTGGAGAAGAGATACCCCACGTCCAAGGTAAGGGAAATCCAAGTAAGATAGGAGGTGCTAAGAGAGGGCATCAGAGGGCAGACAGACTGAAACCACAATCACAGAAAACCAGCCAATCTGATCACATGGACCCAATCTTGTCTAACTCAATGAAACTAAGCCATGCCATGCAGGGACACCCAATATAATTAACCTTGCTATAAGTTATATATGAAAGTTTTTAATAGGGTAAATCCTTAGAGTTCTCATCACAGGAGCTTTTTTTTTTTTTTTAACTTTGTATCTATATAAAACCATGCATGTTTAGTAAACTTATTCTGGTAATCATTTCACATTATATGTAAACCACATCATTATGCTGTACACTTTAAATTATACAGTGGTGTTTGTCAATTAAGAAAATAACACTAAAAAGCAAATAAAATTAATGGGGTAAGAAAATATTTGGATTTATATTTAAATTAGCTCTTTCTGCAGTTTTACATTTTCCTATATTTATTTATTTTTTTATAATTTTTAACCTCTTGAATTGATTGATATCCCTCTCACAGCTTTTTCATTTTCCTTTTATCCACATTATTATTTTGGAAATTGTATTTTTCTCTTTCCAGAAAAGCTCAACATATGCCTTCAACTACACAAATTCTAGAGTTAATATTTTACCTTTATGTCGAATAATGTAGCTAGTTTAGAACTATTCTTTAATTTAAACACACCGTTGGCAGCTTTTATATTATTGTGATCCAGCTTTTTAATTTTATCTTTCTTTTTATCTGTAAAAACAAGAAAATTTTGGTGTTGCTTTATACAGTCAGTGTCTATTTAGAGACATAAAATTTGCCGTATTTTTTTGATTCATGGCTTGCTTTTTCACTTTCTTTCAAAAGTCATTTTCTTTCTTGATTTTTTAGGTGTATTTTGTCAGTGTTAAAACCTCTCAGTGTTAGTTTGTCCTTTAATTCCTATCATGTAAATTTTCTGGGTATACAAGTTCCTCAGGACTACTTTTAACAAAGTACCACCAACTAAGTGGTTTAGAAACAACAGAAATTTATTGTTTCCCAATTTGATTGCCTAAAAATCTGAAATCTGTAAAAGGAATCCACTTTTTCTTCTCTCTACCAGTTGGTGGTTTACCTGCAATCACTGGCCTCCCTTACACTGAATTTGCCAGACTTGGATTTCTACCATGGCCTCCTCTCTTACATGTCTTTGTTTCTTCCCCACTGTTTAGGAAAACACCAATCACACTGGATTAAATTAAGGACCCACCTAACACCAGGATGACCTCATCTTAAATTTATTAATTAGCCAAGGTCTCTATGTCCAACTAAGGTCACATTCTGAAGTAGTGGATAATAGGACTTTAATATCTAGTTAAGGTGGACACAGTATAACTCACAACACCAAGTAGAGAATTCTGATGAACAATTGTTTGTTTTCACCAAACTTTGAATATAAAATCTACTTTCTTATTTCTATTGTTGCTTCTTAAAAAGTCAACTCTTGTTTCTCTTGTCATTCATGTCTAGTTTATCTGTATTTTTTTCTTACAGCTCCATTTCAGATTATTTTTCTGTTATTACTTTTCTGCAGTTTGCCAATAATTTGTATAGATATAGGTCTCTCCATGTTTTTTCAACTCAGGATTGGATTGGTTTCCTGAGCCCAAGAATGCTTAAATTGTATTAATTGAGGAAAATTCTCACCACATACTGTTTTAGGCAACATCTCTCTCCAGTCATCTCCTAATTTCCCTGGAGCTCTGGTTAGAGGTGTTTTAAAACTTCTCCTTCTCTTTTACAATATTATTTAAACTTGTGATCCAATATTCTGTTGCTCCAAACCATCATGTCTTGTCATATGTTCCCAGGACCTTTTTTTTTTCTGCTAAGAATGTGTACTTTTTAAATTACGTTTGGCCTATAACAAATACCCTTAATTTTATACTTGTATATGTATTTACATACATGTGTGTATATATATATGCATGTTTATGTATATGTAAACATTTTATATACCCACACAATCACAATAGTTTTAACCTGCGGATTTAGTGGTGCTTGATGGTATGGGTTTCTATAGACATCTGGTTTGTCATATAGTAGGAGATAGAAGTTTGGGACTCAAAAACAGGTCTTTAATAATAAAGATCAGTTTTAATATGAAAAAAAATAATAGTTTTTACTATATATAGAGGAGACATCTGCAATCTAAATGACAAAATATAAATTATATGTCAAATGATCTAAAAATGTAGTATATAAAGTAAAATGATGAGAATAAATTAAATTTATTGTTTTCATCAATAAGAAAGAATTTTGATATAAAATATCTTGTCATGGCATGCCATGTCTTATCATGGCAAAACTGAAAAATTTTGGAAGCAGACTACTGCTGAGATATTTATTCAGGCCAAACATAAAATAATCTTCATATCCTACTTAAGAGCTGATATAAACACAAAATTTTTATCCTCTGAAATTAGTCTCTAATTCAAAATACTATTTGTTCTTTTCCCTGTATGCAACATTCTCTTTGCTGAATTGTTGAAAACTATGTATAGGTACCCACGTATGCATCAGATTTACAAATAGTAGCATCATTTACAATTTTAAATAAAATGTTGTTAAATGTAATTGCATTTAGAATCCTCTCTTTGGCTTATAGGCTTGCACTTTGCACTTTTATTTCTCCTTTTCATACTAATTACTTAAAAATAAATTCTATTAAGTGTGGGAATGTGGAATGGCTTTTTCCACAGCACACTTTAAGAGGCAGTGGTTTAGGAGACAGTTCTTTCAGTTTTCATTGTCAATAAGATCAGATAAGAAAGACTCTGAATTGTACAATTGATCATGTTATAAAATCATTAACTTGCTCTTTACGTTAAATATTATCTAGGTTTTGAAGTTTTCAACTGCTAGGAAAAAAAAAAACAACTGATGTTTGATGCATTTTCTTTTTACAAATTAAAATTGTTCTAGAATTTTTTTTTTAATCTGCTCATTTAGAGAAATACTTTGCAAAATCCAGGATACTCATTTAAATAGTTAAGAGCTACATGAAGACTCTGAGTTTTGGACTCAGAAAGATAAAATACAGATTTTAAAAGGTTGGTATTGTCTTTTTCTATCCTTATTTTCATGTAAATTTTGGTAGAATTACAAAGTACTTCTATATAGTATATTACCATTTGAAACTCTTCTACAGAATATACAAAATTAAGAGAAAGATAACACATGTGTCACAAATAATAATAACTGATATATAAAGATGCACTGTTAACCTTTCGGTAGCATTGCTAACATTAGCTTTTAGAAGAATAAGAAATTCAATATTTTTCTTAGTGTTTCTAATATCTATTCTGATAATCCTAAAACTAATTGATTGATATTATTAAATATGTCCATTGAACAAATGTATTTGGGCAGATTAATCAGTTTACATAAAATAAATGAATAATCCAGCTGCATTCTGAGACCTTTTGAAACAAATTTTTATTACAATATCTATAACTTTTGAGAGCTTCTCTAAAAAATCAGCAGTAGAGAATCCACCTGCCAATGCAGGAGACACAGGTTTGATCCCCAAGTCAGGAAGATCCCCTGGAGAAGGAAATGGCAACTCACTCCAGTATGCTTTCCTGAGAAATCCCATGGACAGAGGAGCCTGGCATTATTATTTCATTTAATATATACAATAGTCTGTATTAACATTTCCAGAAGTATTGTCCCAGACCAGGCTACGCTTCTGATTGTTAGTCCCTCAAATAGCATGCAATCTAATAAATCCTCTTTTCATGAGGAGACTAGGTCAGATTTCCCACAGAATGTTCTACCTCTGAATTTGTCTGCATGCTTGTTTTGCTTTCTTTTGTTTTATTCCAGTTGATTCATTTTTCATTGATAGTCCATGGTATGGCTTGAATAAATCACTTGTTCTGGAATCAGGGAAACTGGGTTTTTCTTCTGACTTTCTTGATGAATGTAACATTAAGTCACTTAACCTTTCTGTGCCTCATTATGTTCACCTGTTTTAAAACATGTATTATTGAATTAAAAGGTTGTTTCCAAATTTTCTGCCTTCTACAGAGATAACTAAATCTGTGCCTATATTGTAATCAGCTTTGAAGTTGCTTATTCAAGAGAAACATTTTTATATAGGGCTATTAAATGCAACTGACATTTTGTATATAATAAAAACGGGTGTTGATCACTGTGATAGCAATTAATCAGTTAAATTTTTATGATAATCATTATACTTATTGCCACTAAATTACTTCTGATGATATACTTTACATGAATTTATCTTATTTATTTATCAAATTTTTTTTAAGTAATCATTAAAATACTTACTATGTATTTAATGAAAGTCAAGAAGTAACCTAGCCAACAAGCAAGAGTCTTTCATTAGTGTTAATTAAGGATGAATACTAAATAAGTATTCTGACACGTGACATTTTATATTTTAAAATACTTACATTATAAACTATTTTTGGTAAAATTTACTCTTTAAAATTTAATCGTTCATATTATCTTATAAAATTATTTTTATTAGACCATGTAAACCATAGTTAGTACTCTAATAGAACAATAATAGGACAGATTTGCATGCCAGGCAGCACATGAACAGAATGGAATATATTTGACTAAAGAGGCCTTATAAAAAGATATGATATTAATGTCAATCAATTTTATTGGAATAATTTTAGAAAGAGTTAAAAAAATAGTATAGAGAGTTATAGTATATGTATTACTCTGCTTCCTCTGGTATTAACATCTTACATAACCAGTATACATTTCCCAAAACTGAAATGATAACATTAGTTCAATACTATTGACTAAATTACAGACTCCATTCAGATTTCCAGTTTTTGTTCACTATAATTTTCTCTACCAATGTCCAAACCAAGGTATTACACTGCATTTAGCTGTCCTGTCTCCTTGGTCTTCTCCAGTTTGTGAAACTTTGTCAGCTCTTCTTTGTCTTTAACAATCTTACATTGTAAAGAGTGATTTTTAAGTATTTTATAGACTATACCTTAAACTTGGGCTTGTCTGATGTTTTCTCACGATTAGGCTGAGGTTAGGTCCTTTGGGAAAGAATTGCATCATATCAGGTGCTACATAATATCAATCTGGGGTATTAATAGCTTTATATTATACTTTTCATTTAGTTAAGTCTTTGGGTTTTTCCATTGCAAATTAATATTTTTCACTTTCACTCTCTGATGAGACACTTCCAATGTCTAATTGTTTTAGTATCAAGGTATTGCTGGATTCACAAAAGGAGCTGAAAAACGTTGCCTTCCTTTTCTATTTTCTCCAAAGTCTATGTAGAATTGATATTATTTCTTCATTAAATGGTAACATTTACCAAAGGAATCATATGGGTCTAGAACTTTATTTTTTGCAAGATTTGTAACCGTAATTCAGTTTTAAGAATAGTTATGGGACTATTCAAGTTATCTGTTCCTTGAGTGAGTTTAGCCCTTTGTATCTTTCTAGGAACTGGTCTTCAGTTCAGTCGCTCACCCATGTCTGACTCTTTGCAACCCCATAAACCGCAGCATGCCAGGCCTCCCTGTCCATCACCAACTCCCAGAGTTTAAACTCACGTCCATCGAGTCGGTGATGCCATCCAACAACCTCATCTTCTGTCGTCTCCTTCTCCTCCTGCCCCCAATCTTTCCCAGCAATCAGGGTCTTTTCCAGTGAGTCAACTGTTCGCATGAGGTGGCCAAAGTATTGGAGTTTTAGCTTCAACATCAATCCTTCCAATGAACACCCAGGGCTGATCTCCTTTAGGATGGACTGGTTGGATCTTCTTACAGTCCGAGGGACTCTCAAGAGTCTTCTCCAACACCACAATTCAAAAGCATCAATTTTTCGGTGCTCAGCTTTCTTCACAGCACAACTCTCACATCCATACATGACCACTGGAAAAACCATAGCCTTCACTAGATGGACCGTTGTTAGCAAAGTAATGTCTCTGCCTTTTAATATGCTGTCTAGGTTGGTCATAACTTTCCTTCCAAGGAGTAAGCATCTTTTAATTTCATGGCCGCAATCACCATCTGCAGTGATTTTGGAGCCCCAAAAAATAGTCTGACACTGTTTCCCCATCTATTTCCCATGAAGTGATGGGACCAGATGCCATGATCTTAATTTTCTGAATGTTGAGCTTTAAGCCAACTTTTTCACTCTCCTCTCTCACTTTCATCAAGAGGCTTTTTAGTTCCTCTTCACTTTCTGCCACAAGGGTGGTGTCATCTGCATATCTGAGGTTATTGATATTTCTCCCGGCAATCTTGATTCCAGCTTGTGCTTCTTCCAGCCCAGTGTTTCTCATGATGTACTCTACATAGAAGTTAAATAAGCAGGGTGAGTCTAGTTAACCTAAATTTTTGAATTTATGAGCATTAAATATTTCATAGTATTCCCTTATTGTGCTTTTAATATTTTGATTCCATATTGAATACTCGTCTTTCATTTCCTTCCAATTTTCCTATGTTTTATTTAATCACTGTTTTCTGATATTTATCAAGTTCATAGATCTTTTCAAGGAACAATCTTTTAAATTTATTGATTATGGTTTTTCTGTTTTCAGTTCCATTGAAACCTACTCTAATACTTTACATCCTTCTTTCTTCTTGCTTTGGATTCAAGTTTCTTTTTTCCTAGTTTCTTAAAGTTGAGTCTCAAGTTATTGTTATTCACCTTTCCTTGTTTCCAAAAATAATATTTATTGGTATGTACTTTCTATAAACATTAGCTGTGCTTTTCACATTTTGATACATAGCATTTCATTTTCATTCTGTTCAAATTATTTTAAACATATTTGAGACTCCTTCTTTGATATGTGAGCTATTCAAAAATATATTGTCTAATTGCTAAATTGTATATATTGTCTAGATATATTTTTTGTTGTTGAATTCTAAGTTAATTCATCATGGTCTGAGAGTATACTTCATGTGACTTCTACTCTTTTATGTGCTTTTGGGTGTGTTTTATGGTGGTCCAAAATATTGCTTATCTTGGAAAATGTTTCTTCTGTGTTTGAAAAGAAAGTGTGTTTTTCTCCGTTACTGAGTGGAGTTATTAATAAGCATCTACTTAAACTAGATATTTATAGCATTGTTTAGTTCTTCTATACCTTTACTGATTTTTTGTACCCTCGTTTTTTACTTATCATATTAATTATTGATAAGGAGTGTTGAAGTGTTCAACTATAGTTGTGAATTTACCTGTTTCTCTCTTTAGTTCCATCAGTTTTTGTCTTATGTATTTTGAAGGGTTTCTTTTGGTATGAGCATTAACATTTAGGATGGTGTGTTGGAGAATCTCCCTTTTTTCATTATTCCTCCCTCTACCCAATCATCTTCCCTATTCTGAAGTTATATTTGTCTAAAAATAATAGAATATCTCAGCTGTTTTTTGGTTAATGTATGTTTATGTTATTAATGTATGTTAATTTGGGTAATAAAATGTTTATTTTATTTATTTACGTCCATTTGTTTTTACCTATCTATTATGTCTTTGTATTTAAAATAGGATTCTTATGGACAATCTGGAGTCGGGACTTTTTCTTCAAACTTACAATTCTCAGTTATTGTGTGTGCTAAAATCATTAACATTTAACATTTTTATGTTTGTGCTATGCTCAGTCGCTCAGTCATGTCCAACTCTTTGTGACCCCTGTGGACTCTAATCCGTCAGGTTCCTCTGTCCATGAGATTTTCCAGGCAAGAATACTAGAGTGGGTTGCCATTCCCTTCTCCAGAGGATCTTCTCCACTCAGGGACTGAACCTGTGTATCCTGTATCTCCTGCATTGACAAGTGGATTCTTTACCACTGCGCCACCTGTGAAACCTAATAATATTATGGATATAGTTAAAGTACACCATCTTGTTACCTATTTTACATGTATCCATCTTTTCTTTGGGTTCTTACCTCCTTTTCTGCCTCCCTCTGTGTTAAGATTTTTAAAAATAGTTTCATTTTTTTTTATTAAATTGACTTTTTCAGGCATTTTTATAGTTGTTTCCCAAAAGATGTATAGGATCTTTAATTAATCAAAGTCTGCCTTCAAAAAATAGTATTGACTTTATATGTTGTGTAAAGTTCTCACAATCATATGATCCTCCTTCATACTCTCATCCTTTGTGCTAGTTTTGTTATAACTTCTATATCAATTATGCTGTAAACACCAACCGATGGCTACTATTTTTCCTTTACAGAGTCAGATACACTTTAGAGCAACTAAAAATGAGACAGCTAAATTTATTTCTATCTTTATTTATTCTATTTTCAGTGCCTTTTATTTTCTTATGTAGATCCATGTTTTAAGCCTCATAATATTTTTTGGTCTGGAAAATTTCCTTTAACAGTTCTTATAGAGTAATCTTTGCTGGCAGTGAAATCCTTGTTTCTTCTGTGAAAATATTTGAAGAAATAATAAATACTTTCACTCTGATTTTCTTTCTTTTATTCTTTTCTTCTTTTTTTAAACTATTTTTTCCTTTTTGTTTTCCATTTCAGTAATTTGTATTACTCAAATTGAGTAATCTTCAAGTTCATTGATTCTTACATTGGCTGTTTTGGGCTGTTTTTATTTTCTTTATTACTTCATCAAACACATCATACATCTTGGTTAGTATGTTTTTATTTATACTATTCCCAACTAATTCTCTTTGATATTAATAGTTTTCATTTCATCTAATCTTGCATTTGTCCAACTTTCTCTATATTCCTTAACGTATTAATCACGGTTATTTTAAAGTAACTTGGTAATATCTTTTATTAATATAATTCGGCAACATAGCTAAATGGTCATTCATAAACATGGTATGCAAACTTTAAAAATTAAATTTAGAAAGCTGCCTATGCAGAGTATTATCCATTGTTTTTAACCTAATATAAGAATCCATAATATGCCTAAAATAGCACTCAAGAAAAATAGATAAGAAATGCAAAGAATATAATATTCCAGTACTAGAAATTAATGGTGTTCAACAGAGAAAAGATGAACATTTACTTGCACTCTAGTTTAGCTAACTAAGCAGTAAATTAAATGAGAGTTTTAACCCTGACTATGTCACTAATTCCCTGTAATTCTTTGAAATGTGCAATAAATTCCAAGGCTGTGTGAGGCCAATTGAATTGAACATAGTTTATATTCAACCTAATACTTTGTGGAGAGATTCCAGGTACTGGAAATCTTAAAATTAACTCCTCTCCCTCTGACTAGCTCCTCAAACATCCATCCTATTTCTTTACATATCACTAATTTATTAAAATTAAAAGAGTAGGCTACATTTAGTCCTTCATTCCTTTGCAACATCTTTATGTTTCAAAATATTTATCATATAAAATACACATGCTGATAAATACATATACACATATTCTAGACATAGTTGTAGGTACTATACTGATAACAGGACAGAATATATTTCTGCCATCATGCTATTTACAATCTGGAAACATGCAAAAACAAATCAACGACCTTCGGCTTGCTATGGGTAAGGACCGTGTTAAGTGTAAATCAGTATGTGTGCCTCTTCCCTTACAATCAGACTTTGACCCAAACTCTCTAGTAAAATGGCTTTTTAGTAGGTTACCAATGATCTCTGTCTAAAAGTCCAACGCATTTAGATTTCTTTTTACCCTGACATCACTTTTGCATTTAAAATACTCTAGGATTTTCATCACCTTTTCCTTGTATTTTAATTACTTCTATAGCCTCTAAAATTATATTGGTTTATGATTAAACTACCTGTAGTGCATATAATATAAATATTCAAACAATATAGCCAGGTGTTCATTTGCATTTAGTACACACATTTGCTTTTTAATTAATTTTTCTATTTTCTTAATATTGGCAGTGAAGAAAGTGTAGAAGGCATACCTCTGTTTCACAACTGCTTTCCTTGCTAAGAAATATGTTCAGGGAGATATGGGATGGAATGGTGTTTAGAAAATCTCCTATATATGAAACACTGTATATGTGTATATGTTTGCTGCTGCTGCTCTGATAAGTTGCTTCACTCATGTCCAACGCTATGCGACCCCATAGACAGCAGCCCACCAGGCTCCTCTGTCCATGGGATTTTCCAGGCAAGAGTACTGGAGTGGGTTGCCATTGCCTTCTCAAGTGTATACATTTAAACATTGCCTATTAGATACTTTCTTATGACTATTATATCCTTCCATCTATAACTCTTTTGGTATGTGCTTAGTCACTCAGTCGAGCCAGACTCTTTGTGACCTCATGGACTGTCGCCGGTCAGGCTCCTCCGCCCATGGGGATTCTCCAGGTAAGAATACTGAAGTGGGTTGCTATATGCTCCTCCAGGGGAATCTTCTCAACCCTGGGATTGAATCCAGGTCTCCCACATTGCAGAAGGGTTCTTTACTGTCTGAGCCACCAGGGAAAATTTCAATATATTTTAAAATTTTATACATTTTAACATTAAACATTTCCTTTGCACAATGAGTGTTCCAGTAGATTTACAGCTTTCTTACTACTTGATTTTCAATGAAACAGGTTGACATCCTATATAATAGGCATGTAATAATTGTAAGTACATAGATATAATTTGAAGGGTTGATCACAAAACCCTTTGTCATTGCATTGGAGCTAAGAAAGACTTGACTTGTCCTTAAGAGTGATTTTCAAGCTTTTTTTAAAAATTACATTCCCCTGAGGAACCTTTTTTTTTTTCCTAATCTGTCATCCCATAAAATGTTAATATCACAAAATACTATGTATCTGTTTATGTAATGTGGTCCTTTGGAGGGCTACAAAGCATTGTAATTTTTCAGGTTTTTATTCCTCTAGATCCAATTTTTTCCCCTAGGGGATGGTGTTTTCCCTGTCTAGAATGCATGGTCTGTAATATAAACTTATCATTGTGACTTTACTATATCTTTTATTTTATTTCATTTCAATTAAGAAACCCTTGTATACAAACTAAAGAGTTATTTTAAATTCTAAATATCTGTAGTCTAAATTTTGTTGTATCATTCTCTTCATATTGTCACAATGATCGAGGTATATAGTTTCATGCCATAAATTTGTGGCAATAAAATATAAAGAGAAATTAAATACATATTTATTTTACATAAATATATATTTAAATGTATATATTTTCCAAGAGTCCCTCTGACTGCAAGGAGAGCAAACCAGTCAATCCTAAAGGAAATCAGTCCTGAATATTCATTGGAAGGACTGATGCTGAGGCTAAAACTCCAATACTTTGGCTACCTGATGTCAAGAACTGACTCACTAGAAAAGACCCTGATGCTGGGAAAGATTGAAGGCAGAAGGAGAAGGGGACAACAGAGGATGAGACGGTTGCATGACATCACTGACTCAATGGACATGTGTTTGAGCAAGCTCTGGGAGTTGGTGATGGACAGGGAAGCTGGGTATGCTGCACTCCATGGGGAAGCAAAGAGTCAGACACGACTGATGGACTGAACTCAACTGAACTGATGCTGAAGCTGAGGTTCCAACACTTTGTCCACTTGGTCCAAGGAACTGACTCACTGGGAAAAACCCTGATGCTGGGAAAGACTGAAGGCAGGAGGAGAAGGGAATGAGAGAGGATGAGATGGCTGGATGGCATCACAGACTTAATGGACATGGGTTTGAGCAAGCTCCAGGAGTTGGTGATGGACAGGGAAGCCTGGCATGCTGCAGTCCGTCAGGTTGAAAAGAGTTGGACAGGACTGAGCAACTGAACTGAACTGATATTTAAATATATATATATATATGTATATGTATACTTATATTTACACACATATATACACACACACACATATACACATACTTCTTATCCTTACAAAATTGCTTGAGGTTTCATCTGTAGTCATAACTTGTGGAGAACTCCACAAGGTGACATGGAGACAGATTATGTTTAAAAGTTATACTTCACATAAGTGGAGGTAAAGGAGGTATTCAATAAGTCATGAAAGCACAATAAAATAAGTTAGGGCAACGAGGTAACTTTGAGAATAACCCTGGCATTGACACTCAATGATAAACTCATGTTGCTGAAATGATTACAGTGCATTTGGGAAAAGGTATATTCTCAATATAATCTCAAAATTGTAATCATATGATCAGTACATCTGGAAAATAACAGTCAAAATTAAACTGAACTTTGTCTGGATACTGCAATTTCTACATGGCTCTGTCAAATGTCAGGCTTCCCTCTTCCTTACCAATTTCAAAAATGTTTCACCATGATTTCAAACAGTGACTCATCCCATCCTGTGCCAACCATCTGTTCCGTCTGCCCCCTCATTGACTCAAATTAGATGATGGAGGGCAGGGCAGGTTCTCAAGAGCAGCCATTAACACCGGAGGAAGGAAGGTTCTGGCAGCTGACTTTCCATTTGAAATTAAGGACCATTAAAACTGGCAAGAAGAAACCTACAGACAGAGCACTGAAGAGTGAAATAAAACTATAAACAGAATATGTGGGAAAATATTCAAAGATAAAAGTTCAGCTAATCAGTGTAAAAATGTCATAAACAAAGTTGAGAAACTATTAGATAGCAAGAAGAAAATTGTGGAAACTATCTAAAAATGATAGGAATTTTGAGAAAGAAACTATGTATGACAGAAAATCATATGTCTTTATGAAAATATCACCGGCTTCCATATTTAAATATGTTCTGTTGACTAGGATTCATATTTGTGAAAAGATGAATAATGAAAACAATTAATTATCATTTTCTTTTGTATCAGAAAAGGTTTGAAGGAGAGAACAATCCAATGAGTTTATATCCTTGGTATAATGGCCATCTTTAAGAAAATTCTTTCAGGTACAGTGAAAGAATAAAATTTAGCAGATTGTGTTACAATTCATTTTCCTGGTTAAAACAAAAATCATATACGTTTTGTTTGAAGAAGTGAATGTTCTTAAATTCAAACAGTGTGAAGCAACTAGAAAAATGATAGTGTTTTTGCTTTTTTGTATGCAACGATTACTAATTTAGTTGACTTATCAAAGATTTCTCAAATGTAGACATTTTAGCATTGTATTTTTCACATAACGAAAACCATCAATTTCAAATATAAAACATTCTTATAAAATAACATACCTCACCTCACTGTATAAACAAAATTTTATCATGAAGAATCAGTTATAACATAACAGCATTCTGCATTCTTCAGTATTTTTTCAAGTGATTTGTAGGGTAACTTTATATTCATCTAATATGTTAATGCTTTGTTAATTTTTTTGAAAAATCAGAATATACTATTCACTTTATTGCATTTTACTATACTTAGGAGCATACTGATAAAGAATATTGAAGACTCTATAATCTCATACTGTATAGTCAATGTATTATTATGTCATGGAATCTCTTTAAGAATGAATCCTAACTCTTCTTACCATTGCTATTATATAATTCGAGACTCATCAACTCCTCTGAACTACTGAAACACTTCTTAACTTGTCTTCCCTGCTTCCTCTCTTATTCCTTGTAAAATATTCTTTACACTGATATCAGAGTTATCTTTTAGAACTATAAATTAATTCATGGCTCTTCACTCATTACAACTGTCCAAAGTGTCCCCATCAAATCCAGACAAAATCCAAAACCTCTGCTATGCATGATCTGTGAGGTCTACAGGCTCCGCGCCCTGCCTATCTCTCCAACCTTTTTTCCTGCTCTCCTGATCCTTCACTTTTCTCTAACTACACTGGCCACAGTAGGAAGCAACCATCTTTGCTTTTCTTCTCTCTTCTACTTAGAAATTTATTCTTTTAGAATTTTTTGCAGAGCTAGCTTTCTGAACTTTATTAGACACTGTCCAGATGTCCATCTGCTTTAAAAAGAAAAAAAAAAAAATCTTTCTTTGCCTGTCAAAAATAGGCCACTTTTTCCACTTTTTTTTTTCCCATAAAATTCATCAATACTGGAAGCCACATTATATATTTGTTTTGCTGGTTTTATTTTAATCTTCCTTGCCAGAATGTAAGTTCCTTAAAGACAGAGGCTTTCACTGCCTTGTGTATTACTATATACCCACATTTCTAACAGTGCTTTACACAGTATAATTTGATGATAAATACTTTGAAATAAATGAATAAATAAATTAATAGATTAAGTTTGAATATTATTCTAAATTCTCTATATTTATTTTCTCCAAACACAAATCCTCAACATGTTAAACTACTGTCATCTATCATTGTTCTCTCAATTTTTTAAACCTTTTAATATTTTTAATTATTACCTGACTCCCAAATTTTGTTCTCTAGGACTAGCCTTTACTTTTGAGCTTAGCAAGCTCAACTATACATTTAGTTAGAAAATTGTGTTTATTAAGTTTATGGCACTTTTTTTAATGCCTTGGTAAGAGAGGAGACTTAGGGGCTTCCCTGATAGCTCAGTTGGTAAAGAATCTACCTGCAATGCAGGAAACCCCTGTTTGATTCCTGGGTCTGGGAGATCCCCTGGAGAACAGATAGGCTACCCACCCCAGTATTCTTGGGCTTCCCTTGTGGCTCAGCTAGTAAAGAATCCACCTGCAATGAGGGAGACCTGGGTTCAATCCCTGGGTTGGGAAAGATTGCTCGCTTTCAAGAGGAGTCAAATAATCTTGTAAAAGAAGGGACTGACCTTAATTAAGAAACTTATATTCTCATAAAATAATATATCATATAATTATAAAAATATAGCTCCTTCTTGAATATGTGATATTGGAGACATAAAGATGATTTCCAAATGTGAGCATCCAGGATGGTTTCATAAAGGAAGTTGCATTTGATTTGGATCTCAAAGAATTTTTGGATTTGGGGTGGGGAGAGAGGGTAGGAATGAAGTATTTCCAAAGGAAATTTTGTGAGTAAAGTTGTCCCGGCTCAGGATGTTACTAGCAAATGCCAAGTAGTTTGGTATGGATGGATCAAGGATTCCTAAAAGGGAATTGAGGGTAAAACTTGAAAAATAGTTAAGAGCTCTATGTTGAAGTATGCTTTATACTATGTTAAAGAATATTGATCTTCAGTGATGGAAGATTGAAGCAAGAGGACAGGATCAACTTAATTCATTGGATTTTTAATCCTTAGAGTGCTATGCAAAATAGAGTAGAAACAGATGAGGCTAGAATCAAGGAGGACTTTCAGGAGAAAATTCTTTTAATGTCACACAGTGTAATGATGACCCAAATGGTGATATTAGAAAAGATGTACCAAATAGAGATGTGATGTTAATGCTTTCCTGTGTTCTGGGAAGGCTGATCCTGAACTCGGCCATTTCTATAGCCCCTTCTGCAAAACCATCCAGACAACAACCCACTGTGGGAAGAGCAGTCTGAAGCAGCCATGTGATGTGGGTGTGACCGTAGCTGTCTGACTGCGCTGATGGATACAAGCATGCTTCTGACCCGGTGGCAGACTCTTCCTAGATGTGGCAGTGATTATGCATGAGGTGTGCGGTGGCTTGACTTGAAGGATCTGCGCAGATGGTTATTAGAGTGATCAGATTTTCTCTCTGGGGAACTCAAATCCAAGTTATACAGGGAAAGAACCTGAAAAGATACACTCCAAGGCAACAAGAGATCGTGAACCTTTAGTAAGCCAAGGCTTAGTAAACAGAAGCAATAGGTAAGCAGAAGCTAAGGTAGTAAAAAAACAGACAGTTGGACATGACAGAAGCAGAAATGCTGACACATTGATGATTTAAATTTATATCAGAGAATCTGAATTCTCAAGGGAAATGAGTTAACCTAATTCACATCCAAATCAATTTTCTGAAAACTATAAGAACTGTTCTGTAAGTGTTATTCTTCTTGTGAGGCCCCTTCTGCATGGTTTTTCCGTATTCCCTTGAGAACCAGCTATGGGAGTGAGAATCCTGTGTCTCTCCCTCCCTCCATCCTTTGCTTCCTTCTATTCCTTTTCAACTTTGCTTCATCTTTATTTTCTATGTAACTATTTACTCTTTTTTATTATGCAGTAAAATAAACAAAAAACCTAAAACAACACATTTAATTTTAATTGATTAATATATGGTTTAAACGTGTATGTGTGTATACCTATGCACACACAAATAATACACATAAATAATCAATACTTAAAAATAATAGATTCTGTACTATTGATTATCATTATGCTAAATATTTTTGTGTGAGTTCTTAGCTTACAGTTTGTAAAGTGATATTCCTTCAGTAAATATTTGTTAAACACTTGTTTAACAATGTTAATGATTACTACTTAACTTGGGAAATAGCTTCTCAATGTGACAGAATGGACAGTTTTTCTAGTATTGTTTCAGTTATCTATGTTATATAATACCCTTAATAGTGAAAAGGAAATATCATCATCCATTATTCATCTTTCTCACAGTATTAGACACCAGCTGTGCTCAGCTAGACTGTTCTTGCTGGAAGTCTTACAGATTTTTAGTCACTGGTGTCTGGGGCTGGAGTCATCTTGGAGATTTGTACATTCAGGTGTCTGGAACAGGGGATAAGGAGACTTAAAGGTTTTGAGATGGAAATAGATGGGACTCTGAAGGTACTTTTATCATTGTGGGCTCTCCATTATGAAAGCTGAAGGGAGTCAGACTTATTACATGGTGTCCTAGGACTCCAAATTCTTATTCCCAGGTGGTGCAGTGGGAAATAATCCACCTGCCAGTGCAGGAGATGCAGGAGATGTGGGTTTAATCCCTGGATAGGGACGATCCCCTGTAGTAGGAAATAGCAGACCACTCCAGTAGTCTTGACTGGAAAATTCCATGGACAGAGGAGATTGGCGGGCTACAATTAAGGGATCACAAAGAGTTGGACACTACTGAGCACACACATACAACACCAAAAACCAGGTAGAAGGGAACTGTATTGTATCTTATTTTCCAACTTTGGAAGTCATGCAGCAGGGCACTAAGGCCAGTCTGTATACAAGAGTAGAGGACTTAGACTCTGCCCTGTGATAGGAGAAGTATCAAAGCACCTAAGTACATGTGTTGAAAATAATCACATTTTTAAAGATCAAATTATATAATAGGCATGGAATTTGACCAGAGGGTGATCAACCAGCACAGTATGTCTGAAACTCAGGGGTCTTCTAGGATGCAGAACTTTCAGCGCTAAAACTGGAAAGATCCTGGATTTACTCAGAAGAGTTGATCATACAATTATTTGACAAAATAGGAAAGTGAGGTACAGAACTCTTAAATATAATCCTCACTATACAAGTTCACATAAGATCTACCAAAGTATGTCTCATGAAAAACTACAACAAGGAAAAGTTTTATCAAAGTGCTCCCTGGTCTAATAAAGTTGACAGTCTTTACTAATAAATAAAGTTGACAATCTTTAATAACATTGTCCTATGCTTGCTGCTGCTGCTGCTAAGTCGCTTCAGTCATGTCCAACTCTATGCAACCCCATAGATGGCACCCCACCAGGTTCCTCTGTCCCTGGGATTCTCCAGGCAAGAATACTGGAGTGGGTTGCCATTTCCTTCTCCAATGCATGCATGCATGCTAAGGCACTTCAGTCGTTCCCCACTCTGTGCGACCCCATGGACAGCAGCCCACCAGGCTCCTCTGTCTACGGGATTCTCTAGGCAAGAATACTGGAGTGGGTTGCCATTTCCTTCTCCATTGTCCTATGCTTAGAGACTTAGATAATTTACCCAGCATCACACAAATACATTTGATCACCAGATATTTTGTTTTCACATAAAACTTAGTATATGGATGTGTGTGTGTTAGTCACTCAGTCGTGTCCAACTCTTTGTGACCCCATGAACTGTAGCCCACCAGTCTCCTCTGTCCATGGGATTCTCCAAGCAAGAATACTAGAGTATTCTCCAGGGGATCTTCCTGATCCAGGGATCGAATCTAGGTCTCCTGCATTACAGATAGATTACTTACCATCTGAGCCACCAAGGAAGCCGATGGATGCCAAATTTGAAAAAATATTGAAAAACGTTTAACTAAATACATGCAAACAATGCCATGAAAATATTTATTTGCATAGATACAAACACATTAATATGGAGGCATCTCTAAGGGTCAGAAAATGTTAGAGGTTAAAGAGCACAGTGTAGTAGAAAATGCACACTTTGCATGTGTTCTACCTTATTCATTTGATCTTAGGTGTATGGAAATTACATTAGTTCAGGTAACGATGGAAGTATATAGTTAAGTCATGGATTTCCAGAAATAGAGCCAATTCTGTTTTAGATAAAATAAAGTACCAGACACCCAAGCTGAAATTATCTGGCTAAATGTCTATGTGGGGAAGTTCTCACATCCCCCTCACTT
This sequence comes from Okapia johnstoni, assembly GCA_024291935.2. NCBI lineage: Eukaryota > Metazoa > Chordata > Mammalia > Artiodactyla > Giraffidae > Okapia > Okapia johnstoni. The sequence continues at coordinate 27,049,302 of CM044319.1, read as the reverse complement.
TCTGCCTCACTCTAATCAGAACCATTAGTCTTCTCATTCTTTTGAATATCAAATTCACCTGCAGTGGAAAAATACTGGAACATTCAAGTTGCTATTGTAAGAGCACAAAATATACTTTGAAAATCACAGATTAACTACCTTAAAAGTCATTTTATTCATTAATTAAAAACAAAATCATAGGTTTAATAATTTCCTAGACACATTTTTTTAACATTTGCTAATGACATTTAAAAATCATTTTAAATTACAATATAATACCAGGTTTTGAGGGAAAGTGGCTAAAAGACTCCTGTAATTTTCCTTTATTTTTAATTCAGGAAAGTTGTGGCCTCAAAGTCCTTAAATGAACCAAAACCTGCGAGTTAGTAATTCTGAAATCAGAAGGCAATATGTTGTCCTAAAAAGCATCCAAGAGTGGAGAGTTAGACACCTGATTTTGGGTCTAGTTCTGCAGCTACTGTGCTGTGTAATATGAGGAAACATAAGTCTTTCATAACTTCAGATTTCTCATCTCTAAAATAAAGGATGATTCCTTTCATGCCAACTTGTGAAGTTTCTGTATGAATAAAATGAGATACTATGTGAGAAGGAATATTTTAAAAATAAGATCTGAGTTATGGTGATCAGAAATCAGTTTATATTAAAAGAGTACACCACTTCTTCTGATAATGCTGCTGCTACTGCTGCTAAATCGCTTCAGTAGTGTCCGACTCTGTGCGACCCCATAGATGGCACCCTACCAGGCTCCCCCGTCCCTGGGATTCCCCAGGCAAGAACACTGGAGTGGGTTGCCATTCCCTTCTCCAATGCATGAAAGTGAAAAGTGAAAGTGTAGTCAGTCATTTCTGACTCTTAGCGACCCCATAGACTGCAGCCTACCAGGCTCTTCCATCCATGGGATTTTCCAGGCAAGAGTACTGGAGTGGGGTGCCATTGCCTTCTCTGCTTCTGATAATAACTATCACTAGTTATGAAGTACTTTCTCATCACCTGATTTTGTGCTCATTTTTCCATTATTTAATTCTAACACCAATTCTGTGAGAGGGATTTTATTTTCATTTTACAGATGGGAAAACTGGGAATCAGAGTTCAGAAGGTCCTTTTCCAAGATCACACATCCGAGTCAGGAAAAAGCAAATGGGCTGTTCACTTCCCACTATTACAGGGCACCCCAGGTATCATGGTGATCAGATTTTGCCCTTGATCTTAAGAAGTTCTTGAAACTCTAGTGTAGTAAACCTAAAAAAATTCTTATTCAACACTGGTAGCTATTTATATTAGATAGTATGACTTCATTGAAAAAGTGTCTCTTTCAATTAAACAAAATTCTTTGTCAGGCTTCATGTTGGACACTCTTCCAACACTATCACATTTATTTTACTTAACAACTCAGTCAAGGAGATAAAAGTCTCATTTTATACATGAGGAGACTGAGACAAATTTTATTAAATAATTGTCTAAAGAGGTGGTATCAATTTTGTGTCAGAATTATAGGTTGAACTTAGGTCTGTCCATCTTCCAATCCCATGTTCTTGACTTTAAGATACACTTCCCTCTACTTTCTACACAACATTGGTGGTATATGTTTCAAATGAGTTATTGAAAAAGTTCTTTAGGTGCATTGAACCAAAAATATTGTGAGTATAAAACCTTGGAATGTTTACCATTCCTTTAATGCTTTCTGAACAATCACATCAGGCCCATTAGGTGCTGTGTATTGATAATGACCCAATCAGTTCAATAGAGATAAGAGTTCATTCCATTGAAAGCAGCTGTTTCAAATTTACACACCTACACTTTATGCTAAGATTCGTTTTGTCTGATGATTGCTATTCTATAGCTTCTATTTCGTCCTCTATCAACACACAATTTGAAGCAAAGGGGCCCCTTAATAAAAATTAAATGAGGTAATAAATTTTGTGCCACAGTATTTCAGACTTTCCATTTTATTGACCTTCCTAAAAATTTACTTTTCTTATTTGCATTGCTCTTTTGATATGCCTTGCCAGACCAGTACATTTTACATAAAATAAATACTAATCAAATGAACTGAAAGAATAGTGAATAATCCATTTGTGCACATTTATTGGAAAACACAGCTTTGGCTAATACTAAGTGAGTTACAAATGGAGCAGATGTTTTCCAAAATAAATAAGTAAATAAAATAAGAGGAAGGAAAGAAAGAAAAAAACTTGGCCTGTGTTAATTCTCATGCCTTGAATGATACCCAATGCAATCATAATGTGACATCACTAGCCATTGCACATAATTACATTTTATTCCAGAAAGAAACTATGCACCTTCATTTTACAATCAAAATGGGACCTTCAAAATATGACCGATGTAACACAAGAAAGCACTGCCCATGTAGGGGGATTGTTGAGTGAGGAGGTAGCATAGAAATGAAGGTTTTGTTTTTCTAGTTCATGTATTTTTATTCCAATTTTTCTTCCTGTTCTAAAAAAGGTAAGAAATCATACTATTATCATTTGAAAGCCTACTGCAGACCAGGGGCTGTTCTCTTTCAGTTAATTTAATTACATCAACTCTGTGAGTTGAACAGTGTTATTTAATCGTTCCAGTTTTACTGAAGAAAATTCAAAGTTCAGAAAACTTAGGGAATCTTACCAAGATCACACTGCTAATAATATTAATTCTGGGACTTGAAATTTTATCTGGCTTTTATTTTGTACTAAACATTTCAAATGGGAGTCAGACATTGTAAATTAAATTAGCAACTGTTCTTAGACTGCTCTAACTACATATGTGTATGCAGATAGGAAATGTGTACGTGTATTACCAGTCTTTTGTACATATCAAAAGTACCCTGTGCTTTTCTTCCATGGAATCATGGTTTCACAGACATGAGAAATAAGGACTCCACTCTATAAGACAAGCTTCTGGGAGCTTTGATAGATATGAAAATGAACCCCGAGGGAGGGTATGAATTCTCTGCTAATTGTTTATACTTGGTGTGGTTTAGTCACTAAGTCATGTCTGATTCTTGTGACACCATGAACTGTAGCCCTCCAGGCTCCTCTGTCCATAGGATTTTCCAGGCAAGAACACTGGAGTGGGTTGCCATTTCCTTCTCCAGGGGATATTACTGACCCAGCGATCAAACCCGGTCTTTTCTCTAGAGTTTAAACTTGCATCTCAATAAAATAATTCAAAGGATAGAATTTATATTACAAATTCATTTACAGAGAGATAGCTGTGCCTTGGTCAAAGAAATTTCATGGAATGAAATTCATGGAATGGCAAAGACTCGCTGAAGAAATCTCTTCTCTGTTCTGTTCCAATAGAAGTGTCTAATAATTGTGAAATCAGATCTTGTTTTCTTTATACAGTTTTTCCCTGTGGGAGATTCCTCACCTTCACTTTTGTTTTTTGATTAGTATAGACTTTATGGGTACCATCCTTGAACATAAGTTTGTAACAGTTCAATTTTTGCAGTTTGTTGCACAATTAAACCTATGTTTAAGTGATCAACATAGCTTTTAAAGTGTTCACAACATATTTAGTCCACTTGAATCCTTCCAATAAATTCAACTCAGCTGGTCTCTCATAGTCTATAAGAGGTAAACCTTTCACCTGGAAGACACCAATCATTTCAGGAGAACTTTATTTTCTAAGTTTTAAAAATTGTTCATTTCTGAGTCTGTTTTTATCTACTATTCTGTAAGCTCTTTGAAGACAGGGAGTATATTTTTTTCAAAATTCTGTATTACCTGGCTCAGCCCTGTACCTGTCTTATTATAATAAGTGTAGCAAATAATTATTGAGAGGCGGTTCAACGCATCATAGGGAGAGCCTGAAATTACCTCCTCCAATGAGCACAGCAAATACATACCTACACATGAAGCAGTTCCCTCTGAAAACAATCTAAGAACCAGCTGAATACCTGCTCCACAAAAAAACAACAAGACAGATAAAAAAGATAGAGTGGGAACTCCCTGGTGGTCCAGTGATTTGGTTTCCACACTTGCATTGCAGGAGGCATAGGTTAGATCCCTGGTTGGGGAACTAAGATCCCATATGTCTTGTGGCATGGCCAAACAAGGTGGGGTGGGGGTGGCGGGGGGCAGCAAGCAGAGTATTGATCTTAAAAATCCTCACCCCTCATGTGGTGTCAACAGTGGAGAAGAATCTCACCAGATGGGTGCTTATCCTGGAGGAGCGAGGAGCTGACACCCCACATCTGGCACCCCAGCTCCTGAGATCTCTACTGGAGAAATGAGCCCCAAAATGACTGGCTTAGAAAAATCAATGGGGCTGAAGGCCAGGGGTCCCAAACTGCTATAGGAAACTGAGACTCTCTTCTTAAAGGACTTGAACAGTCTTATTCACTCCCATACTTAGCGAAATTGCAGTCCTTTGTTTGATAAGTGCCAAGTGCTGAGACTATACATGAAAGAGAGTCATTAGTAAATCTAAAAGATAGAGTGGAAGGGGAAGGTGGAAGTGTTCCCAAGGGACAGAGGTGCAGGCAGACACCATTGTTGCAATCCCCACTTAACTTGCTACAGAGGCAGGCAAGCCCAGACATGGAGTGCATGAGCGAGCAATACTCTGCAGCATTGATAAAGTCAGAGAAGTCTGGTGGCTGCAGCACTACCTTAGTCCTTGGCTGGAGTGGGTCAGAGCTAATGACTACAGCACTCTCCTGCTCCTTAGCTAAAGTCTTCAAGTACTGATGGCCATGGCACTCCTCCACCCACTGGCTGGGGCTGGTGAGTGCAAGCAGTCAAGTATTCCCACATTCTACACCTGAAGCTATTGGTTACAGAGATAAGGCACTTTTAGTCTGCACTACTGAAATCCGTGAGTGCCTGTAGTCACTGCTGCTGCCTTCCTGAAGCATGAGGTCAGCAACACCCCCATGTTCCAGCTACCTAGATAAATCCAGTGGTCACATGTAATCCACACAAAGGACCCCCCCGTGGACTCCTGATCTCCTGAACCTAATGGCCAAGAGGTCTGGCATTCAAGAGTCCCATGAATTCCAGGGGGTTACAACAATTGTAAAGACAGTTCTTGGCAGGTCACCACCTCCAGGACTCTACACAGACAAAAAACAGAAACACAATGCCAGTATTCCTGTGGGGAAAAAAACTATTTATTTAGCCTGGAGTTTCATCCTCAGAAGCTACAAAAGCAGTCAGAAGACAATTTGAACAACGTCAATAAATACATGCCTAGCAATAATTGTTTTAAATGTAAATGAACTAAATTATCCAGTCAAAAGACACAAGGTAGCTAAATGGATTAAAGAGCAAGTCTCCATAAATTTAAGAAGACTGAAATCATAACAGGTATTTTTTCCGACCACAACAGAATAAGCCTAGAAATCAAATACAAGAAAAAAAAACTTAAAATATATAAATACATGGAGGCTTAACAATATGTTATTAAACAACCAGTGGGTCACTGAGGACATCAAAGATGAAATTTAAAAATATATATATATATACCAGGAGGCAAATAGAAATGGAAACACAGTAATCCAAAACCTATTACATAGTTTTTTTATTACATAGAAACATAGTAAAAAGAGTTCTAAGAGGGAAGTTTATAGCAATGCAAGCCTACTTCATGAAATCAGAAAAATCTCAAATAAACAACTTAAAGTTACACCTGAAGGAGCTAGGAAAAGAAGAACAAAGAAAACCAAAGTCAGTAGAAGGAAAGAAATCATAAAGTTCAGAGCAGAAATAAATGAAATAGAAATGAAGAAAACAATACCAAAGATCAACACAAGTATAAGTTAGTTCTTTGAGAAGATAAAATTAATAAGCCTTTAGCCAGATTCCTCATGGAAAAAAAAAAGGGAGAGGACTCAAATTAATAAAATTAAAAATGGAAAAGAAATCATAACTGACACCATAAAAATATGAAGGGTCATAAGAGACTACTATAGGCAACTATATGATAATAAAATGGACAACCTGGAAAAAAAAGATAAACCCTTGGAAAGATACAATCTTCCAAGACTGGATGCTCTTCAACATTAGTCTTTGTAATATTTTTTTTGGATCTGTCTCCTCAGGCAAGTGAAAAGAAAAAATGAAGACCAATAAATGCGATTACATAAAACCAAAAAGTTTTTGCACAGAAAAGGAAAGGATCAACAAAATGGAAAAGTCACCAACTGAATGGGGGAAGGTATACAGCCAATAAGGGGTTAATATTCAAAGTATACAAAGAGTTGTTGTTTAGTCTCTAAGTCTTGTCTGACTCTCCTGAGACCCCATGAACTGTAGCCCAGCAGGTTTCTTTTTCCATGGGATTGCCCAGGCAAGAATACCCTAGTGGGTGGCCATTTTCATCTCCAGGGGTTCCTCCCCACCCAGGGATTGCAACTGTGTCTCCTGCATTGCAGGCAAATTCTTTACCACTGAGCCACTATGGAAGCCCCATACAAAGAGCATCTATCTATCTATCTATCTATCTACATACATATATATACACACACACACATATGTATGTACTTGCTTACATACATAGAAGTAGATATATATGTGTAGATATGTATCTGTATATAGATATGTGTATATCTATACATATGTATCTACTTCTGCTTCACTGACTATGCTAAAGCCTTTGACTGTGTGGATCACAACAAACTGTGGAAAATTCGTAAAGAGAAGGGAATACCAGACCACCTTACCTGCCTCCTGAGAAATCTGTATGCAGGTCAAGAAGCAACAGTTAGAACCAGACATGGAACAATGGACTGGTTCCAAATGGGGAAAGGAGTACGTCAAGGCTGTATATTGTCACCTTGCTTATTTACCTTTTATGCAGAGTACCTCATGCAAAATGCCATACTGGATGAAGCACAAGCTGGAATCAAGATTGCTGGGAGAAATATCAATAATCTCAGATATTCGGATGACACCACCCTTATGGCAGAAAGCGAAGAGAAACTAAAGATCCTCTTGATGAAAGTGAAAGAGGAGAGTGAAAAAGCTAGCTTAAAATTCAAAATTCAACAAACGAAGATCATGGCCTCTGGTCCCATCACTTCATGGCAAATAGATGGGGAAATTATGGAAACAGTGACAGACATTATTTTCTTGGGATCCAAAATCACTGCAAGTGTTGACTGTGGCCATGAAATTAAAAGAAGCTAGCTCCTTGAAAGAAAAACCATGATAAACCTAGACAGCATATTAAAATGCAGAGACCTTACTTTGCCAACAAAGATCTGTCTAGTCAAAGCTATGGTTTTTCTAATAGTCATGTATGGATGTGAGAATTGGACCATGAAGAAGGCTGAGCACTGAAGGATTGATGCTTTTGAACTGTGGTGTTGGAGAAGACTCTTGAGAGTCCCTTGTACTGCAAGGAGATCAAACCAGTTAATCCTAAAGGAAATCAGTCCTGAATATTCATTGGAAGGACTGATGCTGAAGCTGAAGCTCCAATACTTTGGCCACCTGATGCGAAGAACTGACTCATTGGAAAATACCCTGATTCTGTGAAAGAATGAAGGCAGGAGAAGGGGACCTTTATTTATATATATATATATATAAAATGGATTATCACATAGCCATTAAATTAATGAAATACTGTTATTTTTTGACAGCATAACTGCACTTAGAGGGTATTGATTATGCTGAGTGAAATAAGTCAAAGAGAAAAGACAAGTCCTATATGATTTCACTTAAATGTGGAATGTGAAAAAACAAATTAACAAGCATAACAAAATAGAAACAGGCTCATATAGAAAGGGAACAAATCGGTGGTTTCCAGAGGGGAGGGTGATGTAAGGATGAGAGGAGTAGGTGAGGGAAACTAAGAGATACAAACTTACAGCTGCATAATAGATGTGTCATGGGGATGAAACATACAGTGTGGGGAATATAGTTAATTATTATATAATGTCTCTGTGTAGTGAGAGGTGGTTACTAGACTTATTGTGGTGGTCATTTTGTAACGTACAGAAATATCACGTTACAATGCTGTACACCAGGAGCTAACCTTTGTTGTAGGTCAATCATACTTCAACAAACTGACTCAGAGAAAAGATCCGATGTGTTACAGACGCAGGGGGTGAGGATTGGGTGAGATGGATGAAAGTGGTCAAAAGATACAAACTTCTAGTTATAAACTAAATATATAGTAGGTATATAATTACAACATGATTAACATAATTAACACTGATCTGTGTTATATGTGAAAGTCATTAAGACAACAAACCCTAAGATTTCTTATTAAAGGCAAAATACTTTGTGCTTTTAAAAATTTTGAATCTGTATAAGATGATGGATGTTCACTAAAATTACTACAATCGTTTCATGACGTATGTAAGTCAAATCATGACGCTGCACACCTTAAACCTACAGTGTTGTATGTCAATTATATCTCAATGAGCCAGGAAGAAAAAAAAGAATACAGGAAATCTGTCAGATGCTTATTTTAAGTTCCTTTGAAGACATCTGTCAATACATCACACAGGGAATAGGACTAAAACAAAAGCACTTTGGCTAGCAAGAGCTAGGCTAAAGATGGGAGGAAAAAAGATTTATTTTAGAATCATAAAAATTTAGTTTTGCATTGAAAGTTGGGAAATAGAGTTTAAGCTGCAAACCATAGAGGAAAAGGCAAATACATAAGTATATAAGAGAATATTTCTGGAGACTGTAGAAGGAAATAAAAATTCTACCAGATGGTAGGGAGGAAAAATTGGAGAGGGTTTGTGTAAGAATGAACAGAGGCTGAGTGTCTGAGAAGGAGCACAACTCTCACCCTTTTGGGCCAAGTGCTGTCTCAGAGGTACATGCCAGGAATCCCAGGTGGGTTTGGAAGCAGGAGTATGTACTGGCTTCCCAGGTTAAGTGCTAGGAAGTGTGGTGCTTCATAGAGGCACAATCATGCAGGAGATCTCTGGGTCTGTGACCCCTGAGAGCCACCTATCAGGGTCCCACATCCTGCAGTGTGATGGATGAAAGCACAGTCTCTAATGCTAATTTTGTAGTGAATAAAAGAAGAACACACCAGGATGGGCAAAAATTCAACCTTAACCCTGTCTTTACATCCAAAAAGCCATATGCTGTCTGTCTTCTGAATGCAACTGAAGAGAAATACTATGAGATACAAAGGACTTGGATCTGATGAAAATGCAAATTAGTGATGTGGGAATTTTACCTTCTCTATATCACATGACTTCATCTGCTACATTTTTATTAAAGTAACCAAAAAAAGTGTCAGGAAGTGTCTTCCTAGAGAGTCAGGAGGCAGACCCAGAGAAGGAGAGGACTCCTATAGTCGTCCTCACAGAAGACCCTGCAGGACCTACAAGGACTGCCGTAGGATTCCACTCAGGAGCTACAGTGGGGATAGAAGCTTATGCTCAGACAATGTGAGAGCCGGCACATCCAGTGGGGGCCTAACAAGGTACCCCTTACAATGCCAGGGTGACACCTCCGTCTTCCTGGAATTAGATCACTCTGAATAGAAAGGGAGAACAAACAGATGGGGAAGACAAGGAATCCTCCGACAGAATGCGCATTACTTAGTTTTACACTGGAAATGACTCAGCTCCAGGATCAACGCTTTTGCTACGACAAGTTCTAAAAGACAAAGCTAATTGCCATAAAAAATACACTTGGATGTTTTACACCTGAAATTCTGTATACTGCTCAATATGTGAAATTATCTTGTCCATTACACTGGTTATGACAATGTGAACTCTGGGCTTCAATTTCTACATAATTAGATGAGGAAATAATTAGGTGACCATAAATGCCTGCATAATTCTTAATAACTTTGCTCTTTCACTCTCCAAACTTTCATCATTATGGTCATCTTATAACAACAATAAAACAATTTATGGAATTGTTTTTACCTGTGACAATTCAGATAAGCCTTTGGCACAACATCTAGTGTTTTCTAAGCACTAAATAAATTATTATTATTCCTTTCAAGCAGCATTTCAAGCTAAAGGAAAAGGTTTTTAAAGAATGTAAAATTTCTTCAACTATGATGAATCTTGATTCCTTAGGTGAACTTTGAGCATCATAGTTTCCTCCTGGGAAATGATTCTGAACAAACTAGTGGTCCACTCCTGTACTAACTTAAGAAAATGTTAGACAACTAATAATAAGACCTCTAAAATTCCAATTTTAGTATTTGGGAACATTTCTCTGTAGCTGAATTATAGAAGCCATCAGTTTAACTGTTTAAGCACCAGTTTGAGGAAAGGCAATAATTAATAGATACCTTAAATTCACAACATATTTGTATAGGATTCTGGTGGGGTGTCATGTTAAAACTGTATCTTGGTTGTATAATGAGGATTAAGGGGGTAAAATCTTACCCTATTTTGACAAATTTCTGCATCTACATCTCCTTCCTAGCAGAACCTGTTCTTTACTGATGAATGACAGTAGGCAAAGACTTTCAGTGGAGGATAATGCCTTATGAAACAGGAAGCTATGGAAAGGAAATAATACCAACTGCCCAATAGATAAAATCATCTTAGGGAACAACTGTGTGTTTTCTTCTCTCATATGGCAAGAGGGCATAGAGATATCAGGCAAATTAAGTTTCTAACTGACCATCAACAAATACCTCTGCTAAAGCATCAGCCACAGATAAAACCCAGGCTCAGTGGCCACACTATTCACTTGAGAGAACAAAAACAACTCTATTCCTGTCATCTGCACTGGTCTACCCTTGAGGCTTTCATCCTGGAGGTCCTCTTCTCTATTCTAGCCCTCAGCAATATCATCTAGCTCCAGTTTCAATAACCATCTTTGTGGGAATGATTCCTGCTGCTACCCAATCATTGTTCCTTTGTATTTATTTAAAATGTTGAGTCTTTTTGAAGATTACCCCCTCCAGTCATGCCATTGTCTCCATCTTTTTGTTATTGTCCTGGACAAGCCTTCTGGGTCTCCTTAAAAACATTATTAGTCAGGTCAGAGTTTTCATCTCTAGCCTGATTCATATGTGTCTTCACTGCTCAGTGTCACATCCTTTAATTACTTTCACTCCTTAGTTAATTCACTTCCCTATCAGCTCAGACAGTAGAGAATCTTCTTGCAACGCAGCAGACTTAGGTTCAATCCCTGGCTTGCAAAGATTCCCTGGAGAAGGGCATGGCAGCCCAATCCAGTATTCTTGCCTGGAGAATTCCATGGACAGAGGAGCCTGGAGGGCTACAGTCCATGGGGTCACAAAGGGTCAAACACAACCGAGTGAATAACAGTTAATCCAGTCTTTAAAACAAGTCCACCATTTGGAATAATTCCAAATTCTACTCTCAAACTACTGCCTTTAGATTACTAAAAGCAAGATTTATGCCTAAAACTTCTTTATAGTCTCCAAAAGATTTTCTACAGGACCTTAAATGTAGTGTGAAACACCTCACTCAGCTCTGAACCATGGCTGTGTGTGAGTGCTCAGTCATGTCTGACTCTTTGAGACCCCATGGACTGTAGCCTGCCAGGCTCCTCTGAGCGTGGAATTTTCCAGGCAAGAATATTGGAGCGGGTTGCCATTTCCTTCTCCGAAGATCCAGGGATCAAACCTAGGTCTCCTGTATTGCAGGCAGATTCCTCACCTTCTGAGTCACTTGGGAAGCCCATACATCAACTATATTTCAGTAGAAAAGAATTATATATCTTTATTATGTCTGAGACATGTGTGTTTGTTTAGAAATTATTCCAAATTATTCCAATATTCTGGCGTCTCCTGTACTCGCAGGTAAATTCTTTACCACTAGTGCCACCTGCAACCACCCACCTTTCTATAGCACATATCTTATATTTTAATGCCCTTTTATACCAGTTTAGTATTTTGAAAAGTGAAAGTGCAGTCATGTCTGACTCTTTGCAACCCCGTGGACTGTAGCCTGCCAGGCTCCTCCGTCCATGGAATTCTCCAGACCAGAATACTGGAGTGGATAGCCATTCCCTCCTCTTGGGGGTCTTCCCAACCCAAGGATCAAATCCAGGTCTCCCACATTGCAGGAAGATCCTTTACCATCTGAGCCACCAGGGAAGCCCCTTTTTCTCATTCTTTGCCTTTGGCATCTTTCACACTGATTTCTCAATTATTCTAACGGAAGTTTCTCATTCAAATCTCTAGTTCTATTTAATTTGTCTTAATTCTAGGTAATTTATTCAGTTCTGTAACTTTCAATTCAGTTGTTTCTATTTTATAAGAATTGTGCCCTTAGCAATATATTATCCTTGGGCATTCTGTAACTGTCTGTGGATTTAATATAGGTTTGGAGAACAATTCATCCTTGCCACGCACATCCATATTAGGAAGAAAAGCAGCACCTGGTAGAAGCCCGCTTTGCCCAACACTGTGCTACACATGTTTATTATGCCATTTAGTTGTGACAACATTTCAAGACTGATATCATAAACCCCTTTTAAAGAAGTGGAAACTGAGAAGTTAGGTGGTTTTTTCCATAAATACAGAATTAGTAACTGGTGAAATTAGAACTTGAGAAATGTTGCCTGAACAGTTCTGGCCCCTCCAAATAAAACAACTGAAATGGTGGCCGCCTATGGAACCCGCAGCCTGGATGTCAGACTAGTTACAACGGGTGCCTTCCGTCTATCTCAGAACACCATTATAACGGAAGTGTAAACATTTCTGTTTCACAAGTTAAGAAACTGAGGCACAGGTTAAGGAACCTGCATGCAAAGCCATACAGTCGAGCATATGTTCCAGGGTGTGCTTGTATTTATTTATGCAAATTAAGCCATCTAAGTAAAACATGTAAAATCACATAGATAAGTAAATCATAGCATGCAAAAGTGTGATTTTTGGTTCCTTGGATTTTCTGAGTAAAATCTCACAGGTATATTAAATAGTCTTGTCTGGACTATTGTCTATCGAGAGGGATATATTCACTGTAATTCCCCACTGGAATAACACCATGTGAACAAAAACTCTAGGCTTCCTGCTGCTTCATATTCAGTTTGATATTATTTATTTAGGACATTCAATGTTGTCTTTTCTTCTTGGAGAGATCTGACTTCAGATTGTAAAAGACCCAGCGGCCCTCCCTCTAGGCAGAGTCAGGAAATCTGTCTGATACTCTGCAAAGCACTATACACAAGAGAGGTAACTTTAGAAATGGGAGTTTGAGACCAGATCATCACGCAATGAGGCCACCAAAAATGTCATCATTGTCAATAGAATTTCTTCATATTTCTGCCTAGGGATAAAGAGTCTTGTTTCACAGTTATAAGTCAGTTTTCAAAAGTAAATGCACATGGGTAAGGTACACAATCTAGAATATATTTGTGATGTACTACTTAAGAAAGTTGAAACATAAGGTTAATCTTTGCTTTAACAAAGGGGTAGAGAACTAGGAGGCATAGAAGAAGAAGTAACAGTATGAAAGATTGAATTTATTCACTTGATAATTTTTCTGAAAATAGGCTCAATTGCAAGGTACTTAAAAAACCCTTAGCAAATCACCTTTCTTTTGAAAAAATGATTTAGACTGACAGTTGTTTGTCAATGCCTAAAATATACCAGACAGGAAATTTTGTAGATTACTCTTTCAGTCTATAGTATTAACTTTCATCCTACCAGGTTTATAAGGGGAGGAGGGTAGGATGGAGTGGCAGGATGGAGGGGAGGTGTTTATGGAGACACAGGAATCCTCCTTGGAGAATTTACTTTGATAGTAGAGGAGTAATTGAATGAGGGGCTTTAAAAGAGATGTGAAATCATTTATAAATGTGAAGAAAATGCAAATATTTGTGTCCTGAGGACCCCTCAAAATTCACAAACATATATTGATTCTGAGTGACTTAGTGATAATAAAAATGAATGGATGAGAAAGTAAGAAAAACAATGCGGGTGCCGAGTAAAATAAAGTTTCACAGTTTATTCCAGAAAACTTTTAAAACTGAGTATATTTACCACTTTGTCTAAACAGGAAGAAAAAGCTTAAGTATGTTGTAATACATGAAACACTACAGGGAAATGGAAAATATCATATCAGACAGGGGCACACGGGTGATTATTTCTTGGTGAGCTGTAGCCCTTGAAAGCTCATTTATGTTATCACTAAGGTGAAACCCAGGTTTGAGAGAATTGGGAATAGCTAGGTATGTGCAACACGCATCCAATCAGAAAAAAAGATCTGGTCGGTGTGTGTGAGATGAATTATACTGATGTCTGTTATAAATCCCTAACATAGCTCATGAGATCAATTAAGATGTTCAAGCAGCTACAAAAAGGATGATTGAGGCAAATGGTAACATCAGGATGACCATATGGTAAGGGGAAACTAGAACTGTTTGGACGTAAAATGAGAGCCATCGGAATTCCAGCTACAATCATACACTACACAGCAAGGAGACAGTAGAGTGAGGCAGCCAAGAAAAATACTAGAGGAAGAACAGTTTGGGCAGTGATAAAGACAAACAAGCTTGTGTTTCCAAGTCAATAAACAGGTGGTAGAAAGAGAGGGTGACATCATCTGTGTCTGCTCTCTTCCCCTCCCCTCAGCCAAGAGGCTCCTTTGATACCGCAGGGCCAGGTATTTGTCAGAGAAATAGCTCTTGGATTTTATAAAAAGTGAAGGAGGTTTTGGGGGCAGTATTTAGCCAAGGGGAAAAACTATTTCTTAAATGAGACCATCAAAGGTTTTATTCCCCATGCTTTTACCCAGGAACAAGCACATTAATTGTGTTGCTCTATACATGATCTAGGACAATTTCTCTCAAGGCTGCCCAGTGGGCTGTGCAACTATAAGCCATCATCACCACAGGACACAATGGCCTTCAGAAAACTTAGCTCACCTAGAAATGCATTATCAGATGATAACAGCCTTGCCAGTTCATGTGACCCTGGTAGTAAGTTCTAAAAGGCTTTTATTTTTCAGGTTTTTCTTCAAACTACTAAACTGTGATTGGCAATTTAGCCTAACATTTCACAGCAGTCCTAAATCTATATTTACTAATGATTCCATCATGTATTGAAAAGAATACACTTTGAAAATCTTCATCAATTAAGGATATTGAAACAGAAGAGTTTAACCCAGCCCTCTAGATAGAATGTCTTTTGGAAAATTCACTAACCTTTTCACTCACAAACAATAAAGCCATTGTGAATATATTTGAGCTGTCTGAGCTAATTGGAAGTTTTAGACTAGGAAACACTTCATAATCAACAACAATGCTATCTTCAAAAAATGCAAAGGCAGGAAAGCATTGTGTTTAAGAATGTGAGTTCTGAAGCAAGATCTGGAACTTACTCTATATGTGACATTAGGCTTATAATGTAACCTCTCTGTACCTACATTTCCAAATTTTCAAAACAGATATAATAATTGAATTTATATCATAAGCTAGTCATAAGGATCAAGTGATATAAAACACATTATGTGCTTAATGTTTTTTTGGTATACAAGAAGTGTCTACTAAATATTAGTTTATACTGACATTATTATGAAAATGACCTAAGTGGGAAGAAAAAGTAGTATCTTGTTTATGTCAAGTGGAAAATACAAGGAAGTCAAAGTTCTCCAGTATTAGTATGCATAAGCATCACCAAGGAGATTACAAAGAATACTGATTTCTGGCCTTTAGCTCCAGACTCTTTAAGTTGCTATTTTTTATGTAACACTCTTTAGTTTTTCTGATGCAGGTGGTCCACCAAGTATAGTTTGAGAAACACTGAATTAAGGCATTACTTGTCAGATTGCTCTCAAATCTAATAACTATGATCACTAATACCTAGTTCCAGAATACCTGATTCCTCCTGATGGCATGTACACTTTCTCTGATGCTCTTACATATAAGCAGCTTGAAGATGAGATGGTTAGATAGCATCACTGACAATGGACATGAGTTTGAGCAAACTCCAGGAGATACTGAAGGACTGGGAAGCCAGGTGTGCTGCAGTCCATGGGGTTGCAAAGAGTAGGACACGACTTAGCGACTGAACAACAACAACGACAACAGCAAGGTTACAACTTTCATCATAGAGAAAAACTTGTTTAAAATAGAAACTGCTCCTATTTTTTCTCAAAAATATTTTCTATAGTTGTTCTACTCAATTATTTTGCATAACTTATCATCTCCTGCAGACACTGTCCTTGGCTCTGTAGTTTCTCTGATGAAGACGTATTGCCCTGGTCCATAAGGAGGTGGCACTATAAAAGAAAATTGAGTAAACGAACAAAATTAAATGTAGTATTACATTTAAATACAGTATTATAAGGACCAGAAATCT
Source organism: Okapia johnstoni (assembly GCA_024291935.2). Lineage (NCBI taxonomy): Eukaryota > Metazoa > Chordata > Mammalia > Artiodactyla > Giraffidae > Okapia > Okapia johnstoni. Next base: position 27,033,081 of record CM044319.1, on the reverse strand, counting down.
AAGCAAAGAAGAAGAGACATACCTAACTAGAAAACTATGTAAGAGTGAGAGGCTGGAGAAAGTTAAGACCAGAAAAATTATAAAAGATATATCGAACAGTTTTTAGTAATCCACATTTCAATTCAACAAGCATTTGCTAAATTCCTTTTTTAAAAAATCATTATGCTTGAGCAATAAGAGAAGTTAGAGTATGACTCAGTTCTTGTTATATATGTCGCTTATGTTTTAGTAAAATGATTTACGTATGTCATAAGTAGTTTTAGTTGAAAAAGAATATAACAAGTGTGATAGTAAATAAATGTTCCTCAACTTCAGTACATTTAAATTTACGTTTTATTGTGGAGAGATGATCCATGCTTGACAGGATGTTTAGTAGCACCTCTGGCCTGATCCTCTAGTTACTAGAAGTATTCCTCTCTCTCCACTTCTCTCAGAACCATGTCAGTAAAAAAATATCTCCAGACATTAACAAATATTCTATGGGGGAGAAAAATCATTTTGAGTGGAGAATTAGTGCACTAGAGTTACAAAAGTAAATGTGAAATGAGAAAGGGGAAGATAAACTTCAATCAAGATGTATCAGAAAAGGCCTTATGAGATGAGACCAAGTAGAGCTGGACATTTGAAAGGCAGAGATTGTAAAAGAAGATACTTCAAACAGACAAGCCAATGATCAGAAAACTGGCTGCATGAGAAAGATGCAGACATAGAAGTGAAACTGTAGGATCATGGGAATTCTTAAGTTCCAAGGTCAAAATGTTAAACTTCATTCTGAGAGTAAGAGGGAACATTTGAACGTTTTGGAACAAAGAGTAGTAATATACTTCGGTTTTAGAAGCTAACTCTGATGGTAGTATGAAGAATTCATTGAGAGAGACTGTGACAGAAGCTAGAAAACCCAGTTTGGAGATTGTTGCATTAATATAGGCAAAACATGATGTGGGCTAAATGTGGATATCCATTGAAAAACAGATGAGAAGAGATGGATCAAAGAAACACTATGACAAACTAGGCAATTCTAATGAGAAGTGAGTAGGAGAGACAAGTTTCTAGCCTGGAAGATGGTAAAGGTGATGTAATAAATGAGACAAGAGAAACTCAAAGGATAAGTGTTGTCAGTGTGGAGGTAGGAATGAAAGTGACAATTAATCCTATTTGGCTGTCCATTGCACATGTATGTAAAAATAGAGATAAGTCTGAGAGCTAAGGAATCAGAAGGTCCTATAACAGTAACCAGGAGAAGGTAAAGCTGTCAAAGCCATGGAGAATGTTTGAGGAGGAAAATGTCAGAAAAGAAGTCTCTATGTTTGGATATTAGCAACAGAACTTGACCAATAACAGTGCAAAATGTATAATATTGATTCCCCAGTGGCTGAGCAGTAAAGAATCTGCCTGCAAGTGAGGAAACACTGGCTCAATCCCTGGATCAGAAAGACTGCCTGGAGAAGGAAATGACAACTCACTCCAGTATTCTTGCCTGGAGAATTCCATGGAAAGAGGAGCCTGGCAGTCTATAATTCATGGGGTTCCAAAGAGTTGGACATGACTGAATGGCTAAATAACAGCTTTCTCACGAACTTCTCATTTTAATTAAAATAATGAAGACTACTTGGAGAAATAAGAGATAATTTATCATCAGTGTTTCACATTTATAAGTTAGGACCTTTGTTTTTAAAAAATCCCTCAATTATCAACATCTGCATTATACAACTTATTAACACTGTTTTCTAGTTTTCATTTTTAAAGAAATTATTATATATACAAAAGCAAAAAAAAGTAAAAACATGAAAAACATGTAGGATTATGAAAGTTATATGTTTGGGAATGTAAAAATTATGAAAAAACTAAGAGAAATTGAGGTAAAGGATGGAGAAGAAATGCTACAACAAAGCATAGGGATGCAAATTTCCTCACTTGATACACTGGGCAACAGGAAAATGACATCTACAATTTCAAAAATTGTTTAAATGTATCACTTGCCATTGTAAAATGACACCTTTGAATTCTAAATGACTGAATAGATATGTTTGCTTCTCATGAAATGCAAGTACTAAAGTGCAAAAATATGATAAACCCCATAATTGTAAAGAGAACTGGTAAGAGTTATTTATAAGTAGATGAGAGTTTTCAATTTATACTTAGACAAGTTAAAAGGTGGGGACAGGAGGAAACCACAACCCTGAATGTACACTGACAAGTTTATGTTTCTGTCAGAACCCCAGAGGGTCTTCAAGTACTGAGTTTGTAGATGTGATGAAGAACAGGAGTCACAAGTGGAGCTGAAAAGGGAAACGATCTAAGATCTGTGATCTACATATGGAAGAATTAGTATGTTCCTACTTTCTTACCTCTATGAGCAAAAGGAATCGGGTTGGTGTCAATGTCCAGGTAGATCATAAAACAGTAAATAAAAAAGTAAATTTATAATTTCAGTGTTGGTGGTATTTCTCCAAGTGCAAAACCTTCTTCAAATTGAAATATAAGTGTTTCAATCTGAAAGCCAGTTTCTTGCTTACTCAAAACCAAGCAAAGACTGAGGCTGATACTCCATTCCATGCATAATTTCCATTTATGGGAGATGAATATTATGGAATTTATTTTCTTACAAAATAGTAGAGGAATCTCACATTAATTACCAAACCCTTAAACCTTAAATACAAATGAACTGCCAATAATTCCCCAAAATTAGAAAATTCCACAAAATGGAGGAGAATACAAAGATAAGCAGAAAAAGTTGAACATTGAAGAATAAAAGTTTATTCTGGAAACAGAAAAGAACTTCAAAATAACTTTTGTGATTATATTAAGGTAGTTTTAGAGGCCTTAGGAAGCATTACTATGAACAAAGCTAGTGGAGCTGATGGAATTCCAGCTGAACTATTTCAAATTCCTTATATTCCTTACCATTGCAGGTGGTAAGGAATCCACCTGCAATGGAGGAAAACCCAGTTCAATTCCTGGGTCAGGAAGATCTTCTGGAGAAGGGATAGGCTACCCACTCCACTATTCTGGCCTGGAGAATTCCATGGACTGTATACTCCATGGGGTCTCAAAAAGTCATTCACGACTGAGAGACTTTCTTTCACTTTCACTTTTACCTGCCTCCTGAGAAACTTGTGTGCAGAACAAGAAGCAACAATTAGAACAGGACATCTTAAAAGATGCTGCTACTAAAGTGCTGCACTCAATGTGTCAGCAAATTTGGAGAACTCAGCAGTGGCCACAGGAGTGGAAAAGGTCAGTTTTCATTCCAATCCCAAAGAAAGGCAATGCCAAAGAATGTTCAAACTACTGTAAAATTATGCTCATTTCACATGCTAGCAAGATTTTGCTCAAAATCCTTCAAGGTTGGCTTCAGCAGAAAGTGAACCGAGAACTTCCAGATGTACGAGCTGGATTTAGAAAAGACAGAGGAACCAGCGATCAAATTTCCAACATCTGCTGTATGATAGAAAAATCAGGGAAATTTAAAAAAACATATACTTCTGCTTCATTGACTACTCTAAAGCCTTTGACTATGTAGATCACAACAAACTGGAAAATTTTTAAAGAGATGATACCAGATGAGGGCTTCCCTGATAGCTCAGTTGGTAAGGAATCCACCTGCAATGGAGGAAAACCCAGTTCAATTCCTGGGTCAGGAAGATCTTCTGGAGAAGGGATAGGCTACCCACTCCACTATTCTGGCCTGGAGAATTCCATGGACTGTATACTCCATGGGGTCTCAAAAAGTCATTCACGACTGAGAGACTTTCTTTCACTTTCACTTTTACCTGCCTCCTGAGAAACTTGTGTGCAGAACAAGAAGCAACAATTAGAACAGGACATTAAACAACAGACAGGTTCCAAGTTGGGAAAAGAGTATATCAAGTCTGTACATTGTCACCCCACTTATTTAACTTATACAAAGAGTACATCATGTGAAATGTGCTGGATGAATCCCAAGCTGGAATCAAGATAGCAGGGAGAAATATCAACAACCTCATATATGCAGATGATACCACTTTAATGGCAGAAAGTGAAGAGGAACTAAAGAGCCTCTTGATGAAGGTAAAAAAAGGAGAGTGAAAAAGCTGGCTTAAAACTCAACATTCAAAAAACTAAGATCATGGCATGTGGTCCTATCACTTCATGGCAAATAGATGCAAAAGAGTGGAAACAGTGACAGACTCTATTTTTGGGGGATCCAAAATCACTGCAGATGGTGACTGCAGCTATGAAATTAAAAGAAGCTAGCTCCTTGAAAGTAAAGCTATGACAAACCTAGACAGCATATTTAAGAGCAGAGGCATTACTTTGCCAACAAAAGTCTGTCTAGTCAAAGCTACAGTTTTTCCAGTAGTCATATACAGATGTGAAATTTGGACCATAAAGAAGACTGAGCCCTGAAGAATTGATGCCTTTGAACTGTGGTCCTGGAGAAGACTCTTGAGAGTTCCTTGGACAGCAGGAGATCAAACCAATCAATTCTAAAGGAGATCAGTCCTGAATATTTATTGGAAGGACTGATGCTGAAGCTGAAGCTCCAACACTTTGGCTACCTGATGCAAAGAGCTGATTCACTGAAAAAGACCCTGATAGTGGGAAAGACTGAGGGCAAGAGAAGAAGACAGTGACAGGATGAGATGGTTGGATGGCATCACTGACTCAGTGAACGTGAGTTTGAGCAAGCTCCAGGAGATAGTGAAGGACAGGAATCTCTGGTGTGCTACAGTTCATGGGGTCAAAGAGAGTCGCACACGGTTTGGCAACTGAACAACAACCAAGAAATTATCATATCCATAGAGCAAAAAGACTATCACAAGAAGGAATGATAATTGAACAGAAGGAGCCCTTTCCAAGAACTAAAAGATACAGCTCCAATTTGGAATTGTCTACTATATGCCCACCAAAATATAAAAGAAAAGATCCATTCTTAGAGTTGCTGCCTTATGGAAGAGGAGATTTTAATTTCAAGACAAAACAATCAGAAACAGCATGAACTTTTCAATCACAAGATAAAACAATCAATAACAGCATTAACTTTTCAATCACAACTTTGGATTTTAAGGGCTTATGAAGCAAATTTTATAAAATTTTAAAGTAAAATGAATTTGAACATAGAACTTGATTTGTTGATAACAATCAGGACATGTTTAGACATGTGGTTTTTCTTTTAAAGGAATTTAAAAAGTTTGTTGGAAATGTACTTCATCCAGAAGAAAAGACATAGGGAAACCTAGAAAGATATGTGGCCTAGGAAATAGTAGATTCCCACCACATCAAGTGTGTCACAGGCGTAGAGAGAAAAAAAGAGTTCAGATTGAAACAAGAAAACTGAAAAATTAGTGGGAAAAAATTTCAGATTAAAAAAAAAAAGAGTATACAAAATTTGGAATAACTGACAAGTTAGAAATTCATAATAATAAAAACTAAAGACAAAAGTTATGATAACAGTTATTTTCATCCCATTAGGAAATTAATAGAAATTTTAAAGAAAAACCTGTGTAAGAAAACAATAAAATCATGGTTCACATATAACACAAAATAATAAATGGTGTAATTTTTAGCCATTAACAAAATATAAGAAAAGAGGACCTGCTTGTTTTAGTAATCCTGACCTCATGTAATTCTTCTTGGTGGGGAAAACAGATTTGTAGAATAGAAACGTATTTCTCACTAATTCACCCAACAAGGAACAGCATATCCACGGTGTCAGAATAATATAAGTACTATTGATTGGTTTCAAATTTTGATCAGCTTTTTCACAAAGCACAAATAACATATATATTATATATATATATATATATATATATATATATAATACCGCATATATTATGTGGTAGATGTTTAAGGATTGCATGTGTGCATGCTCATTCACTCAGTTGTGTCCAACTCTTAGCGATCCCATGGACTGTAGCCCACCAGGCTCCTCTGTCCATAGAATTTTCCAGGCAAGAATACTGGAACAGGTTGTCATTTCTTTCACCAGGGGATCTTCCTGACCCTGGGATTGAACCTTGATCTCTGGTGTCTCCTGCATTGGCAGGCGGATATTTTATCACTGTGCCACATGGGAAGCCCATTGTGTGGATTACACTTTCTATTACATATGCATAAAAATGACAGTGTTTAGTTTATATTTCAATAAGCACCCTTGTTACATTTTAATTTCCAATGTACCCATGTTACATGTTGAAATAGAGCAGTTATTACATGTGAAAACATCTGCTTTTCTATATATATTATATATATAATATATAGAGAGATAAACATGAAATATGCCATTAGTATTACACCTTGTATTCTCAGTATATTAAAGCAGGAAACACAGTATGTAACATAATTTGCACAGGACTTAGAATGATATAAAACTAGGTGTGAGTCCTGATTACACAGCCATCTAGTTATATGGATTCATCAAGTTATTTAGCTTTTCTCAGGTTTAATTCGGAGAAGACGATGGCATCCCACTCCAGTACTCTTGCCTGGAAAATCCCATGGACTGAGGAGCCTGGTAAGCTGCAGTACATGGGGTCATGAAGAGTCGGACATGACTGAGCGACTTCACTTTCCCTTTTCACTTTCATGCATTGGAGAAGGAAACAGCAACCCACTCCAATGTTCTTGCCTGGAGAATCCCAGGGACGGGGGAGCCTGGTGGGCTGCCATCTATGGGGTCGCACATAGTCGGACATGACTAAAGCGACTTAGCAGCAGCAGCAGGTTTAATTACCTCATCTGTAAAATAAGGATGATAGCACCTATCTTTAAAGATAATTATAAAAATTAGAGCAAAGACATGCAAACTGCCTAACATAAAACAGTTATTCTCTAAACTGTACCAGTTGTTACTATTGTTATTAGCACTGCATATTTACCAATATACTATAGGCATCATGAAAATACAGTGAAGCTTATGTTGTTAATGGTTTTACTTTTAACTTTTTAAATATCCATTTTAGTCTGAAATAGACATAAATCACATGAATGATATATTTAGTAATATTAATATTATCACTCAGGAATCTTAATTTTATGATTGGAACATACATGTACAAAATCCAAGAATTTTAATATAATTATTGGACTAGGGCCCATTGAGATCACTGCAAGTTGCCCTCACTAAAAATTCAGAGACAAAGATAAGACTTGAGAATAAACTAGAGTTGCCTCTGACTAGCAACAGAAATTGCGGTGTCAAGCAAAATCTAAGAATTGTTGTCAACACTGAACAGATTTACCAAGAGAATAATATTACTGAAATGTCAGACATCCCAGAGATTATCACATTGATTTATACTACTTTCTGTACCCTACTTCTTAAAACAAAATAAAATTTGCTTTCTATTGCATTCTAATTGAAGATACAAAGTAGAAGCTTTGCAAATGAGTTATTGTTACCCAATTTCTTGTCAACAACTGTCAGTAACAAGAGATTGGCAGAGTTAAGTAGCCCCTAATTCTCCAGCAATGTGAAGCTCCATTTTCCCCATTTAGTTCTGGGGAAGGCAGCATATGAATCATGCAGGAGATGGCATCACTGGAGGCTCTCATGATGGTGTAGATGTGAAAACTGTGAATCATTAACATTGTTGTAAATGTCAGTTGTCAGACTCTCAGTGTCATCTGAGGTTCAGCTCCTGCTTTTTTGCTAGATCTGCCATTGCCACAGGGGTTGTAGGTATTGCATTGTTTAAGTATTCATCACAGGGGCTGCAAGTCTTTGATGATGTTGGAAAGAGACTGTGGCCAATGTATCTTAATGCAAGCTACTTTGTATGTAGACTGGGCGGTACCGCAGGAACCAAGCAGTCCTGGTGCATGCCACACTGCCTAGATAAGAAGGTAGCAATAATACATTGTTTGGGCCTATTTGTTATTCTTCTTTTGACAGTTACATTAATTGAAGACTTTGATATTAAAAGTTGTCTTGTACACTAATATTTTATACCAGGGATTGGAAAGAAGTTGATTTTGTAGAAGCACAGAATTCTTTAGATGTAAAATACTTTAGCAGTCATTTTATAGATGGCCTTCATTCATTTTCTCTTGTCACTATAAAGGATACAGAACTTTTACCAAATAATAAGTAATAGATTTTTTGTAAACTATATTGAATAAACTAACAGTTAAGCTCCAAATGTCTATTTAAAGGCAATTTGGAAAATGACAGTTTGGTTTATAATACAAATCACCAAAACTCCTAGTCATTATTCTTTACAGTTTAATCATACTTAACACAACATCTACCATAGTACTTGGTATATACAAAGTGCTCAGTAAATATTAGAGAAGAAATCACTCTCATCTATGTATGTATGTATGTATGTATGCATTTATCCATCCATCTACCTATCTATCTATCTATCTATCGATATTTATATATGGTGTGTGGTGGTTTAGTTGCTAAGCTGTGTCCAACTCTTGTGAACCCATAGAATGTAGCCCACCAGGCTCCTCTGCCCATGGAATTTCCCAGGCAAAAATACTGGTGTGGGTAGCCATTTCCTTCTCTATGGGATATATATACACACATATACATGTATATATATATGCACACACACACATATATATATATACACATACATATGTGTGTATACACACAACACACAAATATATTGATAGATGATTATATTGAGAATTAGGTATAGTTATATATGGTTAATGTATGGGTGTCAAATAGCTATTTCAAGGTTTTTCCTATCTGAATAAAAGATAATCACAACAATAGCAGTAGTTTGTTGCTTGGGTTTAGTTACTACAGATTTATAAATTTCCATGCATTTATCTAAATCCTTAGTAACTCAAATATAAAAAATATGATAGTTTAGCTGACTTTTTCCATTTCTGTTTGAACTACTTAACATGGTATTGGCAAGAACAAGGTGACTAAAAGAAGAAGCTAGATGTGAAGTTGTTCTTTTTGAGTTGTTAAGTCATGTCTGAATCTTTTGAGACGCTATGGACTGTAGCCCATCAGGCTTCTCTGTCCATGGCATTTACCAGGCAAAAATGCTGGAGTAGATTGCTATTTCCTTCTCCAGGTTATCTTCCCGACCCAGGGATCAAATCCTCATCTCTCACATTGCAGGTGGATTCTTTATAATGTGTCCCTTGGGTCCTGGATGTGAAGTTACCCAGATTTAAAGGAAAATGAAGTTCATCTTAAATAGTTCCTATCATTACAGCATCCTCTATTCTAATGCATCTCTTTTTTCTGATGGCATTTCTTACATCCTGAATTTCAAATGCTCTAATATGACCCTGACTGCCATGAATCTATTTTATTTGATGTAATAATGTCTCTGAATTATATATGGATTTTGTAAGATACATTAAAGGAGGTGATCTGTCACTTGAATAGCTAGATATATCTGAGTCCAAGGAACAAACTCAAATGATGGAGATATATTGTGACAAGAAGGTAAAGATAAATATCTATGGCACTCTTCAGATGATACCATGTACATTGCAATAATTACATGTCTTTCCAATAAACCTGTGAGATACGATTATCCCAATAATGAGAAATATATATTTTTTTAGATAAAAAATATTTTATCTAAAACAATATTTATTTTTTTAGACCAAAATGGTCACTCAATTATTCCTAATTGATCTTTTGTAAAGCCAGAGTTGAAAACCTTACTTTTTTTATTTTATCTTTCCACTAAACTACAACTACCTCTAACCTATTCTAGAATTCATTCTCTAACCAAAACTTACATTTAAACAGAAATGTATTACACTGTGACTTAATCATCCTATTAGGTATACTATTGGTCAGTTGCTCAGTCATGTTCGACTGCAACCGCTTAGACTGCAGCATGCCACTTGTCTATACATAATAGGTGTTTCAGAAGCAGCAAATAACATATGAGGATAATTTTTCATTTGTTAAGCTATATTCCTTCTAGTTTGCATTTGTGTGTCTGTGTGTGTGTGCATTTTAGAGAGAGAGATTGCTCCAAGGACTGAAATGCACACACATTATACTTTCATAGACTACTTGTAGAGCCAATATTATACAAATTCATATATATTGTTGAAACCCTGAAACCATATAGGAACTTCTACCGTGCTTCCCATTGATCCTTAAGTTATTGTTGTCAAATATACATTTACATAAACCGAAAATCTCATCAGGAAATATTGTAACTTGTGTTTTAAGTAGTCATACATATTTTTAAACAATTTAAAGAGTTAAAATTAGTATTTTATATTTACCATTACCTTTACCATACCCAAATATATCTGGGGTTCCACAGATATTTTTATTTAGACCTTTTGATATTAGACCATAGGTTCTTGATATTATATTCAACTAATTTTTTTTCTCTCTGCTTTTCAGATGTGATCTTTTTTTGTTGTTTTTCTTCATTCCTGAAGATTCAAAGTTTCCTCTAATATTATTTCTCTTCAGCTTAAGGAGCATTGTTTTGCATTTTTTCTAGAACATGTCAAACAGCCACACTTTCCTAGTTTTCCATTACCTCAAGATGTCTTAATTTTGCTTTATTCTTGAAATATATTTGCTTCCCAGGTGATGCAGGAGACAGGTTTGATCTCTGGGTCACGAAGATCCCCTGAAGTAGGAAATGGAAACCCCCTCCAGTATTCTCATCCGGAAAATTCCATGGACAGGGGAGCTTGACGGGCTACAGTTCATGGGATCTCAAAGAGTCAGATACAACTGAGCAACTGAGTAGACATACATGAAGTATATTTTAATGGGAATGAACTGTGGATTGACAGTACGTTTAATTTTAAGATGTTTTTCCTAATATCGTCTGACTTCCATTTTTTCTGATGACAAATCCAAGGTAATTTAATCACTGTTCTCCTATATAGAATGTGCCATTTACATCCAGCTCTTTTCACAAGGTTTTCACTGCCTTTGGTTTTCAGCAGCTGATAACACACATGCAGGCATGGTTTGTTTTGAGTTTATCATGTTGAAAATTTTTTCAGCTTGAAATTTATGAATGTATGCTTTCATAAAACTTAGGACATTTTACCCATTGTTTCTTCAAATATATTTTCTGCCTCAGACTTACTCTTTTCAGAGTTCCTTCTGGGATTCTACAGGTATATCTTTAGACCTTTTGATATTGTCCCACAGATCCTTGAGGTTATGTTCAAATTATATTTTTTTCTCTCTGCCTTTCAGATGTGATCATTCTACTAATCTATCTTCAGTTTCCTCATTTAGCTGCCATCTCCATTCTGTATTAAGTTTTTTCTAGATATTTTATGTTTTCAATTCTAAAAATTCCAATTGATTTATCTTTTTAGTTTTTATTTTTGTGCTAAATATGCCTATCATTTCATTCATTTTTAAGGGTGTTTTTCCTTTATCTCATGAAATATACTTAAAATAGTTGTAAAAATTCTGTCTTATAACTCTAGCTTTTGAGTTTTCTTTTTCTTCACATGGCAGGTAGTATTCAATTATATTCTGGCTATTGAAAATGCTATGTTGTACAGACTCTGAGTCTTGTTATAGTCCTCTTGGGATTGTAGGTATTTTTATTTCAGCCACTCACCAATACTAATCAGCCTGATTTTGTTCAGAGTGAAGTTCTGTCCCTTTTCCTTTGAGCCAATGCAGTTCAAATCTCAATTCCATTCTCTACATCTTTGCTATGCTGATTTGGGGCCTATCTGTGCATTCATAGTTCAAGGTCCTTTTGAGCCTTGTGTGGATGACTCAAATCTCAGTTCAGTTTTGAAAACCTTTATGATTCATAGCTCGTGGGTTAAGTTGAGAATTGTATGCAGTCATACAGGAATTTACATATCTTCTTCTCTGAATCTTATACCTTAGGGATTTAACTATACCTTTCAGTCCACAGGGGCCCTTTATCCTTCTTATATTGTTTTTGGTTTCTTTAAAGTTTTATTCATAAGTAAAAAGAAAATAGGGGAAACTTATTTGCTTTTCAGAATTTTCTCTCTCATCTGAAAGTTTCATTTTGTGTGCTTACTTATTGGCTTCTTCAGATAGTTGTTGTTAATTTTATTTTTTAATTTCATCATACTGCATTTATTTATTTAATATTAAAATACTTTATTTTTATAGCAGTTCTAGGGCAGTTCTATGCCCCCTGACTCATATATGCTTAGTATCCCCCATTATCATTATCACTCACCAGAGTGGACATCTGTTACAATTGATGGATCTGTGTTGACACATCAACATCACTCAAAATCCATAGCTTACCTTAGAGTTTACTTCTGGTGTTGTGCATTCTATTGGCTTGGAGAAATCTATAATTAAATGTATACCTCATTTTAATATTATACAGAGTGTTTTATAGCCTTGAAAATTCTCCTTCTCTGCCTGTTCATCTCTTTCTCCACTGCACCCAATCTTTGACAAACACTGATTTTTGTATCCATAGTTCACCCATTTAGAATGTCATATAGTCGGAATCATACAATAGGTAGCCTTTTCAGATTGACTTCTTTCACTTAGCAATATGCATTTAAGTTTGCTCCATGTCTTTTCATGGCTTGATAGCTATTTCCTTTTAGAGCTGAATATTCCAGGTCGTTACTACTTGAAAAACAGTGATTAATAGTTTGGCCAAATGGTCAGAAGATTGGTTTAATCAAGCCTGGGAGTTTGGTAATAAGACATTCTAAAGTAGAATTTTCAAATAGATCTTTTGTAATGGGCACATAGTATAAGGATATTTATATCCTTTGAAAATGATCAATAAACAGTATTTCCTTTATAAGAAGCTCTCAGTGATCAGAAAAACAAGAGGATCAACACCGTGGTGTTGATTACAGGATTTTTCCAGACACTCTAGTGCTTATTCATTGAGCTAAAGCGTAATGGGGCCACAGAGTCAAGGGTGGAGACTATGCATGGGCTCAACAACATAGACTTCCCTTAGGAAGACTTAAATGGCTTTTCTCTCTCTAGTCTGGTAATTTCACAACAGGAGACAGGAAGAGTCTGATTCTGATCACTAAATTTTCACTATGGCTTCAAGCACCTGGGGAACCATCCAGCCCCTAGTAGTATCAAGAGCTTCATTAGATGAACTCCCTTCCTCAGGAGAGAAGAGCCATTTGTTGTCACAGTATACAACTCTAAGTCTTGATATCACTTGCCTTGGTACCACCATGCTTCTGTCAGCATCACTGTCTAAGGCTTACAAAATCCTTATTCAGCATCATACTACCTGACCAAAAAATGTGTCAGCAAAAGATGTGAAGCAATTCATTAATCTTTTTTAGTACCTTTTAATAGTCTTTTCTTTCTTTCCTTATATTCTTTACTTATTTTAAGTGAGTGACTCTTCTTTGTTTTTCTTTAATTTGGTAGGGAGTATATTTGACTTACTATGTTGTGTTAGTTTCAAGTGTACAGAAAAGTGAATCTGTTATACAAATGGTACATATATCCACTCTTTTTTAGAGTCTACTACCATTCCCATGCAAAAGGAAGCGTTGAGTGCCCCAAAATGTCCAGCTTTCACTTTAAGTCAGTAACAGTGAGTTTATCCTGTGTATTTCAGTGATAGTGCATTCTTGAGAAAGTCCTACTGTACATTTAGTAAGAGTACGTTTCTTACTTTTACTTTGAAAATGTCTCTACCTAGATATGCCAAATGGGAATCTTTTCCTAGATATTTAGATTATGGAATTGTTCAGTTGAAACCACTGCAAAACATTAAAAAAAAACATACATAACAAGAATGACCATTCTCATATGTTACTATATGACTATAGTTAAAGTAAGATAAGTATCCTGAACAATCTCAAAGAGATAGATACCAAGTTTCTTTATTTTTTTAAATTTATTTTACATATATGCATATATCTGTGATGCTTGGGGCCATCAAAACCTCAACTTCTTGTTTGAAGGTTAATTTTAATAAGGCCCTGTGGGTACCTGGCCCCGTGTCAATTTGCATGGCTGAATAAATCTTCCTGTGTACATCTCTTGATAAACAATTTCAGGGTTTCTTAGTCTATATAGTTATAATAATTAACCTAAATTTTTTTGTCACATAATTCCATATTAGCTAAGGGGACAGGGAAACATCTGGACCCCATCATCTATAAAATAATTCTTCTTATGATGAAATTTCTATTTTTTCCCTCAAACCATTTCTTTTCTAGATTAAGCAATGTCAGTTTCTTTCTTCATGGTCTCAATTTTCCAATACATTTTTCACATTCATTTTTCTACTGCTGGATCCTTCTTATTGATTGTTGAAGCACCCTATTGTTCTGGATTTGAATAACGTTGCTACATGTTTTTCATCCTTCAAATTGACCCCAGGTAATCTTCACATAATCTGAATTTTGTTTATCTTTAGTTTATTCAGGTTAAGTTCTTGTTTATGTATCCATTAAAATGTCCACTTACCCCTTTCTTTTTCTCAACAGAACTGTGGATTGATATGAGATATCATTATAAAATCAAAATCAACTTGTGACTAAAAAGAAGGAAGGAAAGGAATAGTCATTATATATTAAAAAAATAATAACTGTATTTGCAGTAGTTTGGTTAAATGTTTGCCAGCCTGACCAAAATGTGTGACTTATGAATATATGTTTTGAATTCCCTCCTCTGTCTGTAAGGTGACTTCAATTTAGCAGGCAGTCTTCATATGGAGATCTGCTACTATGAGGAGGGAAGTAGAACTGAGCTGTTTATAAATAGTTATGATAGACATAGATTAAGAACAACTACTCATAGTAAGTAGAAATAAATTCTGAATGGCTGCAGATTGTGGCTCATGGCAGTGCTGAAACATGTATAAAGGTTGGGGAGAATTGAAATGCTTAGCTCAACAATGCAGGCCGAAAGAAAACTTTTTGCTTGAAACATATCTATAGTTGGGAAAGAATTTTTCTACAAACATCTGACTTAGACTACTATATCAGCTTATTATGAAGGCACAGCCTAAAATGAGTTTCAGTGTGAACAGGGTTAATACATCCATGGAAGTTCAATGTTAATATTTGAATCATTACAGCCATAATCAGGAAAAATAAAAATGCTTCAACAATGTAAGTTTCCTTAAACCTACAAAAACTGTGTTGGGACTGCCATCTTGATTGACCTCTTCCAAGAAAGAGGGTGAAAGAAAACAGCCTAAGGATGAGTCAATTTGGAATGCCAATCCAGACTTCGTTTTAACAGTAAGTTGCTAATTTTAATTATGCAGAGACAATTTCATTACTTCATTTTGTTCATATTATTTTCTTTCACAATTATATTCTGTACCTTCATTGAGAAAATCAATGCAATATGATTCACTACGAAAAAAAGTCTGTTCTAAATTATAGTAACAGGGGGAATAGTCCTACAACTGGAGAAGTTTTGTATTTCTTCCCTTCAGAAATAGAAATTGCTAGAGATAGTTTTATGGGTTTTCAATTTATAATTCATTACAATAATGACTTCAGGTTATTAAGTATTTGGCTACAGGATAATTTCACACTGTTGTTTAGACTTTAGAGGGCCAGGGCTATATATTTTTAACTTCTACATTTCCAGTGTCTACTATGATACCTAGGACAGTGTGGAAAATGCCACATAAATGATTACTAAGTGAATGTTTAGCAATGGTGATATTTTCTACTGTGAAAAGTAACGATACTTTTGAATTTAAAGTTAAACCTAAAAGCAGTCATTAGACATAGAAAAAAAAAAGACTATGTATATATTCAAAGCCCTTCCAAAATATTTTCTTCCTACAGTGTAATGCCTAGTTATTTTTTACAGTCCAATTTGAACTCAGCCTAACAGTAGTAGCTCTCACTACTTAAACCCACCATGATTAATTTCTAATGTAGCACAACTGTGACATAAATGTAAGGAAGACAAATGACAAAAAGGACCCAAGAATCTTACTGAATGGAGAAGTTATTCCCATGAGAGGACACTTTCAGTTCCTCTGAGTTTCCTTCCTGACTCCTGCCTCTCTACTTCCTTCAAGGCTACCTTTTATGTGTATGACAAACTCAAACTGTTCAGCCAAGAAGTCCTTTACTGCAACTCCTTTGCTTTCTCAAGCAGCACCATCAAAAGGTTCCCAGGAAAAGATTTCTACATAAGTTTCACTTGACACTAAATATTTTTAAGAAAGAAAAAGGAAGAGAAATCCTATGTATTAAAGGGCTACGAGACTGAAAACTTCCATTTTTCTTTCTTTAGAAGAATCCACGACTATGGAAGAACACCCCTGACACCTTCAAAGAAAATGCTTCTCATACAATTGAAAGCATTGGGAACCTCAAAATTCTTTTAATTACTGTTGATGTTACATGATTAACCTGATTCAAACTCTAAAATCAGTTGATACTGGATTACTTAAATTATGGACAGAACTAATGATTTCTTGATAGTCTTGTGCCTAGCCTAGTGCTAGGGAGAATTGGATGTAAATTGTTATTGAATAAACATGCATTTGACTTTAAAGAAGTTTGTGGAGGAAAGAAAGAAGCAAGAATTTTTGAGATTCTAGTTCTTTTTAGAGTCATGACAGAAAAGAAAATGTGTCAACCAAGGGGAATCTTGAGATAACAGAGGAGAAAGCATAACATGTGTCTCTCTTCCTCGTAGCTTTCTCCTGTGCTATCCCAAGATTTCTGCTTTAGAGATTTAGAGGAGTTTCCCAGGTGGTGCTAGTGGTAAAGAACCCACCTGCCAATGCCGGAGATATAAGAGACACAGAGTCGATCCCTGGGTTGGGAAGATCCCTTGGAGGAGGCCATGGCAACCCACTCAAGTATTCTTGCCTGGAGAATCTCACGGACAGAGGAGTTTGGTGGGCTACAGTCCATAGGGTTGCAAAGAGTAGGACACGACTTAAACGACTTAGCATGCACAACCTATTTAGAACCATTACTAACAGAATGTAAGGTGAGAATTGTCTTGGTGGGGATAAAGTATGATAAAGTTTCCTAAAATCCTACCATGTGTTACTTTATTTGGAAAATCTCTTTCTTCATTGTTGAGTTAGTGAATATTCACTTTTTTTCCTCTAAAATGTTACTGTATTTGTGACAAGGAGCTCTTGAATTATGCCTTTACATTGCAGAATATTGATACCTTAATTGATAACTCTAAAATATCTGGACAATTTGATTTTTTCTTTTTTTGCAGTTCAGTCCTGGTTGTAACTGATGCCTTCTTCCAAAAAAGAGAATCATATAAAATTCCAAACCATTATGTGTTTACATCTGCCTTTGCTGTAGATTTATTATCTACCCCAGAAGTTTGAAGAAATGATGATAGCATATGATCTGATTTAGACTTTCCAGCCAGGAGCTCAGGATTCTAGGAGGAAATGCTTCCTCACCTTGATAACTGTTCTTCCCATCAGAAAGTCATGAAGTCTGAGAGTAATGTTCTAACACTGACATAAACTGACATTATGGAATGCTTCCTGAATATCAAGCTCTTTGCTGAATACTTTATATGAATATTCCTATTTAACCTCAGTAAATTATTACAGCAGTTTAACAATGTATTCACTAGGATTGTTCCTATTTTACTCACAAACACACTGAGGCTGAGAGAGATGGAATGACTGTAGTCACAGAGCTAGTTAGTGTCACAGTTTCAAACACCGGTCTCTGTGATTCCAGAGTACAGAATCTTGTAAATGCTTCACCTCCTGTCTCTTCCCTCCCCCTTCACCTCACAATGCTGCCATTTCAGTCAGGCCCTTGCAATTTATTTTTTCCTAGATTATGACAATAGTTCCCCAATTTGTTGCTCTTCTTTTGCTGTTTCTACCTCTTTCCAGACCCAAGACACTCTCAATGTTGCATGATGGTTTCCAAATACAAACACGATCATTCACTCACCTTCTTAATATTCTTTTATGAATCCCTATCACCTACAGAATAAATGTCGAATTCTTCCAATCCTATTAATCCTATTTATTCAATAATGCCCTGAATCTTTCAATGGCTGGTATTTCTGAGAAACATTGCAGCCTCTCATATCTGTGCTTGAAGAGGGAAATGGCAACCCACTCCAGTGTTCTTGCCTGGAAAATCCCATGGACAGAGCCTGGTGGACTACAGTCCATGGGGTTGCAAAAGAGCTCGAAACACCTTAGTGATTAAAGACTAAACAACAACAATATCTGTGCTGTGGGCTCTTTCGCACACTGTTGTCTACTGGCAGGCACATGACTCCCTGGCAGACGGCCTGAGACCCATGCTCTCTAGGAGTATTTTATGTCATGGACAGAATCCTAACGAATCCAGGTATGTTCTTTTTCCTGATGATTTTTAACATGGGAGATACAGAGAGAGAACAAGTGAGTACCACTGAAATATAAAAACCTATGTGGAAGGCAATTAGTAGAGGCATAAAATATAAGGGAGTAAATTGTGAGTAAGGGCTTCCCTTGTAGCTCAGTTAGTAAAGAATCTGCCTGCAATACAGGAGACCCGGGTTCGATTCCTGGCTCAGGAAGATCCTCTGGAGAAGGGAATGGCAACCTACTCCAGCGTTCTTGCCTGGAGAATCCCATGGACAGAGGAGCCTGTCAGGGGGTCCACGGGCCACAAGAGTCAGATGCAAGGTGGCGACTAAACCACCATCATCATGAATAAAGGGAAGCCATGAGCAGGAAGGAGAACCTAGTTTCTTGCTAGGATTCAAATGTAGCAGCAAAAAGAAGCTGAATCCTAGGAGAGTAGTAAGCTACCAAGTAAGCTCTCACATCTTAAATGTTTCTCTTGTGAGTCCCAGTGTGCATCTGGTTGAGAAGGTTTCCTGGGCTCTCTGATATCTCATTGTATCCATTTTTATTTCTTAATGCCTTCTTAATATTAACTCCAATTGCCTAATAATTTTGATTTGGTATTCTCACTCATCTTTAATAATTGGACCCATGCCTACCTGTCCAGACTCAACCACTGTCACTCTTTAGTCACTAATTGTCTACACTAATTCCTTGCGAATTTTCCTGAACACACTTCCTTTTGTTGGACTACCCATCCCACTGCCTTCATTCATTTTTGAAATACTGTTCAAACACGTCTCCCTCCTTTTGTCATCTCCTGATACACTCAGGTGTTCTTGCTGTTATGTTCCTGACATTGCCTCTAGACTGTGAACACTTTGAGGACAAAACTATGTCTTCTCCATATATGTATTTTTAGAAACAAGCACAATCTTATATAATGTATTTAATCAGTATTTGATGAAGGAAGAAAAGTGGAAGAAAAGAAGTCAGGCAGCTATGCAGACAGGAAGGAAGGAAAGAAAGAAGGTATTAGGAAATGCTACATAGTTACTCAATGTTTTTGACGCACATAAGTACTTGCATTTTCCTCTTCTTTTTTCATGAAGTTGAAGGGGATGATGTAGAGCCTTGAATATGTGCAACTGTAAGAAAGTAAACAAAGTGTGTCAGAAAAGCAAAGCAAACTTCTTAAAAGGAAGAGAAATTGATAGAGTTATATATAAGTCAGGTGCACGGCACTATAAGTTCTGAGTCCACTAATTCCAATGAGTTAAGTTTATTTTCTGGGCTCCTAAACAAAAATTTCAGGTAATTTTTCTTAGGTCAAAGAATATAGACATGCAATAAAGATGTTTCCTTATTCAAATAGACCTCTTGTACTAAACAAGTATAAATTTTTGAATAGGCAAATTTAGTCATATCACCAGGCATGGCTGCTCTCTCTCCTTCCTGGACTCCTAAAAAAGATACATGATATAAACACTGTAATGTGTACAAAGGCACCATGGCTCTTCCCTGAAATGACTTAGTAAATAAACTTGATTATCCTCTCCCTCTTTGGTTTTACTAAGGGTCAAAAATAAAGTCATGAAGACTGCTCCATAGCACTGAGCATATGGAAATAGACATTTGGTCATGCGATACCATGTCTTCCCAAGCTGCAAGTGTTCTGGTCAAATTAAAACATTAAATGCAATTTGTCTTCAAAAACAAGAGCTATCAATCAACTGTTCTAAAATTAAAATTGTATTTTTGAAATGGCCAGTGGTAGGCCGGATTGTGGGGGCTTCCCTGATGGCTTGGTGGTAAAGAATCCACTTGCAAAGCCGGAGACATAAGAGACATGAGTTCGATCCCTGGATCGAGAAGATCCCCTGGAGGAGGGCACTCTTATATTCAACAGGGAGAATCCCAAGGACAGAGGAGCCTGGCGAGCTACAGTGCATGGGGTCACAAGGAGTCAGTCATGACTGAAGCAACTTAGCACACATGCATGCACAGGCAGGGTTGTTGACCCCATGATCATTGTCCCCGGTGTTTCACCTGTGAAGATGTTACATTCTGTGGCAAGATGGACTTTGCAGATGAAATTAAGCTTATAAAGATTAAGATGAGGAGGTGTTTCTATATTATGTAGGTAAGAACACCATGAACCTTTAAGAGAAGAGAGCCTCACCCCACTGAAGTAAAACGTGGCAAAAGATAATGTGACTCAAGAAGAGATAGGAAAGATTGAAAGCATTAAAGGACTCAACCTATTACTGATGACATTAAAGTTACCGGGGCACAGGCCAAGGAATGTGGATAGGCTTTAGAAGCGGAGAAGGAACTTAGGATATGCAGCAAGGAAACAGGGATTTCAGTCCTCAAGAGCATGGCACTGAATTCTGTCAAAAATCTGAATGAGCTTAGAAATGGATTCTCCGTTTGTGCGTCCACAAAAGAATCCAGTGTTGCTGACCCCTTGAATTTGGCTTTCTAGGACTCAAAGTAGAGAACCTAGAAGTGTCCAATTGACTTCTATTAATAAATAGGTGCTGTTTTAAGGTTTTATGTTTATAGTAATGTAATAGGGTGAAAAGTGAAAGTCACTCAGTCATATCCAACTCTTTGTGATCCCAGGGACTCTAGCCTGCCAGGCTCCTCTGTTCATGGAGTTCTCTAGGCAAGAAGAATACTGGAGTGCATTGCCATTTCCTACTCCAGGGCATCTTCCCAACCCAGAGATCGAACCCTGGTATCCTTCACTGCAGTCAGATTCTTTACCATCTGAGCTACCAGGGAAGCCTCATTTCACAGGGTCATTTAATATATATATTAGTGAGTTATAATCAGTGATTCTTTATCACAAATTAACTCTAGCAAATGCCTGGGTGTATATTTTTCAAATGCTTTAACTTGCATTTACAGAAGTTTTGTTTTTAAAATTTTGGTGTTAATTGTGCACTGGTTTTAAATGTCTGAGACAGGTATTTGGTTACATGTGTTTGAAAATGTATTAAGTTAAAATCACCAAAGTCATGCTCTGTGACAGGAAATTTGGTGATCTAAATGCTCGTTCTACTCTATTTTTGCCTTTGAAGGAGAATCTTTTCTCTGTACCCAAAATTCCCTTGGGTCATCTCCAGGTGGAGGCCAGTTGTCTTTCTGTTCATTCAATAATATGTCATTATTAAGTTCTGCATATTCTCACACAGATGTCAAATCAACTTCTACTGTGGATACTTGATAAAGTATGTGGACCTGTCCTTGATATATAGCTTAATTTAAAAGCTGAAAGTAAAAGTCGCTCAGTCATATCTGACTGTTTGTAACCCCATGGACTATACAGTCTATGGAATTCTCTAGTCCAGAATACTGGAGTAGGTAGCCTTTCCCTTCTCCAGGTGTTCTTTCCAACCCAGGGATCAAACCCAGGTCTCCCATATGCAGGTGGATTCTTTACCAGCTGAGCCACAAGAGAAGCCCTAATTTAAAAGCCACCTACATTCCAAGTAACTTCTGAGGGAGAATGACCTCAAATTCCCTGCTTGCTAACACTCATAAGAAGCGAAGTGAGGGAAACATTTGTCAATAATTAGTCAAAGTATATACATGTTATCCATTCTCCTAATTTAAAAATAATTCAAAAATAATAATTCAAAAATATATTCCTTGGTTCATTTAATAATTAATTCATTTGTTTTCTGTTGAGCATCTACCATGAGGCCAAACACTGTTTCAGACATTGAGATTTGTCAGTGAGCAAAACACACAAATCCTTGCTCTTTTGGAGAATACAGTCTAGAAAATAAATAAACATGCTAAAAAATCACATCTGTTAATGCTGAGTATTCTGAAAACCAATAGAACTAGGGTAAGAAAAGAGGGCTAGAGGCAGAGGAGGCAAGTATATAAGCAAGGCATTTCTGAAAATGTGGCTTTTCATCAGAGATCTGAATGAAAGTCACACAGTTTACTAGGGGAAGAACATATCTGGTAGAGAGCACAGTAAGTGCAAAGTCCCTTGGGTAGGACTGTGCTTGGCATAGGCAAGAAATAGCAGGGGAGTCAGCATGGCTAAAACAAAGTGAGCTTGGGGAGGAGGTCAAGGATAATAACAGAGATTCTATCAAGCAGGGCTCTACAGTCCATGGGAAGAAAGCTGGGCCCTACTTATAATTTGATGGAAGTCAGTGGAAAGTTTGAAGCAAGGTAGTAACATGATCTGAGTTACTTATTAAATAGAAAATTTTTTATTACTAAGTAGAGAATAGACATAGTGAGAAAAAAGTGGAAGTGTTCTTGGAAAGAAGTTACAGTGACTTAGTCCAGGCTTCTGGCAATAAAGTAATGAGAAATGAAACAATTAAAAGCATCTTGAAAGAAAGCATAATAGAAATTATTAGTGGGAAATATAAAAGAATGAGAGCATGGTAGATGCTCAACAGAAAACAAATGAATTAATTATTAAATGAACCAAGGAATATATTTTTGAATTATTTTGAATTATTTTTGAATTATTTTGAATCATTTTTTTAATATAAGGATAACTCTCTGGTTATTGCCCTTAACATTTGAAATTATGTACTGTTTTTTCCCCAAATAGTGTCCTTTTCCTGGTGGTCAGACAATGACGAATCTGCCTACAGCATGGGAGACTAGGATTCTATCCTTGGGTCAGGAAGACCCCTCTGGAGAAAGGAATGGCTACCCACTCCACTATTCTTGCCTGGAGAATACAGGCAATAAAATGTGATAGATACACTTTAGGGTGGTCTGTGTAAAGAAGATATTTAAAGTAACCAGGCTGGATGAGATTACCAAAGAGTGACAATAATCAGAAAAGGGGAGAGTTTCATAGGTGAGGTCCTTTGAGGAAGATCCTTAAAACCAGAGAAAGAGTGACTTTATCAGTTGAGCTCTAATGTTAAGCTCCTGGTGAGCATTTCTTGAAGTTCCTATGTTCTTTTTGAAGCCCTGGGACAGAAAGTTCTTTCTAGTCTGAGAACCATGCATGGTTATATTTCTCCTGAGAAACTATCTTAATGTACTATGGATGTTACGAACTATCCAAAATAGTTTGAAGCACCCCTTTTACACTTATTTCTGAGAACATTCAGTAGACACTTCAGCAAATGTAAAGTCCCTGAAGGAAGACATTATATGTACCAATCTCACTTCTGCCTTCATCTTATCTTTCTGTCTGTTATTTTACCTTTGTTCTATTCCCTAAACCATGTAATCTTTAATTTTACTTTATTATACTGTGATTTTACATATTTGTGTAAGCTACATTACCTCCTTTCTAGAATGAGAAAAAAACAAAATCAAAAACAAAAATACATTTATAGAGAGAGGACAAATAGATAAATAGATTTAAACACATTAAGAGTCATATATTTCAGTGGCATTTGCAGGAACTGTATTATTGGGTAGCATTGTGCAACAGAGTACCAGCAGGTCTGGGTCTCTCATTGGTAAAGAAACTCACCACAGGCCTGTCAGTCTATTGTTACAGTTGTAATTTAGCTGCTAAGTTGTGTTCAACTCTTCTGGGATCCCATAGACTATATCCTACCAGGCTCTTCTGTCCATGGGATTTCCCATGGCAAGAATGCTGGAGTGGGTTGCCATTTTCTCCTCTAGGAGATCTTCCCTACCCAGGGATTGAACCCACATATTCTGTGTCTCCTACATTAGCAGGTAGGAGCCACCATGGAAGCCCCAGTCTATTGTGTGCATTACAGTAAAACAAATGAAAGTTATAGGCCATCACCTTCTCTTCTATACAATTATCCATTTGCCTTTATTTTCTCTACACATATTGAAAATGAAAACTAGGCTGAAGTAAACATTAGGGAACTTTTCGCAGTGAGTTTAGCTTCCCTTGAGCCATGTGCAAATAAGCTTATTTTATACACACATATTTATATAAAATCTGCTTTCATAATACACATTGGTCAAAATGCCTTTGTCTGTTCTCAAAAAAAGTCATATATGCACTCTACCAAAAAGCTCTAACAGTTATTTTTCACTGTATGTTCAAACAAACAAAGGAGACAAGAAAAGAAACTAAAGATTATTTTTAATGATAACAGGCCAAAACGTCACCTCAGAAATGCATATGTACAAGAATTGTGTACATGTCTGAGGGAGGCTCTCTGCTGCTTGAAATCAAGTTATTTTTCAAAAGAATGCCATCAAGCCTTAAGTTTGGAGAGCTTTACCTCTGGCCTCGTTATAATACAGTGAAGCAAGGGCTGGGAAGTTAGGATTTTTAACAGCCTCTCTTTGATTTCCACTAAGTTTCTTGCATCGCCCATTTAAATCTGGCCTAGTTTACTATCCTTTAAACATAACCAGTTATAAGGTATACATTTCTTGCAGAGGGTAAAGTTGGAGAAACATGGTAAAATCACATCTAACTCCTCACTGTGGGCAAATTCTTGAAGGCCCCTTCAGTTCAGTTCAGTTCAGTCACTCAGTCGTGTCCAACTCTTCATGACCCCATGAACCGCAGCACACCAGGCCTCCCTGTCCATCACCAACTCTCAGAGTTTACCCAAACTCACGTCCATTGATTTGGTGATGCCATTCAACCATCTCATCCTCTGTTGTCCCCTTCTACTGCCCTCAATCTTTCCCAGCATCAGGGTCTTTTCAAATGAGTCAGCTCTTCGAATCAGGTGGCCAAAGTATTGGAGTTTCAGCTTCAACATCAGTCCTTCCAATGAACACCCAGGACTGATCTCCTTTAGGATGGACTGCTTGGATCTCCTTGCAGTCCAAGGGACTCTCAAGAGTCTTCTCCAACACCACAGTTCAAAAGCATCAATTTTTCTGCGTTCAGCTTTCTTTATATTCCAACTCTCACATCCACACGTGACTACTAGAAAAACCATAACCTGACTAGACAGACCTTTGTTGGCAAAGTAATGTCTCTGCTTTTTAATATGCTGTCTAGGATATTAAAAGTTATGACCAAGGTCACAACTTTCCCTCCAAGGAGTTAGTGTCTTTTAATTTCATGGCTGTAATCACAATCTGCAGTGATTTTGGACCCCCCAAAAATAAAGTCAGCCACTGTTTCCACTGTTTCCCCTGTATCCCCATCTGTTTGCCATGAAGTGATGTGACCAGATGCCATGATCTTAGTTTTCTGAATGTTGAGCTTTAAGCCCACTTTTTCACTCTCCTCTTTCACTTTCATCAAGAGGCTCTTTTGTTTTTCACTTTCTGCCATAAGGGTGGTGTCATCTGCATATCTGAGGTTATTGATATTTCTCCTGGCAATCTTGATTCCAGCTTGTGCTTCTTCCAGCCCAGTGTTTCTCATGAGGTACTCTGCATATAAGTTAAATAAGCACAGTGACAATATACAGCCTTGACAATATACAATATACAGCCAGCAAATTTGGAAAACTCAGCAGTGGCCACAGTACTGGAAAAGGTCGGTTTTCATTCCAATCCCAAAGAAAGGCAATGCCAAAGAATGCTCAAACTACTGCACAATTGCACTCATCTCACACACTAGTAAAGTAATGCTCAAAATTCTCCAAGGCAGGCTTCAGCAATACGTGAACAATGAACTTCCAGATGTTCAAGCTGGTTTCAGAAAAGGCAAAGGAACCAGAGATCAAATTGCCAACATCCGCTGGATCATCAAAAAAGCGAGAGAGTTCCAGAAAAACGTCTATTTCTGCTTTATTGACTATGCCAAAGCCTTTGTGTGGATCATGATAAACTGTGGAAAATGCTGGGAATACCAGACCACCTGACCTGCCTCTTCAGAAACGTGTATGCTGATCAGGAAGCAACAGTTAGAACTGGACATGGAACAACAGACTGGTTCCAAAGAGGAAAAGGAGTATGTCAAGGCTGTATATTGTCACTCTACTTATTTAACTTATATGCAGAGTACATCATGAGAAATTCTGGGCTGGAAGAAGCACAAGCTGGAATGCCCCTTAGGTTACTAATATTCAAAGTTAGCAATTAGTCAAATTAGTTATCCAACACTTGGGGAAGAATTCAGACTGAAATAAACTTGGGGTAATTCAGAGGATGAGAGTTTTTATTTCTTTACCAGGTAATTCAGGTCAGCATCTTTATCATTAGGATGATTTAGTCCACATCCCTTATTAAGTAGAAGCAGTTCATCCTTTATGGCATCTGTCACACTACACAGATCCCATACTAGGTGCAAGCTTGGAGAAAATATTTTTTTAGGTCTGACATGGATGATGCACCCCTTTTATGACACATTTTTGGTAGAGAAAACCATCTTCAACAAACTAGCTTATTACCAGGAGTAGTGTGTACATACCTACAACTCTGAGCCTTATTTCCACACCCGATGACAATAATAATTTTAAGAAGTGGGAATTATAAAGGCTTGCGTGGCAGCCTTTTAGTGTTGTGAATGATAAACTCAGGGTGCTTGTCAGCAGAAGTTCTTTCCTTTCTGAGTAAATATTTTAGGGTGGATCTGATATAGGCAAAACAATTTAGATGGGGTATCATGATGGGTGCAATGGTGGGCTTTTGTACTGTTTTATTGCCTTCCTCATTTGGGGTTTTGGACTCACACTCTTTTGTCCACAAACAGCGTCAGTGGCTTTCCCTGTATGTAGTAGATTTTCTTACCTTTTTTTTTCTTCTTCTATATTAACCAATAAAAATTAGAGAAGCATTTTCTAAGTGTATCTCTCATCAAGTATTCCTCTCCATACATGCCTCTGTAGAGGATTGCAAACATGAAGCAGTGTTTTTCAGTCGCCCTGATATCACAAGTGTGTAAATCCCCACAATTCTTCCCGTTTACACCAAGTTCTCATTTGGGTGCTTATAGTTTGCATTCTCAAATGCCACCTGTTGAAAATAAAAGTCTCATGACATTTGCAAATTCGGGTTCATCCTGGTTTAGCTGTACACAACAGTCTAAATTCACAGAGCTTAGCAATTACTTTTATTAGTTACTCCACCCAACAACCCTATGATGTCAGGAACTTCATCTCTTCCTCTGTCTTCATCTCTCCGTCTTATTCTTTTTCTCTCATGCTCTCTTTTTTACACATACAAACACACACACATCCATTTATTATCACTTAAATTATTTTAGTGAATCTCTACGTGTGTCTCAAAATATTCCATAGGACTGTAAATAGCAAAGGTCTGAAAAGATATTCTCTGTGTGCATGGGAGTAGCTGAGGCACAGGGAAATGGAGATGTTTTTCTAATTGGAAATGTGTTATGTTAAAAACAAGAAGTTATACCAGAAGTCAGAAAACTTACAGTCCTAGCTGTGTGACTTTTAGCAGTTCATGATTGCTCTGCCAGCCTCAGTTTCCTCTTTGGTTAAAAAAAGGCAAGTGAATGAGTCCTGCAGTGTCTCAGATGTATGACTGTGTCGTTATATTTCCAGGGATATATGTGAGGTCAGAGAGCGATTTGTTTAGGGGATTCAGAGCCAGCCTTCAGACACAATGTTCTTCCTGCTGATCACAGGCTCTCAGATAGTGAGCAAGGGGAGGAGGGTGAAGTTGCATATTGCTCCCTAAACTGGCTGTGCATACTTGAAATGCACACCCTCTGAAAGTTAACTTTGTTTAAAAAAATCTTTTTTAAGTTCTTTGAGATTCATTTCCTCCTGTTATTGTTGAAGACTTGCTTTCTATGGTCATTCAGTAAATGAATAGCTTTAAGGGGGAAGCAAACAGCCGTGTTTTGTTTTCCTTCTGCTGAGTTTATATGTAAAATTTCAGCCATGTAGTGTACAAAGAGCTTAGAGCTTCAGACGGTGGTAGGGAACCAGGCATTCTTGAAAGGGGCAGAGCAGGATGTCTTCTGCCATCGCTCACTGAGTCACAGAGGACGAATGCCTTATCAGGAATTCTGTAGTTGCGATTTCACTCAAGTTCCAGTGGTTCTCAACCACTTCTCTAAATCTGAATGAAGAAGCAGCCACAGGGGCTGTGTGAATTAGGATGAAATACACTCTGATTGAGAGCTGAAAGTGGCATGTGCTGTGCATTCACAAACTTTACAGTATCATCAGGATATTCTGTACCCAGGGAGCAGCATACCCTAAGAGAATAGGACAGAATCCCCAAAACACACCCCCTCTCCCGTGCCCAGGCAGCAACCTGACATATTTGTATTTAATTCCATTCTGTTTCTTTTAGCATCTCTGCCTCCTGGTCAGCCACCTCTGTGTCTTTGGAAAAGGAGGCCATCCTCAGAGCATGCTCCTTTTACAAGTGTTGTGACAAGATTGTATTTCAGTTCCAAAGGGTTAATCCCAAAGTGAATTCTTTGCATGTGTAATTTAATACTTCATAACTGCTGAAAATTGGAGTCCACATAATTTATTTTCTTTGGTCGGGCACATTTGCCTCATGCTTGGCCGGGGCTGACTTCAGAAAGACACACCTAAAGCTCTCAAGTGTCCCAAGTGGCCCATGTCAGTTGTACAGAAGGATTGTGGTACTTGGCCAGAGCCCAAGGATTAGGTGTTCCTGAGAAGGTTTTTTTGGCTCTACAAAGCCCTAGGATGTCATGGGAATAGGCTGCACTCCCTTTTCCCCCTTGAAGGCCACATATCAACGGGGTATCTAACCACTCAGAGACAGGCTTTACACAAAGGTATACATTAAAATAAATAGAACATGCAACCAGAAAGAACCGAAAGAGAGGGAGGAATTGCTAAGTGGAGACAGGAAACAATTGCTTCATTGTTGGGGCCGCAATCTTAGAATCGCAGAGTGCAGCTCCATCTACAGGACTGTTTGCAAAGCTGGAGCTTTTTGCTTAAAAGGCAAGACAGAACTTTGCATGTCATTTTTATCCAGCTCACCCTGCACAGGCTTCACCTAACTCACAAAAACCCTTACTTTTTACTGAAAAATAATTGTCCCTCTTTGATGAAAGGGATTGAGAGCGCAACACAGATAACAAGTGAGAGGGAAAAGCTGTTCAAGGGGTCTTTCATTTAGCTCCTTTTTCTTACTTTGGCAGTAAATATTCTTCTCGTCTTTGCAATACTCATTTAATCTCTTTCTTTTTCAACAACTTCCTCTCATTTGGTTTCCTCTCATTATTCCTTGGTTTGGGAGGGGGCATGTGTATTTTCCCCATTCAAGCAAACTAGAAGGCTGTGTTTATTTGAACACCCTTCTTGTATTTCCTGGCAAGCTTTTGACTTTAAAGAAGGTTCAGGTTTTTAGGTTTAAAGGAGCTGAAAAACTTTAAAGTAATAATTAAAGCCAACTCTGTAAGTGCACATTTTCCCCTTCTTTCTCCCCCCTTTATTTTAAAACCTTTGCCTGCCAATGCAGTGGCTGCTGTCTAATGTTATTTCAACAGGAGACCTGGGTTTCAGGACAAGATCCAGGCCATAGGGGAGACTTGATGGCTCGGGGAATTAGTAATGGGATTTGGAGACCTTCATTTCTAGGTCACTGGTTTGAATAGAGCCCAGGTCAGTAATGACTGAAAGTTGTTACCACCCGATGTCTGTTCCTCCCGCACTGATCTGAGGTTGCCCGCTGCTCAGTCCCTGAGTGCCTGTGGCACGTCCGTGCTAATGGCCTTCATTGACAAGTTGGCTGTTAGAACTTCAGCCTAAATGTGAGGCAGACCACCTCGGCTAGGCACAGAAATAGTGTCCACGCTCTGTCTGGGCTGCCTCTTCATGGAATAATGAAGAAGAGAGAGAGGGAGAGATAGGGAGAGAGGTATAAAGCTTTTCTGACTTTCTGATGATCCTGGGCCCTGGCTCATCTATCCCCACACATCCTAAACCTCCTAGGCATTGGATCCTCAGCCCCTCACATGTGAAGTTCGCAGAGAAGGAATAACAGGCTACTGAGCACCAGGTTTTCAAGTACTTAGAAGATCTGAACAGAGAGTAGTTGTTTTGTTGTTGTTTCAATTTCCAGAGCCAAATAAATATGACCCTTTTAAAATAATGCTTGCTGGATCCCAAATCTGTGCTTACTGAAATCTGGGGAAAAGGGGAATGTTTCCTGGGCTCATGTTAATAAAGGCTATGAAAAAGTAATTAGTGCTTTGTTTCTTTCCTTTTTTTTATAAGAGGGGAAATGCTTGCTGCAGGAGGGGAGAGAGAGGAGTAGAGACTAGGGAAATTCAGAGACAATACAATCCATTGGCTTCTTGGTTGCTTCCTTCAGCCAGAGTCCCCGCATCTGTCCTCTGTTAGTGAGACAACTGGCAGAGGAGCTCAGTGCGATTAAAGAGAGGGGAGGAACTGATGGGGACCAGGCTGCTGCAGAGAGGAGCTGAAGTGGCTTATAGACTCATGCCAGTCCCTAAGCCCAGGGGTACTGCTTCTCTTCCCCATGTGAAGCCCACCCCTAAGAAAGAATCATGTATTTATGACCAATTAAGAAATTACAATCACATATAAAGACCCATTTATATTAGGCTTATATTTAGATTTCCTTTTCAGACCAGTGGGTTTTTAACAGCATTGATTTTTTAGTAAGAAACCAATTACAGGTGCTTACCACATTGCTCAGATACTGGATGAGAAGTTTTAACCCGAGAGTTCAGTTAAAGAGGGCAATGGAAACACAGACTGCAGTTCCCATTTTTTTTTGTTTACTATTTCCTAGTCTACTTTTATTCTTCCTGGTAGTGTTGGCTTTTGTTTTATTTTATTTTATTTTTTTTATTCCTCATGCTTCCAAGACTACATGCCTACTTTAACTTTCACTTTCTCATTTTTTTGTGGGGGTGGGGGGAGAAACATCATTTTTGCTGGGAATGTGGAAAAGCACTGTGGCTGACATAAGGACTTTATTTACTTTTCCACTCAGATCCTTTAGCCCACCAAGCTCCACTTCTGACATAGGAGTCAGTCCACCAGTAACAGTGATGTCTCAGAGGATCCCAACCCTCAGCACAATCCCTGATTCCCAGACCACATGTGGGGCCTGACCCAATGATTCTCTATATGCCATACATTTCCTGCCTTTTCTTAGAGGAATCCAACTAGTAACTGATTTTATTATTCTGAGAATCATAGAATCTTAAGTTGGATGGAGACCTACTTCCAACCAGATGACCAGGTCATCTTCACTGTGCGTGCGTGCTCAGTTGCTGAGTTATGTTCAGTTGTTTGCAATCCCATAAACTATCGCCCGCCAGACTCCTCTCTCCATGGAACATTCCAGGCAAGAATACTGAAGTGGGTTGCCATTTCCTTCTCCATGAGGTCTTCCCAACCCAGGGATCGAATCCACCTCTCCTGTGTCTCCTGCACTGGTAGGCAGATTCTTTACCATTGTGCATTCTAGGAAGCCGCCCTCTTCTTCACCATTCTCCCAACATGAAGATCTGAGTTCTGCTTGACTACCTCAAAGAAAGTTTCCTTCCTCTCACAGGCAGCCTATTCCATATTTGTTTAATATTGGTTATTTTGAGCCATAGGCATGTGAAAACCAGCAAATGCAGGGAGGAAACTTCTCTGAATTTCCCTTATGGACCTAAAGACAAATCTTCTGAAAGGAACTCAATTGTCATAAATCCCCTCCCCAAGAGTTTCATCAGCCAGAGAATATTAACACTTGTCATAGGAGGTGAGACTAGAGTTTGATATCACACCCAGACAACCTCGTCACAAATCGTCATCAGTTCAGTTCAGTTCAGTCATTGAGTCATGTCCAACTCTTTGAGATCCCCTGGAATGCAGCACGCCAGGCTTCCCTGTCCATCACCAACTCCTGGAGCTTGCTCAAAATCATGTCCATTGAGTCAGTGATGCCATCCAACCATCTCATCCTGTTGTCCCCTTCTTCTCCTGCCTCCAATCTTTCCCAGCATCTGGCTCTTTTCCAAAGAGTCAGTTTTTCGCATCAGGTGGCCAAAGTATTGGAGTGTCAGCTTCAGTATCAGTTCTTCCAATGAATATTCAGGACTGATTTCCTTTACAATTGACTGGTTGGATCTCCTTGCAGTCCAAGGGACTCTCAAGAGTCTTCTCCAACACCACAGTTCAAAAGCATCTATTCTTTGGTGCTCAGCTTTCTTTATAGTCCAACTCTCACATCCATACATGACTACTTGAAAAACCATAGCTTTGACTAGACAAACTTTTGTGGCAAAGTAATGTCTCTGCTTTTTAATGTGCTATCTAAGTTGGTCATAGCTTTTCTTCCAAGGAGAAAGCATCTTTTAAATTCATGGCTGCAGTCACCATCTGCAGTGATTTTGGAGCCCAAAAAAATAGTCTCTCACCGTTTCCATTATTCCCCCATCTATTTGCCATGAAGTGATGGGACTGGATGCCATGATCTTAGTTTTCTGACTGTTGAGTTTTAAGCCAACTTTTTCACTCTCCTCTTTTACTTTCATCAAGAGGCTCTTGTCAAATCGTCATATCCCCCTTCTATTCTTCTAAGAACCCATTTATACTTTGTCAACTCATTTACTCTCCCCTAAGAGGCCTACATCCCCTTTTATTTTTTTCCTATTAAACTGGTATTTTAACCTCAATCCCAAGTCTTAGGTGACACCACTTGTGTCCTCACATGATATTCTTTTTTCACATGATGGCTCTTGGGGTCAGTAAATGACTTATTGCACACTTTACGGATCTTATTTCTTTTACTCCCACAGCTCTAAATACTTGTCAGTAGTTGGCTGCTGGATTCATCAGGAATGTCAGCTATGTCCATGGTGGTGGGATTTTTTTAACCTAAAGGGAAAAAAATGTGCACCTGAAGTTGCACTGATTATTGGCACCCAAAATATCACTTCCATATTTTAAAGAGTAAATGTGACCAACTTTGTAAGATTTCAAGGGGAAAAATCGGTATGAAATACCTGCAGCTATGGCTTGGGTTTCCTTCACCCATTTTTTTTCTCTTCTGGTGTGAAATCTCTGATTTTGCAAGATTTCCCTATGGAAAAATTTGGCAAGAAACATGGGAACCTGAACGTTGTAACTGTTACGATGGAATATTTTTACATTATTAATTTAGCAACCGTGGAAAGCTACAAAAAAACCACAAAAGTGATTAAATGATGACCTATGGGGACATTAGTAGAAAAAAAAGGGCTTCCCAGAGTAGACAATCATTTTGGTTTTGAACCAGAGACAGTATTAACTATTCACAAATGACACACTGTTTAAAATGATTTCAAGATTGTTACCATTATTTTAGTAATGATAAAAGCTAGAACAGAAAAAATAATAACTTCTTTTTCTCAGCCTTGAAATTTGAAAGAGGATAACAGTATTCTCCAAAGAGTAGCAGAACTTTTAAACTTTGATTATTGTATCCAGCCCAAAGCACTCCCCTCCAGCCCAAAGCACTCCCCAGGCAAACAAAATTACTGCTACAGTGTGTTGTCAAACCCATGAAGAAAATAAACAGAAACAAACAAACAAAAAAAACAGATAACCAAAAAACAACTTCTGAGCCTGCCTGGTGAGAATCCTTTTGCATCTTCAGATGGGACATTCTTGGACTAAGGAAGTCATCTTAGGGAAAAACAGGTTCAAGGAGAAAAAGTCCTTGTACCCATCACCCCATTTGTATTTTTCTTTGACTTGCACAGGATTTGAGATGTAGAATTACAATTATGCAAGCCTTTATCTGATATTTTATTCATAACATCAAATATTTGTGGCTGAATGTGTGAGAAATGAAAAATTTCCACATACATTGTAGTGGTGTGTAGCAAGACAGCAATGTTACACCATCCTGGGTTCTACTCAGGCTTTATTGTAAAGCAAGTTGGTTAAATTCTTTGAGCCTTAGTTTTTCCTCATTTACAAAATGATAATGATGATAGTATCTATACATCAGGGTTGTTAAATAAACAACCTGAAATGATATATTTTATGACTTTAGCAAAACGGTTATCACACACTAAATGCTCAACAAACATTAGCTCAGAATTATAATAATTATTGATATATTATATATTATCATAATAGTTCTAACATCTCAAGTTATAATTCTTCTGAGAAGCCTTACATAGTCAGGTTATGGTTTGTGGGGTTTTTTTGTTTTTTGTTTTTTTCTTTTGCCTGCTTAGCACTAACCCCTGACTTTGGGTAACACTATAAGCACTCAGCCACTCTCCATCTGTATGTTCTGTGGTGCTGACCCCAACACCCGATTGCAGATGTGTACTCAGAATCAGGACCAGCTAATCAAAATAGGCCAATTTTTCAGCAATAGTAACTGAATCAAGGATGAGCATGTAACCTAAATCTGGTCAATAGGATTCAATTTGGAGGTGTTTTAGGACTTTGTTCATTTCCTTTATCTTCCCTTGGAAGTATATTAAGTAGTTGCAAGTCTGAAGTTTGCTGAATGCCACCAGGTGTCATAGATGTGGATAATGGGGAACCCTGTACAGAGGCTAGTCTTGGTCTTTGGCTATGTTCTTCCTTGAGAGGCCAA
Organism: Okapia johnstoni; assembly: GCA_024291935.2. NCBI lineage: Eukaryota > Metazoa > Chordata > Mammalia > Artiodactyla > Giraffidae > Okapia > Okapia johnstoni. The sequence goes on along the minus strand of CM044319.1, from coordinate 26,998,438 downwards.
GGAGATATGCCTTCCTGAAGCCCACTACTTGTTTTTTATACCATGCTCTCAGTACTGAAACCTTGGAACTTTCTGCCAAATAGCTGCCTGTCAACCTTCAGGGATCATAATAGCCTCTTCCCTAGGCTCCATCTTTGGGGAAAGAGCAAAAGATTTCAGGTCAGAGGACCCCATTTTATACAAGCCACAAGTGTAATTTGCAGGCCCTGCAAGTGTTTGGAACATGCTTAGGGATACTATTTGTAGAAAGTATTCTGAGAGTGAAAGCAGCAAAGAGAAATGCAGAGTCAAAGAACCAAGGCAGAGTCCCAGTGAGCTCCTTTGAGTCGCAGGTCCAGCTGTGTTTGAAGCAAGACCGACATTTGCACTTCTGAGTTCATGAATCAGTAAGTTTGGGTATATTTTCTGTCACTTGTAACTGAGAGAGTTGTATCTCTCGATACTCTCCTTGCTAGTCTGTCCTACATTTTACATTTCTTTATCTGGAATAATATATCACTAGCAATATTCTGAAATTTATTATTTATTAATTTAAGGGAGTTTTTCTTCCTTAGCCAAATTTCTAAGGACATTTGCCAACCACACAAGGGGATGGCATTTGGACTTACTCTGTGTAGTGAATAATGTGACCATGAATAAGGTAGTTTACTTCTCTGAGTATCAGCCTCTTCACCCTGTAAAATGGAAATAAGGTTACTTAAAGCTCTATGTTTGCCAAAGGGATTGCACGAGATGATGCCTAGGTATTTATCAAATTCCTTTATTATTTCTTTGAGGTCAGTGGGTTTAGGTGTTAAGCCCTAACTATTGCTGTAAGTAACAGATACCCATTTTAACTAACCTAAGCTTCAGGGATTTTTTTGTATTTTTCACAATATTGGAGTATCTCCTGGAGAGGCATATAAGTAGACCTAGGTAGGCTGGTAGTAGGGAATCAGAAACCACCTCTTCATCCTTTGTGGCTCTCTACTCCTTATACCTTTCTTCCTTCTTGCTGCAGTCTGGCCTTTTCTCATTCTCAAGTCTACAGTGAGGGACAAGGACATCAACAGGCTTGATTTCTTCACCTTCTCTATTCAAGAGAGCATCCAAGCCTAAATGGGATTTCTTAACTTAAATTCCTACAAACTACTCCTATTTCCTTAACTTGGACCAATCAAATACGGTTAGGCAACAGGTAAAAATTATATTAACTTGGTGCCTTCCATAGTAACATATGATCGAAAGGAAAAATCCCAAAAGATATGGGGGAGGTGGGATTCCATAAAGAAGAGGTATTATTAGGCTTGCAAAACCAGTGGCATTAGGCTATACAAATAGCTTTTTTTTTAAAAGTTATTCAGAATCCCTTCCCTTTTGAACAAAATGTTGAATGCATGTTAGTAAACCATGAACATATGGACCTTTTTCCTCTGTTGAATGTCCATTGGACCCACAAGCAGAGGAGCTGAGTGGTTTTCCATTTTTACACCTCGGGGGAAAAAATCAGCAATGAGATCTGACCTCTTAGTCCCTTAGTATGATCCTAAGAATCTTTCATTCAAATGTTTATCAGGGCTTCTTTTTTTTTTAAGATTGACCATGTCAATCTTTGGTATATGGATGTTATAGTGTTGATATGGACATATTATGTATGAAAAAATGGTTAGCTCAACATTTGCAGTGACTGATTTTCACGCATTAATAATCTGACCATTTAATTAAAATATAACGCCAGAGGGTCCCAATCCACAAGGCAGAATGACCTAGAGAATGTCCTGTCATTGAGAGGCAGGAAGGGGATGAGAAAAGAATGACTCAGTGACAATTTGGTTTACTTTTATATTTGCACATACCTTAATATAACTAAAATCTAAGTGTGTCCTAGCCCAGGGCTCCCATCGAGTACGATTTCTAGCTCTGAGTATTGTGTTTATTTTTTTGCATTCCTTTGAGTTCCACAGGCTGTAAGGACACTGCCATGTAATGTGCAAACTTCAGGTATAAGAATTTGGCACTTCTTCAGCCTCTGAAAAGATGCCATCATCTCAGTGCACCAGACAGATGCACACTCTGAAGGCTAATTTGTAGGCCCGTGTAACCAGCAACTCTACTTCACAAGAGGACACATTAGCTCAGAAACTTAGAGTGAAGAATTTTCATGTTCAGCTCACTTCATAGTTTACAAATACCCTTATCAAAAAAGCATTCTAAATTAGAATTAGTTAGTGATCCAGGTCTCTAAAGCCCTGGAGCAGGAAGAGAAGATTTCTTAATTACACCAGCAGGGGCTTGGTTTCTATTCTTAGTGGAGCTGGGTAACACGGTTAGATTTGGGGTGTGTCCTGCTTATGCATTGACAGGGACAATTTTCAATTCATTGTGGAATGGAGGAGGCCAGTGGAGGGTCTTGAGAGTTTGATCTTCCTGAACGGATGCAATGGACCTTTTCAAAAACAACATAACCATGTAAGTCTTATTGTGCTATGTTTTAGGCCAACCAGATTGAATTAAATTTAAAATTTTCAGAGATTTCCCTGGTGGTCTAGTGGCCAAGAATCCACCATCCAATGAAGGGGACAGACTCAGGTTCAATCCCTCATTGGGGAACTAAGATCCATGCCATGTTCCATGGCATGGAACTAACGTGCCACAGGGCAGCTAAGTGCACTCACCCACAACTACTGAGCCCTCACACCTCAACTAGAGAGCCCACGTGTCACAACAAGAGAGAAGCCTGCATGCTGCAACCAAGATCCCAAGTGCTGCAGCTAAGACCTGACACAGCCAAAATAAATAAATCAATTTTAAAAATTTTCCAAAGGTTTAGAAAGTAAATAAGTAAAACATCCAGTTATTAAAAGAAAATATAACTTGATAGGAATTTGGAGTCCTCTTTACTTTCCATTCAGTGAATCTCACAATCCTCACTGAAAATGGTTCATACTGGAGACTTCAGGTTACCCTGACAGAGAAGCCGGGTGCCTTTGTTGGGATACCCATGCTGCAGAGTAAGTTTCTGGCAGAAGTCCATATCTGAAAATGGGGAATCTCGGTGTGTCCATGTATGCCAATATGAGCACTGTGTGTGTGTTATTTTCCAGAGAGGAAGGCCTATGTGTTACAAGTCAGTTTCCACCAATTTCTCTTTCTCTTCTGAAAGTTGACTCAATTGTTCTAAACTACTGTAAATCTGTATGCAAGGCTATGTCCTTGTAATATTGTTTGACTTATGACTTTTGACTATCTCCAGTATTTCAAAAAGTACAACAAAACATAATTGAGTATGAAAATAAAGATTCCTTAGTTGGTGAGTTAAATAAAAGTACCCAAATTCTTTAACTTAAACCATGCAGTTTAAAAATATGAAATGACCTACAGTGAGGCAAAAATAAGTTGCCAAGTATCACGAAGTTAATGAGCAGCCCTCAAAAATATGGTTTCAATGTCAAACCATTTATTTTAAATCATTACAATATCCGATACACGTGGCAATGTTCTTCTGTAGAAAAAAATGAATCAAAAAAACCCATTTAGATTCTCACCCATTTTCTGATCATTCTACTAAGAAAGAAGAAGCCATAAATCCTTTGAACTAAACAAAACAACACAACATCTTGTCTTTCTGGTAATCCTGATGAATTTTGACAAAGTGGGATTAAAGCAGGAGGTTGTTTCTTGGCAAGAGAATCCTGGAAGGAAAAAGTGGCTGACACTCTGCATCGCTGCATTCATATCTGGTCAAGCTGCCTTATCAGAATTCAAACTTTCATGCTGGGAAACTGCTCCTTCTTTGGTACCTCTGTTGCCAGAATTCAACTCTAACAACAAAAGTTTATAAACAATGAAAATTCCAGCTGGTTGACATCAGCAGCACGAAGCCTTCTCTTCACACTGATACAAATATTTACCCTGAGCTCTGGCAAAGCTTTCCTTGCCCATGTCACCCTTAATCATACATTTTTCCTTGATTGAGTTATGCTTTCCAGTACGTGATTTGCTCTGGTTTACTTTTTAACACATCCCAGAGGCTTCGTCAAAATCAACTCTGGGCAGGCCATGTCATTTGGTAGCTGCCAAACATGTTATTGAGAAGGAACTTGGCAAATATCAAAACAGTCTTTTCTAACTGCTCTAATAAATGTGTTTGTTCTTTTTGACCACCATTTACTTTTTCGGTCCCTCATATCCATAAAGTGATGAGCCAAGAAAGTAAGCAAAGATGCACTCCATTCCCTTGAGGTAATGTGTTGATTTCTCTTCCAGGCACCTTATTGCAAAGAAGTTGAAAACTTAAAAGGTTTCATCAATGACTCTTTATTTCCTTCGAGAAGACACCAGGGTTATTTTCAAAAGGTTAAAATAACAGATTGATGTACTCCGTAACTGTAGAAAAGTCTGCTAGAACAAATATTTGCCACACCAAAGTGACTTGTGAAGGGATTAACACAAAATATTGCAAATATTTCTATAAAGCTTCCTTTGCCAAGATAAAATGTTTGGGTTCTCCGCACTGGGTGCCTTGCAAAATCATTTTAAAGTGCATGAATAGGGCAGAATTCAGGGGAGTTCGCCTCTCAATATTGAACTACTTGATTAAACAGGTGACGGTGACTTACCTGAAAGAAATACAGATAATTATTTCCATTGCACTAGCTTTTAGTTATATTACACTTATGTTTCAAAAAAAGTTCATCATTATACAAAAGCCATATATGTACCAGGGGTCACTATACCACCTCCTTTGGAAAGAACGTGAAGCAGTTCCTGTGAGCTTAGCAGTCCTTTTTTTTTTTTTTGCCTGGACTAGTGTAAAAATAAATTTAAAAAGTAAGGTGGAATTCCCACCTCTGGGGCATTCACAGTTGTTATTTTTGTTATCATAGTTGTTTTCCCTGTGGTCCCCAGGGGGTATTCACTTGCACAGTCCGACACACCCACATATTCATTTACACACACAGTACTCTGTACTCTACATGGAGAGTTTTATATTATCCCTTTGTCAATCTTCAGATTTATCTGACTAGCTGGGAGTGTGTATTTGCCTGAGCACATTGAAAATGCAGTAATTTGTGACAAAATTTACCTCATATGATTGTTAATAGATAAATATATTTCAAGACCATGGCAAATAATTATTATATGCTAAATGTAAACAACTTACTTGAGAACTTGGAATTTAATAAGATATTCTCTTTATATCCATGGCAAAAGTAGTAGCAATTGATTGCTCATAAGATCCCATTATTAATTCTTCTGTATCAAAAGGAGTCCATTTTACTGCAGAGAAGTGAAAATAATACACTCTGAATAGGCCTAACAGAGTTAGGGAGATTTCCCAAATTCCTAACCGGACCTATTTGCAGGAAAATAGGAAAAGCAACAACAAAGTCTATTGCTAAAGACCAGTCTCCACCAGAGTGAAAGGTAGACATTATCTCCACTTTACGGGCAATGGGAAGAACACTGGGAAAGTTTCATTAATTTGCTCAAGTTAATTTAACTGGTGAATAGAAATTAGAGGTCAATTTGGACCTGACAGACCCCTGTTTATTTATGTCACTTACGTCAAGGCTGTATATTGTCACTGTGCTTATTTAACTTACATGCAGAGTACATCATGAGAAACACTGGGCTGGAAGAAGCACAAGCTGGAATCAAGATTGCTGGGAGAAATATCAATAACCTTAGATAATGCAGATGACACCACCCTTATGGCAGAAAGTGTAGAGGAATTAAAAAGCCTCTTGATGAAAGTGAAAGAGGACAGTGAAAAAGTTGGCTTAAAGCTCAACATTCAGAAAACTAAGATCATGGCATGTTGTCCCAGCACTACATGGGAAATAGATGGGGAAACAGTGGAAACAGTGTCACACTTTATTTTTGGGGGCTCCAAAATCACTGCAGATGGTGATTGCAGCCATGAAATTAAAAGACACTTACAACTTGGAAGGAAAGTTATGACCAACCTAGATAGCATATTAAAAAGCAAAGACATTACTTTGTCCACAAAGGTCCGTCTAGTGAAGGCTATGGTTTTTCCAGTAGTCATGTATGGATATGAGAGTTGGACTATAGAGAAAGCTGAGCACTGAAGAATTGATGCTTTTGAACTGTGGTGTTGGAGAAGACTCTTGAGAGTCCCTTGGACTGCAAGGAGATCCAACCAGTCCATCCTAAAGGAGATCAGTCCTGGGTGTTCATTGGAAGGACTGATATTGAAGCTGAAACTCCAATACTTTGGCCACCTCATGCGAAGAGTTGACTCATTGGAAAAGACCCCGATGCTGGGAAGGATTGAGGGCTGGAGGAGAAGGGGACAACAGAGGATGAGATAGCTGGATGGCATTACCGACTCGATGGACATGAGTTTGTGTAAACTCCGGGAGTTGGTGATGGACAGGGAGGCCTGGCGTGCTGCGATTCATGGGGTTGCACAGAGTCAGACACTACTGAGTGACTGAACTGAACTGAACTGATGCCCACTGGAGGAGAAGGAAATGGCAACCTCCTCTAGTACTCTTGCCTGGAAAATTCCATGGATGGAGGAGCCTGGTAGGCTACAGTCCATGGGGTCACAAAGCTTCGAACGTGACTGAGTGACTTCACTTTCTTTCTTTCTATAGTTCTTTTTGGAGAAGGAAATGGCAACCCACTCCAATGTTCTTACCTGGAGAATCTGTGGACAGAGGGGCCTGATGGGCTACAGTCTATGGGGTTGCAGAGAGTCGGACATGACTAAGCAACTAACACACACACACACATGCCTACTGGAATGACCCAGTGGGCCAGATTCAACTGAATGTGAACAGTTCCTTAGATTGCTTGAGCCATTGCTTCCATGCTCAATCATGTCTGACTTTTTGCAACTCCATGGGTTATAGCCCACCAGTTCCTCTGTCCAAGAAATTTTCCAGGCAAGAATACTGGAGTGGGTTGCCATTTCCTCCTCCATGGGATCTTTCCCACCTGGGGATCAAACCTGCGTCTCTTGTATCTCCTGCATTGTCAGGTGGATTCTTTACCACTGTGCCACCTGGGAAGCTCTCTTGAGCCATCAGGGAGCTTTAGCTCAAATGGATTCCCAGTTAAGGAGTAACCTCACATATCTTTTGGAATCCATGATAATGCTCAATTTGTGGAGATTTACTTGGAAATAAAATTCAGAATGGATACTCTGTTTTCCCTCTGTGCTCTGTGGCATTCCAGAGTTTTGAAGAGGGAGTTGTAGATAACATGATGGCCAAAAAGGAAACTGGACACCTACACTTGCTCTGTCTTCAACTATTCCAATCTTATCTTTTTTGATACGTTAGACATTTGCCTAAGATTTAACTTAAGCAAAAATTGATATTATTGAAAAATAATGTTTCAAACCTGAGAATTTTTATCACTCAGATCTTTGAGCATGTTAAATATATTTTAAAATTCTTTTTGATCCAGACCATGGTTTTCATAAAATTGTAATTTTTACATGTCGTCTATAAGCCCATAAGGACAACACACCTAGTTAGTGATGAGAATAGTTCTCCATGTAAACCTAGTTTATGCTCAACTTTTCTAGTAATTAGAAAGTAGAAATTACTAATTGTATATATTTGTGCTTCAGTTAATGCAATAAGTTCATCCCTGAAAATAATATGTATAAGTTTGCTTTTATACACATCAGTGGAATTGCTTGTTTCAGGGGCCATATTGATAACTTGAAGGATTGTTTTTCTGTACATTTGGATTTTTATAAATTATATGTAGATGTTACCAGCAACACCGTAGTTCTTCCTTTAATTTTAATCTAACAAAGTTTACTGTGAAGAGAAAAATATTATTTTTGTGATTTTAGTTATTTTCACAATTGTTCAGGGTAGTGTTTACATCATGAGAATACATCTGGTTAGACCTATTGAACCAGAATTTCCAGGAGCAGGAGTTCTGTTCTGTACTGCAAAATCATGCCCAGAGGGCATTGAGTAATCAATCAGATTTGAAACCATTTATTTGGCCTATTTTATTTTCAAATATGAAAAGCTTGCCCTTTGCAAGGAGGCTAGTTCATCTTTGAATAAAACTTTCTAATTCTTTCAGGTACACCGTCAGCCAACCTGAGTCAAGATGCTTTCTTTCCAGACACAAAACCAAGTGAGACAGGGGAGAGGAAATTGTTTTGTCTGCACTGCTGCCATTTCCATAAATCTGTATGAATGGTACATGAGCTATTTAGTCTGAAATGAGTACAGTGGCTCAGCTTCTCCCCTGCCCTTCAGGTGAAGATGTCTCACTCATCTTTGTGTCCCCAGCCTCAATCCTGGCACATCTGAGGTTCTCAGCACTTGTTTGTTTCTTATAAAAACAAATTAATGAGGGCATCATCCAAGTTCAATGGTTAAGAAACTCCGACCAGCCATCCAGTTTTTGCTCCTTTTTGTTCAACCCAATTGCTTCTTAATTTTCAGACATTGATTTGTCTCCTTTTTCCTTAGATTACTTGGTAGCATGTTGCTTTCTTCTCATAACTTCACTTTTGATATCGTCCTGTAGTTCCCATTTCTTGACAGTTCCCTTCTGGATTTTCTCTCACAGGCATGGCCAATCAATCATCGAGCCTCTCCTCAGCTTCCCAGAAGACTGAGTCCTTCAAGTAGAGACACTCTCCTGATGCTGCTCCCAGACCGTGACCCAGGCTGGCAGAGCTTCTGCTCCCATGTGGCTGCATGTTTCAGGAGGAGAGCCACTAAAATGCAGGCAAGCACAAAGTCTTAATTGCTTGCTAGTGGGCACTCAGCCAACACACTGTTAGCAAAATGAAACCTAATCTTAAAGAAAAAGTGCTGAACCTTGCTCGGGATCACCCAACCCCATATGGAGTACGTGTGTTTTCTGAGGCGATGTGGGCATGATGATCTTTTTCTCCCTTCTTTTGCTTGGGGATGTCAGTCTATGGGTTGCTAGAACATTTTATTCGTAATGTTATTATCTCAGCTGCAGGCTGTTTCAAGAGGCTAATCTGCACCTCCTCTCTCAACTTATAACATGGACAATTAATATTTCCTCATTTTTTTTTCCCTCTCTGGAAACACTGCTGTCAATGCTCTTTGCAACACAATTCTTACTTTTAAGTATTTCTACATAGAACACTTTGAGATTGTCACTGCCTGATTCTGTTGTTTGCTGGACATTTAGTCTTTGTGACTAATTTCCCTAGACCTCAGTTTACTTGTCTTTATAGTGGGAAAAATAATTATGCCTTCCTGTTATGGCAGCTGTGAGAGTGCCATGAGACTAAAACTCTTGACAGTGCTGGCACAAGGAAAATGTCTAATTAATGTCAGTTCTTAATATTATTGGTAAAAAATAGTCTAATAGCTAATAGTCTAATGCCATAAAAACATCTTAATATATAATATAAAATATTTACCACATGCATGCTTGTGTTTGGGAGCTTCAGCCTTTTCTTCTTTATCTATCATATTTAGGGTTGTATTTTCACATATTTCTCCAACATCCTTTTTTTTTCCTAAAGAAATTAAAAATCTCTCTTGATGTTATAGGTAACAAAAATCAGGCAAGCAATATATAGAGAAATATTAGTCTCTAGACTTCTCCTTTGATATCACATTGCTGGGCCCCAAAACTTAAGTTATGTACCCTCCCTCTAAATCCTAAGATACTACAAACTTACCATCACTGTTAAATGACCAAGCTGAGGTGAGTATGAATGTTATTCCATCCTGACATACTTCAGAGAATGGGATGTTCATATTAATCACTAAAACCTCAAGTGTTAGGGTAACTTTGCATTTCACTTTGAGTAACATTCCCTCCCAGAAGCTATAATAACCCTTTGTGCCACATCTCTTTCCAAGGGCCCAGAGCTGTACACATCAGTTTCAAAATCCTCTTCCCATCTCTCAAAGGAATTTAGAATGTATTTATACAAACAGGCTACCTGGTGGCCCACTCTAAATCCCAGCGTTCCCCAGGGGGCATAAAGATTATACTCTTTCCTAGGATATATTTTTCATTTGTTATAATAATAAATTAAAACAACAGAAAAGCAACTCCAGTGGTTTCTGTTGTCAGTTTCTATATAATATTAATCTATTTGTTGATGTAGCAGTTTTTAGCACAGAGAGAACCTCATCCCAGTACTCTCATTAATATCAGCAACTCATACACATAAATACCACGTCCAACATTAAAAAATTATCTTTGTCATTTCCTCGGTAAACAGTAAGAGCAGATTTGATGAGAAAGACATCATCCGTATGGTAATTTGATATCTTCAAGAATCAGGGTAGGCCATTTAAATTGCTAAGTTCAACAAAATGCCATTAAAGGTATTTTATTCCCTTTCTCCCCAACCAATTCTGAACCCAGAAAAGTGGTACCAAGAAAGCTTGAATAGTGTCTTGTTTAACTTTGAATCAGATATGGCTCCATTTATTTCTTCAAAAAATGGTAAGAATTAATTAATATGAATCTATAATCACATTGATGGAAAAATTAATGGGAACTTTAATAAAAATATAACCTTAACAGGATTTGAAGTTGTCCTTTAGAATATAAAGCCAATGCCTTATCCACAAAGCAACTGGTCCTCTGCTACCAGCTGATGAAATTATAAAAATTAACTGCAGGGTGATTCTTCTTTTGTTCTCTATGCATAAGAAAATGTTTTGAGAATTAAAAAGAAAAAGGCATTGAAAATTAAAGTAAATTTAGAATTGATCAAGCCTATTCACTATTTCAATCTCTTTTAAATATACATTTATTTAGATAATTAAGGTGCTTGTTCATTCAAACAAATCTTTTTCTCTTTCCTAAACTACCAGAACTTTGGTATTTTTTACACTTATAGTATCAGAGAAGACTTGATAGTCCTAAATAAATAGGTCAAATTGAGAACTATAAAATGATAGGTAAGTACTTGGCACATTAAACAATTTTGTTTAAGGAAACATTGCACACATGCCGAAAATTAGGGTGATATCAAAATGATAATTAGTGTTAAACATATACTTCCTGAAATACAAGTAGTCACATTCATTTTCTCTATTTACTATATACTAAATAATATTTAGCAAATTAAATACATAGTAGTAACTTACTGGGAACTTATAGGTGAGTGAAAGTTGATCTTTTTCAATATTTATTGAATGTCTCTAAAATTAGACACTGTGCATTTTACAGAATACAATGATATGTATAATATAGACTATTATTTTAGCTATTGTATTCATTTAGTGCTGATCAATATTCCAATGTCAGTACTGAACGTTGAAAGATATTTTTTCTGGCATTATATCAGCCAGAAATCCTTATCAGAAGGTACTTCTTCGTAGCTACAGTGATAACTTAGCTTTATAGTGATAACCCTAAAGCAAACAAAATGTCCTGAAATCCCGTTTAAATTATCATAGAAAGAAGTAATAAGAGAAGAAAATGTCATAATAAATAGACTTTTATTATACTGTAGCAATTTGAAAATTGATAATTCATGTATATATGGTTATTCCCTGCAAAGCAGAATTTTTGATTAACTAAAACAATGAATCCCTGACTACACGTAATGATAGAACTGACAGTCCTAGCATAATAATCAGCCCCACTGGTGGACATGCACAATAATACAGATGCAGGGAGTCTGACTTTTTACTGTTTATTATTATTATTTGAATCATGTTTATAATTAGTGACGTGGTAAACAATCTTGCCCCCTTCACTTTCACCTACCCGGTTTCTTAGAAGCAGCCTCTTTATTCCAAAAGCATAAGGAGATGAAAAAAGTAACTGAAAACCCTACTGATTTTAGGAGGGAGCACCTTTTGTCATGAAGTTTCCCCAGTCTAATTTATTTTTTTTTTTTAGACAGTGGGCAGAAATTATCCCAGAGCTGCAGCCCTCCAGAAGTGTGCGGCCCAATGGGGTCCCGTAGGAGCCAATTTTCCCTCCCCAGTAGACACTTGAGGCTTTCCTCTAAAAGAAGACTCCTTGTATTATTTGACTCCATATTTCCCACTTTATTTTCTGTCAGTATGTGAGGTGAAAGTGAAAGTTGCTCAGTCATGTCCAAATCTTTGTGACTCCATGGACTATGCAGTCCATGGAATTCTCCAGGCCAGAGTACTGGAGTGGGTAGCCTTTCCCTTCTCCAGGGGATCTTCCCAACCCAGGGATCAAACCCAGGTCTCCCGCATTGCAGGCAGATTCTTTACCAGCTGAGCCACAAGGGAAGCCCTTTACACCCTGCCCATATGAAATATGTGAAATCATATTGAACACACACATACTTGCCTACCATAGCCATGATTACAAGGTAAAACAAACAGATGAAAAAACATAAGTGAAGCATACTTTGAGAACAAAATTACACTTTGTCTCTGAAAACTAATAAAAATCTGATATTGACAAAGCCAAATGATATAATTTAGTTGGTTAAAGAGTTTGTGTATGTTCAAGAGCTCATTCCTTTAGGTCAGCATGTCTCAAGGAGGGAAACATTTTTGATTGACACAAGTCTCTGGGAATTGGTACTGGCTTCCGGTCAGTAGAGCCCAGCAGTACTGCTAAACAGCCTACAGTGCACGGGGCAGTCCCTGCAACAAAGAATGTCCCAACACAAAAAGAGATCAATACTGCTGAAGCTGAGAAAACTTATTTCAACCCAGTGAAATCTGGCTAAATTCCACTTAATGTAATTCATCTTTAATTCTCTATGTCATCTCTTTCTCTACTGGATCCAGATGAATAAAAAAAATATACAATACAATATATTTCTTCAAAATGAAAGTGTTTATACACTACTTATTTTGAATGTGGTACTGCTGTGTCTAAGAGAACACAGAAATGCCAGAAACAGTTGTTCAGTGTTCACCACTGTCAGCACTCTACCACAGATACCCCATCTGGTGCAGTCTGATATGGATAATAATGGTGGAGTGTTCTTGCTGTCTTGACTGTAGTCATTACTGTGATGTTATTTTAGGACTAAGTAGTGTTTGCCCATTGGACCATAAAAGTGTGTCATGTAAATACAGGTTTTAGAACACACAATAGTCTGTCCATGTGTAGAAATATGCAGGAAAAAAGCCTCATAAAATGCTGTTTAATAGTATTTGTTAGGCATGTGAAGTAATTCCTTTTCAAAGTTAAATCACTTGGAAAAAAGGGGGCTTCTCTTTTCAAGGACCCCGTAAGTAATTATACTGCATTATACATCATTCATATGTCAGTGCAAATTTTGTTTCTAAATGGAAGGAGCTTTGAATGACATGGTACCAAGCAAATGTCCAACATTAACCAAACCTTTTATTTATTTATTTACTCTCACCTGAATTGCTCTTTGAAATTGAATTGGGGGTAGAGGGTTAGTATTTATGTAGCTAGCAACCTCATATTTGACACTTTATCCTAGAATTAAATCCTGAACATCAACATATCTCATAGCAAAGAAATTCCAAATGACAACAACCTTCAAAGAAACGCCTTAGCAATAGTTGAGACAAACTTCTCAGTGGATATAATATTCATATTTATAGCAGAAATATAAAATGTAAAATATAAAGGATGAAAATGATATTTTGAATCATACATGAAAGTGTATACCTAGAAGTATGTAGCTACATTTTGGAAGCTTAAAATCTATCCTTTGTTGAGCCTATTTTTTCATTCCTATAATCATGATTATCATCTTCGTCCTGAGATAAATTCATAATAAAGACAGGAAAATTTATAGTGATATAAAATAAAATTGTCCAAACTGGACAAAGTGACTTGATATACAGAACAATCAGAGTTATTAAAATGGTGGGTGGCCTAGAGACCATCGGATGCTTCTCCAAACAAATCATCTTGACAGTTAGGATGAAAATCTTACAAAATTAAGTTTATGTGCCTTCTAATATTCATAGGCATTTTAAAATTGAGAAACAACTCTCGAGGATTATTTAAATTTTATCTTTCAAAAATAAAGTAGCCAAATATTCATAGATGTTCATTAAACTCAGATTTTATTTAATTCCAATACTTGAAGAGATATATGTGGAAGAGATATAGATAGATAGATCACTTTTCTTTTTCACTTTTCCAGATCTCCCTGTATCATTTAAAAGATAGTTAAATCCACATTTGACTTCATTAAAAATGTTTAGATCAAAGCAACAATTGCTTCAACATCTTGACTCAGTTTTCTTCCTTACCTGCTTAATTGAAAAGAAACAATGAGTATCAATTTACCTGAGTAGTGACATATTTCCAGTTATATGAAGTACTGACCAGGTTCATGAAGGTCTATAACATGCATAAGTTTTTAAATCTCTGATGTTGTCACAGAAGAAAAGATTGCTGATTAGAATTTGACACAAGACCTACTGCATAATAGGAGAGCTTACATGTCTCTAAATGTATCTTCTTTCATTAAAGAAAAACACCAACCCATGAGAGCCGAGACTGCAGATTCTAAAGCAAGACTGATTCATTTCACTTCCAGTCAACAACTTTTTGCCTGTACATCTTCAGACAAGTAGCCACCTGTAATTCAGTTTTCTCATCTCTGAAATAGTGATAATAAGAGAATCTGCCTCATAGAATTGTTATAAGGATTAAAAGATTTAATATATGTGAAGAACTTATAACAGTACCTTGGGATATAGCAGCACTATATAGAAATTAGCTACTTTTGAAAATCTCCTTTATGGATCATATGCTAGCAAGATTATGCTCAAAACCCTTCAGCTAGGCTCTAGCAATATATGAATTGAGAACTTCCAAATGTACAAGTTGGGTTTTAAAGAGGCAGAGGAACCAGAGATCAAGTTGCCAACATTTATTGGATCATGGAGATATAAGGGAGTTCCAGAAAAACATCTACTTCTGCTTTATTGACTACGCCAAAGCCTTTGACTATACGGATCACAACAAGCTGTGGAAAATACTTAAAGAGAGGGGCATACCAGGGCACTCTACCTGTCTCCTGAGAAGTATGTGGGTCAAGAAGCAACAGTTAGAATCTTACATGGAACAACTGACTGGTTCAAAATTGGGAAAGGAGTATGACAAGGCTGTATATTATCACTCTGTTTAATTAACTTCTGTGCAGAGTACATCAAGCAAAATGCCAGGCTGGATGAATCACAAGCTGAAATCTGGATTGCTGGGAGAAATATCAGCAACCTCAGATATGCAGATGATACCACCCTAGTGGCAAAAAGCAAAGAGGAACTAAAAAGAGCCTCTTGATGAAGGTGAAAGAGGAGAGTAAAAGAGTGAGTTTGAAATTCAGTATTAAAAAACTAAGATCATGACATCCTGTCCCATCACTTCATGGCAAATAGAAGGGAAAAAGTGAAAGCAGTGACAGATTTTATTTTCTTGGGCTCCAAAATCACTGTGGACAGTGACTACAGCCATGAAATTAAAAGACCTTGCTCCTTGCCAGGAAAGCTGTGACAAACCTAGACAGTGTATTAAAAATCAGAGACGTCATTTTGCCAACAGAAGTCAAAGCTATGGTTTTTCCAGTAGTCATGTATGGATGTGAGAGTTGAACCGTAAAGAAGGCTGAGTGCTGAAGGATTGATGCTTTCAAATTGTGGTGCTGGAGAAGACTCTTGACAGTCCCTTGGACTGCAAGAAGATCAAATCAGTCAATTCTAATGTAAATTGACCCTAAATATTCATTGCAAGGACCCTTGCTGAAACTGAAACTGTAATACTTTGGCCACTTGATTGAAAGAGCTGACTCATTGGAAAATACCCTGATGCTGGGAAAGATTGAAAGCAAAGGAGAAGGAGGAGGGAGAGGATCAGATGGTTAGATAGCATCACTGACTCTATGGATATTAATTTGAGCAAACTCCAAGCGACAGTGGAGGACAGGAGCCTGGTGTGCTGCAGTCCATGGGGTGGTAAATAATTGGACATGACTTAGTGACTGAACAACAACTTTTGAAAATATTACTAAACTTGTTTTCGTTTTCATTGGAGTATAGTTGCTTACAATGTTGTGTTATTTTCTGCTGTACAGCAAACTGAATAAGCTATATGTATACATGTATCCCCTCTTTTTTGGATTTCCTTCTCATTTAGGCCACCATAGAGCACTGAGTTCCCTGTGCCATACAGTAGATTCTCATTAGTTACCTGTATACTTAGTAGCATACATAAGTCAATCCCTATCTCTCAAGTCATCCATGCTCTCTTTCCCCTCTTGGTGTTCATATGTTTGTTCTTTACGTCTGTGTCTCTATTTCTGCTTTGTGAATAGGTTCATCTGTGCCATTTTTCTAGATTCTATATATATGCATTAATATATTTGTTTTTTTTCTCTCTGATATTTTTTTCTTCCTTTAAAGAATAAATGTATGATCTTTGAATGGAGCTGTAAGCTTTTCTTGGTATGTTTGTGTACTAGAGTAAGTGACCACAGGCAACCCGGGCTTCAGACATGAACGTTTCTCACTACACTAGTAAAAACACCTGACTTTGCAAATAGACTAGGATAATTAAATTTACTGTTAAAGTCTTAATGAAAATTTCCAAAATAAGCCTTAAGTAATATTCAGGGTTTTATTTCCCAAGATTTCTATATAATAGGATTCTTTAGAACATGTAATAATTAACACAAGAGCAAAGGTACATAAAGGGAAAACACATAGATTCTAATTTATGAAGTTCAATTCAAAACATAAGGACATACATAAATATTGGACTTTTATGCATTTATTTCCTGTGTGATTTATCAAATATACTCTCTTTTCCATCAATGTCCTTACCTAATAGTGCTTTACTAGAAAATAGATGAGTCTATCGGCCCAGTTGTAAAATTATTTGAACAATATTGAATACCCCAATTTTATCTGATATGTATGAGATAAGACCTAACAAAGGCACTTTCATAAGAGCTCAGGTCATTTAAGATTTACATTGATGTTAAACTGCTTTATCTCTAGGTAGCAAATAGTAGAACCGTTCAGAAATTAACAGATCCATCTTTAACATGAACTAAAAATCTGGTCTCCTGCAACTTCAGCAACCTAATCTTACGCTACTTCCTCCTTTACTCACTAATCTCCAGCCACATGGGGCACTTCAGTTTCTCAGACGAACTAATTTCCTTTTTTCCCACAGGGATTTAAAACAAATATTGCTTCAACTATCTAGAATATTCTTCCTGGTTTTTTTTTTTCACCTACTCAACTTGTCTCTATTGGAACATAATTTGAACTGTCATCTCTCAACCTCTAAAACAGATTTTCTTCTCATTATCTTCTCTTGTATCTTCTGGTGTGTAGTGTGTATGTACACACTTTTATTCTTTTTGTGTGTAATGTTAATTCAGTATTATAGTTTATTACTTCTTTTACATCTTCTTCCTTAGTGGACTTACTGCTTACCTAAGGACTTGGACCTTTTTGCTGTGTGTTTCTGCACCCTACTGAAATAACACTGATGCCCTTACCTCAACAAACTGGGGATTGACATTCTAGTCTTCTAACTTTTGATGAATTTCAAATGGTCTGCTTGACAGTTCCACTCAATACGGCCCAGACAGAAGGCTTGACCTGCTCCCATGCCACCTAGGTTCTCCATTAGGGTGCTCATCTCTTAAAAGAGTGCTTTCCTCCACCTACTGGCCAAGCTGGAAAACCTGGATGTCACCCTTAATATTTCTCTTCTCATTCCCCAGTTCTAAACCATTACTAAGTCTTGTTATCTTTACACACCAAACTTACATAAATATGTTTACATCTCTTCTCCACAATTGCCACATGTATCATTCAGGGTCCTGCCAGGAAAGCGTGATTCACACTAAGTGGGTAATGCAAAAATTGTTTAATGGAAATATATTTAAAAAGTATGGTAAGCTTTGAGGAAACCAACCAGAAATACTCTAAGCCCCCGTGGCTGGAAGCAACCGGAAGCTGTTGACAATGTAGACTGAAGAGACAAGGGGAAGAAACAGTTACTGGAAACTAGAGAGGACAGCCCTGTGGTGGGTGCTATCTGAGATAAGCTGACATCTTTGCTAGAAGAACAGGATGTCATCTTTTGCTGACATCTTTGTCTTTCAAGACAAAGAAGGAACAGGGGAAAAAACATCGACCTCATTCTTGCTGTCATTCTCTAGTCTCAGGGTAGTATCTTCCATTAGCTAAACCAAAGTGGAATTTAGAAGACAAAAGAACTCCTTGATGTCAGCATTTGGGGGATAGGGCACAGGGCAAGGACAAAACAAACAAAATAGTCTGCACCCTGTTTTTCTACCAGCTTCTGTTGTTTCTTACCTGAACTGTTGCCAAGGTCTGCATACTGGTTTCCCTGCTTTCTGTCTCATCACATCTATCCTCAATTCATTTACTACGCAGCTTGGACTTTGTACAAACCTGTGTCGTTTTCTTCTTAAAATATCTGTATTTTTTTATACTCCCAGATTCCTTGTTTTAAAATTCCAAAATAGTTATTATAAAGATTGATTTCCTTTTCCTTTTTTCTCTTCTAGACTGAGTTCTCAAAGTGCAGGCATCATCTCTTTTCATCTCTCAATCTCTTAACAGTGTGACTAGAACATAAGTGCTAAATAAATGTTGGATGAATTAACAGATTTCAGAAGATAGATATGTATTTTTAAAAGCCTTTGAGGTGACTCTAATGTTCTAGATTTTTTTTCAAGGATTTTTGAAATAACCAGTCTTCAAATGATCTGGATTATAAAGAGAATAATTAACAAAATTAATCCTTACCCATTTAATTCACTTACTACCTGTTAACTGAGAATTCAAAACGTATTCAAGAAATGTGTTCCTTTGCTCAAGACTGCCTAAGTCTTTTTTTCTGATTTTTTTTTTTTTTAGATATCAAGTTTAACCTTGATTAAACCAATCCAGTATTTCTCCCTTTTAAAGCTCAAACATGAATGACTTTATGGTGAACCAGTTCACATCTAATCTTGCATTCGAGAAGAGGAAATATTTCCCAATGAAATGCTTTAATGTATTCTCATTTTATGGCACTATAGGAGAAGGCAATGGCAACCCACTCCAGTCCTCTTGCCTGGAAAATCCCATGGATGGAGGAGCCCGGTAGGCTGCAGTCCATGGGGTCGCTAAGAGTCTGACACAACTGAGCGACTTCACTTTCACTTTTCACTTTCATGCATTGGAGAAGGAACTGGCAACCCACTCCAGCGTTCTTGCCTGGAGAGTCCCAGGTTCGGGGGAGCCTGGTGGCTGCCGTCTATGGGGTCGCACAGAGTCGGACACGACTGAAGTGACTTAGCAACAGCAGCAGCAGAAGAACACATTCTTTCCTTCAATTTTAAACATTCAATATTTTTGTATATTTAAGAAGTGCCACAGGAATGAGATCATTTCACTTAGTATTTTAATGTTAAATTGTTTTTTCTTTGGATCAGAGTCCCTAGAGGTTCTACATTTCAGTTCAGTTCAGTCGCTCAGTCGTGTCCGACTCTTTGTGACCCCATGAATTGCAGCACGCCAGGCCTCTCTATCCATCACCAACTCCTGGAGTCTACCCAAACCCATGTCCATCGAGTCGGTGATGCCATCCAACCATCTCATCCTCTGTCGTCCCCTTCTCCTCCCGCTCCCAGTCCTACCCAGCATTAGGGTCTTTTCCAATGAGTCAACCCTTCGCATGAAGTGACCAAAGTATTGGAGTTTCAGCTTCAACATCAGACCTTCCAATGAACACCCAGGATTATCTCTTTTAGGATGGATTGATTGGATCTCCTTGCAGTCCAAGGGACTCTCAAGAGTCTTCTCCAACACCACAGTTCAAAAGCATCAATTCTTCAGTGCTCAGCTTTCTTCACTGTCCAACTCTCACATCCATACATGACCACTGGAAAAACCATAGCCTTGACTAGACGGACCTTTGTTGGCAAAGTAATGTCTCTGCTTTTAAATATGCTATCTAGGTTGGCCATAACCTTCCTTCCAAGGAGTAAGCGTCTTTTAATTTCATGGCTGCAATCACCATCAGCAGTGATTCTGGAGCCCAAAAAAATAAAGTCTGACACTGTTTCCACTGTTTCCCCATCTATTTCCCATAAAGTGATGGGACCAGATGCCATGATCTTAGTTTTCTGAACATTGAGCTTTAAGCCAACTTTTTCACTCTCCTCTTTCACCTTCATCAAGAGGCTCTTTAGTTCTTCTTCACTTTCTGCCATAAGGGTGGTGTCATCCGCATATCTGAGGTTATTGATATTTCTCCCAGCAATCTTGATTACAGCTTGTGCTTCTTCCAGCCCAGTGTTTCTCATGATGCACTCTGCATATAAGTTAAATAAAGAGGGTGACAATATACAGCCTTGACATACTCCTTTTCCTA
The DNA here is from genome assembly GCA_024291935.2 of Okapia johnstoni. Taxonomy (NCBI): domain Eukaryota; kingdom Metazoa; phylum Chordata; class Mammalia; order Artiodactyla; family Giraffidae; genus Okapia; species Okapia johnstoni. The sequence continues at coordinate 26,978,110 of CM044319.1, read as the reverse complement.
CTTGGAACCAGTCTGTTGTTCCATGTCCAGTTCTAACTGTTGCTTCCTGACCTGCATACAGGTTTCTCAAGAGAGAGGTCAGATGGTCTGGTATTCCCATTTCTTTCAGAATTTTCCACAGTTTATTGTGATCCACACAGTCAAAGGCTTTGGCATAGTCAATAAAGCAGAAATAGATGTTTTTCTGGAACTCTCTTGCTTTTTCAATGATCCAGCGGATATTGGCAATTTGATCTATGGTTCCTCTGCCTTTTCTAAAACCAGCTTGAACATCTGGAAGTTCACGGTTCACGTATTGCTGAAGCCTGGCTTGCAGAATTTTGAGCATTACTTTACTAGCATGTGAGATGAGTGCAATTGTGCGGTAGTTTGAGCATTCTTTGGCATTGCCTTTCTTTGGGATTGGAACGAAAACTGACCTTTTCCAGTCCTGTGGCCACTGCTGCGTTTTCCAAATTTGCTGGCATATCGAGTGTAGCACTTTCACAGCATCACCTTTGAGGATTTGAAATAGCTCAACTGGAATTCCTTCACCTCCAGTAGCTCTGTTCGTAGTGATGCTTTCTAAGGCCCACTTGAATTCACATTCCAGGATGTCTGGCTCTAGGTGAGTGATCACACCATCGTGATTATCTGGGTCATGAAGATCTTTTTTGTACAGTTCTTCTGTGTATTCCCGCCACCTCTTCTTAATATCTTCTGCTTCTCTTAGGTCCATACCATTTCTGTCCTTTATCGAGCCTATCTTTGCATGAAATGTTCCTTTGGTATCTCTAATTTTCTTGAAGAGGTCTCTAGTCTTTCCCAATCTGTTGTTTTCCTCTGTTTCTTTGCACTGATCTCTGAGGAAGGCTTTCTTATCTCTCCTTGCTATTCTTTGGAACTCTACATTCAGATGGGAATATCTTTCCTTTTCTCCTTTGCTTTTCGCTTCTCTTCTCTTCCCAGCTATCTGTAAGGCCTCCTCAGACAGCCATTTTGCTTTTTTGCGTTTCTTTTCCATGGGGATTTTCTTGATCCCTGTCTCCTGTACAATGTCACGAACCTCTGTCCATAGTTCATCAGGCACTCTTGTCTATCAGGTCTACCCTTATGTAGAGGTTCTACATATCTGGCTCTAATTTTTTTTTTTATTTTCATTTCTGATAAATTTTCTTTTAATATCTTATTTTCATCTCATGTAAAATCCCAAATTTTTCTTGCTTGTATTTAGCTATTTACATGCATTTGACATGCATCTACCGATACTGAAGTAATTCCATTTCTGCAACACATTCTCCAATACCACTTTTTCCAAAGAATGCTCATATTTCAAAATCTATTTTGATGGATAAATAACAATAAGTTAGTTAACTGCTATATCATTTAGGGATATGAATAAGTCATGATTTCTAAGTATTTTTATGAGATTACTTCAATAAACTTATGTGATAATTAAGGAATATGTACGTATATGTACATACTTGTTATTTTTAGTCTCTTAAGTAATGTCTGGCTCTTCTGCAATCCTACGGACCATAGCCCACCAAGCTCCTCTCTCCATGGGATTTTACAGGCAAGAATACTGGAGTGAGTTGCCATTTCCTTCTCCAGGGGATCTTCCTGACCCAGAGATTGAACCCACGTCTCCTACACTGGCAGGTGGGTTCTTTACCACTGAGCCACCAGGGAAACCCACATGTACGTATATATGTCTGTATAGACACATTTGTATAACTGTAGATAGAGATATATAACGGCTATACATTTTATTTTATTTTTCCACTTAAAAATGAGATATAAATAGAATCCCTGATTTAATTAAAATAATTGTGGAAAAGCAGTGTATTTCAGAAGCTTTCTTTTCTGCAGAAAAGTATGGAAAGGACAGTGGCACTCATACTCTCCAGGGTTTCCATTCGCAGGCTGCCCTCCTCTGTGTCCGTATATATAATATATATATAAACACCCATCCGAGAGTGTAATCAAATATTTGGTTAATTAATTACTTTTAGAAAAGTTAGAGTTTGCAAACCTCAAGTACATATAAAGCTGTCGTGGCATATTTTAAATAGTCAATTTATAAAACCCAGTGTTTCACTATTAGAGTCCCCAGTAAGTGACTTTTTCACTTAAACTGAACAACTATTTTTATCCCTAACCTCACCTTGATAATGATTGAGTACTGACATATCTATCTACAGACTTTTATTTGCAAAATCTGCATCACAATCGTAAGTAATCTTCTGTGTCTTAAAATTAATCTAAATATTAGGTCCTGGGGAAGAACAACATTTGGAGAAAAATGCTAAAATACTGCAGCCAATGTTATTACTTATTAATACCCCCTTATCCACAAGTCTTAAAAGGAAAAGGCTTTCCAACCGTTATAAGATGTTACAGTGTTAATCTACATTTCAATAAGATATGTAAAGGCAATACTAGAACTGTCAAGGACCTGCTCTGAAGCTTGAGAGAAACCTACAAAGGAAAATGCTGACAGTTTCATTTTATGTGACATTAAAGCATTATTTTGTCAAGAAAATACTATTAGATCCTCATACATTTGAGCACTTTCCATTGCAAATTCTTAGAAAGTTTCACAGATATTCTATAGTATGTGGTGCTGAAATATTACCTATGTAAAATAACCTGAGATATAAAATTAAGGAAGTGATCTGAATAAGTAAGGTTTCACTTGCTTCTATCTAAAACTGATAGCTAAGTCTGAAGTTTTAAGTAAGAAATACTGATACTTGAAAAATCCAAAATGTAATGAAGGAATTTGGAAGGAGTGGTTTAAAAATGTATGTTTAGATGTTTGTTAAGATTTGCAGACTACTGGAGTCACATCTTAAGCAACCTCTGTATTTTACTATACAGGCTTGGTGAAGCACCACTTGCCTGATCTTGATATATACTTAACAGTGAGAAAAGCTTTCCCAAGTCAGAAAATGATTTGTTATCCAGATAGCCTGGAATTCTACAAATTTAGGCATAAATAAATCAAGATAACTTTTAACTTCACCTTATTATTTTGGACTCCTTCTTTTCTTCTATTGCTTATTACAATGTTTCCTAAAGTATAGCAAGCTTATGATTGATCGTTGAGAAGATGACTTTGGGGAATGCATGAACAGATTTTATTATTTAAAAATTAAAATAGTTAACATTGACTTTAACATGCATTATATAAAAGAGAATCAGTGTGTTAAAAATCTTAGATATTGTTGCTTAGGAATAAAGGTGATATATAGGTAATATAAATATTTTATATTTTTCAAAACAGTTGATTTAAAGGAAAATATTAAGTAAACACTAGTGTAAGTGGTGTGTAACTATGGCAAAAAAATGAAGGAGGGACAGAAATGCCTAAAACTGGGGGGAGACACTGTCCATGGTACTCCTCATTGCCATCCTTCTCAAAGATATGTGATCTCATTGTGAACTCAGATAGACGGAACATCTTTTGAAACATTCTAATACTTTTATAAGGATATTTTCAACCATCTCCAATTACTTTGTGTTTCAAATCAAGATTTTTACTACGTTATTCATTGTGATGTCAACTGCTATGTGATAAGAAATGATGCTAGTGAAATATTTTGTCTTCCATCCTCTTCATAAGTGAAAACGATTGCTCCTCCTTTCTGTGCTGTGTAGTTCTTCCTTTCCATCATGGTCTTTCAGTTTTATTTTAACCATTCATTAAAAAAAAAACACACAAGGACAAGGAATTTTATTTTCACAAATTCTTTTGAAAAATTTTAAATTTAACAAATCCATTTGAATTTTTAAATTTTTCACATTACAGAACTTAACTGAAATTTATTACTATTCACTCCTAAATTTCTTATCTACAAACAGAAAGTTCATAAACCCAAAACCCCAAAACAAGACTAAAAACAGCAACAAGCTTATGAAACAAATTATGGATCCCAGCATTAACACCTGAAGAAGGATTATGATTTTTAAATTCTTAATGGATGATAAAGTTTTATAAAAGCTGAAAACTTACAAATTATTTAAAACTTGGAATCACTGACCAGAAATTACACAATTGAATCCTGGGCAATCCAACAGCAGAAAAATGTCATAAGTGAACCTAATAATGCATGTTAAAGTCAGTGTTTTAATTGTATCCCATGCCACTCTTTGAGGAAAACTTGGTATCAATTAGATATTGGGTCAGATTAATACTGGCAGCTTCCCTGGTGACTCAGACGGTAAAGCGTCTGCCTACAATAAGGGAGACCTGGGTTCAATTCCTGGGTCAGGAAGATCCTCTGGAGAAGGAAATGGCAACCCACTTGAGTATTCTTGCCTGGAAAATCCCATGGACAGAGGAGCCTGGTAGGCTACAGTCTATGGGGCTTCAGAGTCGGACACGACTGAGCGACTTCACTTTCACTGTAACTTTCACTTTCAATACTGGCAGCAGAACCAGTGATAGTATTTTTGCCTACCAAAAGAAACTTCCACTGGATTGACAATTTTAGTCTTGGCCCTGGACATCTAGTGGATCTCATTAATTGTCTATGCCTTGGTGTTCAATTATGCAGTCAGTGAAGTTATTTGTGGTGGTAAGTTCATGGGTGGTTTGAGTAGAGACACTCAAAGTTAACCAGTAGTATGCGTTGTCTTCGACTCCAGTAGGCATCTAGAGCTGTATTTCATTTCCATACTCTTTCATAACTTTCCACGTACAGTATCTAATGGCTCATATACAGATTCATCTTCAAAAAATCCTCTTCCACTAAAGCTCATTACGTATTTTAACAGACTTGTTGACAGCACTTGCTACATTCCAGGCTCTGCGCTAAATGTACAGTTTGTCTCATTTACATTATCCCTTTATACCAAGCCTACTAAATAAGTACAAATGAGGAAACTGCGACAATAGAAGGTCAAAGGTCAAGTGGTCACCCTGAGACTCACACTCTATTCAGTTTCAGAACCCATAGCTTTCGCCACTGCATGAAATTATTTTGATATACAAATCAGATATCAAGACTTATGGTGGCTCATCTTTTATATATCTCCTCAGCATATGACAACATCAATCACTCAATTTTAAATGCTTGTTTCACTTGATTTTGTGATGCTCACCACATTGGTTTCCTTTCCACTTTTCTCAAAATTACATTTTTCCTTGGTAATTCATCTGCTTCTTACTGCTTTTATGAATAAACTTTGCACAAGATAGAATAACTGGCCTATCTCTAGCTTTTTGTTGTTTAGTCACCAAGCTGTGTCCAGCTCTTTTGCGATCCCATGCACTGTAGCTTACCAGGTTCCTCTCTCCATGGGATTTCCCAGGCAAGAATACTCAAGTGGGTTGCCATTTCCTTCTCCAGGGGATCTTCCTGACCCAGGAATCGAACCTGCATCTCCTACTTTGGCAGGTCAATTCTTCACCACTGAGCCACCAGGGAAGCCCCTGTGCTCTATTTATGCATTCATTATTTGGTATGTATTGAATATCACCTCAACATTGTGGACAATAGAATGAAAATATCAAAGTACAGGTATTCCCCTTGGCAGAGAATTCTCCACTAGCTTGGGGTACAAAATCACTTTCTGTTTTGTTTTTATATCAATCACTTAGATTAATGTATGTGTAGTAGGAACTATAAGTTACTTCGCACCTGAAGGAAGGAAATGGCAACCCACTCCAGTATTCTTGCCTGGAAAATACCATTGACAGAGGAGCCTGGTGGGCTACAGGACATGGGGTAAAGAGTGGGACACAACTGAGCAACTAAACAACAGTCACTGCTTATCTTGTTTAACTGTACTTCCAAATGCCTGGAGGGTGAGAGAGAGAGAGGAGATAAAAGGAAAACTAAGATCATTCCTTCTATTGTTGCTTTAAAATTCCAGTTAGATTCGAAACCACAATGGCAGTGGTACTATCTCTAGCCCAATTTCCAACTCAAACAATTCCAGTGAATGCTACACAGGCAAAATTAAAATCAATATATGTTTATGCTCAAAAGTTTAGTGACTCTTCTATAAGCATAAACCCTAAGGTGTCAGGGCCTTCTGCATCATCCCCAATATGGGCCATCATACTCTGGGTTTTGAGCCCAGATGAGCACTCTAGATGTCAGCTTCCTTGTGATTATTTCTTCTCTAAAAACTTAGTAATCTTTCCAGGGCAGCAAAATATACTTAGAAATGTTTGAGTCAATCAGAGAAGTTCAATAAGCATTGATTCTCAAAAAGAAATGGGTTAAGGTCTTTCTCATTGCCTCTCAAGAGGCTCAGGGACCCTATGCAAATATAACAAATTTGTTTTCAAGTAAGAACAGTGGATTGGTAGAGGCAAGCCATGTCAGACACTAAAGATTCTATTACCTACTCCTTGGGGGAAATAGGAGTCATTTAAACACTGAAGGAAGAACTGTGAAATATCTGTTCCAATATGAATAACCCTTGTTGCTTGGTATCTCTTGGCATTGTCTTTTGTAAAGAAAATTTAGTCCCTTTCACTAGACATTCTAGTAGAATTTCTCTATTAAGTAAGAAAGCCTTATATTGCAGAGGGAAGCATTGTTATTTCATCTTCTTGCCCCAGAGATTTTTCTCTATTGTTATAATATAGATTACTTTGATTAGGAAACACTGGTTTGGAAACATTTCATAGACAAACACTATTATGAACCAGGAAAGAGGTAATAGGTAAAACTGCTCAGTTTGTGAAGTTAAAATGAATTAGGGGATTGAAGGTAGGTAGTAAAAGAAGCGTTTTGGAATGAAGAGAGCAAGCCAATAAACTTGCTGGAAGACCCGAGCCTGTGGTGAAATAGTGCCTGTTGTTGAAAGTTTCTAGGCATGGAAGGAGATGAGTACATTTAAGAAGTAGGATGTCTATTCAAATTTAACTGGTCTGCAGTTCTCTCACATAAACTCAAACTGCAGTCCTGATTCTGATGCAAAAGCCTCCTAACTCAGCATCTCATACCAGGGAAATTCTGAGGAATGACTCATGTAAGGTTGTCTTGTGTGAAAGCAAAATCTTACAAGGACAAGCACTATTTCCAGGTAGTTTGTTTATTTAAGATGTGATCCTGATAAGTGCAAGTGAAGGAGCAAGAAAACACAGAGTAAGGGTCCATCATCAAAATCCTTATAATAGACCTTCATTTCTTCATGGTCTGGGAGAAGTGTGCAGGATATCTCTGAAAGACAGGAGTCTGACACTTTTTATCTTCCATGATCTGTTCCTATTTCACATTGTAGAGGGTCATTTCTAGACATGCTGATTCTTCTTTATTTATGAACTGCATTTGTATCTGGGTTAGTGAGATCCCCATATCCTCAAAGATCTTATGATAAAGAACAGAAAGACTCACAGTGAGTGCCTAGGGTGGAACAATGGCAGCTTCATGAGGCCAAAGAGTTCACCTGTTAGGTAGGTGCTATTATTATCCCCATTTTTCAGAGATGGAAATTAAGGCACAATGGAGTTAAATAACTTAACCTAGATTTCCTAGTTAATAAATGCAGAGCTGGAATTCAGGCCCCAAAATCAGGGTACAGTGCAGCCTCTAATGCACAGTACATTATGCCTCTTGCAACAAGACAAAAAGTTCTTAGAAATCAAGATCCAAGGTCTTGTCTGCAGTGTTAATTTACTACATTGCAACCAAATTAAAAAATAGATAAATAAATAATTTTTGTTTCATGATAATAATATTAACATTCAAAATGATCTATTATGCCTCATCAGATATACATGCAAAACACACTTCACTTTAGATTTTGTTCATTTTTTTAAAAAAATTAGCAATACAAAAAATAGGTCAAGCACCTTTATTAATTAACTCTATTTCATTAAAATCATGGCTTCTGGTTTAAAATGCCTTCACTCTAGTGTGTTAAATTTATGTGGATGGTCCATAAACAGTCCCTAATTAGTCACATGTGTATTCAGATGTGGGCTCGTGTGTTATAAACTAACACTGAAGTGTATAAGGAACTGTCAGTCAGATCAAAAGTCAACTGAAAATCTTCCCGTTTGCTAAGCTGAGAGCCTGTCACAGTTAGTTAGTCATAAATGTTTAAAACAGCAACCAAACTTTTATTCTAATTGAGCATGAGTTGAAAGGCTACCCACTTTGATGTCTTTGCTTTTATCATTTGTATATGGCTAAAAAAAAACTACTATTATGCTTTTTTAAAATCCCCCCTTTAGAGTGGTAGACATTACTTGGTTCTGAAAATATACAGGTAGGTCAATATATAATTGCAGGGCTTTGTACAGTTTCCAGTTATGCCTATAATTTTCCACGTGCAAGTGTTCAAAAGTAAAATTCTTCCCTCTTTTTTCTCTATTTGATCTTTCTGTACATATTTGAGATTCAAGGCATAAGGAACACATCTTTGCAATAATATTTAGGGGGAGATCTTTTAAAGTGTAATAGTCCTCTTATCCAATTTTTCAGCCTTAAGTAGAGATAAATCAACAAAAAATTTTTAATGAATATAACGCATTTAATAGAAACATTCAGTGGCATCAATGGTAAATTTTTAGAGATTTAGATATTAAGACTAGGATGTGAAATGACAATCAAGGACCTCAAGTAATCTAATTTGGCAATATGGGAAAAATCTTCACCCTGTACCATCCTAGTACTTAGTACAGAACAGAAGTGAAAAAACAGAGATGGGTTAAAAAAAAAAAGTAAGAAAAAGTACACCTATTACCCCTTGAGGGCATTTTTCTGTTTTGTTTTGTTTTTTCTCCTTTCAGGAAACTTCCATGAAGAGGAAACCTAGGCTAGATGAAGAGTATCTTTAAGAGAAAAAAATACCATGAACCAATAAAAGGGTAACTAGCCATGACAATTAGACATATGGACAAAGATTCAACAAAAAGCGTAGGTTGAAAGTGCTAAATAATAATTTGGAAACATTGCTCACCAAGGTTTTTCTGTGATGTAAGTCCTCACATGAAATAGCTGTTAAAAGCTTTCACATTAAGACTATATGTGTTGTACATGAACAAAACACACCAAGAACTGTTAACTGTAGGTAAAATGGTGCCCAAAGAAACTATATTTAGACATTAAGTGGTAGGCAAGTGTGGTCCTGCAGTCCTGTTGTCTTTGGAATTTAACTGAGGAGAATATAAAATAGTGAGGTAATGTAGAGGCAAAGATGGGAAAAAAGAAAAGGTTATTTACGGATTCTTTGTGATGAGACTATGATATTTATAAACATCAACCTCTAGTCTCTAGTCCCTTCCATTTATAAAATGATACACTATGACCTAAGGTTGGGTGGGAATGGGGATGGTTATATTATCCTATTTCCCTGCTACTCCCAAAGGCATTTGCATTACCCAAGCCAGATTGATCAATTCCCTTACTAGAATCTTTAATTTTAGTGAGACTGGAGGAAAAAGACTCTTGCATCTTTCATTATGAAGGTACAGGGATGTATTTAAGTAGGGCCACTGCTACTTTTTTCTACACAAGTTGGTGAAAGTAGATGTAGCAATAAGGTGACAAACAAGAACGAAAAAGGAGAAAGTCATCAAGGAAGAGAAAAAAACTGAGAAAGCAGTTTGAGCAGCACTGAGTCTTTGGTATCTGCGTCTGAGGCTCTTAGGGTTTTCTCTGACTCACTTAGCTTTTTCTTTGATTCAGTGAGCTCCCCCTATGTTATACAAAGAAAAATAACATCACTATTTGGCTTAAACTGGTCCAGGGGGAGCTGAGTTTCTGTCACTTAAACTGAAAGAATTTTGGACCAAGACAAAGCATGATCTGAGTTGACCATTTTGTGACTCAACAGAGTGAAACTTTGTTTCACATTGAGGAGTTAAAAGTTTAATAGTAAAATGTGCATGGAATTACACCATGAACCAAGTCTATTCCAGATGTCTGCATTCTAGCATATTTATTTTAGTTCAGTGAAAACACTTACTGAAATGTGAACAATTTGAAAAACTGGGAACTAGAAATACACCTAGAAACATTATTTTGACATGCCTCTTTTATTGTTAGCTTTATTAAAGATGAATTTTTACTCATATACCACATAAACAGAAGTATTGTCTTCTAAAATGAAATTATTAGTAGTTTTATACTAAAGAAGTATTGTAAATGGTTATCACGGCCTACAAGTAGTTAACTCTGCAGATTAAATATAATGATTAAGACAAGACCAAGGCATGTGTTCAGTTTTATTTTATCTCTGTTTCACTTTTACTACATGTAAGAGAAGTTCTATAAAAATTTAGATATGGTAATATATGTGACTCAATGCATCATAATGTCACATTAAATGTTATTTTCTCTTCTTTATTCTAATAATTCTAACATTTTATTCTACAGTACTCCCTATTGGAATATGTTAGTCGGTAAAGAGCAAGAAGAGATTGCTGAACTAGAAAAATATTACCATACTCTGCTTCTAAATGTTGTATATTCTGAAGTTATTCATGGTAATTTGCTAATAAAAAATGGGTTCTACTACTAAAACTATAGGCTTCCCAGGTGGCTCAGTGGTAAAGAATCCACCTGCCAATGCAGGAGACGCAGGTTTGATCTGTGGTCTGGGAAGATCCCCTGTAAAAGGAAACAGCAACCCACTCCAGGATTCTTGCCGAGAAAGACCCCATGGACAGAGGAGCCTGTTGGGCTTCATTTGTTAAGTTGGGCGTGACTTAGCAAATGAACACACACACACACTAAAACTATGTTTGAGAACCTCCAATTCTGATCTGATCTTTCTTTACCTGTGAGACCTCAACTTTCACTCAAACTATCTGTCATGAGAGACACAGATTCTCCTAATCTCCCACTTAAGCCACATTCTTTTCATCAACTAAAGTGCAACTTAGAACACAATCTTAAGTGTCCTTTCTTGGTCTTTCAACTGGCATATATAATACAAATAAAAAATAACTCCCAAGAAGCACCCAAATGTATTCCAAGGACAATGAGTCAGTGTTAGATGAGAGAGGAAATTTTGAATCCAGTATGGTTTTGGATATAGGTCACTGAGATTGTCCTCTGGGTTTGTTGGCCTCATGCCTGGCTCCCAGGGAAGTGCAGAAAGATTGCAAAGACTGACCAGAAACTGAAAGGACTCTTTCATTGGAATCACTGAAGCCCAAGGCAATAGTACTTTTCAACCTCTGTCCTAGTGTGATCAAAGCAGGTGGGGGTAAGTAGAAGAGTGTGAGGAACTTTTCCTTATTCAGGGTTTCTATTGAGCATGAAAATGTCACAATGTCTGAGCAGTAGATCAGCTGACAGTTGGAATGTAGAAAAATTGGAGATGGTATTTCAGTGTAATGAGTCTTGGAGATCTTATTGTGGGATAGATGATTTGGGATAAGACCAAGAGTATAGTAGGCACTTGGAAATGGGGGACATTTCGGTGGCTCTAATAGCACTGAAAGATCCGTATCAAGAGAGAAACAAAGTGGTAGATGCATGCAGTAGATGGGAGGACTACTTCCTTAGAACAGTAGATAATCTTAGAACTATTTTGGAGTGATTATGTTGTAAAGGGTCTGAGATCCACTGAAACCCACAATTTGAATTGTGTGCTATAAGAAAAATAATGAGATATCATGAATATTCTAAAGAAAAGGCCTTAGCAGGATTTTGCCGAGATCAGTGTTGGGGGAATCCTGGGTCTTCATAAAGAGTAAAGACCTCAACTCAGGCATCTTCACTCAAGAGCTTCCCAGTCTGACTTAGTGTCCACATTCTGGAGTCCTTATTTCTACCCTATCACCAAATAATTTTCTCTGATACCGGATTGAGAGCTCAGTCTTCTCATCAGACAAATTGGAGTTTGAATCCTAGGATTCTCACATATATGCTTTTGACCTTGGCTAGTCAGTTCACCTCTGTGAGCTTCTATTTCTTCATTTCTGTGGCACTGGAATAATAACTTCACTGACCTCACAGGATTTTTGTGAGACTCAAATGACACAGTTCAGTTCAGTTCAGTCACTCAGTCGTGTCTGACCCATTGCGACCCCATGAATTGCAGCATGCCAGACCTCTCTGTCCATCACCAACTCCCAGAGTCTACCCAAACCCATGTCCATTGAGTCAGTGATGCCATCCAACCATCTCATCCTCTGTCGTCCCCTTCTCCTCCCACCCCCAATCCGACTCAGCATCAGGGTCTTTTCCAATGAGTCAACCCTTCGCATGAGGTGGCCAAAGTATTGGAGTTTCAGCCTCAACATCAGACCTTCCAATGAACACCCAGGATTGATCTCTTTTAGGATGGATTGATTGGATCTCCTTGCAGTCCAAGGGACTCTCAAGAGTCTTCTCCAACACCACAGTTCAAAAGCATCAATTCTTCACAGAGTATCATATATGCTCAATAAATATCAATTAAAAATTTTTATCTTTATTATATAACTATAACCATGCTAAATGTGCTTCACTGAACTTTTTCCTAACCCCTATGTCATGATTTTTCTATTTCTTTCTCACTAATGAATGTCATAATGGGTTTCTGTTTTTAATTTTATGCTCTTAAGAGAGATTGTGGTTGGCCTGAGTCATCAGATTTATAGCTGAGTTTTTTTTCTGAATCAGTTAAGTCAGTCTCTTAGATTCATGCAATTAGATATAGGGACAAATAGGTGAATATATATATATAGATTGATATAGATATATAGAGAGATATATAGATAGATAGATAGATAGATATCTCTTGATAATCAGCAAGAGAGATAACATATTTACTAATTACTTACTTTGTATCAAGCAATATGCTAACAACAGGTTAGCTCTGAGCATAAAGTACAGAATTTGATTTTCCTGGACTACCAGAACAATTTGCAGCAATTTTTATGTGGACTAAAGATCTCAAAGAAAAAGCCTTTGACTGTGTGGATCACAACAAGAATTCTTCCAGAAAAAACCATATATTTGCCTTGCAAAATCTTCAGGTCAAGAAGAAACTGTTTGAATCAGAGCCTTTGGACTGGTGGGGAGTACATACGTCAAGCTGTATGTGGAAAATTCTTCTTATATGCAGAGTACATTACGCGAAATGCCAGGCTGTATAAAACACAAGAGCATATTAAAAATCAGAGACATTACTTTTCTGACACAGGTCCGTATAACTAAAGCTATGTTTTTTCCAGTAGTTATGTATGGATGTAAGAGTTGGACAATAAAAAAGGCTGAGCACTGAAGAATTGATGCTTTTGAACTGCGGTGCTGGAGAAGTTCTTGAGAGTCTCTTGGACTGCAAATAGATCAAACCATACAATCCTAAAAGAAATAAATCCTGAAAATTCATTGGAGGGACAGATGCTGAGGCTGAAGCTCTAATACTTTGGCCACCTGATGTGAAGAGCCAACTCATTAGAAAAAACCCTGATGCTGGGAAAGATTGAGGGCAGGAGAACAAGGGGATGACAGAGTATGAGATGATTGGATGGCATCACCAACTCGATGGACATGAGTTTGAGCAAGCTCCAGGAGATGGTGAAGGACAGCGAAGCCTGGCATGCTGCAGTCTGCAGTGTCTCAAAGAATCAGACACAACTGAGAGACTGAACAACAGCAAAAGCTCTCAAAGGTCAGGTGGGGAGACAAATATGGAAGTGCTTTTTATAATGTTGTTATTATTTTGATCTTAAAACCCCCTGGGCACTCCTGACCTGGGAAAACAGGGATTTCACTTTGCAAGGCTGAAGAATAGAGCATTCTGAAGAAAGAAAGCCTTGTGTTTGGAAGGTCAAGATAGACGCACAGAGGAACCTGGTTAAAACTTTCACACTCAGTGGGAACTTTGACTAAATGAGTCACAAGCCTCATTGCTCTAGAGAAAAAGTTATGAAACTGGAACTGGTGATGAGTAATATTATAGAATATTGCTAATACTTCAGTGTAAGTCTTTGAAATAGCCTTAGTATCCAAGGAATAAGAAAATGCATGTATTTTGTTATAGTTTAACATATTACAGAAAAATTATTAAAATAAAAATATCAGCACTGTTGTTTTTATAGTCTATACTCAAGTGAAGAAACAACTCTGGATCCTAATAGATTAGGTACATAAATTTTGCAAAAACTTCTAAACTGTGTTCTGTTAAGTTAGCAGTTTTCAATAAAAGATTAAAAAGCATATTTTTGCAACTCTAATAGTATTATTAGAAGGATAACTAGAATTTCTTGTGGTAAAATTAGGGAAAAAAGAAATGTATCAAGAAATCAAAGGGCTTGGGAAAAAAAGCTCTAAATATAAAATACTTTAAAGGTCTGGTTTGTTTTATTTTATAGAATGTATATCTGCCACACATAAGAAAATTTAATTTACAAAATGAAAAGTGAACAGAGACATAAAACCAGCAAAGTATCAGAATAATTTAAATGCCAAATTTTTGATATTGTATAGAGCACTGTTTCTCCAAACTCTATATGCACATCAATTGCCAGAGGATTTTCAATATCTGGTTCAGTAGGTTTGGGATGTGGCTTCTGAATCTTTGTTTCAAGCATGCTGCCACGTGATGGTATTGCTGTTCCATTGATCATAATTTTGTCTTATTAAACTTTTGCTTGTAGATTTACATGCTGTTGTAAGAAACAATATGAAAAAGATACTTATACTCTTCATCCATTGCCCCAATGGTAACATCTTGTGCCTTTGTAAAAAATCAGTTGGAAATATTTATGTGGCCCTACTTGAGTGCTCTATTTTCTTTTACTAATCTGTGCATTCATACCTTCATATGCATTCACACCACACAGTCTTGTTTGATGTAGTAATGTAATAAATCTTGAAATTGAGTAGACTGATTTCTTCCCATTTGTTTTTCAAAATTATGTTAAACTATTCCAGTTCCTTCCTCTTTCCATGTAAATTTTAGAATAATCTTGTCTATATTTATAAAAATCTCTACTGACATTTTGATAGCAATTATATTAATTCTATTTGAGGAGAGTTAATATATTTAGTATGCCATGAACACAAGGTGTCTCCCCTTTATTTAGAACTTCATTGATTTCTTTTATCAGAATTTTATAGTTTTCAGCATAAAAGTCTTGTATGTAATTTTGTTGGATTTGTATTTCTAAATATTTCTTCATTTTTGAGCTATCATAAGTGTTATCATGCTTTTAATTTCAGCATTCATATTTTTTTGCTAGTTAAAAAAATACTTTTTATTTTGGTATGCTTATCTTGTATCCTGTAGCTTGCTAACACACTTAGTCTAGGATTTGGTGGGGAGTGCTGGGTGTGAATGCTCGATTCCTTGGAATTTTGCAACCATGTAATCTGCAAATGGGAATATTATATGTCTTTCTCTCTCATCTCTATGACTTTTATTTCCTTTTCTTATCTAATAATACTGGATAGAATTGCTGTTTTATACTGGAAAGAATGATAAGAACAGACATCTCTGCCTCTTTCCTAACCCTAGAGGGAACTCATTCAGCCTCTCACCATCAAGTACCTTATTAGCTCTAACTGCTTCATAGATACTTTTTGTAACCTTAAGGGAATTCTCTTCCTATTTTCCTAAGGCTTGGAGAGTTCCTGAAACTTGCCTGTGGCCACGTTTTTAAACATTAGAGTCTGATTGAGAATACAAAGCTTTCTTTTCAAATCCTATTTTCTCAGGGATTATAATGCATGCATACAACTAAGAGGGTTTGAAAAGCATGGTCAGAAAACACTAAGAATACAATGCTAAACAGAATACTTTAGAATAGTAAAACATAAGTGTGTCTATAGAGAATAGTAGAGATCACACCCTATTAAATTGTTATGTGGAAGACCTCTTTAGAGTTTGGGGAATGGGTTGAAATAAGGTGCATCTGGAATCAGGGACCAGAGTTAGAAGATATAAATTCCTCTGGCAAGAATCGGTGGCATCCTAAAGTAAGACAGTGCTTCCCAGGTGGCACAGCGGTAAAGAATCTGCCTGCCAATGCAGGAGACACATTCAAGATACGCAGCTTCGATCCCTAGATTGAGACATTCTCTTAGAGGAGGAAATGGCAGCCCTCTCCAGTATTCTTAGCTGGGAAATCTCATGGACAGAGGAGCCTGGTGGGCTACAGTCCATGGGGTCACAAAAAGTTGGACATCACTCAGCACGCACATGGGACAAAAGTATAAAACTAGCAGTCGAGATCTCATTGCATCTGGTTTTTAATTGTTAGTTCCCTTGATTCCAGGTAAAAATAGCTTTAACATCTATAAAGAATTACTTAAAATAACAGTAATTACTGCATCAAATATATGCACATATTTCAGTGGTTGTTGTTTAGTCTCTAAATTATGTCTGACTCTTTGCAACCTTATGAACTGCAGCACACCAAGCTCCTCTATCCTCCACTATCTCCCGGAGTTTGCTCAAATTCATGTCCATTGAGTCAGTGATGCTATCTAACCATCTCATTCTCTGCCACCCCCTTCTCCTTTTGCCTTCAATCTTTCCCAGTATCAAGGTCTTTCCCAATAAGTCGAGTCTTCGCATCAGGTAGCCAAAGTATTGGAGCTTCAGCTTCAGGATCAGTCCTTCCAGTGAGTATTCAGGTTTGATTTCCTTTAGCATTGACTGGTTTGATCTCTTTGCAGGCCAAGGGACTCTCAAGAGTCTTCTCCAGCACCACACTTTTAAAGCATCAGTTCTTCCACACTCAGCCTTTTTTATGGTCCAACTCTCACATCTGTACATGGCTACTGGAAAAACCATAGCTTTGATTATATGGACCTTTGTCAGCAAAATAATGTTTCTGCTTTTTAATATGCTGTCTAGGTTTGTCATAGCTTTCCTTCCAAGGAGCAAGTGTCTTTTAATTTCATGACTACCTCTTGCATATTAAATGATCCATGTGATTACATTAGGATAATACAGGATAATATTCTTATTTTAAGGTAAGATGATTAAGCATATTAACTCTATACAAAACTTAAGCGTCTCAACTTGCCATGGTAACATGTAAAATATTCACCAGTTCTAGGGATTAAGATATGGATGGGTTCAATTTGTTAATGTATGGCAAAACAAATACAATATTGTAAAGTTTAAAAATAGATAAATAAACTAATTTAAAAAAAAAGAAAAAAAATCATGATATGGAAGGGGATCATTATTCTAACTACTACAGCACAGTTAAATATTATAGACAAATACAAATGGGTTTTATCAATTTTTATTTACTTTCGATTAAACAAGGAAATGAAGCCCTAGTGGAAAAATTAAGTGCTATGCATTCAAATTTCAGCCCTGTCATTCAGTAACTCTGTAACCTTATTAGTCCAGGTAAGCTACATAACATCCATATGTTTATTTTCTAACATATAAAAATGAGAATAAATAATAGTTTTCAATAGATATGTTATTAGACTTAAAAGAGACACTGTATATTTAAGATACTCCCTGAAACATTTTCATAAAATATAAACTAATTTCAGTGTAGTACTCCTTTTATCCAGGCTTGGAGAAGATTAGTACAACCTTAGATAATGGCACTTTTTTTTTTCAATTTTATCTTTCAAAGTTGGCTGTTTTTCAATCTGCAGTGAAATGGTGATTGTAAAGTATCCGTCAGGAGAAAGGATTCCATCTAAATTCCAAAAGCACTTTTTACGTATCAAAAGCATGGGACCCAAGACATAGAAACTGAGAAACTCAAAAAGGAAAATTTCTGCCTCTTCATAAGGAGATTAAAGAGCCTTCAGAGTTCAGGGAAGGGGTAGGAGAACCATGTTCTGTGTGAGGAAAGATTTGGAAAATAAAAGTTGATGAAAATGCTGCTAAAGTCCTTCAGAGAGGTTGGCCCCAAGAGGAAATATTAAAAAAAAAAAAGGAAAACGGACAATTTTAGAAGAAAGTTGAGTCTCCTCTCTGAAAGTCCATTGGCACTTATACATGAAATCATCTTAGAGGACTTCCCTGGTGGTTCAGTAGTTAAGACTCCCCATTTCC
The DNA here is from genome assembly GCA_024291935.2 of Okapia johnstoni. Lineage (NCBI taxonomy): Eukaryota > Metazoa > Chordata > Mammalia > Artiodactyla > Giraffidae > Okapia > Okapia johnstoni. The sequence goes on along the minus strand of CM044319.1, from coordinate 26,960,188 downwards.
AATGCAGGGGATGTGGGTTCACCCCTGGTTCAGGAATTAAGATCCCACATGCAGTAGTTTGTAGTCAAAAACACAAAAAAAATTTGACCTAAAATCTTCTTAGTGACTACATAGGTTAATAGAGTAAAAATGGCAGTAAAATGAATAAGGCACTAAAATATCAGAAGTTGTAGCCTGGATTTTCCTTCTCTGTAGGATGTAGACATCAAACAAATCATGTTTGCCTCCAGTAGGGAGCAGAAGGTATATTTTGATTTACCAGTTGTTCATGAGATCCTCGTGGCAAGGAGTAAATTAACAGATGAAAGCCAGGGACTAGCTAGAGCTTCATTACCAGTGAGAGTGGATGTGAAAGTCAGCTAAGTTGGGATCCTTGCTCTCCAATCATGTTAAGAAAACAGACCTAGTCACGCTACCACTGAACATTCGAGCAGGAAATGCATTAAGAACAAGGTCGACACCAGAGGCCAGGGAAGTGCACTTATACCTAGAGCAGAGGTTGGTGAAGGTCATCAGAGGTTGACTTGTTGGAGTAAAAATCATGACTCTCCTACACACATAAAATGTACATGGGCCAAATCTCTTATTTAACTAATAGATGGAGTGAGAAATATTTCTCAAATGTCTGAAAGAAGACTTCAAAGATCACACATTTATTTAAGTAATCGCAAATGCTGAAATCAATTTATAATCAATGCCAAACTCTGCAATATCAGGGTAATCATCAGTCACAACCAACCAGACAAAATTAATTTGCAATACTATGAACAAGAAACATTACCACTGCTATTGCATGCTCAGTTGCTTTAGTCGTGTCCAACTCATTGTGATCCCATGAACTGCAGCCCTCCAGGCTTCTCTGTCCATGGGATTTTCTTGTCAAGTATGGCAAGAATACTGGACTGAGTTGCCATTACCTACTCCAGGGAATCTTCCCAATCCAAGGATTGAACCTGTGTCTCCTGCATCTCCTGCATTAGCAGGCAAATTCTTTACCACTGAGCCCTTGCAACAAAAATACAGAGTTGTAAAATAATTCAAAGGCAGAGTGGGCGAGTGTCATAGAATCATGTAACCCAGAATGGTGTGCTAGACACAACAACATCCAATCATAATTTTTGCCCGTTTCAAAAGTTTTTTTTTTTTTTTTTTTTCCTGTGATCCTGCCTGACCAGCCATAGGCCAACCAGAGCTATATTTTGTCCAGCTCCAATACATCACCTTGAAAATGAGATTCAAGTAAGCAGCCCTGAGCTTGAAAAGACTGAGTCTCCATGATAGCACCCTTTAAAACTGAAAATAAATCACATCCCTTGAATAAGCAAATAGAAAGATTTTGTTTATCAATGAAATTGGGGACTTTTATGAAGTTTAGCTCTGTGATAGGGAAATAATAAAATTTAGATTTTTCCACATTTGGATGGGGACATGTAAATTTTAAACCTGATAAATATGCCAATGAACTAATATATTTTCTGTTACAAAATAAGATACTCCATCAAAAGTATCATATTACCGTGCATTCAGGAAGGACTAGCTTTGCTCCTTTGTAAGTGACTATGCAGAATGAGTGTCACCAAGCTTAAGAAAGTAATAGAAAATATAATATTTTTCTACTGAATCACAATAATGGTATTTTGCATTATAATGCAGCATAAATAACTTTTATATATAGCTTATCAGGAAGTGGGGAATGAGTCTAAGCAATCTGAGAGGGCCTATGACAGGTAAAATTTTGAAGTAGTTGAGAGACTTTCCTTATCCCTCTCTGAGAGTCACTTTCCTTTACTGGCTCCTTCCCTGTCCCTGGGGTACTAAGTTCCTTGTACAGTTTTTGGTCTGTCAGAATAAACCAGTGGTATACCATCCAGACCTGTAGTGTCTCATGCTGTTACCTTCCCCAACTATCTCTCCCCTCTAAGAATACCACCCACAGCATGGCCATTAGTCAACATTCAGTTTGGAAATGATGCACAGGCATAGTCCATTAAAATGAGAATGAACAAGCAAGAGTTTGAAGGATTGCTCTAAACTGCTGCTGGATTTATGGTAAACGGAAAAAATATTTGGAAGGAATGAAGCTTAAAGGTACTGTATTCTGGAAGGCAGGTGGGAAGGGCAGGTTTGAGAACTATGTATAGTCTTACATTGAGTCTACAGGTGGCAATTAAATTACAAATAGACCTTGATCATTCTCCAGTGTGTGAGAATGATCTTTTATCAATGAATTTATTTAAGCATCATGCATTGTGCTAGAATATTTCCAATTTATTAGACCACACATATACATGATGAAGACAGAAGAACAAAATTCAGATACAAAGTTTGCATGTATTCAAAAAGTATTTGCCAGATAATTAGAAAATGTTCCACTGCTTCAAAGGCCTCCTATATAATACCCAGTTAAATGATTATTTTGGAGCCTAGTTTGGAGTATTATTACCTTTGTGAAAGCATTGTTATTGGGCACTTTTTTCTTGCAGACATTAATGCATGTAATTAAAAACATACAATTCAACTTCTCTGCAGGACATCTATGAAACCATTTATGGGTTGTTTTTTCTTATTCTTCTAGGTGTTGCTGACTGTGGGCTCAAAGTAATGAGAAGAAAGTTATTTTTAGGTTGGCAAAAGTGTTTTGGTTGCTCTGAACTAAAAAGCCTTATTTAAGTTTGCATATACTACTATGGTACATTGTGTTTTACACAAAGCTAATTGCTTTCCTTAGTTTTGCCATTATCCATTTTTTTCCTAATAAGCCTTTCTCCACTAAAGAAATGAAAATGGAGTGGATTTGTATGGCTGGTTGGGAAAGAATAAGATGTTCGAAGTGAAACAGTATATTAAAAACATCGCACCACCACTAGCACTCCAGTTTATAAGGACTTTACTTTTTTACCTATTTTGAAAATAAAATATAAGGGAAAATATATGCATTCTATATATGCTTATGTGAGTAGATGAGTCCTAATGATCATTATCTGTCTGCATATGTTCAAAGACTATGGATGAGAGAAATTTTTTGTGTAACCCTTCTGCTCACAGGTATCCCAATATTTATTATCATCATTACATCCTTCTATTAAGCACTCACCTTTGCCCTCATCTCTCGTGGTTGTGGAACAAAGCATTGTTACCCCTCATGGATCTTGAACTTAAGAGCCAACTACCTAAAACAGTAAAATGAGAGACTGTTGGTTGCATAGTTGCTTGAAGTCTCCCCATCAAATTTCAAGCCCAATTTATTCTGACAAATGATTACTAAGTTGGATATAAAATCCAAACCACTGTCCCCAGGCCATTGCACATATGATAGTATATGGAGATGTGATTCTAAATAGATAACTCAGGATATGATCACACCAGCCACTCAAATATGAAAACAGTTGTGATTCATTTGAATGTGAAGTTTTCCTAAGCCCAGCCACGAGCAGAAGAGACCCACAACAGCCATGAGACAGACATGCAGATTTTGGTCAGACTGAGTGAATGCACTATAGGGTGAGTCAAGTAGCATAAGGCAGACAAAGAAGACTGTGTGCCTGAGGGGAGAAGAAAGCAAAAGCTTAAAAGGAGGATTTTAAAATATGCTCCTGCTGCTCATCATCCTTTCATCAATTTCCTGCATGAAAGATCATTCAGAATGTGTTTTTGGATGTTTTGGATGCTTCTGAAGTTTCCACTTAGGTTTGCAACCTCAAAATGATGAACCATGTGTTAGAGTAAGTGAGGCTGAACCTAAACAAAAACGGAGTAGCCGGAGGGGATGCCTGTAGGTGTCTGCCCTCTTTCACCTCATCCCCTCGATGGCTGCCACACTGCCATGGCCAGGTGGCCCACACTATCTTTCTCTCCTCCTGCAGGCTCCCAGTAGTACTTTGTTACAGTCTCCTTCTCGATGTGAACCTTTTGTAGCCCTGGGAACTCCCAGAGCTAATCAGTGGGCCTGATCCATTCACCATCCATTTTCTAAGCTCCACCTTGCCTTCTCTTCCAAAAGATCTTCATTTTTCCAAGGAAAGAAAACAAGACTCTATCTCCAGCTCTCTCATTCTAGCCTTACCTGAAATGTAGCCAGGCTCCTGGACTTAATTGGGTTAAAGAATGAGAATGGGGGAAGTTGAAGGGAGCCAGGAGGAAGTGTCTCAGGAAGCCATTAGGAAAACAGGTTTCTGCCTGTTTTACTGTATTTGAAAATCTACTTGAAAGAACATAAGGGTATTCCATAAGCATAGTGATGAGAACATGAGAGAACTAGACCTATAAGAAATCTTTCCTATCTCTTTTTTTATTTTTCAGCTGACTTTAGCTTCTTAAGTTAGTATATATGATACTATTTGTTCAATTAGAAAAAAATAAAGAATATATTTATTAAAACACTTAATATGAGCCTAACATCAGAAAATCCCATTGTACTTAGTCTTTACATATTTAGGGTATGGATGTGATTTCTGAAAGTTATCAGTAGAAGGGAATATTAATATAAAAACTTTTTTCTTCCATGTCATGGTAGGCAGAAGTTTGGTCTCCATGATCTTTGCTCTCTGGGTCACAACTTTGGTTATGTTGAATTATATGGCAAAAGGGATTTTCCATATGTAGTTAAGGTTGCTGACCTGCTGATCTTAAGACAGGAAGATTATGTTGTGTGGGTCCACTCCTCACATGAGTCCTTCAAAGCAGAGAATTTTCTTTGGCTGGAGACAGAAGAGATGCAGAAGAACAGCAAGTTCCAGCTTCAAAGCATGAGCATGAATTACTCTTGCTGTCTTGAGGTGAAGAGAACAACATGACAAGAAATGCCATTGGTTTAGGAGATGAGAGAGGATCCTTGCTGACAGCCAAAAGGAAATGAGGACCTCAGCCCCCAAACACCAGGATCTGAGCTCTGTTTATAAGCAGAATTCCCTGTCCCTACTGCAAGGGCCTCCAGACAAGAGGCCAAGTGGGCCAACAACTTGTCTTTGGCCTCATGAGTCCCAAAGCAGAGGAATCAGTCATGACTACTCAGACTTCTGACTTACAGACTGGAAGAAAATAAATCTGTGTTGTTTTAAGCTCCTGAATGTGTGTAAGTTTTTATGTCATTGATAGGAACTTAATAATACACATGATCTTCTTCTCCAAAAAATTACACACATCCAAAACTCAGTGATGACTCTGGATGCCATGCCAACCTATTGTCTAAGTTTTTTGGCTAAGTGGCCATGCCAATAAAAAAATAGGAGAAAGTCCTTACAAACTCATCTCACCCTAATTTAGGAAGAAAAAACAATAGCAGAAACATTTCCATATCATTAAACTGGAGTAATCAAGTCTAAGCATTTTATGAGAATTAAATAAAGAAGGCTAAACACTAAACAATTGATGCTTTTGAACTGTGGTGTTGGAGAACACTCTTGAGAGTCCCTTGGACAGCAAGGAGATTGAACTAGGCAATCCTAAATGAAATCAGTCCTGAATATTCATTGGAAGGACTGATGCTGAAGCTGAAGGTCCAATACTTTGACCACTTGATGCAAACAGCCGACTCATTGGAGAAGGCCTTGATGCTGGGAAAGATTGAGGGCGGAAGAAGGAAATGACAGAGAAGGAGATGACTGGATGGCATCACCGACTCAATGGAAATGAGTTTGAGCAAACTTCAGGAGATAGTTAAGGACAGAGAAGCCTGTCATGCTGGAGTCCATGGGGTCGCATAGAGTTGGGCAGGATTCAGAGACTGAACAATAACAAATGTGGTTTCAAGAATGAAGCACTTAGCATGGTTTTAGGGCTCAATACACAATATTCTTCTTCCTTCCCCTCTTGCTGTGTATCTGAGTCTGTTACTTGGTATTATCATTACCACACCTGTGTATTTCCAGAGTTACACACCCTGAAAAAAATGCCATAATATGAACCAGATATCACCATGCCAGACAGGGAATCAGTTTCATTTGTGATGCTTGTTAGCTATAGACTCTCACAACCCAGACCAAATTTACTGACCATGAGTCTCCATGTTTGGGTTTCTGGAGAGGTGAATTTCTAATATGTTCCCAAGGTAAGTCTTGAGTAGTTGCCCAGCACACACTCAAGAATCCTGCACCTTGAGTATGGCCAGATTTGACAAGAATGGATTTATTGACAGCTGAGTTGTGGGAATCTGCCAGATGGGTAATGTGGTCCAAAATCATGGCCCAGGGCAGAATCATTGTTTCTTCTGGCAGCCCGGCAGCCTGCTCCATCTGCTTCTCAGAGATTTCACCAGTGACTAAGAGAAGACAAACAGACTATGTTCTTCCTATCTCTTAGTTGAGAAGGTTAAGTAGGAAGTGTGTATGTGTGTATGTTGCTCAGTCGTGTCAGACTCTTTGCAACCCCATGGACTGTAGCCCTCCAGGATCCTCTGTCCATGCAATTTTCCTGGCAAGAATACTGAAGTAGGTTTCCAGGCCCGTTTCTGCTGCAAAAGAAGACACAGAAGGGGGCGGGGGGGAAGAACACCATAGTGTGACTACATACAGTCATACCTAGAGCTGCTGAGTTGATAGTCGCTCTTGTAATTCAGCTATGGTTGAAGTTGGAAAACCTGCCGTGTTTGTGGGAACCAGCCTCTAGTAGCAACTGTGACCGTTGTTTTTCTCTTTTATGGTGTTTCGTTTTAAACTATGTTTGAGATCTTTGTTGTAGGCGTATACCCTGGGGCAGCAGCCTGGTGTGTGGAGGCTTCAGTGAGATACAGCACATAAAAGGATAGAGTGTAAGTGTGACGAATCGCAATGACAAGGCTAAGTTGGAGGTAACTTGTGAATGATAAAGTGAACTGAAAACTCCCTTCCTATGACAATGCAAAGGGGAGATGAGGGGGAACCTGAGGATACGGACCCTGATCTTTTCCCTGGAAAGTGCCCACACACGCTATGCACCGCTCTGCCCTGATCAAACATCCAAGGTCTGTATTCACCCTGTCCAAAATAAATATCATCTGCCATCAAGTGCACACATTATTAGCAACAGGCTACATGAGTTAATCATTCATGAAGGTGGGGAATTTGGCATTGATCCAAGGTCGAGCAAAGTGTGAGTCAGATGAAAGAGCCTTGCCTAGGTATTCAGAAGCAAGACCAATACAAACACGGTCATGCAATCAACAAAGCAGTGCAGTTATTAAAGCCCTCCCAGAGTGAATAAACAAAAACTCACCAATGACAGCTAGAAAAAAAAAACCTCCCTGTAGTGACCTTTTTGTACCCCTTCCTCTGCTTTTTTGCCTTAAGAAGTAAAATTAAAGTTTCTAAAATTTAAAGCAGCAAATCAAATCATATTCCAAACTTTAAACAAATCTAATTCAAGTAACACATTGAATCTCATTTTTGGCTTGTGCTTGACATTAAGAAATTGTCATGGCAGTTTTTTGGCATCTTTCCAACTGGACTTCCTTACAGGGTTGCCAGGACAGTGTTAATTAGGAAAAGAGTTGCAAAATAAGGAGGCTTGGGAGAGAAGAAACTACAAATGTGGTGTAAATATATTGAATCTTTCCAAAATGTGGTTTGTGGCCTTTCTCAGCTGTATTACTTGTCCAGAACATCACTTATGCGCCAGGTACCAAGAACATGCAGTAACTATACACATGAAGTGGTGAATTCTTTTGTCTTACAGTTAAAAACATACTTCTTTGTTCCTCTTCTTAGCTTGTATAAATTTAGTTTGATTGGCAACTTTCTGCCACACAAATGAAAAGGGAAAATTCTCTTTCAAACTTGTCAGAGTTTCTGAGAAAATGTTTTTTGAATTATAAGAAAATAATATATTAGTATATTAAACTCTGCTAGACGTACCATGTTCACCACAACATAAGGAGCATCGCAATGTCCCATGATGCTTGGAGAACACTGGAGAGCGAAGCCCTGAATCTTGCATAGTCATGAGAGCTGAAGTATTCATAAGCATCCCCTGGACTCCAGAAATCTGAAACCATGTTTCACTGTTACCCCTGCTGCCTAATCCTCTCCAGTTAGGAACACACTTTTTCAGCTGGGATCCTCTGATGTCTTCTCAATAGCTAGTGTTTCCTTTATTTTTAGTCCAGAAAGGATTTGGAGCTATTTCTGAACACCTATTCAGGAGATGCCTCTCAGCTCCACACCAGGCAACTCTTCTTCTTTTGTTTTCTTTAAGACTAGCATTGCTATAATTCTGAAAAAATTTCTCGTTTGATACAACGATCCTTTCTATATGATTTTCACTTCTAATGTTGGCCCTTATATCAGATTTATCAGACTAGTCAGAATTTTCCAGAGAAACAAGGATTTATACATATATATATATATATATATATATATACACACACACGCGCGCGCGCATACATATATTTATATAAATGAATATGTTGAGAAAGAGAGATATATAGATCGATAGATACAATTTATTTTAAGAAATTGATTCATGATTCTGGGAGCTGGAAAGTCTGAAATCTGTAAGGCAGGCTGTGAGGCTTGAAACTCTGGCAGCATTTTATGGTGTAGTCTTGAGACAGATTGTTTTCTTTTTTGGTAAACCTTGTTTGTCTTCTATTAAGACCTTCAGCCCATTGGATGAGACCTACCCATTTTATGGAGGATAATCTTCTTTATTTAAAGTCAACTAATGGTAGATGGTAACCATAACTACAAAATACTTTCATAGCCACACCTAGATTAGTGTTTGATTAAGGCATTGGGTACCATAGGCTTGTCAAGTTGACACATGAAACTAACCATCACAATACCCATCTAAGGAGAAAACAGCTATTTTTTACAGCATTCTTAATAAACCTGTTTACATGCTTAAGAAATCTTTTCAGTCTCTATCAGAAATATGGGTAGAACTTTGAACTACATTCTCTTCTCTAGAGAAGATTATTGATTGAGAGCAATGACTTTTTGAATTTTTTCATGAATCCCTCTTTGAGTACTATGGAAAGCTTTGGGCCTCCTTTTGGAAAAAGAAAGTCTGCATGTACAATTGTAATATTTCACAAAACCTTCAGATTTTTAATTTAATGATCTTCATACCTCATTTTGTAAACCATTCCTCTAGATTAAAATTTGAGAAGTGAGACATTCTCCACTTTATCTGAGGGGTGGTTTTCTTTTCTCACCATGATTTGAATAATAACTAATTTAAAAATAGACAACGTCAATTGAAGCAAAAAGCAAAATTTAGGCTGTATTACTGTCGGTAACTTAAGACATGAAGTCAATTAATTTAAAAGAAAACACATACTCAAAAAGTCATTTCTTCCCCGAAGGCCCATATGAAACTTCATAATCATTGTCACCTCTACAAAGGAGAATCTTATTTAATGTACCGTAGAGAGCACATAATTTTAAGAAGGACCCCTTTTAAAATCTAGAATCTCAGCTATACCAGAACTATGAAACCACTATGAATTTCAATTGGCTGCTGTACTCTAGCTTAAGAGTATAAGCATACTGCTGTTGGTTCCACTATTGTTGTTTGCATCAATGTTATTATTATTATGAAGATAAAAAGAACCTCTGCGTGATAGCATGTCAAACAACTTATAATGAACTAAAGATTTAATTTTAAATAATAATGAATATTCCACCTGAATTCAAGGGTGATTTCATGTCAATTATTGATAATTTAAGTAACTTTCATATGTTTTAGGAACAAAATATTGTTTTAAAAAGCCAGGGAACTTCCCTGGTGGCCCAGTGATCAACACTTTGCTTTCCAGTGTAGAGGGTGCAGGGTTGATCTCTGGTAAGGGAGCTAAGATCCCACATGGCTTGTAGCCAGAAAACCAAAATATAAAACAGAGCAATATTGTAACAAATTTAATAAAAACTTTAAAAATAGTCACATCAAAAAAATATTTTAAAAAAGTCAGATATGTGTAGACAGTATCCAAATAAAATATTGTACTTAATAGCTATACCATTATATCAAAAATATAGGGAAATTAGATGGGAGACCCACAAAAGTCTATATTTTTTAATATAGTATTCAGTTTGGGAAAGTAAAATTAAGAACATCATTGATGGAGAAGTATATGTTTAAAACCAATGATCAAGGCAGCAAGAAACATGAATAGATAGATGATACATAGAATACATAAACAGATACATAAGCACATACATAGATAAACAGAGGGATATATATACATACGTATATACGTAGATATATATTAAAGAAACTGAGAGTATTTATTGCTTAGAAAAATACAGACAGCAATAATACAAGAACCTTGATACTTAAATAGGTTTCATGTTAAAGTCAAGGTGGAGGATGGTATGCACAGTATCCTACAACTTGTGTCAAAAATAAATGTGTGCATTGGGTTACATTTGTATGTACATAGGCTCCTTCTAATTGGTTACACACACATACACACAAAACTAATGACTCCAGTTGTTCATGGAGAAGTTTACTTTTCACCAACTATGTTGAACTTTTAACAAGGGCATATATTACTTAATCAAAAATTTTAATTAAAATTGCTATAATGTGGAAAAATAATTCTAGTTATAGATATTTACTGTAGTGTTTACTCCAATGGGAATAATGAGAGAGAAAATATTTATTCATTATGTGTTACGTGTTAGAAAGTTCAATATATTATCTCATATGTTCCTATGAGGGGAACACTTGAGAGAGGTGGGATCTCCTATACCCATTCAAGAGAGTTATGTTGAGACTCAATAAATTTAAGAACCTGTTCAAAGTCACCGCTATGATGTAAAATGGAAGCGGAATTTTATTTTCTGTCTTTATGATTTTGAGCCTTTTGCTTAAAGCTCCCATCTGTGTAAAGTTGATAATCCCTCGGGTCTATTCTAGTTCTATTACACCATGATTTATCAAAGACTGGAGCTGAGAAATGAGTAGTTTTGAGTGTTTTTAGCTATCGTTGTAAAGTCAAAAAGATCAACTGGTAAATAAGCAAATTAGCTCTTTGCTTTTGAAATTTGAATGTTGAAAATGTTAGGGCTACTAAGAGGGGAAGTTTGAAAAAAGGCTCAGTAAACTGGTTATAAAAAATAGTACAATGAGATAAGGATCTTTTAGCAAATAGCCTATGTTGGCATTGAGAGCAAAGACAAGAGTGTGCAATTACTCGAAGAAAAGAGGGGCCAGTGAAGATATCCAGAAGATAGGATGAAGTAATTACAGCTGGGAAATGGAGAGATGAGCTCAGGCCCTTGTTTTGGACATCAGAAAAGAAGGGAAGCTGAGAAAAGCAGCGATTTCTGTGGTTCACATAACCAGTCCCAACACTCTTCTCAATTCCTTTCTCAGTTTCATTCACATTCTCACGATTTCTTCCAACCACTTGGCTGATTTCAGTAGAAATGACACATATTTCACTGAACTCCCAGAACACTCTTATTAAAGATATTTCCTCAACAAAAACTGTTTTAGTTTCTGTTGGAAAAAGTACAGCTACACGAGCTAGCCAATTACTATATCTGATAATGGACAAGACTGACCGGTGGGTAAACATGCTGAACCACAACAAAATTAACATTTTGCCTCATATTCCTTTGTTGCACAAATTATAACATAGTTTCCAAAGCTTTGTTTAGACTAAGAGATACTCAGAAGAGCTGTTTGATAGAGGCTGAAAAATATTATAAACTTATCTGAACCTCTGGTTAATGCAATGTTGATTAGGTTTATACAACAAAATGAATTAATTTAGACAATATCAATTTGGAATTTGAGATAATTCACTCAGAGTCTGGGCTATGTGGACTTCATGTGTGTTAGAAAGAACTATGTTGCTGATTCCATTAATAGAGTAAATCCTACATAGAAGACCATTAAAATATTTAAAGTGGAATGAATGCTATTTCCAGGCATCTTCTAAACCAGTGGTTCTCAACAAGTGGTTCTCAATCAGTATGCTTTTGTCCCTCAGGGAACATTTGGCAATGCCACAGGCGTTTTTGTAAGTCAAGAAATACTACTTGTATGTAGTGAGCAGAGGTCAGGGATGCTGTGAAACATCTTACAATGCACAGGACAATCGCCCACAACAAAGAATTATCCACCCCAAAATGTCAATATTGCTGAGGCTGAGAAATTTCTAAAAGCACCGATTTATCTTATGTCAGTATGCCTATTGCAATCTACACTTATCCAATCATTAAAGAAGGTTCCCTAGAACCTCCACTAGATAATCTTTTGTTGTTCCAGGTTAATGTCATAAAAATCACTTAGTGTGTCTATTTGTTATTCTTTGTCGTGTATATTTATGGTTGTGTGGTGTAGTAGCTGTTGCCATCACCACTAATGTGACAACCAAAGATATTTGTAAGTGAGAAAATTAGAATTAAAAAAAAAAATTGTACTGACACAACTCACACATTTAGACTTGTCTCTCCTTCCTTAGACTAAATATAACTTATGGGAAGTTTTAATTAAGTTTGAATTTTGTCTGAATTTGAAGTAGTGGACTTATTTTAAAAAATAATGCTTAATAAAAATGAATATTCCCATAGTTGGGCTTAAACAATGTATTGCATAATGTGTACTACTAGAAAAAATGTGGCTTAATGATAGAACCACAGCTACTGTGATTATTTTTTACTGTATTATTACTTATTATTTAGTAACTTGACTTACATTCTAAACTAATTGTGCACATTTTCAAAATGTACTTTGTGTTCAGTTACAAAGTTAAAATTGAAGAAAGAAATCAACATGTTTAGACAAAGGAGTCTCGAGGTAGTTTTGCTGGGGCCTCCAAAAGCTACTAGGGCAGCTTTGTATTAATTAATATAGCTTTGCTTTAGTGATATACATTTGTAATTATGCACTCTTCAATATCTAAAGAATTTAATGTGTTTCAGATGAAAAAGTTCAGACTTAACAACACCCATAATAAAATAAAATTTAATTCTTTTGTAAGAAAATGAGGAAAAATAAGCAAAGGTAACCGGCTGAAACCCAGAAAGTAGATACAGAACACTTTTTCTCTTTTTCCTAACTTACTTTTTAAATTTTTCCTTTAAAGAAACAATCATTTTTCACTGTTCATTAAAGTTAAAGAAAAAAAAAAATTCCCTACCGAGTAGACCCAGGGATCAGAGGGTATAACAGAACCATACCTAGATTAATCACTTTCACCACAGAATCAATTGGCATTATGCAGGGGACTTAAAAAAGCCCCTCTTCTCTCAATCCTTGAGTATAAAAAAAGGACTTCCTTATTGAGGGGTAAACTAAATTTAAATAAAAGAATGGAGATTATGAACCAGTTCTGAAAACCAGAAAAGTACCTAGGCATTAATAAATCTACTTGTGATCTACGAAGGAGCTTGAGAAAGAGTAGAATGACATAAAATTAAACAAAAGGATAAAAATGATCAATTTAAGACCTTGTACTTAACCCTTCAAACTCTTTTTTTCTAGGTGCTCCTGATCCAGTAATGATAATAAAACATGGGACTTTTGACCCAATCCTGCTACTGGCTTTCTGAGTAAACTTAGAAAATCACTTAACGACTTTTTGCCAGCTTCCTGTGCACAGTGAGAGCATCTGTCCCATATGTCTTGTTTCCTTGACGTAGAACATCATTCATCAGCCAGAGAAAGACCAAGCACACAGTAGACCCAATGGAGCCTAATGTGCGGTACTGCAGGTTGTTTTCCTCCACCACCATTCTGCACTATCTCAGTTCTAATGAACTGTCATTTTCTCCTTTGTTAAAATGGCCCTCCCATGAGTTTGACTCTCATCTGGGAAGTGCCAGACAGGGTTTGTAGTGGATAAAATTTGTTAAGTTTTATGAAGCATACTTTTAGGGATATATACAGGTACAAAACAGAGGTCTTACTCAAAAGTTTTTCATATTGTAGCTTTTTAAATGAATTTACTATGAGACTCCTGCAATTCTTTGAACTTTATATCTTATTTATAGAAATATTTATGAAAACAAGATCTGCAGTTATCCTAGCTTGTGACTCTCCTACACAGGTGTCTATCTTATCATAGTGCAGAGGTTTACATGCTTGTAATGCATGAGTGATACAGACTTGAGAAAGGTAAGGATCTCTCACTAGAAATCAGAGCCGGCTCAGGGAGAAGATTAGCAGGATATGTACTTAGAAAGTCCTCTAGTTGCTTACCACATTTGTATGAGTAGCACACTTGGCTTAGTACTCATATTTGGAGACTATATTTGACTTGAGAAGCCTCCTCTTATAATACCAGTGTTCAAATCAAGAAGGAAGAAACTTTAAATACAATTTCCATTTCCTAAGTATTCCCCAGTTTGCTTAAGTCAACCAGTAAAGTGACTACAAACACTCTCAGATATATCACCAAATTGAATGGCTCTGCCTTCTACTCCCTTCGAATGCCAGTAGAGAGTCCCAAGGAGCACCCCATCCACTTTTAAAATAGGCATGCTACATTATAAAGTACTTGGTTTTTCTCCTGCCTTCCTGTCATAGAACTTCTACAACCCTTTCATGATGACCTGAGTGATAGAAATGCCTTTTTTTTTAATGCATGAGCTTTGTAATTCATGATCACATCTGAGTTTTTTATAATGAGGTTACTCACAGTGGATTCTTAGATAGCTTCAGGTAGAGATGTGGTCCCCTAAAATACCAACCTCTGGTTACAGGGTTGGAATTTGAGTCAACCCAAACTCTAGAGAGGTAAGGGAGGGTGGAGTTTGAGTTTAGTTACCGGGACATGAATTTAATGAATCATGCCTATACAACATAACCTCAATAAAGACTTTGGACACATGCTCAGTGGTGTTCCCTGACTGGTGAACACACTGATATGCTCAGAAGATGATGACAGGCTCAGATTCCACACGAAGAAGGCATGGAAGTTCTGAGATTTGGACCCTCACAGACCTCACTCTTTGTCTCTCTACATTTGTTTTTTCCCAAATTGTATCCTTTACAACAAAACCTGTCATCCTAAGTATAGTACTTCACTGAGTTCTGTGAGTCATTCTGGTGAAATATCCAACTGGAATTGAGGAAAAACCTGAATTTGTAGTCAGTCAATCAGATGTATGGGTGGCCTGAGGAAACCCTGATCTTGCCCTGGAATTTGTAGCCAGGGAGGTTTTGAGGAGGATTGAGCCCTTAACCCTTAGGTCTATGCTAACTCCGGAAGACTAGTGCCCTAACCGAGCTGCAGTATACCAGGTCGGGGTGAAGCAGAATGAGCACTGCTGGGGCAGCAAGTGGCCATCAGGAATGAATGGATGGCATGGTACATCTCGTTTTTTCACCTTCTCCCTACTGCTTCCAGATATAACTCACTTCTGGAAGATCCTGAGCTATGATGCCTGTCTGGGTTTAAAGCAGTACCTGCTGCTATCCCCTTTGGTACTCAGCTCCAAGTCTGGAAGATGTTATCTTTAACAAGGTGGACTTCTCTGAATGCTTACAACTAATGGGAGGAAGTGCAACACAGGGAAAGTGTGTGTGTGCGTGCGCACGCGCGCATGTGTGTGAGTGCTCAGTCACTCAATTATGTCTGATTCTTTGTGATCCTACGGACTGTAGCCTACTATGGTCATATTTTCTAGACCATCACCAAACAGCAAGGCCAATAGAAATGCCCTTCAGCAAGCTTGCTCTTCCTATTGATCAAGCCCTAACTCTATGAGGGTCCAGAAAGAGAAAAACAGTTCCTCCTAACTCCAGTTTGAGGTCTGTCTCTCAAGTCTTCATTTCTTATCCTCAGGTAGACCTTTCCCAAAAATGTTTGTTAGTAGCAGCCATTTGATGCAGAGTAATACAATTATGTTGCCCCAGGAATGTTTCAAAATCAAAATAGTTATCTAGTGTCATTAATCTTGAGTTTCACACTCAGAGTATCCACACCCCAGCCAGTGTTGAACTGGGCCAATCTTATTCAAGACCTTTCTTTCCTATAACTCAGTTTGTTGTAAAGTTCAGACTTCCAGGTTTTGAGCAAGGAAATGGCAACCCACTCCAGTATTCTTGCCTGGAGAATCCCATGGTCAGAGGATCCTGGTTGGCTACAGTCCATGGGGTCTCAGAGTCGGACATGACTGAGTGACTAACACTTAAAACAAAGTAAGTAAAGCCACATAGGCTCAGTTCAGTTCAGTTCAGTCAGACCCCAGGGACTGCAGCACACCAGGGTCCCTGTCCATCACCAACTCCCAGAGTTTACTCAAACTCACATCCTTTGAGTCGGTGATGGACACTCTAAATAGGCTCAGGATACTCTAAATTCATACAAAGTACAGACACATTTTCCTTAGTGATACAAAGCATGAGGAAACTCTACTAAACCTGTACTCAATCTTCATTATCAGATAGAACAGGTAGCTTTTCCAGTGAACATCTGCATTCAGCTCAGTGGTCACTTCACAGCTTTTCTCAAGAATGATCTGCCCATGCTCTCTTTGAAGAACCCATACATGTGCTTCTCTCAGAAAAAATAATTCTGCCTTAAGCTGTACTAACACCTTACCTCCTAGGAAGGTGAAACAGCTTTCAATATTTTTTAATGATTTTTGTCTATCATATTGAGAGATATATACAGTATATAAGTTAATAAACTGTGATCTAAGATGTATATATGGAGCACCAACCTAACTATCAAATATGTCATCAAAAGACATTGTGGTCATATTTTATAAACATTATATCTTTTAACCATAACAGCTGGGCCATGCCTAATTTTAAGGACTAGTCACTCCTTAGAAATTCTGCATTCTACGCAAAATTGTCCTCATGCTCTGGGTGAAAAAGAATACCACCATCTGGATTTAAGGCCATTAGTGCAGAAAGAAGAATTGGTTTTCAAATTAATCTTGCTTCACAATTATAAAGGGGAAAAATATCAAAATATGCTCAATTACCCTTTATTTGTAGGTAATGATGGACAACATCTTTACCTTTTAAACTCTCATATATTTTCATTAGTTGTTTATTTAACCAAGTACGGCAGCATTTCAATAACTTGCATCTAAAATTTTACTGTTCATTTGCTTGCAACTACAAACCCTGGAGGTTCTACATACCTGGCCCTGATCTTTTTCCACTCCATTTCTGATAAATAATTCTTGCCTATCTTTGCTTCCATCTCATTTGAAGCAAAGCCAATATTTTCTTATCTGCTCCCAGAAGTTTATGTACATTTGATACGCATCTGCCTGTCCCTAGCATTAAAGCAATCATATCTCTCCAGCATACTCTCTGCTTAATAATAATCTCAACAAAATAACTTTAACACACACATTCTGATGTACAGATACTAAAAAAAAAAAAAAACTGGAGAGTTCCTTGGTTCTTATTTGGTTAGGAACCATGACATTTCCTGTGCTCTAAGTCACGTGTACCTTTAGTGGCTGTTGTTTCAAAAGATGATTTTATTCTTCAATTAAAATAAAATCAGAAACAGTGACCTTCCCTCTCTGAGATGGATTCAGCAACATAAGGGTTTAGGATACCATGGGAAAAATCTACTTCCTTTCCATCCCCTTCCAAGTCTTCTTGTTCTCATGGCCAGAGGGGGTAGCCTGGCTTTTCAACTAAGAATTGCAACATGGCTGACAGTAGAGGGATATTTTTGTGATTCAGCAATGGCTTACACAGTGCTACTTCTGCGGCAGCACTGGGGTCCTTGAGGGGATAGAAAGACTGCTCAGAGGGAGCTGTCAGTTCTGCCCTAGGGCACCTCACTTGTCACTCCCTTCAGGGTTAGGTTTCTCTTGAATGAGCTTCAGATGTGCTACCCTCACACAGAGCAGGGGAGAGTAGGTCCCTGCTGCTCTGAACCAGGAGGGAGACCGCATATATGCCATTGTCACATGGCAAAAGCCTGGTGCTCCTTCAGCCACACTGCCTGCTCTTCTTCCCCCAGCAAAGGGCACCTATGGGGATACCTGCCCGGCCCCTACTGGAGATACTGATGTAGCAATGGAATATGCACAGGTCCCTTCACTCATCTGTCTATTTGTTTATTAAACAAGCTACTATATTATTTATTGTCTTTTTCACTTCTTAGCAGAGACCAAGAAAGTGAAAAAAGACTTTACGAAAGAATACAGAATGTTTATGTCACATCTTTTATTTGAACAAAATCATAAAATCCTTAAAGTCCCTCAAGAAAACCATTTCTCTCCTCTAGGAGATGCAACTATGTCTAGAAAAGACTCTCTTCTCATGTTTATATCTAAACAAAATATTTTGCTCCTTTGAATCCCATCAATCTATATGTTTGTATCCATGAAGGGGTGTGTTTATGTGTGTGTGTGTGTGTATGTGTGTGTGTGTGTGTGTATGTGTATGTGTGTGTGTATAATCTTAAAAGCTGCCTATATATATACACCATATTTTTATAATATTCTATCTCAAATGATTGTATAATTCTATATACTCATTTAATCCTTGATATTAAACAAATGAATGAATATAAGTTACTCATTAGATTACAATCACCCTTTCATTTGTAACCTATGAGATAATCACTTGCTATTTTTCTCTGGCTTACTGTAATTGTGCTTCTCCTTTAAAGGAAGCTGTTCATAATTTCATAAATATATGTGGTTGTTGTGCTTTGGAATCTTGATTCCACTGTGAGACAGGAAAGAAGAATCAGCCCTCCCTTTTTCTTTTCACCAAAATGATGAAAAGAACTGCTCTGAGTTTTGCCTTGTGTTTGCGAATTTTTGCAACTTCTCTAATCATTTTTCATAAGGGTTTTCACAAC
Source organism: Okapia johnstoni (assembly GCA_024291935.2). NCBI lineage: Eukaryota > Metazoa > Chordata > Mammalia > Artiodactyla > Giraffidae > Okapia > Okapia johnstoni. Next base: position 26,941,470 of record CM044319.1, on the reverse strand, counting down.
TTCAGTGAGTTTGGGGGAAAAACAACAATTCTGAAACTGTGCACATTATTAGCTACCCTTTGAAACCCTTGCAGCAAATGTCTCCGTCCAGCCACCAGACCATGGGAAGCCTGAGGATGCCAGGCAGCTTCTTATCAGAGAAATGAGTGGGAGAGCATTTCCTTGTAGTGACTGTAACAGCAATGGTAATTCTGGGTAAAAAGGCCATAATGATAACATCTACAAAATGGTACACTGGTCTCTGAAATGCAACATGAATATTTGCGAGAAGGGAAGATAACCAGCTGCAAACAGGGCAAACAAAACATACTAATGCATAAAACCGAGGAACTGTTGTGTTGTTTTCCCCTCATGGCTTAAAAGAACAATGTCAGAAAAAGGAGAAAAGCAGTCTGAATGACATTTCGTTTCTTTTTCTTCTCTAATGATTCTATGAGAAAACAAGAGAAAGGGAAACTACTGCAAAAAGTCCAGGCTTTAGAAGAGAAGATGAGGATGGGATGGATTTGCAGATGAGATTCTAAACAGTGAAGATTAAATGGGAAAATAATGGAATACAGAAGGGTAAAGGAGTCTAGTTAACACAGGACTACAAAATTAAGTACAGAATGGCACATACACAGTTATTTCCAGAGAGTGAGGGGAAGGAGAGAGCAAGAATAGTTGACCTTAACAAGAGGAGCTATAGAAAAGACCTGAAGGATGTGTGTCTTATCTAGGGAAGGAACCAGGAAGACACAGAGAGCTCCTCACAGTTGACTGATTCCAAATAAGCCACTCACACATGAGCCATGGTGCTCAGGTCTGCTTTCTACCTCTGGGTCAGCCATGACCAGCAGAAAACCATCAGTCACTCCCACTCACAAAATGCAGTGAGAATGATTGATTGTTTAAGACTGAATTAGCCCTGCCTGATTCACAGGAACTCTTAATGGAATCTGGGAGCCCTGAACTGGAAACTTGGGTTTTGGCCTGGAAATGGACCCCAAACCTTGGGGTGAAGTCCAGGTGGGCCCTAGTCAATCCAAATCTACAGCTTCAAGAGGAAGCATTTGGAGACTAAGTTCCACACATTGCTTTCTTAGACACTTTTTTAAGGTTTTATTTCTGAAAAAAAAAAATAATAATATAGCATTTCTTGATATTTCAGGAGCAGATTCTGTTAGTATTTTCATTAAGAACATGTTTACTCCTTCTCCCTCCATCTTAATATAATCACCCTTCATTTTAAATATTAAAATGTTAAGCTATTAAAATATCTTTTTAAGACAATAGTTTCATGCACAGAGATATGATATAAAGAAAATTATTTTTCAATAAATACACATTCAGCTGCAATGAAGTGTCCGATATTTTGCTAGACACTTTTGCAGTCAATTCTAGTCCAAGAATGCTGAGGACTTCTGATTCATTGTGAAATACACATTTTCTTCCTACATTGCAAATGAAAATGTTACTTCCCAGGCTAAGAACATTAACATGGCACAAGATAACAGCCACTTCAAGAGACTCCTTTCCCCCCTTTTAAATTATTCCCCACCTTTTTTTATTACTATTTTTAACTCAGAGACAGATGAATTACTTGTTGAAATTCTAGATTGTGGGAACATAAGTTTGGTTCTTTAGGCTCTTTCTTGGCTGGGAAGAGGAAATGCCTGACATTTCTTCAAGAGAACAATGATGACAAGCTATATGCAGCCTGGACATGGCAATCACTTCTTTCCCCTTGAACCCTCGGCCTTTGAGGTTTACAGGCTGGCTTGAGCTTGAATCTGCACTCTCACAAGACCTAGTAAGGACATTTATTTTCCATGGAGAGCCGTCTCATTTTTTAAATTCCTCCTTTCTCCAAGTCTGACAAAATCTAAGTTTAAGCCTCTGGGTAAACTCTAAGGACATGTTTCAGAGCAGCCTCTCAATTGCTTGTGGACTTTGTACTATTTTTATTAACAGTGCAGGTCGCTTCTTTTTCACTCATTTTATAGCGGTTTCCCCCGCTATTCACTATCAGCAAGGAGGCTGCATTATTCTAAAACCTTTCTTAACCCAAAATGGAGTAAAGAAGCAATTACCTTAGGGCAAATCTTGCTAATGGATGTACAAAATAAATCAAGACAAAATACAGATGCTCACACACATGGTTCAAAACTATGAAGACTCAATGCTGAGACATGAACGTAGCTCCAGCGGAAGGCACTCAGCAATGCGGTGCTCGCGGCATAGGGTACCTGTCGTTTCTGTAAGAGCTCAATGTGAAACAAACTGAACACCACTTTCCCCTTCTGCCTTTCTTTAAGTAAAACTTGTCTTCAGGTTTCTTTCAGTTAGAGAAAACAGGTACTAACGTAGTACTTTTGCAGAAGTGAAGTGGCATAAAGCAAACTCTCAAAAAGGAGGATACCTGCATAACTTTACACTCTTTTCAGAATACACTTTAAACAGGGAAATGAATAAATAGGTTCTGAGCAATTTATCTAATTCAGATTAAAATCTCTAGAGACAGTGAGAAGAAATCAAATTCCAGACCGTTTGGGATTAACCCAGGTTTAAAGTCTCTCTAATGAGGCCGGCTGAGATTGCTCCCTGAGGAGTCAAGTCTGGGGCTGGAATGGTGTGAAATCCTCCCCTATCAAGCGCACACGCTTTGACATAGCGAAAATACATTAAGACATCTCCTTTACTCCTAAATGTATTCAGCATTCTTTTTGATATTTCACAGGAGACTTGTATTTAATAAAAATGAATTTGGGGAGCAAACTATTGAGCATACATTTATGAGACAGGTAGCTTGTTGAACAGTCCCCCTGTGGCGCACGTAGTGTCGAGCACGTCTCTGGACTGGAAGGAAAACCCTGCATCCAGACGCAGCAGCCAGCTGCATGGGATGGATGGAACGTTCTCTGAGCATCAAATCACTCCCACTACTGCCTAGCTTTTCCACCTGCAGTTCTTGCTACTTGTTTAACTTAAAGCTTCTTTAAATGTATTAGAATTTTGAACTTTGAATGAAGAAAACTCACACGTTTTATTTATCCATTATCTCGGTAATGTGAATACTAACTACCTAAGAGGGCTGAGAGCAAGGTACTGTAGTAAAGCCAGCAATGTCAAATTCATGTTGAAGGTAGGGAGGGTAAGAGAGTTTAATAGCACTGCTTATATTAGAGGTCTCAGCCAGTAGATCATCCCAGGAGTGTCATTGCCCCAGAAAAGAGGTACTTGAATGTGAAAAGAGAATGAAGAAAGTGAAAGTGTTATTCGCTCAGTCCTGTTAGACTCTTTGCGACCTCATGGACAGTAGCCCACCAGACTCCTCTATCCTTGAAATTCTCCAGGGGAGAATATTGGAGGGGGTTGCCATTCCCTTCTCCAAGGGATATTCCCCACCCAGGGATGGAACTCAGGTCTCCTGCATGTACCATCTGAGCCACCAGGGAAGCCAAAAAGAGAGTGCTTGACATAAATTTTTCTAGAATCATAAAATACTACATTTTATTTATTTTTTAATCAGATTATAGCTGCTTTACAACATTGTGTTAGTTTCTGCTATACAATAAGGTGAATCAGCCATGTATATACAACTATCCCCTCCTTCTTAGGCCTACCTCCCAGCACCCCTATCCCACCCTACTAGGTCACCATGGAGCTGAGCTGAACTGAGCAGAGCTCTCTGTGCTATACAGCAGGTTCCCACCAGCTATCCATTTTACACACAGTAGTGTACATATGTTAGAAATTCAAAAACTATATATAAAAACTGGACCAAGTTTTTGGTGGGGCTGGAATACAATTATCCCCCTTTTATACCTTACTGGACCCCATTTGTATGTCTAAGGTAACTGATGGATGTCCAATCTATGTATTTACCACATCTCACTTCAATAAATCTACTATGTTTTTGCTCCAAATTCAATCCTAAGGATGATGTTTACCACAAATATTTAAGCTATAGCTTCTGTTTCACCAGGTTGTCAGTTAGTTATACAATCTAAGATGTGGTTGGTGATAATTTTATAAAGACTAGTGATAAGGCTGAGAGGTTGCACAAGGGTGGTGCAAACTAGAAGATTCTGGGGTTGGGAAATGGTGATGTTGAAGGTATCATCTTCCACCTCTTATTCCCCATTTCCAAGATTTCACCCACCAAATAATTATACTGAAATAAAGGACTATAGACTGACAACAGAGACAGAACTAGAAGATGAGCATCTTTGAACCATTTTCATCTTAAAGACAGGTAAAACCACACCAAGAGCATTTAATATGTCCAGTGAAGTAGGAATAGTGCATTGGTAATGAACAATTCTTCATTTCAAGGCAAAAAAAAAAAACCATAAAGCACTGCTTTTTCCATATTTGTGGGAATACGTGTCCATATTTGAGTGTGGCTTCAGCTCGGCAATGAGTACATCTGGGGATCATTAGCCATCAAGGGCTCGTTAGTTGAAAAATGGAATTGGAAGTCATGATTCCTCCAAAGTATAAATTGCATCCTCAGTAAGGAAAATGTTCTCTCTGAACTGTTTTTAAAAGCATGGAGTGAGAAACAGTTATGTTTGGATTATTAATACATGCCAGAGAAGGAGAATCAGGCAATGAACAACTTCAACCATCTTTTGCAATATCAAATGCCAAAGGAGAGGAGAGAGGTAAGAGAAATAGAAAGAAGAGTATGAAAGAGAGAAGAGGAGATGAGGCTAGTGGGAGAGAGGGAAGGGAAGGGAAGGGAAGAGAGAAGCAGTCAGTCTTTTTTAATTATGAGACCAGATTTCCTGTGTCCATGAATCATCAGTTGAAGGCATTTGATGACCATTTAAAAGAATTCTTGACCTTACCAAGGCAGATGTTGCATGCACAGGACAGCATTGTATCCTGAATAGGACAAACTAGTAACTGGTTTTGTGACTCACTCACATTACAAAGAATAAATCCCTTGGTGTATTCGCACCCGAGAGGCTTTTTCACTTAAAAAAAAAAAACAATTAAACAAGGCCTTTCTTTGAAGCCAGGCAGTGGCACCTCATTGTGGTTCCATCACCATAGATGTAATGAGACTCTACAAAGATTATACTTTCAGTAGATTCTATAAATACAGAATGGGTCAGAATGCCTACAGTATCTATAAACACATATGAGATAATATTTATTATCAGCCCACATCGTATTTCCCCCATTCTTTTCACGTCCGTTTGATGACAAAGACGGATATGAATTCCAAAATGTTTGTTTCATGACTTTCTTTTTCAGTCTAAAATAAATATATCATAAGTACTTTCCTCCTTGGGCAATGTGTTTCTCATTTGCTGTGGCACTAAGTGTATAGGTATGGCTGACCGCTACCCTGACATATGCCTGTCACCAGGGACCGCTGGTTCTTTCATCTTCTTAATGGACATTTCTCTACAGATGTCTGTGGCCTACCTGACTATAATCCTTTAAATTTTAATTCACTTTACATTTAGCCTGGTCATAAATACCATTTAGGTACCAATACTCTGCTTTATGCAATCCCTAAGGTGGTGCTTTTATTTTAATGAGGCCATTTGCAACTTAAGAGCAAAAAAATTCCATCTTTGATTGAATATATTTGTCAGTTTTATTCCCGATTGGCATTTTCATGGCAAAGCTTGGATAAAACTAAAGGATGGCTGCTTACCAAGTGGGATAAAAGTTTCAGTATGTTTCTATTTTCAAAATTTACTGAGTAAATTGATCTTTGAAATTCATTTTGAAAACATCAAAGTAAACCCTGGCTGTAATCAAAAGTGAAATCCAGCATTAAGTGTTACAAATGAAATTTCCACTGACTTTTTTTCTATTTGAGGGGGAAAAAATAAAATTAAAACTCCAGTTAATAAACTATTCACATAATGGGCTAACATAATAACACACGGAGGTGAATACAGAAGAATATGTGCAAATAGTGACTAGTTATCAATTTTGCAATTTTGTTGTCCTATATTTATTTCAATATTAGTCTATCTTATTTCCTTTCCCAACAACCTTAGCATTTGGGAGCTGATAAATTGCCACTGACTTTTTAAAATATTTTTAATTGGAGGATAATTGTTTTACAATATTGTGTTGGTTTCTGCCATACATCAACATGAATCAGCCACAAGTATACATATGTCCCCTCCCTGTTGAACCTCCCTTCCGCTCCCACCCCATCCCACCCCTCTAGGTTGTCACAGAGCAACAGGTTTGAGCTCCCTGAATCATACAGCAAATTCCCACTGTCTGTCTATTTCACAAATGGTAATGTATATGTTTCAATAGTACTCTCTCAATTCATTCCACCCTCTCCTTCCCCACCTGAGTCCACAAGTATCTTCTTTATGTCTGTGTCTCCATTGCTGCCTTGCAGATAGCTTCATCAGTACCATCTTTCTAGATTACATATATATGCATTAATATACAATATTTGTTTTTCTCTTTCTGACTTAATTTTTTTGAACTTTTGAATGAAATAAATTTATTTTAAAATATCTGTAACAAGTATCAGCCCAGTTGTCTGATTATGGGGCCAAGTTCTCCACACTAGTGCAAACAATTCCCTGGCACACACTAGTGCCCCAGTTCTACAGGCTCTCTGTATTCATAGACCTAATTTCTATGCACATGTAATTAGAAAACACCAAATTAGGTTTTTGCTCTAAGTCAATGGCGATTTCATACAGCTTTATTTGAGGGGAGGAGCAACAGATGAGAATCTAATTTAAGAAAAAAATAATATTGAAATATTTTCTTTGAAAGAAAAGAAATCTTAACTACTTAAGATGCTATAATAAATACATTAGTTAACATGGTTATTAATCTAACTATCAAGCTTAGTTTTCCAACTTTGGTTTGCAATATTCTTTAAAAATAAGACTAATGGTAGTTATTTCCTTAAGTAAGATGAATTTAATACAACAGAACAACAGTTTTTATAAGGGATTTCACTTTTGCTTTCCATGTAATCCTTTCATCCAATTTTAAGATATTTTTGTAATTATTTGACAAATATGAAAACTAAGGCTCAGAGAAGTTAAATAACTTTCAAATGTCACATTGTTAAGTCATGAAGCTGGAATTCAAAACTACACTCAGAATTCCAGCACTTTAAAAATTTGCCTTCTGTACTGCTTTTCCACTGTTGCCAGGTATCATTTTTGTTGCTGTTGTTGTTTATTGTTTATTTAAGATGTTAAAGGTAAACTGGTATTTTAATAAGATTAAGCCAAGATCAAAAATGACAGATGCTATTCTAACATATCTTCAATAATCTTTATTGGACCATGTGAAGCTGGGAAATTGAACCTCCATTTCAGCAAATGTCTATGTAATTTGTTTTCATATTTGGATATTTTTGTCCTTAAAATTTCTTTGAATGAATGGACTCTCAACACAAATAATGTGCATTATGAGCTTAAATAATATTTTAAAATGCAAAGTTTATAAATGAAATACCATTTCTACCATTCCCTAATGTATGGTGACACAAATGTTTAGATGCTCTATAAAAAGAAACGTCAATATATCGTTCTGTTTTACCAAATAATTAAACCACTGAGGAGACTCTGCTTGCACTGAGAATTAATTTGGTCTATTTCTCATAGTTTATCACCCAAAGTATCAGTTGCAAACTGATACGTGGTAAGTTTGGAAGAGAGGATAGAGAAGAAGGAAGTTCTGTAAAAATAAACTCATGCTGGACTCGGCTTTATCACTCAGTTGTTTCTGACTCTTTGAGACACCATGGACTGCAGCACGCCAGGCTCCTCTGTCCATGGGGATTCTCCAGGCAAGAATACTGGAGTAGGTAGCCTTTCCCTTCTCCAGGGGATCTTGCCAACCCAGGGATCGAACCCAAGTCTCCTGCATTGCAGGCAGATTCTTTTATCGACTGAGCCACCAGAGAAGCCCACATTAGTATTCTTTATGTTTTAGGGCTTCCCTGGTGTCTCAGCTGGTAAAGAATCCGCCTTCAGTGCAGGAGACCTGTGTTCTATTGCAGGGTTGGGAAGATCCTCTGGAGAAGGGAAAGGCTACCCACTCCAGTATTCTGGCCTGGAGAATTCCATGCACTGTACAGCCCTTGGGGTCACAGAGTTGGACATGACTGAATGACTTTACTTTCACTTTCAACCCTCAGAACACTATTTCCTATTCAGTGTAACCTTGCCAAACTCCCATCCTTCTTCCTTCTGTCTCTTACCTTCTTTATTCCTTTGTCCACTGCCTTTTTCTGTCCTATATTCCTTGTGCTATCAGTTAGCAATAACCTACCTATCTCTAATGCTTAAAAGAAAAAAAAAACTAAAAAGCAAAACAAAATTAATGCCAAGCCTATTTGAAGGGCTTGAGTTTTCAGTTGTGAAAATATATGAAGCAAAATTTTTCAAATAATCCCAGAGTCCTTATTTTTTTGAAGACTGAAGAAACTCCTAGATCAAAATTTTTATAGAGCCAAAGTTAATGTGCATGCAGACTATATATTCCTGAATACCTTTTTTAAAAAATGTACTGATTTTTGGCTGCACCGCATCTTCATTGCTGTGTGGGCTTTTCTTTAGTTGCAGCTAGCCAGGGGCTACTCTTTGTTGCAGAGCAAGGGCTTCTCATCGCAGTGGCGTCTCTCATTGTGGAGCACAGGTCTAGGGCACATGGGCTTCAGGAGTTGTGGCTCCCAGACTCTAGAGCACAGGTCAATAGTTGTAGTACAGGGGCTGAGTTGCTCTGTGGCATGTGGGATCTTCTGAGACCAGGGATAGAACCTGTGTTTCCTGCATTGGCAGGCAGATTCCTTACCACTGAGCCACCAGAGAAGTCCCTGATACCTTTTAAATGAGTATTACTTTTCATTAATTAAAGGCAATAGGTTTGAAGCATCCTTACTTTTCTTCATAATTGATAGCAATTAAGCACATCAAATTTTTATTTCACATTTACTACTGATACTGTCAGACATTGTGTTCACTGTCTTTTTGTTCATCATTTCCTTTACTCCTCACTACTTCTCATCAACTAGACAACACCTTCTCTGGTCCAAGACACAAATGACTATAGTCACAACCTGATCATTCTCGCTCCTGGAAGCCTTTTGGGCTATTCATGAAGAAGCTAGAGAGATCGTGTAAAGCATGACATACCATGCCACTTCTCTTTTGAAAATCATTCCATGGCTCTCTGTTTCATACAGAATAAATTAAGCACATCAAATTTTTATTTCACATTTACTGCTGATACTGTCAGACATTGTGTTCACTGTCTTTTTGTTCATCATTTCCTTTACTCCTCACTACTTCTCATCAACTAGACAACACCTTCTCTGGTCCAAGACACAAATGACTATAGTCACAACCTGATCATTCTCGCTCCTGGAAGCCTTTTGGGCTATTCATGAAGAAGCTAGAGAGATCGTGTAAAGCATGACATACCATGCCACTTCTCTTTTGAAAATCATTCCATGGCTCTCTGTTTCATACAGAATAAATTCTTACTCTGCTCTCTAAGGCCTCACATGTCTGACCAGACCTTCTGTTACCTACCTGCTGCCTCCAGCTCACTCTGTTCTACAAACAGCACTGGCCTATTCATAGATTTTTTAACACACCACCAGGCAAACTTCTGTCTCAGTGCCTAGGTATTGATACTGCCTGCTGCCTCTGTCTGCAAAACTTTTCTTTCAAATATCCACATGACCAAGTCCATTATTTTATACAGTTATTTCAGAGCACTGCCTCTCTCGATTATTTACATACGAGCTATTGCTGCTTTGCTTTCACGCCACAATGGCAGAGTGAAGTAGTCATGACAGAAGCTGGCTAACAAATCTTAAAATATTTACTATTTGTCCCTCTACAGCAAAATTTTGCCCACCCATTTTCCCCCTCAGTATTTATCACTATGTAGCATGCAATGCATTTTATTTGTTTTTTCATTACTGTCTGTCTCTACTTGATGTAAGCTCCATGGGGGCAGCAGTTTTCAACATACTGTTTGTTGCTATATTCCCAGAACATATAATAGTATGTGGCACATGGGATGTTCAATAAATACTTGCAAATGCTTGGAGATGTTTGCTGGATGGCATATTCTGACTCTATATACTCATGTTTATTAAAAATGTTAATGTTCTTTATAACTTACTGTCTAACATATCATGTTATCCTAAAGAAACTTCATTTCATTAATAACAGTAATATTTATGGTGATTTAAAGATTGGTGGCCATCAACTTTGGATTAAGTCTAGATAAAAACAATTTCACACCACAGGAATTTGATTTTTTGAAATTATAGTCATAAAATTTGGTTTAAAAATGTGCTGTGCGTGATGCTGCAGAGCAGGATGGGATGGGAAGGATAGATGTTCCTGCTCTGTTCATTCTTAAAGATTTTGAAAGAGCTCATGAGATCTTAAACAATTTCTAGGTAAAACATACACTCGAGGTATTATAGTTTATTGAAAGATGTCCAGAATCTGAAATCATAAGAAGAAGTTCTTGGTTCTATCATATACCAATTATATGAAGATTATTAGAACACCTATATTTTAATCATGTTTGTTGAGTAAGCAAAATAAGATGAACTATGGTATAATCTATCCTACCAAAATTTTCAGTGAATGTAAATTTAATATGGAAAATCTACATTTTTGCTTTTCAAAATGTTACTAATGTATAGGTTACTCTAAGAAAACATTCTGAAGCACATAAAAGTGATTGGTTCAATATTTTTGTCTTCCCACATATCTTGATATAGTTTTGTAAGGAATTTGAGGTGAGTTGACTTGAATGGACCCAATTTCTCCACTGACTAAGTATGTTGCCTTCATTTATTTAACATGGTTGAGACTCAGTCTCTCCTTATATAAAATGAAAATGATAATAATAACTATTTTACAGCGTTCTTATGAGAATTAAGAGATTATATGTAAAGTATTTGGTAGCACATCTGTTTTAAAGTTCTAAAATTTCAACTTGCCAGTTTTCTTTCCTCTCCCCACAACTCTTACCAACCAGAGTCAGTCAGGTAAGTTGTGGTTATGATTTTCAAGTTACCTAACAACTTTATCAAATAAAACAAACCTACTAAGTAATATGGCATAATATGTTAACATCCTGTGTCCAGGGCATTTTAATTTTGTTAGAATTTTGATGTCTCACAAACACACACACACACACACACACACACACACACACACACACACACACAAAGAAATTATTCTTTGATGATAGATTTCAGACCCTGAGGAACAATTAAACAAGAAAAAAAAATCTTTTATTAATCTTTCAAAGGATGTCATGTAGATACTGTGTTATTCTCCTAGTATTACTGAAGTGAATTGAAGTTTCTCAGTCATGTCCAACTCTTTGTGATCCCATGGACTGTATAGCCTACTAGGCTCCTCTGTTCACGGGATTTTCCGGGCAAGAATGCTGGAGTGGGTTGCCATTTCCTTCTCCAGTATTAGGCATGGATATTTCCTTGAAACATTTCCTCGATAATATCCTATTTTGTCCCTAACATCAATTCAGTTTACAAATTTTTCTTTTCTTTTGAGGGAGAATTTCTGGGTTATATCTGTTTTCACTCTCTGACTTGAAAAGAATGTTGTATTACTATAAAATCTAATACACAGCTCAAGAAGAAAAAGGAGTCTGTCCCCATAATTCTACTGTGAGATCTGACATCCAGTATAAGTCAACCTGTTTTAGAATCGAAACTCAGCAACTGTTGTTTTAATTTGTTTTCTTTACTGCTGCTGTGTACGGGCTGGGATGAGTCAAGTCCTTCCACGGGGAGTCTGAGAGCACTTTCCCGTTCCTGCAGCAGCACCTAGCCATGTAAGAAAGCATATCTCTTTTGATTAGTGTCTCCGGGTCCTCATTATTTTACCTTTATCTTCATTCTTCTGCATTTCATCTGTGCCTTTGATCATGCTGTACTTTGACCTCTTTCTAGCTTGAAAAGGTTTTATTCATGGACTTTTCCCACCTTTCTTAACCTTTCTCAGAGTCAGTTATTTTTCCAAAGGGTCAACAGCTATAGAATTCAGTATGCTAACTTCAAATAGTGACCTCTTTAAATAAACATTGCTAAAAGGAGTTGTTCAAAGGAGGTTGTATGGTCTAAATAAAGCTGGGCTTAGTCAACCTTGTGAAGCAGTTGGTGTTTTTCTTTTCCTCCTTTTCTATCAAAACACAACTATTCTGTGTTCCATTTCCTTAGGCCTCTGTGTTAGCTGGTTGACATCAGAACCTCAATGTTGAATTAATATTATTATAGTCTTATTTCTCAATACTTTCTCTCATTATGAAAATTTTCGTTCACCATATTTCAAGGATATAAACATATTTTTTAAATATGACTGAAAATATTTGAAATTGGGATGCATCTTATAATTGATGACTTGTCATCATTAAATTGACAGTATTTTTCTTCCATGGTTGTACATAAAATAATGTTATATCTTACAACTGATGAGATTTTGGGAGAGGTCAAAAATTCGGGATTCCTAGAAATCAAGAAACATTAATTTGTGTGACTCTTAGGTAAAATAGAATTTTACTTCAAGTGTTCATTTTGACCAAAAATTAATAGCCTTACTTTCTCCAAACTCCACCTGTCATGTAAGTGATTGCTAACTCCAGCTAAAACAACTGGTCCAAAGTCCAAAAGGAGCAACCCAAAATTTAGCTACTACAATCTCAAAAACTACAGAATGATTTCTGTTCGTTTCCAAGGCAAAGCATTCAGTATCACGGTAATCCAAGTCTATGCCCCGACCAGTAACGCTGAACAAGTTGAAGTTGAATGGTTCTATGAAGACCTACAAGACCTTTTAGAACTAACACCCAAAAAAGATATCCTTTTCATTATAGGGGACTGGAATACAAAAGTAGGAAGTCAAGAAACACCTGGAGTAACAGGCAAATTTGGACTAGAAGTACAGAATGAAGCAGGGCAAAGGCTAATAGAGTTCTCCCAAGAGAACACACTGGTCATAGCAAACACCCTCTTCCAACAACACAAGAGAAGACTCTACACATGGACATCATAAGATGGTCAACACCAAAATCAGATTGATTATATACTTTGCAGCCAAAGATGGAGAAGCTCATACAGTCAGCAAAAACAAGACTGGGAGCTGACTGTGGCTCAGATCAAGAACTCCTTATTGTCAAATTCAGACTTAAATTGAAGAAAGTGGGGTAAACCATTAGACCATTCAGGTATGACCTAAATCAAATCCCTTATGACTATACGGTGGAAGTGAGAAATACATTTAAGGGACTAGAGCTGATAGACAGAGTGCATGATGAACTATGGATGAAAATTCATGACATTGTACAGGAGACAGGGATCAAGACCATTCCAAGAAAAAGAAATGCAAAAAAGCAAAATGGCTGTCTGAGGAGGCCTTACAGATAGCTGTGAAAAGAAGAGAAGTGAAAAGCAAAGGAGAAAAAGAAAGATATACCGATTTCAATGCAGAGTTCCAAAGAATAGCAAGGAGAGATAAGAAAGCCTTCCTCAGAGATCAGTGCAAAGAAATAGAGGAAAACAATAGAATGGGAAAGACTAGAGATCTCTTCAAGAAAATTAGAGGTACCAAGGGAATATTTCATGAAAAGATGGGCTCAATAAAGGACAGAAATGGTATGGACCTAACAGAAGCAGAAGATATTAAGAAGAGGTAGCAAGAATACACAGAAGAACTGTACAAAAAAGATCTTCACAACCCAGACAATCATGATGGTGTGACCACTCACACTCACTAGAGCCAGACATCTGGAATGTGAAGTCAAGTGGGCCTTAGGAAGCACCACTATGAACAAAGCTAGTGGAGGTGATAGAATTCAAGTTGAGCTATTTCAAATCCCAAAAGATGATGCTGTGAAAGTGCTGCAGTAAATATGTCAGCAAATTTGGAAAACTCAGTAGTGGCCACGGGACTGGAAAAGGTCAGTTTTCATTCCAATCACAAAGAAAAGCAATGCCAAAGAATGCTCAAACTACCGCACAATTGCACTCATCTCACATAGTAGTCAAGTAAAGCTCAAAATTCTCCAAGCCAGGCTTAAGCAATACGTGAACCATGAACTATCAGATTTTCAAGCTAGAAAATCCTTTTAGAAAAGGCAGAAGAACCAGAGATCAAATTGCTGACATCTGATGGGTCATCGAACAAGCAAGAGAGTTTCCAAAAAACATCTCTTTCTGCTTTATTGACTATGCCAAAGCCTTTGACTGTGTGGATCACAATAAACTGTGGACAATTCTGAAAGAGATGGGAATATCAGACCAGCTGACCTGCCTCTTGAGAAACCTGTATACAGATCAGGAAGCCACAGTTAGAACTGGACATGGAACAACAGACTGGTTCCAAACAAGAAAAGGAGTATGTCCAAGACTGTATATTGTCACCCTGCTTATTTAACTTATATGCAGAGTACATCATGAGAAATGCTGGGCTGGATGAAGCACAAGCTGGAATCAAGATTGCTGAGAGATATATCAATAACATCAGATATGCAGATGACACTACCCTTATGGCAGAAAATGAAGAACTAATGACCCTCTTGATGAAAGTGAAAGAGGAGAGTGAAAAAGTTAGCTTAAAGCTCAACATTCAGAAAATTAAGATCTTGGCATCCGGTCCCATCACTTCATGGCAAATAGATGGGGAAACAGTTGCTGAATTTATTTTTCTGGGCTCCAAAATCACTGCAGATGGTGATTGCAGCCATGAAATTAAAAGACACTTACTCCTTGAAGGAAAGTTATGACCAATCTAGACAGCCTATTAAAAAGCAGAGATTACTTTGTTAACAAAAATGCGTCTAATCAAGGCTATGGTTTTTCCAGTAGTTATGTATGGATGTGAGAGTTGGACTATAAAGAAAGCTGAGTGCCGAAGAATTGATGCTTTTGAACTGTAGTGTTTGAGAAGTCTCTTGAGAGTCCCTTGGACTGCAAGGAAATCCAACCAGTCCATCCTAAAGGAGATCAGTCCTGGGTGTTCACTGGAAGGACTAATGCTGAAGCTGAAACTCCAATACTTTGGCCACCTGATGCGAAGAACTGACTCATTTGAAAAGACCCTGATGCTGGGAAAGATTGAGGGCAAGAGGAGAAGGGGACAATAAAGGATGAGATGGTTGGATGGCATCACTGACTCGATGGACATGGGTTTGGGTAAACTCCAGGTGTTGGTGATGGACAGGGAGGCCTGACATGCTGCAGTTCATGGGGTCACAAAGAGTCAGACACGACTGAGTGACTGAACTGAACTGAACTGAACAAGCAGCTTGCTTTGCGGGGATGGGAGGGCTGACATTATTTCCAGAGGATAAGTTTATGTTACTAATGAAGATTCCAAGATGGTTTAAAGGAATTTAAGAGAAGGAATAGGTATAGACTATACTCCAGGGGTCTCTTTCCACCCAGTTCTGTAG
The DNA here is from genome assembly GCA_024291935.2 of Okapia johnstoni. NCBI lineage: Eukaryota > Metazoa > Chordata > Mammalia > Artiodactyla > Giraffidae > Okapia > Okapia johnstoni. The sequence goes on along the minus strand of CM044319.1, from coordinate 26,926,023 downwards.
GTGGTAAGAATTTGTAAAACCTACTTCAAAAAAAAAAAAAAAAAAGCCTTATTCCTAGCATTCACTCCTGCTTCCTGATAGATGTTTCCTGAATTTATCTTCATAAAAGTAGGAGTATGTCACTTTGTCAATTTAAATGGGGTAGAATGAAACAATCTGGTTAGTTTCCTTTCATTTAATTACCTAATTTAACCATGTAGTATGTGTCCTCTACTTCTTTCCCAGCTATTGTCTAATGATTTATAAATACAGAAGGAATATTCTATGTGTGCAATATTGCCCGATATGGTCAAAATTACATCGCCTATCTTGTATCTTAGATGGATTTGCCTGGCCATATATCATTAGAAATCCTTCATGGGCGCTAGGGACTATGTGCTTGCAGTGGGATAAATTTGCCACTAGATGGTGATCTTGCAAATTAGCTCACTTTTTCTTCAGGTGCCTTGTGTGGGGAAAAGCCGGAATTGTTTATTTTTTTCTAACACTTTAAACATTGTTTGTACCAAAATATAACTCACTTACATCCTTAAATCTTGGTAATTTAAAGTCATAAATTGGAATTAGAGAATTAGAATGTAGTTTGAACTCTAGGTAATTGTCCTAAATTCTGATTGAGAAACCAAACTGAGGGTTACCCTCTAGGCAATCGCAAAATACATACTGACACGTATCTTAGAGATAAGGCCAAAATTTCCTAAAATTTAAAATATTTCCATGTATTTCCAGTGAGGTTGATCCATGGAACATATTTGGGTGTGATTAGACTTGATCTTTATAGTTTCTATGAATTTAAAGAGTAAGTGTTTTTTAATCTCTTGAACTTAAATACTGTGTCTAAGTATATGCTCTAGTAATCTCTCTAAATTTTGATGCAATGTCCTAAGAACCTCTTGACTGAATCAGAAATATTCTAGTACATCTGATTACCTTTGACTGAACTTTGAAAATCAAGTTTGGCCTTCTATTTGAGTGACCATTTGGCCATCTTCATTTGAGTGACAGCCTATCTTTCCATTAACAAACCAAGAACTTTAGCTTTGCCTGAAAATACAAAGTTGTGGCTGTTAACGCCAATGGAAAGAGGGATTCCAGAATAATATTTTAAACTCTTTTGATTTATTTTTCTCCTCATGTGTTTCTCTCTTAAACTAGACTCAGGAAACAAAACCCCTAGCTTGCTGTTTAAATTGTCTCTCTTTTTCTAAGACATAACTCTTTTTACAGTAATTTTTAATATACAAACACTTTCTATGTATGTAATCTGAACCTCAAGTTGGTTAGACCACATGTTTAAGGAATGCTTATCTGATCCACAATTGTTTGTAGAGACTTGGGCCTGAGAAAAATTGTACCCATTTTTCTTTTTATTTTGCATCATCATCAAGTATTTTTCTAGGTACTCAAGGATTCAGTTCAGTTCAATTCAGTCACATAGTCGTGTCTGACTCTTTGTGACCCCCTGGACTGCAGCACATCAGGCTTCCCTGTCCATCACTAACTCCTGGAGCTTGCTCAAAATCATGTCCATTGAGTCAGCGATACCATCTAAAAATCTCATTCTCTGTCATCCCCTTCTCCTTCCGCCTTCAATCTTTCCCAGTATCAGAGTCTTTTCCAGTGAATCAGTTCTTCCCATCAGGTGGTCAAAGTATTGAAATTTCAGCTTCAGCATCAGTCCTTCCAATGAATATTCAGAACTAATTTCCTTTAGAATGGACTGGTTGGATCTCTTTGCAGTCCAAGGGACTCGCAAGAGTGTTCTCTGACACCACTGTTAAAAAGCATAAATTCTTAGGTGCTCATCTTTCTTTCGGAGAAGGCAATGGCACCCCAGTCCAGTACTCTTGCCTGGAAAATCCCATGGACTGAGGAGCCTGGTAGGCTACAGTCCATGGGGTCGCTGAGAGTCGGACACGACTGAAGCGACTTAGCAGCAGCAGCATCTTTCGTTATAGTCCAACTCTCACATCCATACATGACTACTGGAAAAACCATAGCTTTGACTAGATGGACCTTTGTTGACAAAGTAATGTCTCTGCTTTTTAATATGCTGTCTAGGTTGATCAAAGTTTTTCTTCTAAGGAGCAAGTGTCTTTTAATTTCATGGCTGCAGTCAATCACCATCTGCAGTGATTTTGGAGCCCCCAAAAATAAAGTTTGTCACTGTTTCCATTGTTTCCCCATATATTTGCTGAGAAGTGATGGGACTGGGTGCCATGATCTTAATTTTCTGAATGTTGAGCTTTAAGCCAACTTTTTCACTCTCATGTTTCACTTTCATCAAGGGGCTATTTATTTCTTCTTCACTTTCTGCCATAAGGGTGGTGTCATCTGCTTCAGTTCAGTTTAGTTCAGTCACTCAGTCATGTCCGACTCTTTGCGACCCCATGAATCACAGCACACCAGGCCTCCCTGTCCATCACCAACTCCAGGAGTCTACCCAAACCCATGTCTATCGAGTCGGTGATGCCATACAACCATCTCATCCTCTGTCCTCCCCTTCTCCTCCTGCCCCCAATCCTACCCAGCATCAGGGTCTTTTCCAATGAGTCAACTCTTCACATGAGGTGGCCAAAGTATTGGAGTTTCAGCTTCAACATCAGTCCTTCCAATGAACACCCAGGACTGATCTCCTTTGGGATGGACTGGTTGGATCTCCATGCAGTCCAAAGGACTCTCAAGAGTCTTCTCCAACACCCCAGTTCAAAAGCATCAATTCTTCGGCGCTCAGCTTTCTTCACCGTCCAACTCTCATATCTATACATGACCACTGGAAAAACCATAGCCTTGACTAGACGGACTATCTGAGGTTATTGATATTTCTCCCTGCGATCTTGATTCCAGCTTGTGCTTCATTCTGCCCACATTTCGAATGATGTGCTCTGCATATGATAGGTGCTCTGCACTTATGTGCTCATGATGTACTCTGCACTCAAGGATGACATCTTCTTAGGTACATAGCTCTCCAGTGTCAGTTAATACAAAAGAGTGTCAAGGAATAATAGGAGGAATGAAGCTTTATATAAAAAGATAAAATGGGCTCAGGAAATAGCTATAGTCACCACTTATGCTTTAAACTGTTTTCGTTTTCTCTGTGTATACTGCTTCTACCCACTCATTAAACTACTTTAATTTCTTGTCAACTCAACGGTCTTCACACTCATAGTGTATCCACTGTCTCTTTGATTTGGTCAAGTGAGAAACCAAAGATTGTATATAAGCCAGAAGATCCAGGTAGACCCTAAGTGGCAGCCACTGCATCTAAAATGTTGAAACGTATGCCATTTTCTTTTTTTTTTCCAATTATGACTTCTGCAACAATTCCTAGAAATTTCCATTTTTTTCAGAAGAGATCCTACCCAACGATCTTGCTATTCATAATAACATGAATCATGACCCGCACTTCTTTTTTAAGCTGAAATACTTTTTATAGAAAGTACAGTATAGGTGATATATATAGCATCACAAAGAAAAGAAATATAATTTGAACACAATTTATAATTCTTTTAAACATAATTTGTCTCCAGTCTTATTGAAGTTTCTGCTCCAGTACATAAAAAGCTAGGAGTGCTGATACTGCCGTTACAGAAATAAAAAAGGTGGATGTATTGAAATTTCAGTTTTTCTCTTGAACATATCAGAGAACTGAGATCAGAAAACAACAACTAACCAGAAAACTGGGGAGAAGTAGATGCCTATAGAAGGAGGTATGATGCAAACACTGGCCTACCTAAGGCAGATGTAACTGAACACCACCAGAAATTCACTGGAATACATGTTAAATTGAAGACAGAGTTCAGACTAGTGAAAGGTGAAGTTTGGGGTGAGGAAGGCACAGATATGAGGGAGGGGAACTCACACTCCAACAATATTTTTGCCCATGAACACCATATGCTAATGGGGGAAAATGGGACAATCCCACAGATAGCTTCCTTTGTGTAGGACAAGGAAGATAGACATGAAAATATTCCTCACACCCCACCTCACCCCACCTTTCTTCACTGTCTCCTTTATGAAACAAAAAGCTTAATCTATAGAGAGAGGGACAATAAAACTGTTGTTCTTAGGGCACTGATGAAAACCCATTGCACCTGGCAGAGGAAACAAGAACCAACCTTCCAGCCTGGAGAAGGGGCAGGGATGCATTCTTAACCAGAACTCTAGCTGGGGAGGAGCAGGAACATGGAAGTCACATCCTGGAGCCCCAGGGGCTCATCTCGCCTTCACTTCCTGCCACGCAGCTAAGAATCATCAAGTAAAGTTGACAGTGAGTCCTGCTGAGGAAGCTGTGAGAGGAGGCCCCTCTGTGGTACAGCCCCAAAGGGAAGATTGATTGGTGAAGGTGGAGTAGAAATGGAGAAAAATATGTTCAGAAGCCAGTTTCTGCTTTAAACACAAGATATTGATAGGGAAAATTGAAAGTTATTTCACTAAAGGTAAACATAGCAATAGCGAGTTCAAAAATGATGAATTCCTGGCTAGACTAACACAAACCTTCACACTAAAAACAGCAAAAGGAATGTTCTGTCCATTTATAAGCACAAAAACTACTCATCTGAATCTCTACTTTCTTATACAAAATGCATGGTTTTCTACAACAAAAAAAAAATGTATTAAGAATTTGAAAAAGTAACACACACACACACACATACACACAGACTCTGCAAGAGATAATATAATTAAGAGGGCCATCAGACTCAGATGAAGCACAGATATTGAAACTACCTGACAGGGAATTTAAAATTGTTATGATTAATATGTTATACAAACTCTAATGAAAAAAGTGAACAACATGCAAAAATTAGATGACTAGTTTCACTAAAGAGAAGAAAACCATGAGAAAAAATCAAATGGAAATGAGTAGCTTAGCAATCCAGATAAAAGGCTGCCTTTGATTGGCTTAGTAGCAGACTCAACACAGTGGGGAAATCAGTGAACTTGAACACAGAGCAGTAGAAATAGTCCAAAATGGACCACAAGAAGAAAAAAAGTGCCAAAAACAAACAAAAATAACATAGAACATTGAATTCAATAGCTGTGATGAATTAAAAAAATCTAACTGGAATCTTAGGAGGAGAATCTGGACAGAATGGAATAGAAGAAATAGATAATGGCTGCAAATTTTCTGTAATTAATCACAGACATCAAAGCACAGATCCAGGAATCTCAAAGAACAACAAAAACCCCATACGATGATGAAGTTGAGTGAACACACCTAGGCATATCATGTTAAAAATGCTGAAAACAAAACCCAGTAAAACTCTTTAAAGCTGTTGCATTACAATCAGAGAAACAAATACATTGTAGCTGATTTCTCATCATAAAGCATGAAGAAAAGAAATACTCTCCTTCCATCATTCTCTACCCAGAAAATAAGATCATTCAAAAAAGAAGCATAAATAAGGTTTTCTTCTAAGGCCAACAAAAACAGAAAATTCATTGCAAGCAGACCTATACTGCAAAGAAATATAAAAATATTTATATGGCAGGAAGACTATGGTAGCAAACTGAAATTTGAATATTTATCAAGAAACAAAGAGAAACAGGAATGGAATAAATAACAGTAAAATAATTTGTTAAATTGATCTGAAAAGCCTAAAGGATAACTGTCAAAAGGAAAAATAGAAACAATGTTTTCTGTGTTTATAGCAGGGATAAAATGAAATGTAGGACAGTAACAGGATAAAGGGTGAGGGAGAGGAATTGGAATATACAGCTATAAGGGCCTGAATCTACTTATGAAACATGTACAGTATTGTTTGAAATGAGCCTGATTAACTGACTCATTTGGTATATCCACTCATGTTGTGTATCCAAACCATAAATCAACTACAAAAATATGAAAAAAAATTATAAATAGTAGGTTAACAGTGGAGATAAAATGAATTAATACAAAATGTTCAATTAACCCAAGAGAAAGCAAAAGAGAAAATCAGTAACAGATAGAAGGAATAAAACACCATGTAGCAAGATGGCCAACTTTAATCCCCTAGTCTTACATTTCTCTAGCATCAATCTGATAAACCTTAACTTAAATGTACAATTATAATTTAGAAACAAATTTACTTGAATGCTAGGTGCATTTCTATAGTTTTCACAATTTTCTCTTTACAAAAATAGATACCTAAACTCATTCATTCATTCCTTCAGCAAGTATTCACTGAGCAAAGGCTTTGTATCAAGGATTGTGCTTAGGACTATGGATACAATGTTGAACAAACAGAGATTCAGTTCACTCTTTCCAATACAATAAGTACCCTATGCAGGAACCTTTAAGTTGCAAACTTTCAAAAATGTGAACATGCATATGCATGTCCAGTAACATGTTAGTCCACATGCCTGGTGTTATCTGTAAAAGCTGAGTACCTAGGCCAAATTTGTTGGACTATGAACCAACTGGCCTTACAAATGAGCTCTTGGAATGGAACGGATTAATATGTAGGGGACTCACTTTACTTACTACCTTGTAAGTTCAGTTCAGTTCAGTCGCTTAGTTGTGTCCAACATTTTGAAACCCAAGGACTACAGTACACCAGGCTTCCCTGTCCATCACCTACTCCCAGAGCTTGCTCAAAATCATGTCCATCAAGTCAATGATGCCATCCAACCATCTCATCCTCTGTCGTCCCCTTCTCCTCCAGCTTTCAATCTTTCCTAATATCAAGGTCTTTTCCAGTGAGTCAGCTTTGCATCAGGTGGCCAAAGGATTGGAATTTCAGCTTCAGCATCAATCCTTCCAACGAATATTCAGGATTAATTTCTTTAGGATTGACTGGATTGATCTTCTTGCAGTCCACTGGACACTCAAGAGTCTTCTCCAACACCACAGTTCAAAAGTGTTAGTTCTTTGGCGCTCAGCTTTCTTTTATAGTCCAACTCTCACATCCATACATGACTACTGGAAAAACCACAGCTTTGACTAGATGGACTTTTGTTGGCAAAGTAATGTCTCTGCTTTTTAATATTCTGTCTAGGTTTGTCATAACTTTCCTTCCAAGGAGCAAGTATCTTTTAATTTCATGGCTGCAGTCTCCACCATCAGTGATTTTGGAGCCCCCCAAAATAAAGTCTGTCATTGTTTCCATTGTTTCCCCATCTATTTCCCATGAAGTGATGGGACCAGATGCCATGATCTTAGTTTTCTGAATATTGAGTTTTAAGCCAACTTTTTCACTCCCCTCTTTCACTTTCATCAAGAGGCTCTTCAGTTCTTCTTCGTTTTCTGCCATAAGGGTGGTACCATCTGAGTATCTGAGGTTATTGATATTTCTCCCTGCAATCTTGATTCCAGCTTGTGCTTCATCCAGCACAGCATTTCACATGATGTGCTCTGCATGTAAGTTAAATAAGCAGAGTGACACAGCCTTGAATACTCCTTTCCTAGTTTGGAACCAGTCTGTTGTTCCATGTCCAGTTCTAACTGTTGCTTCCTGATCTGCATATAGATTTCTCAGGAGGCAGGTCGGTTGGTCTGGTGTTCCTATCTTTTTAATAATTTTCCAGTTTTTTGTGATCTACACAGTCAAAGGGTTTGGTTTGTATGTTCTTGTTAGGTAAAAAAAAAAAAAAAAAAAAAAAAACCTCCCCGAGATATATTGAGGCATTTTTCATTTTAAATAGCTATTTTCTGGTGCAATAAATAAATTATTCTGTTTAGACCATTTTATTTTAATATTTGTTGCATTGCTAAGAATAGACTCTTTGAAAATGGTGTGCAATAAAAACATGTATCTATACATACAAGGGACAATATTGGTTACCTACATGAGATTTGTTTCCTCCTTGCATCTTACTAAAGAACTTGATGTTTTTCAGATTTCCAGTCTTCCTCCATACAACCTGTATGAATCAAGGAAAATTGACTCTGTTTCTATTTGCAGATGTTAATACTCATCAATCTAAAGGCATCCCCTGATTTTTGAAAGTTCACTTTATGGAACTTCATTTTTATGAAAGACCTACATTAGTAGCTATCTGAGCTAACCCAAAGAAATCCAAAGAAAGTTTTGCTCTTACGAAAAAAGGTGAAAAGTGAAGACAAAGTTCACCATTTGTTTTGTCACAAGCCATTTATAGAGGTAGCACATTCTCTGAGCATCAAAAGTGACATCACCAAAGTCTTTCCCCAGAACTACACTCTCTATCTCATCATCAAATAGCTTTGAATGTCATTCCCTCTGTGAGCATCTGTGCTTTATCTCCATGTATTTTGTGGATCCATTAGCAAGACGTGTCCTAAGATGACTGTTTCTTTGCTTTACTGTCTTTGGGCTTACAAAAGTTGTCATAGGAATGTTCCATTTTCAGACCACGGGGAAAAACCTGTGCTAAGGAACCACGATGGTGTGATCACTCACCTAGAGCCAGACATCCTGGAATTTGAAGTCAAGTCGTCCTTAGGAAGAATCACTACAAACAAAACTAGTGGAGGTGATGGAGTTCCAGTTGAGCTATTTCAAATCCTAAAAGGTGATCCTGATAAAGTGCTGCACTCAATATGTCAGCAAATTTGGAACACACAGCAGTGGTCACAGGACTGGAAAAGGTCAGATTTCATCCCAATCCCACAGAAAGGCAATGCCAAAAATGTTCAGACTACCACACAATTGCATTCATATAACACACTAGCAAAGTTATGATCAAAATTCTCCAAGCCAGGCTTCAATGGTACATGAACCATGAGCTTCCAGATGTTCAAGCTGGATTTAGAAAAGGCAGAGGAACTAAAGATCAAATTGCCAACATCCATTGGATCATCGAAGAGCAAGAGAGTTCCAGAAAAACATCTGTTTCCGCTTTATTGACTATGCCAAAGCTGTTGACTCTGAGGATCAAAAACTGTGGAAAATTCTTAAAGAGATGGGAATAACAAGATCACCTTACCCATCTCCTGAGAAATCTGTATGCAGGTCGAGAAGCAACAGTTAGAACTGGACATGGAACAACAGACTGGTTCCAAATTAGGAAAGGAGTACATCAACGATATATATTGTCACCCTGCTTATTCAACTTATATGCAGAGTACATCATGTGAAATGCTGGGCTGGATGAAGCACAAGCTGGAATCAAGATTTCTGGGAGAAATATCAGTAACTTCAGATATGCAGATGATACTACCTTATGGCAGAAAGCAAAGAAGAACTAAAGAGCCTCTTGATGAAAGTGAAAGAGGAGAATGAAAAAGTTGGCTTAAAGTTCAACATTCAGAAAACTAAGATCATGGCATCCGGTCCCATCACTTCATGGGAAACAGATGGGGAAACAACGGAAACAGTGGTAAACTTTATTTTGGGGGGCTCCAAAGTCACTGCAGATAGTGATTGCAGCCATGAAATTAAAAGACACTTGCTCCTTGCAAGAAAAACTATGATCAACCTAGACAGCATATTAAAAAGCACAGACATTACTTTGCCAACTAAAGTCCATCTAGTCAAAGCTGTGGTTTTTCCAGTAGTAATGTATGGATGTGAGAGTTGGACTATAAAGAAAGCTGAGCATCAAAGAATTGATGTTTTTGAACTGAGGTGATGGAGAAGACTCTGGAGAGTCCCATGGACTGTAAGGAGATCCAACCAGTCAATCCTAAAGGAAATCAGTCTTGAATATTCATTGGAAGGACTGATGCTGAAGCTGAAACTCCAATACGTTGGCCATCTGATGGGAAGAAATGACTCATTGGAAAAGACCCTTATGCTGGGAAAGATTGAAGGTGGAAGCTGAAGGGAATGACAGAGGATGAGATGGTTGGATGGTATCACCAACCCGATGGACGTGAGTTTGACTAAGTTCCAGGAGTTGGAGATGGACAGGGAGGCTTGGCGTGCTGCAGTCCATGGGGTCACAAAGAGTCAGTCACGACTGAATGAACTGAACTAAACTGAAGGATACAGCATCAATCAAAGAGCAAAAGGCCCTGCCTTCACAAAGTTTATGTGCTTTGTAAGGGCAGAAAATGAACAAGAGAAGAAGTAAATACGGAAGAGGTCAGATGTTGAGCAATGCTCTAATGCTCTAATGCTCTACTGTTCATTTTGTTTAGAGAGTGGATATTTTAATCATTTTAAGTCTTCCCATACAGCCATATCATTTTATTTGTTCACATTTTGTCTTATACCCTTGGAAGATTTTACAGTTTTCATATAGGTACTGTGTTTTCTAGTTAGATTTATTCCTAAGGACTTCCTTTTTTATTTTATTTTTTTTTTATTTTAATTGGAGGTTAATTACTTTACAATATTGTGGTGGTTTTTGCCATATATTCACATTAATCAGCCATGGTGTACATGTTTTCCCCATCCTGACCCTCCCTCCCAGCTCCCTCCCCATCCCATCTGTCAGGGTCATCCCAGTGCACCAGCCCTGAGCACCCTGCCTCATGCATTGAACCTGGACTGGTGACCTATTTCACATATGATAATATACATGTTTTAATGCTGTTCTCTCAAATCATCCCCCCCTCGCCTTCTCCCACAGATTCCAACAGTCTGTTCTTTACATCTGTGTCTCTTGCTGTCTTGCATATAAGGTCATTGTTACCATCTTTCTAAATTCCATATATATGCATTAATATACTGTATTGGTGTTTTTCTTTCTGACTTACTTCACTCTGTATAATAGGCTCAAGTTTCATTCACCTCATTAGAACTGATTCAAATGCATTCTTTTTAATAGCTGAGTAATATTCCATTGGGTATATGTACCCCAGCTATCTCATCCATCTAATCGTCTGCTGATGGACATCTAGGATGCTTCCATGTCCTGGCTATTGTAAACAGTGCTGTGATGAATATTGGGGTACACACGTCTCTTTCAATTCTGGTTTCCTCAATGTGTATGCCCAGCAGTGGGATTGCTGGGTCATATGGCAGTTCTATTTCCAGTTTTTTAAGGAATCTCCACACTTTTCTCCATAGTGGCTGTACTAGTTGCATTCCCACCAATGGTGTAAGAGAGTTCCTTTTTCTCCACACCCTCTCCAGCATTTATTTTTTATAGACTAGATAGCAGCCATTCTGACCGGCGTGAGATAGTACCTCATTGTGGTTTTGATTTGCATTTCTCTGATAATGAGTGATGCTGAGCATCTTTTCATGTGTTTGTTAGCCATTTGTATGTCTTCTTTGGAGAAATGTCTGTTTAGCTCTTTGGCCCTTTTTTTTTTTTTAGGTCGCTTATTTTTCTGGAATTGAGCTACAGGTGTTGCTGGTATATTTTTAAATTAATTCTTTGTCAGCTGCTTCGTTTGCTATTGTTTTCTCCCATTCTGAAGGCTGTCTTTTCACCTTGCTTATTGTTTCCTTCATTGTGCAAAAGGTTTTAAGTTTAATTAGGTCCCGTTTGTTTATTTTTCCTTTTATTTCCACTCCTCTGGGAGGTGGGTCATAGAGAATCCTGCGATGATTTATGTCAGAGAGTGTTTTGTCTATGTTTTCCTCTAGGAGTTTTATAGTTTCTGGTCTTACGTTTAGGTATTAATCTATTTTGAGTTTATTTTTTGTGTGTGGTGTTAGAAAGTGTTTTAGTTTCATTCTTTTACAAGTGGTTGACCAGTTTTCCCAGCACCACTTGTTAAAGATATTGTATTTTCTCCATTGTATATTCTTGCCTCCTTTGTCAAAGATAAGGTGTCCATAGGTGCATGGATTTATCTCTGGGCTTTCTATTTTTTTCCATTGATATATGTTTCTCTCTTTGTGCCAGTACCATACTGTCTGGATGACTATTGCTTTGTACTATACCCTGAAGTCAGGCAAGTTGATTCCTCCAGTTCCATTCTTCTTTCTCAAGATTGTTTTGGCTATTCGAGGTTTTTTGTAATTCTGTACAAATTGTGAAATTATTTGTTCTAGTTCTCTGAAAAATACCATTGGTAGCTTGATAGGGATTGCATTGAATCTATAGACTGCTTTGGGTAGTATATTCATTTTCACTATATTGATTCTTCCGATCTGTGAACATGGTATACTTCTCCATCTATTTGTATCATCTTTGATTTCTTTCATCAGTGTTTTATAGTTTTATATATATAGATCTTTTGTTTCTTTAGGTAGATTTATTCCTAAGTATTTTATTCTTTTCATTGCAATGGTGAATGGAATTGTTTCCTTAATTTCTCTTTTTGTTTTCTAATTGTTAGTGTATAGGAATGCAAGGGATTTCTGTGTGTTAATTTTATATCCTGCAAATTTGCTGTATTCATTGATTAGCTCTAGTAATTTTCTGGTGGAGTCTTTAGGGTTTTCTATGTATAAGATCATGTCATCTGCAAACAGTGCAAGTTTTACTTCTTTTCCAATCTGGATTCATTTATTTATTTTTCTGCTCTGATTGCTATGGCCACAACTTCCAAAACTATGATGAATAGTAGTGGTGAGAGTGGGCATCCTTGTCTTGTTCCTAACTTTAGGGGAAATGCTTTCAGTTTTTCACCATTGAGGATAATGTTTGCTATGGGTTTATCATATATGGCTTTTATTATGTTGAGGTATGTTCCTTCTAGCCCTGCTTTCTGGAGGGTTTTTATCATAAATGGATGTTGAATTTTGTCAAAAGCTTTCTCTGCATCTATTGAGATAATCGTATGGTTTTTATCTTTTAATTTGTTAATGTGGTGTATCACATTGATTGATTTACAAATATTGAAGAATCCTTGCATCCCTGGGATAAAGACCACTTGGTCATGATGTATGATCTTTTTAATATGTTGTTGGATTCTGTTTGCTAGAATTTTGTTAAGAATTTTTGCATCTATGTTCATCAGTGATATTGGCCTGTAATTTTCTTTTTTTTTTTTTTGGTGGCATCTTTGTTGGTTTTGGTATTAGGGTGATGGTGGCTTCATAGAACGAGTTTGGAAGTTTACCTTCCTCTTCAATTTTCTGAAAGAGTTTGAGTAAGATAGGTGTTAGCTCTTCTCCAAATTTTTGGTAGAATTCAGCTGTGAAGCCATCTGGTCCTGGGCTTTTGTTTGTTGGAAGATTTCTGATTACAGTTTCGATTTCTGTGCTTGTGATGGGTCTGTTAAGATTTTCTATTTCTTCCTGGTTCAGTTTTGGAAAGTTATACTTTTCTAAGAATTTTTCCATTTCTTCCAAGTTGTCCATTTTATTGGCATATAGTTGCTGATAGTAGTCTTTTATGATCCTTTGCATTTCTGTGTTGTCTGTTGTGATTTCTCCATTTTCATTTCTAACTTTGTTGATTTGATTCTTCTCCCTTTTTTTCTTGATGAGTCTGGCTAATGGTTTGTCTATTTTATTTATCTTCTCAAAGAACCAGCTTTTAGCTTTGTTGATTTTTGCTATGGTCTCTTTTGTTTCTTTTGCATTTATTTCTGCCCTAATTTTTGTGATTTCTTTCCTTCTACTAACCCTGGGGTTCTTCATTTCTTCCTTTTCTAGTTGCTTTAGGTGTAGAGTTAGGTTATTTATTTGATTTCTCTCCTGTTTCTTGAGGTAGGCTTGTATTGCTATGAACCTTTCCCTTAGCAGTGCTTTTACTGAATCCCATAGGTTTTGGGTTGTTGTGTTTTCATTTTCATTCATTTCTATGCATATTTTTATTTCTTTTTTGATTTGTTCTGTGATTTGTTGGTTATTCAGAAGTGTGTTGTTTAGCCTCCATATGTTTGTATTTGAAATAGTTTTTTTTTTTTTCTAGTAATTGACATCTAATTTTACTGCATTGTGATCAAAAAAGATGCTTGAGATGATTTCATTTTTTTTGAATTTACCAAGGCTATATTTATGCCCCAGGATATGATCTATCCTGGAGAAAGTTCCATGTGCACTTGAGAAAAATGTGAAATTCATTGTTTTAGGGTGAAATGTCCTATAGATATCAATTAGGTCTAATGGTCCATAGTATCATTTAAGTTTGTGTTTCCTTGCTAATTTTCTGTTTAGTTGATCTATCCATATGTGTGAGTGGGGTATTAAAGTCTCCCACTATTATTGTGTTACTGTTAATTTCCCCTTTCATATTTGTTAGCATTTGCCTTACATATTGCAGTGCTCCTATGTTGGGTGCATATATATTTATAATTGTTATATCTTCTTCTTGGATTGATCCTTTGATCATTATGTAGTGTCCTTCTTTGTCTCTTTTCACAGCCTTTATTTCAAAGTCTATTTTATCTGATATGAGTATTGCTACTCCTGCTTTCTTTTGGTCTCCATTTGCATGAAATATCTTTTTCCAGCCCTTCACTTTCAGTCTGTATGTGTCCCTAGGTTTGAGGTGGGTCTCTTGTAGACAGCATATATAAGGGTCTTGTTTTTGTATCCATTCAGCCAGTCTTTGTCTTTTGGTTGGGGCATTCAACCCATTTACATTTAAGGTAATTATTGATAAGTATGATCCCATTGTCATTTACTTTGTTGTTTTGGGTTCGAGTTTATAAACCTTTTCTGTGTTTCCTGTCTAGAGAAGACCCTTTAGCATTTGTTGAAGAGCTGGTTTGGTGGTGCTTGAATTCTCTGAGCTTTTGCTTGTCTGTAAAGCTTTTGATTTCTCCTTCATATTTGAATAAGATCCTTGCTGGGTACAGTAATCTGGGTTGTAGGTTTTTCTCTTTCATCACTTTAAGTATGTCCTGCCATTCCCTTCTGGCTTGAAGAGTTTCTATTGAAAGATCAGCTGTTATCCTTATGGGGATCCCCTTGTGGGTTATTTGTTGTTTTTCCCTTGCTGCTTTTAATATTTGTTCTTTGTGTTTGATCTTCATTAATTTGATTAATATGTGTCTTGGGGTGTTTCACCTTGGGTTTATCCTGTTTGGGACTCTCTGGGTTTCTTGGACTTAGGTGGCTATTTCCTTCCCCATTTTAGGGAAGTTTTCAACTATTATCTCCTCAAGTATTTTCTCATGGCCTTTCTTTTTGTCTTCTTCTTCTGGGACTCCTATGATTTGAATGTTGGGGCGTTTAACATTATCCCAGAGGTCTCTGAGGTTGTCCTCATTTCTTTTAATTCTTTTTCTTTTTCTCCTCTCTGCCTCATTTATTTCCACCATTCTATCTTCCACCTCACTTATCCTATCTTCTGCCTCAGTTATTCTACTGTTGGTTCCCTCCAGAGTGCTTTTGATCTCAGTTATTGCATTATTCATTATTGATTGACTCTTTTTTATTTCTTCTAGGTCCTTGTTAAACTTTTCTTGCATCTTCTCAATCCTTGTCTCCAGACTATTTATCTGTAACTCCATTTTGTTTTCAAAATTTTGGATCATTTTTACTATCATTATTCTGAATTCTTTTTCAGGTAGACTCCCTATCTCCTCCTCTTTTGTTTGGATTTGGTGGGCTTTTATCATGTTCCTTTACCTGCTGAATATTTCTCTGCCTTTTCATCTTGTTTAGGTTGCTGTGTTTGGGGTGGCCTTTCTGTATGCTGGAAGTTTGTGGTTCCTCTTTATTGTGGAGGTTCCTCCCTGTGGGTGGGGTTGGTCGAGTGGCTTGTCAAGGTTTCCTGGTTAGGGAAGCTTGCATTGGTGTTCTGGTGAGTGGAGCTGGATCTCTTCTCTCTGGAGTGCAATGAAGTGTCCAGTAGTGAGTTTTGAGGTGTCTATGGGTTTGGTGTGACTTTTGGCCATCCTGTATTTTTGTGCTCAGGGTTATGTTCCTGTGTTGTTGAAGAATTAGCTTGGTATGTCTTGCTCTAAAATTTGTTGGCTCTTGGGTGGAGCTTGGTTTCAGTGTAGGTATGGAGGCTTTTGGATGAGCTTTGTTGATTAATGGTCCCTGGAGTCAGGAGTTTTCTGGTGTTCTCAAGTTTTGGATTTAGGCCTCCTGCCTCTGGCTTTCAGTCTTATTCTTATAGTAGCCTCAAGACTTCTCCATCCATACAGCTCTGATGATAAAACATCTAGGTTAATGGTGAAAAGATTCTCCACAGTGGGGGACACCCAGAGAGGTTCACAGAGTTACATGGAGAAGAGAAGAGGGAGGAGGGAGATAGAGGTGACCAGGAGGAGAAGAGGGGGAGTCAAAAGGGGAGAGAGCAGTCTAGCCAGTAATCAATTCCCTATTTGCTCTCCACAGTCTGGAACACTCAGAGAGGTTCATGAAGTTCCATTAGGAGATAGAGGTTCAGTAGGAGAGAGGGGGGGAGTCAAAAGGAGAGAGACCAATCTAGCTGTGATCAGTTCCCTAAGTTTTCTCCACAGCCCAAAGAGATTCACAGAGTTAAGTAGAGAAGAGAAGAGGGAGGGAGGAGATAGAGGTGACCTGGGGGAGAAAAAGGAGAGTCAAAAGGGGAGAGAGCAATCAAGCCAGTAATCACACTCCTAAGTAAAAATGGGTACTGAAGATTGGATTCTTAAAGGTACAGAATTGATAACAAATACCAAAAAGCAAAGATTAAAAATCTAGAGTAGAGGTTAGACTCTCAAAAATACAATATTAAAAAAAAAAAAAACAAAATCACAAAAAAATATATATATGAAATTTGTTTTTAAAAAAAAGGGTCGTTTTTTTTCCCCAAGGTAATAGTAGGTTTTTTAAAAATGAAAGTTAAAGGAGTAATAAAGAACTTAAAAACATTTAAATATTAAAAAATTATAATAGTAAAATATATCTAGGAATTTCTCTGGAGCTGTTGAGGGCAGTGTGTGGTCAGTTCAGTTTCAGATAGCTCCTTGTGCCACCTTATACTTCTTCTCAAGGTCTATAGGTCCCTTCTAATGTAACCAGTGCTAACTACAGGGTTTTAATCTGTTGCACCTCTCTCTTCCAAAGCCGTTCCCTCTTCTTTGTTTATTTTGGCTTCCTCTGTTTGCAAGTCTCTTCAGTATCTAACTTCTGCCCTGACACAAGGGGGTGAAGGTGGTCATTATTTAGGCTCACTTGTTCAATTGTGCTGCGGGGAGGGAGGAACACTGCAAGCAAATATCACTGGTGTGTGTGGGGAGTGCTCGCAGTGTCTGGGCCACACTGGGTTTGCCCCTGCTCACAGCATGTGTGCTTTTCTGGTCTACACCACTCAGGATCCAGGTTGTTCTGCCAGGGAACTGTCTAAGGTGGGCCCTGGGTTGCATGCACTTCCCAGATCTATGCCACCTCAGGTTCAGGTTCTTGGGTACTCCACAAAGGCATAGACTAAGTTGGGCCTGCGTTTTGTGTCCTTCCCATGTCCAGGCAGCTCAGGAAACCAGGTGCTTGGTGAATGCACTCTTCCCAGCTGGGTGGTGTGTCTTATTACCTCCCTGGTCCCAGCCACTTGGTTTCCTGGGTGCCCAGTGGGAATGCCATCTTAGATGTGCCATGTGTCTCTTCTGGGGTGCTGATCTCTGACTGTGACACTCCTAATGGATGTCAACTGTGCAGGATCTCAGGAAGACTTGGTTAGCAACTGGGAGCCTGCTTGCGGTTTGGTAGGGGATGCCATTTCTGGGGCCGAGTTTGCCCCTTTCCTTCCAGCTCTGGCTATCGCCCACCTGCCTCCCTGCCTCCAGCAGGGGATGGGCCAGTCCACAGCTGGCTAACTCCTCTGGTATTCCGTCAGTCCTTTGTTCCGTGAGTGGGCAGGCAGTGCCTTAGTTTAGAGTTTTCTGCAGGAAAGTTCTCTCTCTCTCTCTTCCCTGTTTGTATTTTTTTCTTTTCTCTCTGGTTATCCCAGGGTTTGGGTTGCTATCTCAGGATAGCTCCCTCAGATTGCCCTCAGGGCATTCAGGCCCGGTCCTTACCCTAAGCAATGCAACCCGCACCTCCCTGTTCAGCCCCTGCTTGCTGGTGGCGGACGCAAGCATCTGGGCTACTTCTCCACTGGGAGTTGCAGTTGGGCGTGTAATCTGTGGGTTTTATTTATTTATTTTTTCCTCCCAGTTATGTTTCCCTCTGAGATTCCAAAACTCCCCACAGACCCGCTGTTGAGAGGGTTTCCTGGTGTTTGGAAACTTCTCCTCTTTTAAGACTCCCTGCCCAAGACGTGTCTCCGTCCCTAACTCTTTTGTCTCTCTTTTTATCTTTTATGTTTTGTCCTACCTCCTTTTGAAGACAATGGGCTGCCTTTCTGGGTGCCTGGTGTCCTCCGCCAGCGTTCAGAAGTTGTTTTGTGGTATTTGCTCAGCGTTCAAATGATCTTTTGATGAATTTGTGGGGGAGAAAGTGGTCTCCCCGTCCTATTCCTCTGCCATCTTCCTCTACTGTTCATTTAATTGATGCTCCTTATCACTTTTGTCTCTAACTTTACATCTGAGGTCATTTTCCATTAGCCTCTTGTCTCAAGGCTTCTGCCCCCTCAGTTGTCAGCCCCTTCATTGCAGCCTTGAACTTTGATCTCTCGCCCTCTCTCCTGCTCCTTCTCTCTCTGCTAACATGGTAAAATGCCGCCAATCTGAAATCTGGAGAGATCTTGGGGCTCAATATATTTCTCTTCTTTTCAGGATACATTTTACCTATGGCCGCATGTCTAAAAACAGCTGCCTTGTATATTTTTGGTTGGAGGGAAAGTCCAGGGCCAGTATCATGACTGGAAGTAGAAGAAAATCTGAGTCTAACATGGTGAATGAAATTTGGAAATATGGACATTCCAGGTATAAGAAATAGTCTCTATGTAGTTTTAAAAGAATTAAATACATTGGGTTGGCCATAAAGTTTGTTCATTTTTTCTATTCTATCTTATGGAAAATCCCAGAATAACTTTATGACTAACCCAATATTTTTGATGCAATAGTTGAGTATGGTTAAGAGAGAAGAATTGTTTATTTCCAAGAATCATGGGTGAGCACTATGTGACTAGGGGGGAAAGTAAGATCTACATCATAAAGTTGACTTGTTGCTGAGTAAACATATATCCCCTTTACCAACATTTTCCTATTATTTTTGCAGTGTACATTGCTATTGAAAGTTTTTCTTTATATCCCCACTATAAAATAAGTTTGCTGAGAGTAAAATCATAATTAACTTGTTCACTATTATAGTTCCAATTCCTACTTTATAGTAGACACTCAATAATATTTGTTGAATTTATGTACGTGTATGTTTCTGTATAGGGTGAATGTGTTTATCTGTACATATGGGATTGTTTTATACATTAAGTTATTTTAAATTATTTCTGATTATCTCAACCTAAAAGGTATTATCTCTGATTAAGTGAGTTATTTTGGGAAATACGTTTATTCTTCCAGGAAAATATTATGTTGCTAAAAATATTTGTTTATTTCATTAAATGTTTCAGATTTTGGCCATCACATTAAAACCACCTCAGGGCAAAAGTTCAAAGGAATTAAAATTAAGTAAAATAAATACAAGCATGAATGTCCAACACATGTTAAATCAATGAAACACTCATTTTAAAACATAGCTAGTACAACTTTTGGTAGGTCAACAGCCTGGACAGGGTCACAAATAAGGTCATGAAGAAAACCTAGTTCATGACCACAAATGGTTATGGTATTACAAGAAAGAGGCTTCCTTTGAGAAGTAATTTTCTTGATTTTTTTTTTGTCTGCCATTGAAAAATTATTGCTAGTTCCTATATTAAAAAAATTAAAAATTAAAAAAAAACTGCTTTTGTCATGTGTTTTTTAATTTAAGATGAAAGCCACCTGGAACAAAGCAATCGGGAGACCGAAAGCTCCAATGGAAAAAATAATAAATATTTTAATTTTCCCCATTTGCTTTTAGACATATTTGCTAGAGCCTTTAAACAAGAGAATAAATAACCAAACTTCTGAGTTATCCCATCTGACTTGAATTTGAGTGTTGTACACATAGTTAAATTCTACCACCCTTCTCCAAAGTGATACTTCTAGGATCCCCATTCTGTTTTTTAAGTAAAAGTATTTGCCATATTGAAATTTTGTCACCTCTCAGTCAGCTATGTCTGGAATAGCCCCCTTGCGGATTAGACACTGCTTTTTAAATTTCATAAAATTTTCTATTCCACAGAGATTTATGATATGTTGTAGAGACTGTAGGCCTTTTACACAGATTTAATGAGTAAATGCTTCTCCCATCTTTTTATTGTTGTTGTTGGAATAAACATTTATTTTTGTTTCATAATGAGAAAAGTTTATTTCAACAACAACAACAAATAAAACAGATGGGAGAAGTATCTAAACTTCTAAACTTTTATCTTTCAGAGTTGAAGTGAATTTTTCAAAATCATATGGGCAAAATAATTTCATATGATAAGGTAAAATATGACACTTTCTTAACTACTGAAGGAATATTTTCCCATTTTGCAAAGGCAGAAGATGAATGTCCAGGCTAAAACAACTTAGAAAGGTATGTACGAGTTAAAACTCATTGAATGCAAGTAACATATAATAACCTGAGATAACTTAAGTAGATATTTTAAAGGGAATACAGACGAGAGGCTATCTGTAAGCTTAATGTGAATTTTATAATATAGAGATAAGAATTAACCCAAACTTCTCTAGAAATACTAGAGGCAGGTACTGTATTCTGTATAAACGCCATCAGACCCAGGGAAGCTCTCTCTATTCCCTGTCTTCTCTTTCTATTTCTGTCTCTGTCAGGAAACCTGTAATGGTTTCCTCTGCATTCAGTATATGTTAAAGTACATTACACTACCATCTCAAGTTTTTATATCTCCTCTGTTCAAGAGACCCATCCAGACTGAAACTGTAATCTCTTAGTCCTAGTACATAATTTCTGGCCAAAAGAATCAGATTGGCTGATCTTGGGGCAGTTTTCCATCTTTTTAATTCCTAATAGAATTACTAATTTTGAAGTGTTGTGTTGTCACTTACTTGGTTTTTTTCAATATAATGCTCTATAGGACACAGTTCAAATAGCTAATTATTTTACTTACAATTATGATGCAATGGTTCACTATATTACTTCATGTCATTTGCAAGATAACACAAAGAGAGAATCCTATACTAGGGATAACTTAAAATCTTATGAAACTGGTAACAAGTTTTTATAGTAGAGTCCTTAGAACATAGGACACCAAAGAAGAAAGGTCTGAATCATCCCCAGAGACAAAACCTTTTACCATTCCAAATGTGGGCTGAGGACAAAGATGACATAAAATTGGTAAGTGAAAGAAGCAACTCTAACATAGTGATTAAAACAGTCATGCATATTTTCCTTTTTCTCTCTTTTTAAATTTTTCTCATTATTTTTATAAGATACATTAATGAAGTTAAAATTGCATCTTAGAGTATATGCCAAGTAGTTGGGATTGTGGGTCATATGGTAATTTTATTCCTAGTTTTTTTAAGGAATCTCCATACTGTTCTCCATAGTGGATATATCAGTTCACATTCCCACCAACAATGCAAGACAGTTCCTTTTTCTCCACACCTTCTCCAGCCTTTATTGTTGGTAGAGTTTTGATGATAGCTATTCTGACTGGTGACATGGGGAACCCAAACCTGGTGCTCTGTGACAACATAGAGGGGTGGGGAAGGAGGTGGGAGAGAGGTTCAAAAGGGAGGGGACATATGTATACCTATGGCTTATTCATGTTGATGTATGACAGAAACCAACACAATATTGCAAGACAATTATACTCCAATTAAACACATATAAATTTATTTTTAAAATTACATCATAGTTTTTAGAACATAACCAGATAGGATTATAATGTAACAAAAGAGGGGAATTAATACGAATCTGTGAAGAATATGATAAATAAGGGAACTTCTTGCCATCCATTTTTGAAGCAAATGAGAACATTTTCATTTAGCAAAATGTAGTCATAGCACATTAAGCAGAAGTAAGCCACCATTTCTATTAATATTTTATGGCATAATGGTTAGTTTCGCATAAAAGTGTGAAGTGGAGGCCTCAAAGAAAATACTTTCTTGTAATAGTTTATTGCTTAAAGAGTGTAGAAAAAAAATCTCTTTCCATACTTTTGCTCTCATTTAGACAAACTCCTTTAGACAGTACTGTTTCCTCTACTTAGCAGTCACTTGGCTTTCTTCAATAACCAAACTTAGGTATTGAGAATCAGTGGGGTGGGTGCAGGGGATGATACACCTCATGACCATAACAAAACAAACCTCAGGCAAAGCAAATACATAAGAATCATGGTTCCAAAGTATGGAGACTTTGTTCTTTAATGGAAAAATTGAGTCATTAGATCAGTCCTGGGATAGCTTACTTCCAGACCTCTAGTGTTTGTGCATGCTAAGTCGCTTCAGTCTTGTTTGACTCTTTGCCAGCTTATGGACTTTAGCCCACCAAGTTCCTCTTTCCGTGGGATTCTCTAGACAAGAATACTGGAATGGGTTGTCATGCCCTCTTCCATGGGATCTTCCTAGCCTTAGGGATCAAACCAGCATCTCTTATGTCTCCTGTATTGGCAAGTGGGTTCTTTACCACTAGCACCACCTGGGAAGCCCTCTAGACCTCTTACAAGGGATAATAAAACCTCCATTATTTAACTCATTTTTGATTGAGTACTCTAATTTACACATTCTAACTTATCCAAGAAAAACTTTTCTGACTCAAATTGATTTCCACATTAAGGACATTTATTTTCTTCTAATTTGCTATCACTTTATCAGTGAAACTTTCCCTGATGATGCAGTACAAACAGAAAATTACTCTAGCACTCTCCATAGCAGGTTTATTCATCACACTTAAAAAAATGGAGAAATATTTGTAAAATGAAATGTTTTTAACTGCCCAAGTTTCTCCTGCCACAATCATTAATACTTCTTACTTGCAACGGGAAAAAAGAGTAGCTTCACAATGTAGTGACCTAGTGAAGAGCCCCTTAACCTAATGATCGAATAGTAGAACAAGTAGACATCACAGACTACCAAAGGAGTGAAGGGCACCTCGTAACTCCTTTGGTAATCCTGACAGAATCATGATCTAAATTACAAACATCAAACAGACCCAAAATGAGTTACAAAATAACTGTCCTATATCTCTCTAAAATATCAAGGTCAAGCTAAAGACTGAGAAGAAGGAGCCCAAGAGACATGACAACTAATTGCAGCAAGTTATTCCAGAAGAGATCTTGGACTGAAGAGGAAATTAACACATCAAATTATTAGAACTATCGGCAAAATCTGAATTTGGATAGTGGATTAGGTAATAGTTCTCTATAAATGTCTCAGTGTTCAGTTTCCTAGTGTTGATCATAGCAGTGTTCTAATGAAAGAGAATATCTCTGTTTTTTGGAAACACACAGATATTAATATAGAGAGGCATGATTTCAATTTACTGCTGAATGATTCACAGCCAACCTGCTTGAAATTACACTAAAATGAAAGTTAGAAAAAAACAAAGGAAAGCCTGAGCTCAAGCACCATTTGACCAGTTTTCTTGACGTCAGTCTAACATTGATGCTATATCTCTCACAGCATTCTGTAAATAGCACTACCTAGGAATTTCTCATACTATATGATTATCGGTGATTTCTTCTTTTCTAGGAGAATCAAAAAGATTCAAAGACAAAACTGTGTCATATTTAATTTTGAATTTTAGATTATAGTACAGAGCATGTTATGATCAGGGACATAATAAATGGTTACTGAGCATATGGAGATGCATAAGACTAAAAAATATGCATGGTACACAAAGAAGGAAAATTTGTTATGATTAATGAAATGACTTGTAAATCCGTGACCACTTTTTAAAATCATTCATCTGACTGCCATTTAAGGTGACACTTCAGTTAATTTTAGAAAACTCAATAGTCTAAGCTGAAACATTTAATATTCAGATTTTTACAATCCCTAATTTGCACACCAGTGATTCTTTGAATGATGTGAAAACAGAGTAAATGTGACGAAAACAAACCAAGACAAAAAGAATGGTATATAAATCCTAGGAAAACATACCACTTAAAAGTCATTGCTTCTGAATCAGTGCATTACTGGTAGGAAAGGAGAAGAATCCCTTTAAATTTCTCTCTTCAAGAAAGTTCTTACCTCATTCTATTTTTGTCATTTTTCCTCTTGTCCAGCCACGGGCACATTTACACAGCTCTTTTGTCCAGGTAACTAATTTGTGTCAGCTGTGTCTTTCAGGAGTATAGCACTGCATTTAAATCCTAGTTTGTTTTTTTCTTTTCTCCTTTTAATGTTTACTTTAGGTATTATGGGCTTCTCTGGTGGCTCAGCTATTAAAGAAACCGCCTGCAATGCGGGAGACCTGCGTTCTTTTGCTGAGCTGGGAAGATCCCTTGGAGAAGGGAACAGCTACCCACTCCAGTATTCTGGCCTGGAGGATTCCATGGACTGGACAGTCCATGGGTCACAAAGAGTCAGACACAACTGAGCGACTTTCACTCACTCACACTTTAGGTCTTATATTTCAGTTTTCTGGCCACTAGAAATAATATGTTAGAAAGAATTTATTCTCTATTCCTGATTTTTTCTCCACCTAGAGGAAGACTTTCTCTACATCGCCTTGCACACTCACCCTGGATGGAGGCACTCGAGGAATAAGTAGGTGTTTTCGGGACAGCTCCAACCCTGTCTCCCCACAGGGAGAACACAGTCTTTCTACTCCACCAGTGGCAGGCCTTTTTTCTACCTGTCCAGTCCAATTTGCTGAGCCCAAGTAAATAATTCAACCTAAGTCCAAAGATTCACTGGGCAGGTACAAGTGGCTGTCAATCTAATCAAGCCCCTCCCACCTGGCCTCCATCAGTAAATAAGGTAATAAGTGGATTTCACCTGCCATTCTTTTGTTTTAGTTCCTTATTGTTTTTCAGAACTCAGATAGGGAGGAGGGCTGATGTTTCTTGGGTGCCCCTTGGAGTCCAGCACAGTATTAGATGACTGATTTTGTTTTTTTCTTTTTTAGATTTTTTTAATGTGGACCATTTTCAAAGTCTTTTTTTTGAATTTGTTACATGTGGGATCTCAGTTCCCCAACCAGGAATCTAACACACATTTGCTGCATTGGAAGACAAAGTCCCAATCACTGGACCACCAGGGAAGTCCCGTGATTTTGTATATTTTTTACTCTAATAAAGTTCAGTAGCCGAACCATTCTAAATAATATTTTACAACTACCCTAAATACATATTGTGGGTTCTTTGTTGAGAAAGAAAGGTAAACAGAAGACTGTCAATGTGAAGTCCCTTCCTAGTGCTATTGTGAAACAAATCAATGCAGGTTCCACTTGAAACTAATTTAACATTGCCAGACATTACTCTTATTGGGATTTATATACTGAAAATTTTCCTTATTATCTAGGTGCAAATGAAATAGAAATCCCAGATGAGAAGCTCTGCTCCCAGGTATTCTTCAGGATCCCTAGGGCTATCACATCCCCCAGAGTCTCCACAGTACATTCCCAGAAAGCTTAATATAGGTCACATAAAAATGCTGGGGTATAGAGAAACATTGGTTTGCACAATATTAATCAGATGTATCTTTTACAGTCCATTATGATGCAAAATGGGCTTCCCAGGTGGCACAGTGGTAAAGAATCCACTTGCCAATGCAGCAAATGCAGGTTTGATCCCTGGGTCAGGAAGAGCCCATGGAATAGGAAATGACAACCCACTCCAATATTCTTGCCAATATTCTTGCTTGGAAAATATTCCAATATTCTTGCTTGGAAAATCCCATGGACAGAGGAGCCTGTTGGATATGGTCCATGGGGTTGCAAAGAGCCAGACATGGCTTAGTGACTGAGTATGCACACGTGATGTAAAATACATTGTGAATCTCTGAGAGATGAATATGTTACGCACTAGTCCTGTTCATCTTGGGAGTCTTCATCCTAAGAACTTATCTCACTTCTAATTACCAAGACTGAAGAGAGAGACTGACTGAAGTGCTGCTTCCAGTAGAAACATGTGACAGATAAATAATGTTTGCTGTTGTTACATCAGACTCGGATGTGGGCCTTGGCTTTGCCTACTCAGGAGCACTATTTTATCAGTTTTCCCAGGGATGGTCAGACTCTGATTAATATTAAATCAGCTTACAGTAAACAGATTTATGAACCAAAATGCCAGTTTATTCACTTAAACAGAACACTGCACTGCACTACACAAAAGAACACTTGTATCAGCTGGCAAGAACATGCACCTTCCCAGTGGGGGCGGAGGCGGGGGGAGTCTTCCTGGGAGATCAAAATAAGAGCAGGAGTTTTATGGTGAGTCAAGAGTCAAAATAAAGAGAACTGGCTGATATTGGGGAATATTACATTCAATTAGTGGCAGACTGCTGCATCCTTCTCCCTTTTAGGTTTATACTTGACAAGAAGTTAAGAACAACATCACCAACCCAGCTACCTTCCTTCTGAGTCTTTTCTGAGTGAGCACTGACAGATTTTAGTCTGTATTAAAAAAAAACAAACCCACAGAACAAAACGATACTCCTGATTAGTTAACAAAATATTCCATTGTAACATTTCTTTATGATGGGTATTTCACACACTTAATTACTTTCTAGCTTATCTTTCATTACTTACATTTCAGATTAATGTGTCTCCATTGGGTTTTGGGAAAGTTCTGTAGGCTCCTTGCTCAATTTTAGGAGACCTATTTATCTCATCATCAAGACATGTGAAATAGTCTCTTAGTCTCTTTGGGAGGGTTACTTCTACAAATGGCTAATATCATTTGTTTTGTGTTGAATGATATCAGCTTCAACTCATGAGCTGACACTTAATGACCATATTCATATATTTTGGGGTAATTTATATTTAAAGAGCATCACATCAATGTGTTGGCTACATAACTAAACTCTGTCATTGCTTGATGTAGAGATTTTACACACACAGACACACACACACACACACATTTTTTTTCTTAAAAAAAAAAAACACACACACACCTGAGGGGACCACAATTGCAAACACTGGCCTCATTCTGAAAGGATCATATTTAATGATTCAGTACAGAACACGCTTGTAAGGTCTCTACTTTATGCCCAGGCTTTGCAGTTGACTTGAGGATATAAAGAAAAAGAGAAGTTAGTGTGCAATATTGAGCATACATTGCCTGCATTAAATCTGGATCAGAACACCCTCTCAGGTTGAGCAAACAATTATCTATTGCTCACTCATTTCAGAGGATACCGGAAATGAACTGATTTCCCTTGAAAGATTCTCTCTCATTGCTGGTTGATTCTTCATATCTTAAAGTCTATCATTTTATAATAACAACTTCCTTTGTAGTGAATACAAAACTCCCTCAAAGAATTCGCCCTGCCGTGGCCTTGTGAAAGCTGATAAAAAGACACTAGGTGAGAAACCTAATTCAGTAGGACACTGGCTGGGCAAGCATCGTGCTGAAAGTCACTAGACTTAAGAGTCTACCCTGATCCTAGCTCTCTGCTATGTCACCTTGGACAAGTCATCTATCCTGTGTGGATCTCATTTTCCTTATCTTATTAGGATGGTTATGAACTGGGATAGCTATGGCTGTTAGGCAGATAACCTAATGATTGAATTGAGCTGAGGTTAAGAGTTTAAAAAGTTTTGGAAGACTGTGGTATTAAAGAGGCAGAGATAAACCTAGATGCCTTACAAGTTTGCAGCTAGTTGAGAGCTGCAACTGTTCATTTGGAATCGGGCAACATTTTCTAAACTCTCAACAGCATACTGGGAAGCCACAAGGGAAGCCCATATGCTTTAATACTTTGTTTAATATCACAAGGTAAAACTGTGATAGAGCTGGAAAGGGATTGGAGAATTAAAAATGAAAAACAAAGAATTTAGATCTCAGGACGTTTCAGAGATCAGAAACTATTTTTTATTTATTTTATGAAAAGGTAGACAAAGGCCTGGACTAAATAAATGACTTGAGTAATTTAGATATCAGGTTGCTAATAGATAGACAGTCTCTCTGGTGGCTCAGACAGTAAAGAATCTGCCGTAAAATGGGAGACATGAGTTCGATCCCTAGGTTGGGAAGATCCTCTGGAGAAGAGAATGGCTACCCATTCCAGTATTCTTGCCTGGGAAATCTGCTATACAGAGAAGCCTGGCGGGCTACAGTCCATGGGGCCACAAAGAGTCGGACAGACTGAGTGATTAACACTTTCGCTTCAGTTTTCAAGGACCAATACCCCAGACTCCTGTTGAGTCTCTTTTTCCAACACCGCTCTGTTCTATAACACACAGAGGTTTAGATTGTAGGGGACCTTAAATAACAGTCTAGTTAAACACTTACATTCTTTTAGATGAGAAAACCTGTATTCAAGCGATCGGAGTTACCAACCACACACTCAGCAACAGAGTTCCAACTACAACCCATGTTTCCTATCAAGCGACCAGTATTCATTTTTCCACATATTCAGTACATATTTTACTTTGCGTAACAGGTGATGAAGAAGAAAGAGTCATGAAGCCTAAAATGCCTGCACAACTACAATTTTAAATATTGTGCAAGTAGTGATATAAGTGACTAAGAAATCATCTTTGTAAGAGAGTGTGCTGTGCTATTACAAAATTTCATCTCAATAAATATGTCTATATCTCTGTTTCATTATATGAACATATTATACCAGACACATACTCTGCTTATTTCTTTTGGTTGAATATTTGCAAAATTCCCCTAAGTGTACTGGTTTTTGGAAGCAACACTAATCCTGGTTTCATATGTAAATCGTGGCTAAGCCAGGCTTCTTCCACTGGTGACTCTTTTCTTTACAAATTCACCATCTGATCATTGCAAATGCTGCTAAAATTGCCTCATGAAATCTTGCATGGGAACATGGAAGTCAGAATAGGAGACAATAGCTTCTGTCAACATAAAAGTCTTCTCTTATCATGGAGAAAACTATCAATATTCACAATATTTGTCACAGGATCATTTACCTTTGAGAGGCTACCCATATTTTTTTCACAAAGATAGAATCAGTGAGCATATAATAGAAAAGGACAGTGCTGGGCTACCAGGAAGAACTTTATAAAGGTAGCACGGAATCTGAAGGTCATCCATCTGTCACCATAAACCAACTAACCAACCAAAATGTTGTGGCATTCTGTACTTTTGCTTTACCCTAATTTCCCTAGGGCCTCTCTCAAAATGTAACATTTGCCTTTTCTTGTGTATTTTCAGCCTAGATACAGGGGTTAAATTGTTAATGCTTTACTTTCACTTCCTTAAATTTTTTTTAATCAAACTTTGCTTTTTCTCTCCCTGGGGAACAACAAATGGACAGCTTTCCTCTCTTGCGCTCCTCCTTCCATTACCATCACAGCAGAATGCATCTGAGACTGTAATAATTCAGTGATGAAATACAAAATGTTGCAATGCCATCTCTCTTAAAGTGAACTGAGATTTTGTTATGCCATTTTAGGTGCACTAATAGCAACTCAAGTCCCATGGAGTATCCTAATGTGAATTTAATGAGCTGATAGCATATAAATGACAGTACTGTGAGGGTGAAGGTGACATAACCTTTTTCTTTCTATTTGATGTTTGTCTTTGAAAAACTACAGATCTGTTCAAAATGTGCTGCATTATTACTAAGTGGCGCATCACTCGCCAAAGGAGCTACTATTGTTTTAGCATTTAAGAATATTTTTCGCTTTTACTGGAACAAGTCGCAAGAACAATTTTTTTTTTTTTATCATTAGGATAATAAAATTCTGAATAGTCTTTCTCTGAACAAACACAAATTATGTAGCGCTCTGATGTCCATTTTGCCATAGGCCGATGGTCTCCAGTGACAATTATTTGCTTCTGGGCCCCATATCCTTTGAATGTCACAGTCATTGATACAACATCACTAACCTGGATGTTAAAGACGGTGAAAATATCCATCCTTATATGAAGTATTATTCGAGGATGCAATTTAGATGTCTTATAAAGCTGTATTTATAGAAGTTTTATCAATTACAGTCACTTGGTTCCATAGTTTAGTTCATTCAGGAGGGTCCATTGTTTATGAAAAATTCAGGTAACCAAATTAAATTGGAATACTGAAGCGTGGTTTACCCCTGGCACATTTTGGAAATGGAATAAGGCGGAAGGGTAGACAAATTTTAAAAGAAATAAAAGAAAAAATGGTTCAATATCTTTGATGGTGAGCAATAATAATGAACCTAGAAATACTTCAAAGAAGTTTGTGACACTTCCATTGTCTTTTTCATAGGATTTATATTCTAGAATTACAAGGTATATATCAGAGCATTCTGGAGGTTTAGGTGATGGGATGTGGGGTCAAGAACAGACTGAGTAAAGATGAGAGGCTTATGTGGTCACCCATCACTAGACTGAAAATCTTTTACATTCCTCCCATTCAAAAGAAGGAATATATACCTCAAACACTTTTTAAGACTCTTTGAACTTTTCATTGAATCTTCTTAATTTATAAATGAAGAAACTGGGACCAGAGGGATTATGTGATTTTCTGAAGTCTTAAAGCTGGTTTAAATAACAGAGCTAAACAAGATTAGATCACTCATCCTCTGATTCCAGGTCTGTGGTTACTTCACTTTCATGGCTACATCAAGTCATGATAAAGACATGAAATTGACGTGACTTTTAAAATTCATCAACCATTCATGTAGGTCTGAATAACTAGCATTGGAATTGAAGTTGTCATGCCTAACAATTAAGTTCAACAAAACTAAGTTAAATAAAATCTATCATAACTCAAGAAGTCAATTTGTTTTCCTAACAAATACTCTACCTTGAGTTACATTCTATGAATATAAAAATTAAGCAGCTTAAGAGTTTCAAAAGTTTGGATTTTGGCAAAGTTCAAAAATCTTCTGGTTGCCAAGTGACAAGGCAAAACATATCACATATGCTTAACAACCAATATGTACATATTTTGTCTTTCCAAGGTTTCTAGGGCTGGTCAGGCATAATGATGCATTACCACTGAAGGAGCTTCCAGCAGGGACAAATGTTTATCTGCTTCCAAAAGCATTTTCTTCATCCATAACAAAAACAGCCCAATATTTCTCATTGTTTAATGATTGAGTAAAGGATAATGCTACCCAATAGAGATTGCATTCTGTTTTATAATTTTATTGTCTCAGAGACAGTATTTAAGTGAAAATCACCTGTTATCTTGTGGTTAAAAAGTATTAAATATATGAAAGGTATTTTCCCCATTGGACTATAAAAGCATTATAATATTTGGCATACCTATTTTCATTAAAATATTAAGTTATTTTGGTAAGCTTTTGAAGTTATATTAAAGTCTGAGTATTATATTGCATTTTACACGTATTTAAATATATTTTTGAGGCTTATAAAATCCTGTTGAGGCAAAAGACCAGTAAAAACATTTCTTTTTTTAAATTTATTTAAATTGCAAGTGAAGTTGCTCAGTCGTGACCGACTCTTTGAGACCCCATGGACTTTAGCCTACCAGGCTTCTCCATCCATGGGATTTTCCAGGCAAGGGTACCGGAGTGGGTTGCCATTTCCTTCTCCAGGAGATCTTCCTGTCCCAGGGATTGAACCCAGGTCTCTTGCATTGTAAGCAGACCCTTTTACCATCTGAGCCACTGGGGAAGTCCAATTTATTTAAAGTCTTGCCTAAAAAAAGGTAGAATACTGTTCTACTTATAGACTAATTCCAAAGAGAATATTAATTGTACAATGTATCTATGCCTTCCTTAAGAATGATGATAACCTCTGCCAACTTAAAAGTCAACTTAAAAGTCATCAGCCACTGAAGGCAATACAGTTTTAGGGAGAGTGAAATAAGACCCCTACTTGATTTTTCAAAAACATCTGTAGATTTTAAGTTTTGTTTTTTCTTAATATTGGTGTACATTGTGACTGAAACACAGTGAATCAAGAGAGTAATCATTATGAAAGATTTGAAGAATAACACTGGTCTTTTCTTAGAGTTTTTGAAAAATATTTTAATCAGTTTTCTGAGTACTTGAGATTTTATCATAGGACACAACATATTTCTAAGTTCACACTTAGTAGGAGAAATGATCTTAATTTTATAAGAAGAGAGTTTAACTATAACTTACTGATTTTTAAAAAATAGTATTAAATGTTAAAAATCTTAAACAGTAAGTGTTCTATTAATTCTTTAATAGTATTGTTGGGTATCTTGCCACAGATTACTGCCCTAAAATACATGAGTTAAACTACTAAATATTTCATCAAATGATCATTTAAGAGGTTCATTTTTAAATATATTTCTTATAAATTGTAGCAATTTAACGTTCACAGCACTTTGCTAGATGTTATTTAAATTCCTTGAACAAATACATATATTGTTTTCAGACTAAAACAAATAATACAAATGTGTGCAAAATTCAAATAGAAAAATATGTTATAGATGTTGAATGTGTTCAATAATTCTACTTCATGAAAAGATTCCTTTTCAAGAAGGTTTATACATATCCCTTTAATTTTTGTTTGTATATGTACATTAATAGTTTCCTGATTTTTATAGAAAATGAAATTATACTATCTATGTTGCTCTTCAACATACTTTCTTCATGTATTAATATATTCAAGTTTTCTAGCTTAATCTTTAAGATAAAATTATGATATTCACATTATTCACATATCATATCCATGCATCATATGAATATATAATGAGTTGTTTTAATTCTTCCCATTGATGGACACTTTGGTGGTGGGGGGAGGGTCTTCACTGATAGTTCAGTTTGTAAAGAATCCGCCTGCAGGAGACCCCAGTTTGATTCCTATGTTGGGAAGATCTGCTGGAGAAGGGATAGGTTACCCACTCGAATATACTTGGGCTTCCCTTGTGGCTCGTCTGGTAAAGAATCTGTCTGCAATGCAGGAGACCTGGGTTCGATCCCTGGGTTGGGAAGATCCCCTGGAGAAGGGAAAGGCTACCCACTCCAGTATTCTGGCCTAGAGAATTCCATGGACTATCCATGGGAAGAGTCGGACACAATTGAGCGACTTTCACTTTTAATTTATCACTTTGGTTCATCAAAAATTTGTATTGTTACACATAATACTACAATAGTTTTCATATGTGTGCTTGTATTGTGGGTATACTTTTTTAATTATTTTTAAATTGAAGGATAAATGCTTTACAGAATTGTGTTGGTTTCTGCCGAACATCAACATGAATCAGCCAAAGGTATAAGTAGGAAGGCTGAGTCAAAGGACATGTAGATTCAATTTTAGGATTTATTGTCATTATAAAGGTGATTACAACCACATTAGCTCTAGAATTTTCAAACTTTATGATATTTTTCACTTGATAGTTGAAAAGAAGCTTTTTTAAAAAGTCAATTTATTTAAATAGAAATGAGTTGCCTTTTCAAATGGGTTGCCTTTTCAATGTATTGCCTATTTGTAATCTTATAATGAATTGCCTACTGATATTTAATCAGTTTTAAAATCTTTACTTTATTGAGTTGTACAAACACTTTAAATGTAAGATTATATGACTGTATCAATTATATGTAGCAAATAATTTAACCTAGTATGACATGTACCTTGTCATTGTTCTTATGAGTTAAAGACTTCAAAAATTTAATAAAATGATTAATCTTTTCCTTTATCATATTTAGATTTTATTTATTATCTTAGATCCATATTGACAATTTTTAAGCAATGAGGCTTTCAGGAGAAATTCAAATGAGAACTATGATAGCTTAGGACCAAATTTCAAGTGGCTGATGACTGTGTGGTATACCTAAATTTTCTTTATATTTTGATAAAGTCGATATATGCTAATGTTCTTCTCTAACCTAAGGATTACAAAAAATAAAATAAACTTTTGATTTTGAGAGCCTGGTGACTGTTCACTCAGAGAGCCCTGATCACATGGAAGACTTCTGTGAGAAACAAAGGCAGCCATTGTATTCTTAACCATATGTGTATTCTAGACAATGTTGGTTTGTTGGGCTGTTGTTAAGTGGAAATCCTGGTCATAATCTCATTATTTGGCCTGTGGATGATCCTCTGTTACTTGACATAGCTCAGGAGACTATGGACTTAATTCCTAGAAATATCTGTAGTGGCCATTTATAAGAGTTTGCTGTCACTGCACATCTGATAGGATCCCAGGGAATTTTCACAGTAACTCAAAACTCTGAAGAAGACAGAGAATAAAACAAAGTAATTCTTGACTCAAAAGGAGACAGATTTTTATTTAAATTCAGAATTTGAGGTTGGAACAGGATGCAAAATCCTAAAGAACAAACTGTTTCTCCTTTTTTGGGGTGGAAACAATGTTAAGAAGTACTGTCACACTATAACACAGATAAACAGTGTTATATCTCTTCCTTTCCTGAGTTCGAAAATGTACATTAAGTATTTACATTATTCAGTATATTGTGCCAGGCATTGTATAAAATTTTAAAACTATGAGATAAATAAGGATGATGATGATGATGATTTCAAAGAACTTTTTGTATAAATACACACAGCTGCTGCTACTGCTGCTAAGTCACTTCAGTCGTGTCCGACTCTGTGCAACCCCATAGAGGGCAGCCCACCAGGCTCCTCCATCCCTGGGATTCTCCAGGCAAGAATACTGGAGTGGGTTGCCATTTCCTTCTCCAGTGCATGAAAGTGAAAAGTGAGAGTGAGGTCTCACAGTCGTGTCTGACTCTTCGCGACCCCATGGGCTGTAACCCACCAGGCTCCTCCGTCCACGGGATTCTCCAGGCAATTGTACTGGAGTGGGGTGCCATATAGGGTTGCCACTTCCTCCTCCATATATACATATGTATAGCTTCAAATTTTAGTCACAGTGACAAGCGCAGATTATTTGCCTTCTCCAAATACACACAGAGACAAAACAAAACCAAAAGCAAGAGGTAATATAAAAAGAATACAGATAGATAAATTACTGTAGGAGTCTTTAGGAAGATTGTTTTAGTCTGTCAACATCAGCCAAACTGATTTACGGAAAAGGTGACAATTTCACTGTTTTGAAAAAATAAGAGACATTTAGACATGGAAATATATAAGAAACAATATCTCAAAGAGAAAAAGTGATTTGAGTTTTAAAAAAATGGTGCTTGCTTGGAGCTAAACTACTTCTTTGCCTTCAGACCAAACAGTTAAAATTTCTTCAACTCAGAGTACAGTAGGTCAGATGTTCTAATATCATTGATCTTCTGTCCTATGGAGAAAATATGTGTGTGTTTGTGTGTGTATACATACATATATATATAAGTGTGTGTGTGTGTGTGTGTGTGTGTGCATGCACACATGCATGCATGCGTGCTGTCACTTCAGCCATGTCTGACTCTTTGTGACCCTATGGACTATAGCCAGCCAGTTTCCTCAGTCCATGGGATTCCCAAGGCAAGAATACTGGAGTGGGTTGCCATATAGTGTTGCCACTTCCTCCTTCATATATATATATATATATGTATGTATGTATAGCTTCAAATTTTAGTCACAGTGACAAACGCAGATTATTTAACTAAATTTTTTAAATGAGACTGAAAGATAAAACAGGTGACATTTATCTACAAAATCAATACATAGTGTGAATTTTTTCCTATGTTAATGGATATTCTTATTATGTATATAAGAGGTTCAATAAAAGACAGGCAAGAGACCTGAATTTTTTCGTATACTCTTTTATCATATATGCATTTTATTTTAGAGACTTTGTAATTTTTTTCTGATGCAAATGTTTGGAGAAGAGTTAGATACAAACAGGAATCTGAATCCAGATAGGAAGGAGAGAAGCCAAGGACTTTAATTTTCTGCTTGTAACCCTAAATGAAAGCATGGCTGAAAATCAGCATTAGTTTGACTCTGGATTCTAATAGGTCTGAAGTAGCAGAATCCTCTGGAGAAGGGCATGGCAACCCACTCTAGTATTCTTGCTTGGAGCATCCCATGGACAGAGGAGCCTGGTGGGCTATAGTCCACAGGGTTGCAAAGAGTCAGACACAACTGAAGTGGCAGAATACACAGCAGAATCCACAACAAGATAGCCTAAAACTTAGTAAAAAACGAAAAATACTTCAGCATACTACCAAAAAATACTATGTAGGAAGAATTGTCATTTTTATCCAATAGCTGCAAGCATGGCCCTTCCAAGGCCTTTGACCTAGAGCATAAGCACAGTATATGTAGCTGACATCTTTGAACCACCAAGTTATGTGCAGCATCATGTTAACATTCACAAAGTGTACAAATTGGCTCTGGGAAACCGAGTGGATCAGAAGATGTGAATCACTTATCAGCATAAGTCTCACATATGTAGCATGGGTCAAAGTGGCAGCCATGGAAGAGTGTTTTTCTCCTTTGCCTCCAATCCATGCCTGTCATTCCATATGGTCCAATATTCCTGACCACCATTTAGGTGCTAGGAATAAGTAGATACTGACATCCTTTAAAATGATTTGTTCAAATGAAGCTTGGCTTTTTTCAGCAGGGTAAGTGGGGGACAGCTTTGAAAAGCTAATTTCTCTGTTCTAGAGATATGTGTGTGAAAACAGGAATGTGGCTCAGATGACTTTTCAAAGTCTCTAAGCCTGATTCTTCTGACTTTCAAATATATAGAGACTCTGCCTGCCAATGCAGGAGACACAGGAGACAAAGATTTGATCCCCGTGTCAGGAAGATCCGCTGGAGTAGGAAATGGTAGCCCCACTCCAGTATTCTTGCCTGGGAAATCCCATGGAAGGAAAGCCTGCCAGGCTATAGACCATGGGGTCATAAAGGGTCAGACATGACCAAGCACACATGCATGCATGCATGCATCTTACAAAAACAATATGGAAAGAAACTGTGCCTTAGAACAAGAACATGCCAAATTTTATTGGCGTTAACATGAATTAAAACCCATTTTACCTTAAAAGGAGAAAGACTAAAAGGAATGCAAATGGCTTGGACCAAAAACTCACATCTCGTGCAGTTTGCTCAAGGAGACAGATTGGGAAACCCTCAAGGAAACAAAAGTTGAGCCATAGAAGCAAATGGTCACTGCTGCGAAGCCCAATAAATTCAAGCTTTGTGTATACAAGCGGATTGAGTAGGTTTGGAAACCACACCTCCTTCAGTTTATACTCATAGATCTGGTCCTGCTGTTACCAGTCAGATTTTAAGCTCTGATTTATGCAGTTTTTGGTGTTTGAGGTTTTGTTTGGTTTGGGATTCAGCCTTTTTTCCCTTTCTTTCTTTCCTTTTTTTTTTTTTATTGCAGCAACAACATTTTGTCCAAAAGCACACACCAGAATCTTTAATTATATGTACATATAATGTCATTTCATGGAACATACATATTTAATGTAATGTGAATGCTCTAAATCAATGTTGAACAGACCTTCTGCAACTGAAATAATATGGAAATTTGTGCAACCTACAATTATAAAAAGCACAGTTACAGGAAAGCAATGTTTTCCAGTTCTTCTGGGAACCCTACATAACTTGTTTATTCATTCTGCATTTGATTTATAACAAATGAAATGAATCGCAATCAAACTCCTCATAACACAATTATTTCCATAGGTCACAGATCTAAAATTATTCCAAAGAAGTCCAAGTTAAAAGGAACTAAGCCTTTCAGTGTCATCCAAGCCCTTTAGTGGACAGATGAAAAAGTTGATGTCAGAGAAATTGGTTAAATGATTTGTTCAAGATAGCACAAGTTGTTAACTCCAATGCATGTTTACTTATCCTAGCACTTGGCTCCTAATCCAGATTTCTTTTCTTTGAAAAGTACATGGTGCCAAAGGGCCTCAAAGTCCTAGATCTTATACTTTCCTTACCATTTGGGTGAGAAATCTGGACATCTAGGAGCTTGGAGTATTAATAAACTGGCTTACTATGGGACAAAATTGTTTTTATCCATACTATGTTATCTTTTACCAGACCTTTTTGTAATAGTCTTTCATCAAAAAAACTTAACACAGCAAACACATGAAGAGCGGAAACAGAGAGAGACAAAAAATGTAGTTTTCCAATAAATCAGGTACAAAAGATCATGCTGGAGTCTCTCTCCCTGTGACATTATGAAATTGGGTCAATGGTTGATCCAGAACTGTGGACTGAATGAATGATTATTAGTATTTAAAAATTTATTTTTATTTTAAATTTTATAATACTAAATCTCCTAGATAGTAGAGGTTTTCTGTGTAGGTACTACTTGTGTAACTGCCACCTTCACCAATGATGACCTGGTCATGAATGCATGGTCATTTAATTTCTTTAACATTAATTCATTTCTTGCTGGATAACATGAAATATTTTTAACATATTTAAATAGGGACATAAGAAATAAAACTGATTTAGAAAAGAAAGAATGATATGCCTGAATACATTCTGTTTTTGAAACAAATAAATAACTGCTAACTATATTTATGGGTGTCATTTTCACTAAATCCCATTTTTTCCATTGCAGTATGTTGATAAAATCTTTAACCTCTGAGAGAAACAGGTAAAGTCTCACACTAGTGGTTTTCAACACTTGCCAGTTATTTGGATCATCTTGGATACTTTTGAATATACTAATGCCTGAGCCTCAAGGCCAGAGATTATGAATTAATTAGTCTGAGCTGTGGCCTGGACATTGTAATTGCAGGCAAAGTTGGGAGCTGCTTCATGAACATTTTCATGGCTGTGATTTCAGTGTTGTCATAGTCCCTGTCTGCTCCTGTCCAGTTGACCTGAAGTGATGGAAGCCTCTATGAGCTGGCTTTACTGGCTATAATCTTAGCCTCGAGAGGATCTGATGGAGATTTGTTAAAAAGGATGAGTGGGATCTGTAAAGAGAAGGCTGAGACACTTCCTCTTCCTGCATCCTCCCAGAAATAACTGAAGAACACCCTCTCCACAGATGTCTAACAAAATTAAAATGAAATAAAGTATCATGTAACCATCCTTGAAGTATAATGATTGCATAGAAACACTAAAGCTTCCAGGGTTAAAATGCATAATCCATTCACATCCCTTGCAAACCCTTAAGCTTTATTTATTTTCCTGATGGGCATGCAAGACCTTCGAGATCTATTTGGTTCAATGCTCAGCCTCCTAGCACTCATTAACTCCACTGAATATGACAAAACTCAGCCTCACCCCAGGCTAATTGATATCTCTCTTTCACAGAGGCATCAGCTCCATTTCTTTGGTTTGGTATCAGAGTGATCCTCTTCCTTTCCACCTTTTAGGAAGTCATTGACATGGGAATGAAGGGAAGGGGATTTAACATCTTATACTACCAATCAGCACCTCACTTTCTCTCTTCGCTCTCTTAGGCAAAGAATCATTTTCCATTTGAAATTTACAACATCTATTCTATTTTCTCTGACTTCCTAAGGCACATCCCTGTATAGCTCAGGGTCACCATCATGGGACTCTCTAATTTATATCCTTCTCTTTGCAATTGCATGTTCATTCATTGTCTTGCCTGTAGAGTTGACATATTTCTGACGATTCAGAAAAATAACTTATTTTACTTATTGAGCAGTGTCCTTGATGTATTGTCTTTACAACTTTTTTCTCAACACACTGAGATGTTTGCTCTCGGAGAATCAGCACACCCTGTTCCTATGACTGACAAATTAATTGGTTGGAGGAATCACCTGGAAAGCTTACTAAAAATATAGACTCCTGGGTCCCACCTCAACTCCATTCAGTCAGAATGCTCAGAGCCACAGAGCAGGAATCCATATGGTATAAAGCCAAGTGAGCAGGACTGGGTATTTAGTGCCAAGCAGTTCAACTCTCAGCTGACTAAATTCCTGAGCCTCAGTTTCTTCATGTCAAAATATACAGCAATTTGCAGTGATTTGTGTAGATAAAATGAAATTATGTGTATAAAGAACACAATACCAAGTAAGAACTTATTTGTTAGCCTTTCCTCCACTCACAGCTTATGAGGAATTAGTCTATTATAGAGATTTACTAGGGAAAATGGGGTTTCCCAAGTGGCTCAATGGTAAAGAATCTGCTTGCCAATGAAGGAGACATAGGTTCAATCCCTGGATTGGGAAGATCTACTGGAAGAGTAAATGGCAACCCACTCTACTATTTTTGCCTGGGAAATTCCATGGACAGAGGAGAATAGCAGGCTACAGTCCATAGAGTTGCAAAGAGTTGGATGTACACATGCTATGGGAAATGGGTCATTTGCAAAGAACATATGTTTACTGCTACCTTCTCTTTCTTTCTCTTTCAGAATGTGTCCCCTTGGCCCAAAGTTATAGAATTAAAAAAAGCATCATTAAACTTCTGATATTAGGATTGCTGTTTGTATCCAGTTTGGAGCCATCTAGTCCATTGTGCAAAATTTCCTCTTGGTCCTTTTCTGCCTTGCCCTTCCCTTTCTCCTCACAGAGAGGATCACGCTGTGCTCACCTCTTTTGTTGGAAATGTACATGAGGGAAAGAACTTTGCCTTTGCTTTTGTTGTTAAAAACCTTACTCCATTGCTTCTCTATCCTCAGTAGATGCACTAACTCCATGACTTCCTTTCTACTAGTCAGTTGGGTTGGCATTCAAATTGCATCTTGAAAGTATGAATAGTAACAGATAAGGGAGAAAGCAATAGTCATTAGGCTCTTATGAACTCAAATTTGCAAGGAGAAAAATACACCAAAAACAAAATTCTGGATAGAAGGTAACTCATAGTGAGATGTAGAAACCATCTGTATCTGTTTCACCCCAGAACTTCTCTCAGATTTGCTGGAATATAACCAGAATGTTTGATAATTCAGTAATTATACTTTCAGTAAGCTACTGATTAATTGCCAAGCCCAAACACAAGGAGTTCTACTTAAAAACACAGTTCTTTTCACCACTGACAAGTTCTACTGAGTAGAATTAACCTAGAGGATCACACATAATACTCGGCAATGACAAGTATGCAGGTTAAAGTCTGATACCATTAACTGGTTTCCCAGCTTCCTGTCCTCTGACCGGTGTTCTTGACCTCCTTTTTCTGTTAAGGTTTCCTTTGTTCCCAGTAAAGTGATCTGAAGGCATTTTGAAGTTTATGTATCTCAAGTCATCTTACTCCACCTACTAATAATCCACAGTAAAAACACAGGTATAGGGTGCATTTCATTGTTAAATAGCTGAGACAGTATATGCAATGACTCCTACATTACACAGGGTTTATATTTACCACCAATACAATATGATCACAGTTTCCTTTTGGTTACTGGTTCTTAACCTTCCCGTCTCCTCCAGCATCTCTCCACTCTTCGTGAAGTCAGACTTTCTGTCATTTTTCTAACCATCTTATTAGTTTATTTTTATATCTTACAGCATTTGAAGAACAATTTTTATGTTCCCCATGCTTAGCACATGAGCCTTATGAAAGTAGACACTCTAGCAGTTATCTTCATGTCTGTCTCTGATATTTATAGCAGTACTTGGAATATCAGGAAATATGCCAAATGGATAAATGAAAGAATGGATACCGTCTATTGAACTTAAAAATTTTTGAGAGCAGTAAACCACAAGCACATAAAAATAAACTACCTTGTACACAATAGGTGCTTAATATAATTTTATAAAAGAATGGATGAATAAATGAATTAATAAAATAGCTATTTGATTAGTTAAAAGGCCTTATCCTCTGTCTATAATTTAGTGTATTAGAGATTCTACAAATATTAATATTATAAGGATAACAGAAAATGTCATTGCTGGTGGTTCTACATTATAATTAATTAGCATTTTTACTTCATACATTATAATTTT
The DNA here is from genome assembly GCA_024291935.2 of Okapia johnstoni. Taxonomy (NCBI): domain Eukaryota; kingdom Metazoa; phylum Chordata; class Mammalia; order Artiodactyla; family Giraffidae; genus Okapia; species Okapia johnstoni. The sequence goes on along the minus strand of CM044319.1, from coordinate 26,884,531 downwards.
TTTAGAGCACGGGCCAATGGGTATTCACATAGCAGTCTGAAAAAGGACCAGTACTGTTCCAAATAAGGAGGAATATCATCTGGGCTTCATGGACCCTGGAGTTTCTACTAAGCTGTCTGATATGTTTCAGCTTCATCAATCCTTTGGGTGCAAAGTTAATCAAATCCTGATCAATCTCATTTGGAAAATTTCATGCTATTTTTAATAGTGGGATAAACCATATATGGGCTTTCCTGGGGGCTCGGGTGGTAAGGTATCTGCCTGCAATGCAGGAGACCCGGGTTCGATTACTGGATCTGGAAGATCCCCTGGTGATGGGAATGACAACCCCCTCCAGTATCTTTGCCTGGAGAATCCCATGAACAAAAGAGCTTGGCGGACTACAGTTCATGGGGTCACAAAGAGTCAGACACGACTGAATGACTAAGCAGCAGCAAGTCAAAAATTTTTCCCTTTTTCCTTTGAGTCCATGAAGTCTCAAAGAGTCAAACATGACTTAGCAACTAACATCAACAACAAAGCCATATATTATTATTCCATAATAAAAAGATATTTGTGTATTCTATTACATGGTAAACATTTTAGAATTATACAAACTTTTAGAACATGTGACATTTTCTATACTTTTTTATAACCTCAATCCTATTCTTTGACATAGGAGATGATTACACATATATTGCTAACAGGGGGTTATTGTTATTGAAAAATAATAGATGTGTTCAGACTTTTCTCTTGAAATTTTGTACTGATGAAGTCTTTAGGGATAGGGCATTCATTACTCTACAAAAACACAAAACTTTGGGGAATACATTTCGCATTACAAAAGCCATTTGATATTTGATTCTGGAATCAATAGTCGTCCAGGTAAAAACAGAAATCCAATCTTAAATGCTGAATTCAGTGCAAAGCTCATAACCTACTGCTTCAAATTGCCTTTAAACTCACTATTATTATTGTGAGTGATTTTATGAGCCTATTACTTTGTAGTAGCTCATATGGTGTTTATACTACCAGTATGTACCATACTTGAACTTTGGCTCTTCCAGAAAATACATTCAATAGATGATCCATAAATTATATATTCATAGTTATCACTGTACCATTTGGGCTTGATGGATTTCTCTTTCTTGTCCATTTAAAAGTGTAAGGCCATGTTTACAGACTGGAAGTTCTGAATGAAGAAAAGCATTCCATTAGCTGTAATCAAAGTGATAATTTTTGTAAGGTGTTACTATTTATCACTGATCTCATCTTTATAAGCTAGTTCATTGCATGGTCTGAATTTCAATTCAAGTGTCATGCTTGCTATTTGCAAATACTGTGCAGAATTTCTCCCTTTGAATTCAGAAATAAAATAAGAACACTGACAAAAACTTCAAAAACCAAGATGTTGTGTGGGTATGTGTGTGCATGTGGGAGTGCCACGTGTCTGTATTTTTAAAGTCTAAAGTTAACCACAACACTCCAGATGTGTAAATCAAAGAGCCATTGATTTGCATAATAAACCAGCATTTAAGTTTTAGAAAAGAAGCATGCTGGTATTTTCACTTGTCCTTTAATCCAACCTCTTAAGGTCTGTACTACAGCACAGTTTGTTCAAACAAATATGTTTTATGATTTGTTATGTTTGTGAATTCTGTTAAAATATTTATTTTGTGCTCATGTAGACTCTGTTTTTTTCCTGTGAATTTGGGTTCCTCTGCTACAACTTTTCTTTTTTTGTGGACAGACTTTACTGATGTATTTGTAATGCACCTTTTAAATTCACTCTCTCATCTTTTCCGCCCTTGAATGTTTAATATATCAAAAAGCCATAATTATATAAATTTTAAGTTTATATAAATTTAAAGTTTAAATATTTATAGTTCTTATCCTTTATAAAACTTTTTATAAGATTAAAAAAATCCCTGAAAGGTTAAAGGATTTGTCTAGTGCCGCACAACTAGCTAACAGTAAATCTAGAACTGAGGACCTGGAATGATGTTTGAGGTTAAACACAAAATGCAATACATATTATTGAACTACTTTATTTGATACACAATATCTTGTGTAATGAACCCAATAACATGATACTAATTTTTTGTAACTTTTTTATATGTATTTCTAAAGCATATGTCTAGTAATCCCTAAGGTCCAATCCTCAGACCACATGTACATTATTTTTAACTGTGTTTAGAGATCTAAATATGAATATGGGAAAATAATAAGGCCCACAGTAGATACTATAAAGAAATCTAATAGAATTAGCCTTCGCTATTCCGTCTTCTGTAATAACTTGAGATAGCAATTATTTTACTCCCATCAAGTTGCTACAATTCAAGTATTATTGAATTACAATATATGTTTAAATAAAAATGGTAAATCTTCAAGCTTATTACAAGAACAATATATTATTGAATTGAGTTAAATGCTAATACATAACAGCTTTCACTTCATATGCCATATGATTTATATTTATATCTCAGGAGTGAATTCCACTATCATTTTATATTAATCAAGGCTAAAAAATGTGTCCTAAATCTTCTGACGCTTTCCCTCTTTTTAAATATGGATAGATGGTATGGCAAAGACTGTAGGATTTACTTGAAGCATAAAAACAATAAATAGTTGAAAAGAAGGGAATATAAGAAAACAAAACCAAACCCTTATAAGAACCAGGCAAGAGGAAAATAAGGGCCATAGTTCTTGGGAATAATTGGCACCTGACAAATGTAAATTATCCTAAAAAGTTTTGTGAAAACAATTGTGCAATATTGGAATCTAAAAAATCAAAACACTCATGAATAAGTGCATCATCCATCTTATGGTCTTTATTTTTGTCTGAAGAAATATAGTGACTGGGATTAGCTTTCCTAAATAAACTAATCCTGTTTCAGGGAAATGTCATTTTCCATGTGAAAACACCTGTGTAACCCTTCTAACTCTTGTGCAGGAAAGTTTTCTCATTGTGTTCAGTGTTTACTTGTTCCTCAGCAGGGTCTGGGGATGCTAATGGACTCACAGCAGTGCCCCTACTTCAGTTATTACAGGTCTAATTCAGTCATTAACATTTCATTAATGGAGGGGCCTCCTAGCTGCCTTCGAGGCTGTGCAGATATTGATGAGCTCCTGCGAAAAGAAACGAGTCTTTAAGGTGGACTGCTTCAGATATGGAGTGTCTTAGTGACAGTTTTATGGAGAGAAATGCTGATTATTTTCTGAGGGTTTGGCTAGGACTTTTGCTTATGACCAGAATGGAGGAAGTAGCTTTATCCTTCATCCCCAGGGATTCCATAGTATTTTGTAAAGTTAGCACACATTTCATTCTAGGATGGGTGGTTAACTAATACTTTCACTCTGATCCCAAAACCAAGTGCTGTGCCTGTTGAATATGCAAGGCCAATTTCCTATAGCAATTTAATATTTGTTGGTGTTGGTTGTGTTACTGGGAGTACAAATTTGAAGAAGGAGCTTAATGCATTTACTCTTCTTGACCCTCAGCTACTGCCTTCATAGAAAAACATCCTGAGCTTAATGTCTCCAGTCACTTTATCAGCTCTATCCACTCAGATAAAAAAGGCTTTGGTTCTAATCACCCCATCCAAGCTCAGTTGTCAGTGATTTCCATGTTACTAAACCTGATGGTCACTTATGCTAGGGTTTGTTACTTGATGTCTCAGCAGCATTAGATAGCAACCCTTCTTTCTTTTCTTGGATTCAGTGATCTCACATTCTCTCAGTTTTCTTGTCATTCTACCAGGTGCTCCTCTGCAGCCTTCCTTCCTGGTTCTTCCTCTTCTGGTTAACAACTCCCGGTCAGGATGCTCCCTTTCTTCAAGTCCTTAGTGACTGAGTCCAATCCAGTGGCTTTGAGTACCGTTTCTGTGATGAGATTTCCAAATCTAATTCTTTTGCACCAACCTCCTTTCATGGTCCTGAGAAAGTTAAAAACTGGTTTTCATTCCAGTTTTGTCAGGAACATTCTGTGTTAAGTTAAATAATTTCCTTTAACGTCTATTTTCTTCATAAAATGAAGTTGTTGAACTGTTTGATCTCTAAGGTCTCCTCAAACTCTAAAATTCTATGACTAGGAGTCTAAGCTTTGTATAAAACACGACTATCAGACCTAAGGGTATGAACTCTATCCCCAGTCCTCCTATTAAACAAATTGCTATCTTCCTGTGCAACTGAGAATTGAAATATATTGTATCATACAAATTTCTAATGCAAGTACTTTGTGAAAATTACTAATTTGATACCACAATTATGCTTCTAATGTAAAATTATTAAATACAGCCGTATTGCTTAAAACTGTACATGGAACTTATATTGTTGCAATAAAGTGTGTTTAAATTCTATTACATAACCTTATTGTGTTCTTTAATAGCATTTACAATTTAAATAGGAAAAAGAGAAGCAAGCAGTCAAAAGAGAATGACTATAGACACTATAAATTCCAATTTGATGCTTAAAAGGGGTAACAAGTGAGTTTCCTATAAGCACCCCTAAATTCCTTTACAGTTAGCATTGCAAAATTTTTACTTATGGTAAGTATGGCAACAATCAGGAAGTAGAATTAGAGTTGAGTCTCTTCAAAAATCATTGAATAAGATTGCACATAAAACATCCTCTGTGAGATATGATTTCTGCTTCATAATAGGACTTTAATATTTTTGTTTTGTTTGATATTTTTAGACATTTTAAATTTCAGTCTTTTAGAACCATGCTCTACAGTTTTAGAAACAAATATGAAAACTTACATTTATGTGATGGAGCTAAATATGATGAAGGTACAGATTTTTAAAAAATACATAAATAGGTAATCCAGGGTAAATGGATATATATGTTTCATACAGAAAACTATAGCAGTAAGCTAAGGATGCAGATGGTGCTTATTTGATACAGGAAAAAAAAATGTATAAATTATAGACCAAATGGCCAAAGCTTTATTTAAACACATAGATCTAGAGTGCTTTTGCTTATTTGAGTATAACAAAAAAAATAAAATAAAATAAAATAAACCCACAGCTTTAAAAAGATGGGCTGAGTAAAAAGAACAAAAGATGATGAAATGTCATAATTTTCTTTGGATGACTCTCTTAATATTGATAGACTCATAGTTTAAAATTGTTCATTCCTTTAAAACAACAGAATTTCTTTCTTCAAAGATACAAATGAGAAACAAAGAATGAGAATATCTCAGTTTCACTTACTTTTCTATTTTATGCTTTAATGTGAAGAAAAACATATACAAATTTTTAATTTTCTATTCTGTTGTGTTGGTTCCAGTAATTATAATCAAGTTTACTTCAGTAAGGAGAAAAATTACAAATTATTTCATCAATAAAAATAATAATAAATAAATATATGACTCAGTTCAGTTCAGTCGCTCAGTCGTGTCCGACTCTTTGCGACCCCATGAATTGCAGCACGCCAGGCCTCCCTGTCCATCACCAACTCCCGGAGTCTACCCAAACCCATGTCCATCGAGTCGGTGATGCCATCCAACCATCTCATCCTCTGTCGTCCCCTTCTCCTCCTACCCCCAATCCTACCCAGCATTAGGGTCTTTTCCAATGAGTCAACTCTTCGCATGAGGTGGCCAAAGTATTGGAGTTTCAGCTTCAACATTAGTCCTTCCAATGAACACCCAGGATTGATCTCTTTTAGGATGGATTGATTGCATCTCCTTGCAGTCCAAGGGACTCTCAAGAGTCTTCTCCAACACCACAGTTCAAAAGCATCAATTCTGCGGTGCTCAGCTTTCTTCACCGTCCAACTCTCACATCCATACATGACCACTGGAAAAACCATAGCCTTGACTAGACAGACCTTTGTTGGGAAAGTAACGTCTCTGCTTTTAAATATGCTATCTAGGTTGGCCATGACCTTCCTTCCAAGGAGTAACCATCTTTTAATTTCATGGCTGCAATCGCCATCAGCAGTGATTTTGGAGCCCCCCAAAATAAAGTCTGACACTGTTTCCACTGTTTCCCCATCTATTTCCCATGAAGTGATGGGACCAGATGCCATGATCTTAGTTTTCTGAACGTTGAGCTTTAAGCCAACTTTTTCACTCTCCTCTTTCACTTTCATCAAGAGGCTCTTTAGTTCTTCTTCACTTTCTGCCATAAGGGAGGTGTCATCCGCATATCTGAGGTTATTGATATTTCTCCCAGCAATCTTGATTCCAGCTTGTGCTTCTTCCAGCCCAGTGTTTCTCATGATGTACTCTGCATATAAGTTAAATAAGCAGGGTGACAATATACAGCCTTGACGTATTCCTTTTCCTATTTGGAACCAGTCTGTTGTTCCATGTCCAGTTCTAACTGTTGCTTCCTGACCTGCATGCAGGTTTCTCAAGAGGCAGGTCAGGTGGTCTGGTATTCCCATCTCTTTCAGAATTTTCCACAGTTTATTGTGATCCACACAGTCAAAGGCTTTGGCATAGTCAATAAAGCAGAAATAGATATTTTTCTGGAACTCTCTTGCTTTTTCGATGATCCAGTGGATATTGGCAATTTGATCTCTCGTTCCTCTGCCTTTTCTAAAACCAGATTGAACATCTGGAAGTTCACGGTTCACGTATTGCTGAAGCCTGGCTTGGAGAATTTTGAGCATTACTTTACTAGCATGTGAGATGAGTGCAATTGTGCGGTAGTTTGAGCATTCTTTGTCATTGCCTTTCTTTGGGATTGGAACGAAAACTGACCTTTTCCAGTCCTGTGGCCACTGCTGAGTTTTCCAGATTTGCTGACATATCGAGTGCAGCACTTTCACAGCATCACCTTTGAGGATTTGAAATAGCTCAACTGGAATTCCATCACCTCCACTAACTTTGTTCGTAGTGATGCTTTCTAAGGCCCACTTGACTTCACATTCCAGGATGTCTGGCTCTAGGTGAGTGATCACACCATCGTGATTATCTGGGTCGTGAAGATTTTTTTTGTACAGTTCTTCTGTGTATTCTTGCCACCTCTTCTTAATATCTTCTGCTTCTGTTAGGTCCATACCATTTCTGTCCTTTATCGGGCCTATCTTTGCATGAAATGTTCCTATGGTATCTCCAATTTTCTTGAAGAGATCTCTAGTCTTTCCCAATCTGTTATTTTCCTCTATTTCTTTGCACTGATCACTGAGGAAGGCTTTCTTATCTCTCCTTGCTATTCTTTGGAACTCTGCATTCAGATGGAAATATCTTTCCTTTTCTCCTTTGCTTTTCGCTTCTCTTCTCTTCCCAGCTATCTGTAAGGCCTCCTCAGACAACCATTTTGCTTTTATGCATTTCTTTTCCATGGGGATTTTCTTGATCCCTGTCTCCTGTACAATGTCACGAAGCTCTGTCCATAGTTCATCAGGCACTCTGTCTATCAGGTCTAGTCCCTTAAATCTATTTGTCACTTCCACTGTATACTCATAAGGGATTTGATCTAGGTCATACCTTAATGGACTAGTGGTTTTCCCTACTTTCTTCAATTTAAGTCTGAATTTGGCAATAAGCAGTTCATGATCTGAGCCACAGTCTGCTCCCGGTCTTGTTTTTGCTGACTGTATAGAGCTTCTCCATCTTTGGCTGCAAAGAATATAATCAATCCGATTTCAGTGTTGACCATCTGGTGATGTCCACGTGTAGAGTCTTCTCTTGTGTTGTTGGAATAGGGTGTTTGCCTTTACCAGTGCGTTCTAATGGCAAAACTCTATTAGTCTTTGCCCTGCTTCATTCTGTACTCCAAGGCCAAACTTGCCTGTTACGCCAGGTGTTTCCTGACTTCCTACTTTTGCATTCCAGTCCCCTATAATGAAAAGGACATCTTTTTTTGGGTGTTCATTCTAGAAGGTCTTGTAGGTCTTCATACAACCATTCAACTTCAGCTTCTTCAGCATTACTGGTCGGGGCATAGACTTGGATTATTGTAATATTGAATGGTTTGCCTTGGAAATGAACAGAGATCATTCTATCGTTTTTGAGATTGCATCCAAGTACTGCCTTTCGGACTCTTTTGTTGACCATGATGGCTACTCCATTTCTTCTAAGGGATTCCTGCCCACAGTGGTAGATATAATGGTCATCTGAGTTAAATTCACCCATTCCAGTCCACCTTAATTCGCTGATTCCTAGAATGTCGATGTTCACTCTTGCCATCTCCTGTTTGACCACTTCCAATTTGCCTTAATTCATGGACCTAACGTTCCAGGTTCCTATGCAATATTGCTCTTTACAGCATCGGACTTTGCATCTATCACCAGTCACATCCACAGTTGGGTATCGTTTTTGCTTAGTCTCCATCCCATCATTCTTTCTGGAGTTATTTCTCCACTGATCTCCATTAGCATATTGGGCTCCTACTGACCTGGGGAGTTCATCCTTCAGTGTCCTATCTTTTTGCCTTTTCATACTGTTTCATATAGATGTGGCTTGAGTCATATATACAGTATGAAAACAGTATATATGACTCAAGCCACATCTATAATACAAAGCTCTAATGTTTGATATTCTTTCTGAGGACTCATAATGTTAATCAATTGTTATCTAGTCACTTGAACTGTAAGACTTCAAATATTTACCTTTCTTTTCATCAGACCTTGTAATGAACCTTCAAAACAACTAAGAATGCGCTACCCAGCATGTGTCTTGACAGATGTGTAAATCTAGCATCTGGCAAAGAACCAATTTATTGGCAGTGTGAATAGGGTATAAATGTGAATCAGAAGGAATTTTCAGTTGGCCATGTCCATTCAATTTGATTCAGTTTGGTCACTTCCCCTCTTAATATGACTTACTTCCAACAATCTTCATTTTCAACAGTTTTTTGAAGCCTAACTACAAGCAGTTGGTAATCATGTCTCCACAACACATTTAGTTTTTTGTGTAGATGCACCCAAAATGTGTAATTGCCACAGGTTCTCTTATTATCAATGCAGCAGCAAAATTCTGGGGGAGCGAAAGTTGCAGACCTGTCACTTTGCAGGACATTCCTCAGTACTTGTGGAAAATGGGAGGACAATTATTAACAGCTTTCCTATTTTACTAACAGTACTTTTTTATTGCTGATCTTCTAGTCTAGAAATGTGACTTTATAATGGGCTGCAGAAAACAGCCCATTTTAAAGGGCTCACATTTTATTTCAGTCTTCCTTTTCAGATGAATAACATCAGTTCCCTGTCACTCATGATATGATTCAGCCACATTGTATTACTGACCGTGCCTTGAATATGGCATATTCTTTCCCCTTGCCAGGTTATGGAATTGCAAGTAACTCCACAACTCTGAAATACTCATGTCTGACAAGTTCTTACTCATACTTTAAGCTCCAACCTAGATGCTAGTTTTCTCTAACTCCCTCTTTCGCCTCTGCGATCCCAAATCTTTGGCCATGCCCTCACTCTATGTTATTTATTTTTATCTATCATCCTTTTTATTTATTTTAATTATTATGTTTCTAATTAGAACACTTAAGATCTACCCACTTAGCAAATTATTAAGTATACAAACAGTGTTATCTATAGACTCTATGATGTACACCTACATTATTTAAAATATTGCATTAGGATAATTTACTTGTATATGTACTTCCTCAACTAAACTGAAAGCACAATCCTAGATGGATTTTTTTTAGCCTTTAGGTCTCCAGTACCAAAAATATGGCCTGACACATAGTTAGAGCTGGATAAATGTCCACTGTTATGAAAATTTAGCTATCGATTAAATTGAGCATTTAGTAAACATGCAGTGCTAAGGACTAAATATTGTGCCCCGAAATTCATAAGTTGAACTCTCACTGATGGTATTTGAAGATGTGGCCCTTGAGAGGTAACTAGGTTTAGACATTAAAGAATCTACCTGCAATGCAGGGTTTTATCCCTGGGTCAGGGGGAAGATCCTCTGGAGAACGGAATGGAAATCCACTCCAGTATTCTTGCCAGGAGAATCACATGGACAGAGGAGCCTGGAGAACTCCAGTCCACAGGGGTTGCAAAGAATAGGACATGACTGAGAGATTAACACACGCACACACAGGAGGGCAGGGCTCCTCATGATGGGATAGGATTGATAACCTCATAAGAAGAGACACCTGAAAACTTGCAGCATTCTCATGATGGAAATAGGATTGATGGCCTTTTAAGAAGTGACACCTGAAAGCTTGCTCTCTCTCTATCATCTGAGGACACAGTGAGAAGGTGGCAGTCTGACAGCCAGGAAGAGAACCTCATCAGAGTCCGACTGCTCTGGCACCCTGATGTTGAACTTCCAGCTCCAGGTCTGTGAGAAAATAATTTCCTTTTGTTTAAGCCACCCAGTCTATGATATTTTGTTAATGGCAGCCTGAGCTGACTATTGCATATAGTATCATTACATTTTCCTCTTTAAAAATTGTCTCTTCACATTTCAATAACAAAGTTGGCATTCAAGAAACAGGCAAAACTTTGAGTAGCAGTAGGTTATAAAGCTCTACTTTTTTTTTATTGTACAATTGAAACTGTTCACATCTACCTTTACTTCTCTAATTTATTTTTCACCACTTTCATAGATTTTCCTGCTATAAATCTTTACTTCAGTATAAAACATAGTAGAGAAAATAGTTATCCCCAAATCTTGCCAATATGGATTCAGCCATTAATGTTTTTGGCATCAATGCTATATTTTGAATGGAGGTGAGTTTTTCACAATTAAAGGAAAGGTTATTCCAAGTTTCTCTCCTGTTCCTCATAAGGAAGTCAGTGGGGTTTACTGGGTGGTCCAGTGTTACTTGAAATTGGAAAGAAAATTCTTATTATCTTCTATGGACTATGATCTTATGCTTGAAAGATGAGGGTTGATTTACCTTTACCATATTCACTTTGTAGCACTGAAAATGTTATCAGTGGTCATAAAATTACCTAATTCTATCTGTGTATATTATTTAATTAAATGAACCCCTGAGACAGAAATTCTGCAGGTTAACTATATGCTGTGTGAGAAAATATTTCTTTTTATTTGGTCTATATTTATTGCCCTTTAAATCCAATGAGGGTCCCTTTGCTCTCATATTCCACACTGCAGTGAGTAGGAGGGAATGATCAACTGACATTTGACTCTGAAGGTCTGACTCAGCTCTACACATACAACTGGTCTCTTCCTAAAGTGCAGACTTACTTGTTTTGTATTTTAAAATGCAGGTCTCTTCCTCTCCCCCAGTTGTTTCCAATATTTTCTTTACTCTCTCAGTTATTTTTGATATTTTCTTCATCTTCCCTAGTGATATCATAGGTTTAAGTACATATCTTCCCTAAAACACTGGGAAATAATCCAGGAAGGGGGAAATCCCTGGAGCCATGAAATAGACCCCACACAGGAAGCGGACATGATATTCCGTTAATCACCTCAGCTGTGTCTGAAATGAGTCAGGGTGAACAGGTGGAGTCAGTCAGGTGTCAGTATTTCCCATTAGATTCCCATATGGGTGTTTCTCTAGCTTCACTGCTAATGGCCAGTGGGTTCTGTCAACTGGGGGAGTCTTGCCTAGTATATTCTAGGATACTTACTTCAGCTGTGTTCTCAAAAGCAATTAAACACAAAACAGAAACTGGGAGCAGAGGAAGATCATATTGATTAGATTTAAAATCCTTTCTCAATAATGATCAAATATTTATGTTTTGATATATTGATAAGAATTCATATTCATAGGATGCTGGACTAGAAAGGTAGACCATACTCATTAGATAGTTAGGCCAATTTTTTTAAATGAGATTTATCCATTTTTCAGATTGTTTTGGATCCTAGGAAACAATCCAATGGATTTGTCTCAAGGCCTTACATAAAAATATTAAATTAATAGAAAAATGATCTCTTATGGAAGAAAATTCTGACAAATAAAAGAAGCAGTAGTTTTAGTCTATGCCTGAAAAATGTAATACCAGAATGGTGGTAGTCTTATTTACTATGGTTTAGTAGCTAGAATCCAATTCTCTGAAGCCAAATTCCTGATTGCAAGCCAGACCTATGTGTGATATTGGAGGAATCACTTAATCTTTATCTTTCTCAGTTTTCCAATTTTAATATGTTAATTTTAACATACTATGAGGATGATAAAATATGTTACTATTAAAATGTTATTAAAGTAGTATCTGACACAGGCCAAGATCTATTCCTCACCGAAGTTCCAAAAGATGTTTTTAAAGATGCAGAATATAAATTTTTGAAATATTATACAAGTTAGCTATAGCTGCTTAACAAGCATCCCAAAACTTTAGTGGCTCAATACAACTATTTGTTGTTTCTTACATGTCTATAGATAGGCTAGAAATTCTGTTCATCTCCGCTGATATCTGCAGGGCTCTGCTGGAGTTCTTACATGGGTCTGTGTTCAGCTGTTTAATAGTGTAAGGACTGCTTGATCTTGGAGAGGCCACCAACATTAATAACTAAACTCTATTCTACTGGGTCTCCCATCCTCCTCTACATCTCCTGATATGGCAGTCTTCCAAGGGAGTAAGTAGAAATGCATGAGTAGTTTTTGAGACCTTTGCTTATATGAAGCCTGCTGACATCCTTTTGACTAAAGCAAATCATCCATTTATACCCAGATTCAAGGAATGGGCAAATAGACCTCAACTCTTTTCAGAGAAAAGACACAGGGTGTGGATATAGGAATGGTTCAAATACTCAGACCAGAAGTGCTATCAATTTTCCACAGCTACATATGTCTGATACCTGGGGTTATGTTAAGGAGTACGATTCATTGCAATGATTTAATACTGTATTTTAATATCTCTCAAATTTAATTGTACTTCCCAGCCATGAGCATTAATTTATCAACTCTCTTAAGTTTGGAACTTTAAGAAAATAAGAATGTAGAAAGCAAAGAAAAATGTGTGAGGGACTGGTAAGAGTTGTAAAACAAAGTAGTGTTTCACGTTTTGTTCAGAAGTAAAAGGGTGAAATTACCTTAGGAGAAAGTAATTCCTTTCATATCACTTTTACACACCACTATAATAATATACATACCAGAATCACCAAACCCAATAAAAACATAACAGTCACTTAATCATTTACAAAGACGGGCTCTTTGCATTATCCCATCTCATTAAATTTTTCAATATTGCTTTTAATAGTACCTTTGTGATTTAGAAAAATCTGACTTCTGGTGTCTCAGATGGTCAGAGAGCCACAATACTGTATTTGGTTTACCAATTACACCAATAAGTGGATAAATGGAAGCGTGGATGGATTTTTGGTGGAATTCTGAAATTGTTATTGAAGTCATTTATATTTGGGTTTACTCTGCTATATTTCTGATGTAAAATTCCAGGAGGTTGTGGTTTTGCTGGGTATTATTAAGATGTCTTTTATTTAGTTTCAATCTTTTCCCAGAATCTTTATGCACCATTTTCTGCTTTACTTTTATTATTTTACATTTCATATTTTTTCAGTTATTCTGATTCCACTGTCTAATTATACCTTTCCCATTGTGCTAAAGCTCGCATTGCAGCATCCCCTCTCTATGGAATGTGTCAGACTTCACCATATTGACTGTGAAGCATTACGACTTGCACAAAAACCAGGAGGAATCCCTTGGATTCCTTTAAGCTGCACCTACAAACATATTGAGCAGAGTTATTTAGCAGCAGGTTTCAGCCTTTAACTCTCATTCAGAAGCAATAACACCACATTTAAAAGATAAAGGATGTAATTTCCAAAGACTTGCATGACTCCCAGTTCTATTGGCTTAGGATCCTCCTGAAGCTCTCCTTGTGACTTTGAAATCAACTTTCCATAGAACTGAAGTAAGAATATAGACAAATATGTATGTGCATGTACATATGTATTCACATGTATGACTTTGAGATAAGAGAGGAAATGTTAAGATAAAACTGAAGTCTATTAAAATCCTCTTTTTGAATTAATCCAAACTCCTTGGTTGAATTTAGAGCAATCTGGAAAAAGTCAGGGTTCAGTAACTAAATTAGATTTTTGCCCCTTTGGCTTCTTAGTATTTAAACTTAAGAAAGAAGAGTCTAGTTTCAAAACTAATGTTCCAAATGAAATCCTTTCTGTTCTCAATAAGTGTGCATTTTTACAAAACCACTGTTTTTAGTGTAATGTGCTCAGGTTTTGTACTCTATAACTTATTATTTTGCCCATTGAAAAATACAGAAGATATTCTCATTTCTAAGCTCAGCTAGAATGTGTTTGAGATTATATTCAAACCTGGCACACACTTAGCACTAACAGTTTCCTTTTTTCAACTGAATTCTCCTGGGAGAGCTGGAAATGGCAATGGCTACAGCAGCAGTAGGAGCTAATGTACTGATGGTTGTGGGAACTGTTATAACAGTGAGCCTCTCAGCTAGAACATCCAATTCAAAGACAATTCCTGAAGAAAAATGGGCATTGTAGGCAAGACAACTAAGGCAGGAGCTGGATTTTATCCATTGTAAAACAAAGAAGAAAATATGCTAGTTAAATAGTGGTATGTCTTTCTTCCAGAAAACTTGACACAACTGTGTTAATGTGTGTGTGTATGTTTATACTTACAAAGAACACAAAAGAGCACTTACAAACATATGTCAAGAGTGAACACAAATATATCTGTATAACTTTCTGAATCTTCTTGAGACTCCGCAACTGAAAAAAAAGGCTGGGGGCGGTGGGATTTGAAGTGCTTATCCCATACAGTGATTGTGTGGATGGAATGATTTAACACCTAAATTTGAGAGACTAACTCTCAACAATGTCTACCAGTATCTGGTATAAAGTAAGTGCTTGGTAAATATTTGCTATTATAATTTTTATTATTAACATCACTATAAATATGTACTAGAGAAGGAAATGGAAACCCACTCCAGTATTCTTGCCTGGGAAATCCCATGGACAGAGGAGCCTGGTGGGCTACAGTCCAGGGTCACAAGAGACAGACACGACTTAGTGACTAAACCAACACCACCACACACACATATATATGTGTGTGTGTGTGTGTCTGAATCATAAAATAAGATTTGATTCATAATTTTGTAAATAATGCAATTGTCCAATTCCTTAAGTAGTAATATCAAGTGAATATTTTTCAAAACAAAATTTTGACTAACAAAACATACCATAAAATATTTTCGTGTCTTGAAAAACATGTAAATAAAGGAAAAATCTTTCCCATTCAGCCATAACAATAATACCTAATTCATTGGATTATGAGTGTTTGTTTTGCTTTTTAATCAATCTTTGTACTTCAAAGACACAGAAAGCAATGTATTTTGACTCATTTTAAGTATGTTTCCATACTTGATATTGTTAGGCACCCTCATTCTCCTAAGTCCATTAATAAAATTAATTATAAAATTGGCTATTTCATGATTGATGAAGTTACACTATTTTGAAAGTAGTGTTTCAACTCTAATTCAATAAATGATACAAAAGTTTTGTAAGACAGTGAAAGAGAAAAAAGCTCAGTAATTGTTAGAAATGATGAGAGGATAACTGACTGGTCCACTACTGCAGTGACAAAAACCACTGTTACTGAATCAAACTTGGGTTTGTTTGCCCGAAGCACAGGAAAGTCAATCCACTGACACCAGATTGTGATAAAGGAAAGTACAGCTTTTACTTGCAGGGAGAACTGGCAGTTAATACACAAAAGACCCTATCCTGACATGAATCTTGATGCTTAGATAGGATCGTAGGGGCAGAGAGGAAAAAAACTTTTGCAAAAGAAAAGTGCTTGAGGAAAGACAGAAAAGCAAAACAAAAAAACAAAGGTATCTTCAAGGAACACTTGCAGTTCTGATATTATACGTGGAGAAGAAATACTGAAAAGAGAATTAGAAGATTTGGACTACCAGATCATGGAGGTCTTAATAGTCAAGGGACAAGGGAGCAACTAGTTTAGTTTTGGGAAGGAAATGAGATAGTAGAAATTAGACTTTAGGAAGGATCCTCTTAAAGAAGTAGACAAAAGAGAGGCAGGAAATGACAGTGAGGCAATTGGTGAAATATCATTAAATTTGAGGGAAGCAGCAGTGGCAGCCCGGCTTAGAATAAATAGATTCTGACGGGATCCCTGAAACAGAGGGTCAGTATAAGAAGACTTTCCGAGGTAGAAATGACTAGACAGGATGTATAAGTAAATTTATGAGTGTATGTTTGTGTATTGGCTATAAGGAAGAGACAACTCCCTATTTGAAAACCTGGGACAGCTGGAAGCTGGTAAGGGCAACACTAGTTAAAGGAAGAGGAAGCATGAAGGGACTTGGAGAAATGAGGTCATTTTTAGGTATGTGGATCTTACAGTAAGTTTCAAGTATCAATGCACAATTGCCAGAAGATAGGTGGAAACATGGAGCTTAGAAAAGTCTGAATTAGGATAAAAGCAGTATTAAGAAGCTATAGTCCTGGATGAAATCACCTAGTGGAAGAAAAGAGAAGAGGAAAATAGGGGTCTAGAGTTGAACACTATTGGACTCGTTATGTGACTTGAAAGAAGATGAAGAGAGGACAGTAAACAGAGGCCAAGAAGAGGCACAGCAACCACAAAGAAGATAAGAGGAAAAGTCTTTTCAACACTGAGTAAGCAAAGCCAACCTGGCAGAGATTATTCCATGAAAGGATGGAGAAGGGCTCCACAGGTTTTGTGAGGTTACAAACCCCATTTTCCTTCCTCTAGAGCCATAGTTCTCTGCCAGGAATGATTTTGCCCCTCCCCTTCCAGAACACTGGATAAGTTTTGGAAACATTTTGGATTGTCGTAACTGACGGGTGCTACTGGCGCCTAGTAAGTAGAGGCAAGGGAGACTGGTGAGTACCACAAAGCAGACTACAGCCACAACAACAAAATGCTCTGCTCCCAGACACTGAAAGTGCCAATATCGAGACGCCTTGCTCTAGATCCTGTTGAGCACACTTGACCATAAAGGTGACTTTTCTAAACCTTTCCAAATTAGAAAGGGAGCATCCTCAGAATGCCAAAAAATTTATGGTACTTCATAATGTGAAAAATGGACCCAAGACACATTTTTTTCTTTCTCGACTAAGTAAGTAGCAACAGATCCTATATGTTTCCAACACTAAATGTCAGATCTGCTTAAGTATCATGAATTGGGTTATATCTACCATGTCTAATCCAATATGAATTTTCCAATGCACAGCTAGAAACCTGGACTGCTGTAGGTTTGTATGTCACAGGTTAACATTCATTTTAAATGCATTAAAAAGTTACTTCTAAGTACATCTTTAAACCTGTTCACTAAGGTCCATGAATGAAATATCTAGTACTTAGGAAAATGCAAGTTTTTTTTTTTCCCCAATTTTTCCTCTCTAAAGCAGTTGTATTTTTAGAGTAATTTAAAAAAATGTGGAAAAAAATAATCCATTGTGGGAGAACCTGACATTCTGATAAGGGTGATTTTTTTTTTCTCCAAAACACATATCTTAAAAATAATTTCTGACATGTGTGGTTTTTCTCTCAACGGTGACCAATTTTTTAAAGGACACAATATCACTCATTTCATCTTCACATGAAGCAAACGTCTTAAATTTACTACCTTCACAGTCAAATATCTTTCAGAAAACGTTGATTTATTTATGTAAAAAGCAAGATAATACATCGTGGCACTGGGGAATTATTTCCCTTCTGCCCTGGGCCTTTGAATCATAGGCTACATCATGCTGCTCAGCTGTTGACTCTGGACACAGTCCAGAATAGCACAGTACTGTGGAAGATGCCAGAAAGATACACCGCCCCATAGCAAATGAAGTAAGAGTTATCTTCTCTGCAAACTCAAGAGGATAACAGAGTGATTTGTATTGCAGTTGATACACAGAACATTCATCTTTAATTTTCAGTGCCGGTCAGGGGCGTTTCGAGTTCACAAGATGGCACATTGCTCTCCTAGGAAGTGAAAGGAAGAAAGACTCTTAGGGAACACTTGGGCCCATCTTCGCTGACTGAATTCTCACACTCTCTAGGCACACACTCGTGGCTTAGTCAGGCTTGCTGAGAGGGTCAAGGATTATAGCAGAGGAAAACAAAAACCGATTGCTTCTACCAAGGCACGTGGCTCTCCTGTAATAAACGACTGTTCTGATCGCCCTTTAAGTAGCATGCTGATCATGGAGACAATGCAGGCAATAAAATCGATGTATCGATGTGGTCTTCCCATACTGGGGTGAGAGCTGTGTTGCACCGCCATTTTCAGAACTTGTTCACGGTTTCCACAGCCAGGATAGTTGTTGTTTGCTTTATGAGCGTCCCAGGGCTAGGGAAGTTGCCAGGTACTGCAGCTGTGCCGAAGTATGGAGTCTCATTTTACAGGAGAGACTTTCCACGGAATTTTGTGGAAATTTCATAATGGAGAAATATTTGGCACTCCGGGAAGAAAGAATTTTGTTTTTAATTTTATGGGCAGAGCACCCGCTTGACAACACAGTGTGCAAGAATAGCGCCACGGGCGAGTTCAAGGGTTCTAAGGCTCAATCCTGTGAAAGGTCAGTGTAGGCATTTTACTAAGACCTATCCTTCCCAGTTAGGGCTTTCCAGGTAATGCAGTGGTAAAGAATCTGCCTGCCAGCACAGGAGACACCGGAGTCAGGAGTTCAGTCCCTCCCTGGGTGGGGAAGATCCGCTAGAGGAGGAAATAGCAACCCACTCCAGTATTCTTGCCTGGGAAACCCCAAGGACAGAGGAGCCTGGCAGGCTACAGTCCATAGGGTTGCAAAAAGTTGGACAGGCTGAGAGAGTAAGCACATGCACCCTTCCCAGTTGAAGCGATCTGAACAGAAATAGTGAATAAATTATTGAGTTCACTCTTCCTTAAGTCAAGTGAAAAGTGAAAAACCCAGTTACTGGATTACCAAATAAATCCAAGGAACAAACCAACCATGGGTGAGCCATACTGGTTTCATATCTGAAGGATGAATTCTAGCATTTATTTTGGACTTGGAAAATAAATAATTTAACATAAAGTCAAACAAAAAACGAGAGAATTTTTGGAGGTATTTGTCAAGAATTAGTTGTATAAATACTCAGCTCAGAATACAATACTGTTCTGGGAAACTGCTACTTAAGTAGTGATTATAAAGTCTTATGAAGATTTTAAATCCTTACAGGTTTGTGATGTAAGAAAAGTTAACAGTTTTGAAGAAATTTCTCCTGAATTTTGTAACCTGGTTGACTTTGTGGGACTCACCACCCCTTTTGATCTTTATTAGCTATGGCATTAAACAAAAAATATGCTTCTATATTGGAAATATCTTCACAGTTTCCCTAGATTTCATGCACAACATACAAAGCAATAAGCTTATCCAGGCATTTGGCACATATCATGTATTCAATAAATGGTAGTATTTATTATTTTCCCTTGTAAAACACTGAGAACAACAGTGTAAACAAGCTAGTACTGAATAAAGTTTTACTATGTTCATACTAAATTAAATCCTACTATGACTCCCATACACACATACCTCTTCATTCCCCACTCTGAAGTAAATTTTAAAAATGACTTAGTTTGAAGGATAAAATTGGTTGCTCCTCAACTGATCACTAAATTTTACATTCATCTGAAAACGCATATCAGTTGAGTTCAGTTCAGTCACTCAGTTGTGTCTGACTCTGCGACCCCATGAATCGCAGCACACCAGGCCTCTCTGTCCATCGCCAACTCCCAGAGTCTACCCAAACCCATGTCCAACGAGTCGGTGATGCCATCCAACCATCTCATCCTCTGTCGTCCCATTCTCCTCCTGCCCCCAATCCTTCCCAGCATTAGGGTCTTTTCCAATGAGTCAATTCTTCTCATGAGGTGGCCAAAGTATTGGAGTTTCCACTTCAACATCAGTCCTTCCAATGAACACCCAGGACTGAGCTCCTTTAGGATGGACTGGGTGGATCTTCTTGCAGTCCAAGGGACTCTCAAGAGTCTTCTCCAACACCACAGTTCAAAAATATCAATTCTTTGGCGCTCAGCTTTCTTCACCGTCCAACTCTCACATCCATACCTGACTACTGGAAAAACCATAGCCTTGACTAGACGGACCTTTGTTGGCAAAGTAATGTCTCTGCTTTTAAACATGCTATCTAGGTTGGTCATAACCTTCCTTCCAAGAAGTAAGCGTCTTTTAATTTTATGGCTTCAATCACTATCAGCAGTGATTTTGAAGCCCCAAAAAATGAAGTCTGATACTGTTTCCACTGTTTCCCAATCTATTTCCCATGAGGTGATGGGACCAGATGCCATGATCTTAGTTTTCTGAACGTTGAGCTTTAAGCCAACTTTTTCACTCTCCTCTTTCACTTTCATCAAGAGGCTTTTTAGTTCTTCTTCACTTTCTGCCGTAATGGTGGTGTCATCTGCATATCTGAGGTTATTGATATTTCTCCCGGCAATCTTGATTCCAGCTTGTGCTTCTTCCAGCCCAGCGTTTCTCATGATGTACTCTGCATATAAGTTAAATAAGCAGGGTGACAATATACAGCCTTGACTTACTCCTTTCCCCTATTTGGAACCAGTCTGTTGCTCCATGTCTAGTTCTAACTGTTGCTTCCTGACCTGCATACAGGTTTCTAAAAGACAGGTCAGATGGTCTGGTATTCCCATCTCTTTCAGAATTGTCCACAATTTATTGTGATCCACACAGTCAAAGGCTTTGGCATAGTCACTAAAGCAGAAATAGATGTTTTTCTGGAACTCTCTTGCTTTTTTGATGATCCAGCGGATGTTGGAAATTTGATCTCTGATTCCTCTGCCTTTTCTAAAACCAGCTTGAACATCTGGAAATTCACGGTTCACGTATTACTGAAGCCTGGCTTGGAGAATTTTGAAAATGCACATAGGAATAATATTATTTTTCTTGTCTGTAAGACATCTGTCAGTGACAGATACTTGTTGTGACACTGCAATTTATAACAAGTATATAGATTTGGACTTTCCAAGTGGTGCTAGTGGTAAAGAATCCTCCTGTCAATGCAAGAGATGCAAGAGACTTGGGTTCTATCCCTAGGTTGGGAAGATCCCATGAAGAAGGAAATGGCAACTCAAAAGTTGGCTTAAAGCTCAACATTCAGAAAACTAAGATCATGGCATCTGGTTCCATCACTTCATGGGAAATAGATGGGGAAACGGTGGAAACAGTGTCAGACTTCATTTTGGGGGTCTCCAAAATCACTGCAGATGGTGATTGAAGCCATAAAATTAAAAGACGCTTACTTCTTGGAAGGAAGGCTATGACCAACCTAGATAGCATATTTAAAAGCAGAGACATTACTTTGCCAACAAAGGTCCATCTAGTCAAGGCTATGGTTTTGCCAGTAGTCAGATATGGATGTGAGAGTTGGACAGTGAAGAAAGCTGAGTGCCGAAGAATTGATGTTTTTGAACTGTGGTGTTGGAGAAGACTCTTGAGAGTCCCTTGGACTGCAAGAAGATCCACCCAGTCCATCCTAAAGGAGCTCAGTCCTGGGTGTTCATTGGAAGGACTGATGTTGAAGTGGAAACTCCAATACTTTGGCCACCTCATGAGAAGAATTGACTCATTGGAAAAGACCCTAATGCTGGGAAGGATTGGGGACAGGAGGAGAAGGGGATGACAGAGGGTGAGATGGTTGGATAGCATCACCAACTCGATGGACATGGGTTTGGGTAGACTCCCGGAGTTTTTGATGGACAGAGAGGCCTGGTGTGCTGCGATTCATGGGGTCGCAAAGAGTCAGACATGACTGAGTGACTGAACTGAACTGAACTGAACAGAGGAGCCTGGTGGGATACAGTCCTTAGGGTCACAAAGAGTAGGACACAACTGAGTGCCTGTGAGTGTGCATGTGTGCACATGTGCGCGCACCCCCCCCACACACACACACACATTTGGTTTTGTCCACGTTTCTGCAAGACCGCCTAAAACTCTGGGAATATTCTCCATGATAAGACCTACAACGGAGTCTTTTTCTGTGCTAATCAGGTTGTTTGGCATCTAAGGATAGGATTGGTTGGGAGGAACACCATCCATGTGATTAGTAGATTGGACATTTCAGTCCCAGGAGTTCAGAGGAGCGGAGGTTAAATCAGTGATCAATAATTTAATCGATCATGCCTATCTAAGGAAGTCTCCATGAAAACCTAAAAGGATGAGGTTCTGAAAGCTTCCTGGTTGGAGAACCAGAATGCTTCCATGGCTACCAGCCAGGCCCCAAAATCCATGATGACAGAAGCTCCTATGTTCAGGACTTTGCACTGTATATCTCTTCATCTGGCTGTTGATGTGCACCCTTTAATACACTTTGTAATACATTGATAATCTAGTGAATAAATGGGTTTTCTGAGTTCTGTGAGCCACTCTTGCAAACTAATAAATGCAAAGAGGAAGTCATGGGAACCTCTGATTTAGAGCCAGTCAGTCAAAAACACAAGTAAAAAAAGCATATGCTTTCAATTGGCATATGAAGTGGAGGACAATCTTGTGGGGCCAAGCCTTTAAACTGTGTAATCTGATGCTGTCTCAGAGTAGATAGTGTTAGAACTGAATTGAATTGTAAGACACCCAATTGATGTAGGAGAATTGCTTGGTGGTATGGGAAAACCACATACATATATATATACAGGAGATTGATATCTGAATATTGGACTTGTGTGTGTGTGTGTGCCAAGTCATTAAGTCATGTCTGACTCATGTGACTACATGGACTGTAGCCTTTCATGCTCCTCTGTCCATGGAATACTGGAGTGAGTTGCCATTTCCTCCTCCAGGGGATCTTCCTGAGCTCAATAAAGAACAATTTAAATGGGGATGGGAAAGTTATCAAGGAGGACTTCAGGGAGGAGGTGATGCCTGTGATGAGTGTTAAAGATAAGCAGGAGTTTTAAAGGACAGATTAGGCATTCCAAGCAGAAAGGTAGTTAAGCAGGAAAGAAATAGCCTATGAGGACTGGGTAGGGATGATTTGTTTCCAGAAGGGAGAGTTGTGGAGACAGAAGCCAAATCATAAGAAGCTTTATGTGCATTGTTAAGGAGCTTAAATTTTAGGGAATTTTATTTTTCAGGCTATAGGAGACATCAAAAACTTTTAAACAAGGGATTGATTTGTTTTTAATGGCAGGGATAAGCTTGCAGTTCAGCCCAGAAAACTTGTGTAAGCCATAGTATGCCTGAAGCCTAGGACTGGTGATGGCACATCAATCAAGGTTAGCCAACAGACAACGTGATTTCAACAAATCTCATCATCCCCCAAAGGCTTTAATAAGTTCCTGTCATCAGAGCCATCCCAGCAGCTGTGTTGTGTAAACACTGTGTCTATGGCAAAATGTTTTGGAGTTAAACTGCAATCCATCCTACTCTCCAGTAGGATGGAGGTATTTAAATGACCCTTCTCCTCTTCCCCAGCTCATTTTTGATAGTAGAAGTGGGAGTAGTTCCAGCAGCTTAAGACAGGGCTACAGTCAGTCAGGGGCTAGTATATTTGGATGGTTCCAAATAAGGGTACTGGAAGTGAGTCTTGAGAAGGAGGCTTTTCATCAGTGGCTCTCTTGTGCTTTCAAAACAAACAAAAAAAAGTTGTGTGTTGTTTCTCTTCTGTACCAGTACTTCTTGAAGCACCTTCAATGGGTTTTTTCTAAGATTACATATGCCTGTGTATGTACATGCATATTTCTATTTCTATTTTTCCTAGTAATACTGGGGAATTGACAAGAAGTAAAGGCTCATTATTTTCCTTTTTTCCACATTTTCTATTTTCTGTCTTTTAACTGGTTCCCTTAACATTATAGTATTATATTCCAAGAGCTAATATGTGTATGTGAGAGAGAGAGAAAGAGACACAGAAAGAGAGACAGACAGAGACAGAGAGACAGAGAAGTTTCAGTTTTCTGGTGGATGGTATGGGTCCATGGAAAGAAATGGGCCTGAGCAGAGGGAGTTGCTAACAAATATACCTGAAGACTGGGCGATGTGGATGTGTAGAGATGATGGAGGAGTAGTGGATGTGTTACTGTGGTCCAATTCAAATTCCTTTCCAAGCCCCTTTTCATGACATTTCCCCCCAAATTAAGAACTGTATGTTTTGTTTTTTAAAAATTTCCAGTTCTAACATAGAGTTTATTGCATAGTTTCACTCAGTAAATAAAAAAATGAATAAATAGGATTACTTTGCACTATGATTTGAATGTTTGTTTGCCCCAAAATTAATATGCTGAAATCCTAATCTCAAAAGATGATGGTATACTGATATGACACCTTTAATTAATGCTAAGATCTTGGGGATGGAGCCCTCATGAATGGGATTAGTGTCCTTATAAAAAAGACCTCAGAGATCCCTCATCCCTTTCCTCATGTGAGAGTGCCAGCAATGCACCAGGAAGAGGGCTCTTACCAGAACACAACCATACATGCACTAAGTCACTTCAGTCATGTCCAACTCTTTGTGACCCCATGCACTGTAGCCCACCAGGCTCCTCTGTCCATGGGATTCTTCAGCCAAGAATACTGAGTGGGTTGTCCTCCAGGGGAACTTTCTGACCCAGGGACTGAACCTGTGTCTCTTACATCTCCTGCATTGACAGGTGGGTTGTTTACCACTAGGGCCACCTGGGAAGCCTGAACAAAACCATGCTAGTAGCTTAGTCATGAACTTCCCCAACCTTCAGAATTGTGAGAAATAAATTTCTGTGTTTATGACTACCCAGTTGGTGGTATATTTTTATTTCAGCCCAAACAGGCTAGGACACCTTGTTTTGAAATGAGAAGCCAGTAGGAAGATGAGAGGGCCAGATGAAGGGAATTCATAATCAATAGTTGATTTAAAAGGGATGAGAGAGCAGATGAGCTGGTGATTCCCCAGGGCTCCCCCACATTCCTTCCTGCCTTTCTTCACCCTACTCTGTAACCTTGGAAACTAGCTCCTGTGGACTCCATTGCCAGGTTTGTTATTACTGTTATTGTTGTACTGGGCTTCCGGTTGAGCTCAATCAGCTGGGGATGAATGGTGGATGTATAGGCAGGATACGAGGGACTAGAAGAGAAATGTTGGTTATTTATTTTCCCACTGGATATCTGGGGCAGGTCATTTTCAATGGCTCCATCCCTCCCTGGAGTTGTCGCTCCAGTAACACTGTCCCTTTTTTTTTTTTTTTTTTTTTTTTTTTTTAACACTGTCCCTTCTTTTCATTCCTTCATGACAAGGAATAGCAATATCTTCCCAATGTTCAAATGTATTACAGCACCTCAAACATCTCTGGCTGGTTCTCTTAATCCTGGTCTTTTTATTAAACTGTTCTCACTTAAAGCACTTTGAATATACTGTATGTTTCATGATGGAGACCCAACTGATGGGACAGAAAAGTCTAAGCCATGAAGAAAAAGAGAAGCCAACATGTGACAGATCTTCAGAAAAAGAACTTCAAACTCAGGTGGAAAATACTTCAATATGCCTACAGTTAAAAAAAAAAAAAGAAAAATCAACATAATTGAACAGAATGAACTGCTCTCCTAAGGAATAGGAGCAAGTCTGTCCATTTACATGAGTAGAAATATTTTCCCAGCTGTCTGGCATTATGCTCCTATTTTTAATTTCATGAGCCTAAAGACAAGCAAAAGGAGTACACAGTCAGGGAAGTGGGGTGAGCGAGCAGTTAGAGTCAGTATTGCAACAACTCTACATTGCAGCCACCCCCAGCTCTCATTCTGAAAGCTTTGTATAAAGTACAGGACCAGAGGAAATACAATCAATGCAAACAAATCCCAGAAGAAAATGAATGCTTCCTGATGATTAGCAAACTTGGAAAAAAAAAAATGAACAGAGAAACTTTAATAGCTGAAAATTGGCTTAATGCAAAATATTAACAGACCACAAAATACATATTCTGATAGAATTAAGGCACTCTTCACAAACTTTCTGTACTTGGCTGCCAGTCAGTGCTCAGTTCTCCCTGAGTGAGATATTTGGTGAAATCATTAACATCAGAAGCAACTTTAAGAGTTGAAGTCCTCTTACCACAGAGACACAGCTACTGAGCTCAAAACTTAGAGATCAGGAAGATTTTCCCTTTGCTTTGGACATAAAGAGTAGGGAAATTTGGTGAATGAAGTATATCCCTAATTCAATATTTAGAGAGATTGCTATTATTAATATCTGTAAAAAACAAACTGAAGAGCTATCTCACCCCATTATTCAACACACATACACACCCACACACACCTGCAACCTCACTTCTCACATATGCAAAGTGAGGTCATATTTAATGTAAATTTTGGTTGTGGTAATTTGAAATAGTGTGATATAAAATATTAATGGATTTTCAAATTTAATGCAAAATTTGAAACCATGAAATTTTCATTTTATGTTTATTCCTATGGGAAAAATAATTTTGAAGTATGTGAGTTTCAAATTATGTAAAGCTTCAAGAAAACATTCCTCCCATAAAATATGGCTGCATCTGTCTTCCTTGGAAGGACTAACTTCTACTATCTTTTATTAGAGATAGTGATAGGCTGCTGGTGCTGCTGCTAAGTCGCTTCAGTCGTGTCCGATTCTGTGCGACCCCATAGACGGCAGCCCACCAGGCTCCGCCGTCCCTGGGATTCTCCAGGCAAGAATACTGGAGTGGGTTGCCATTTCCTTCTCCAGTGCATGAAAGGGAAAAGTGAAAGTGAAGTCGCTCAGTCGTGTCCGACTCTTCGCGACCCCGTGGACTGTAGCCTACCAGGCTCCTCCATCCATGGGATTTTCCAGGCAAGAGTACTGGAGTGGGGTGCCATTGCCTTCTCCAAGTGATAGGCAAGTTGTATAAATTTTAAAATATTTATCAGCAGGTTCCAAAGTACAAAGGACCACAAGAATTGCAGGAGCTGTCTGCATTCAGTGTCATAGATTACCAGGGTACAAATTCACTCATAAGCTAAACTAAACTAAACTAAGTCATGTTGAAATAATTTAGATAGATATATTTCAGCACACAAAAGCTAAAGATTTTGTCCTGGATTTGTAAAGATTTTTTTCCTGGATGAATGCTAACATTTGGCTCAGTTTTTTGGAGTATAAGGCTACTAACATAAGACTTAAAATTATAAGCAGTTGGGTGGGACTGTCAGCTTTCTCAATTCAAGGGCAACAGTTGTTTCCAGATCACAACATGAACCTTGGCTCTAGCCAGATATTTGCAAACTATGTGCCACGAAGTGCCACACGTTCTTTGAAGGTGTGAGTAGCAGGTCAATAACCAATTTGAGTAAGTTCTGAATGTACAAATCAGTTTATTCCAAAATCATATTTGCCAATTTTTGTCTTAGAAATTAATTCTCATTTTCCTGAAGAAGTATTGCTTTTATTTTATGAAACCCTCCCAGTGGTACAGAAAGGATTATTTAACCCATAACAGGCCCAATATTAATTGAGCTATGACTCATTTCTAAGGTTTCATGCTGGCCCACAAATAGTAATAAAAGTCCATTAAGGAAACTACCTCACTATTTTCACTTGTAGTACATGCAACAGGATGTTAAATTGGAGTTTCTGCTGAGGAACCAAGAGCTCATAAGACTCTGTGTTACAAAGGAGATGCTGGGCTATAGGCAGAATTTAAAAGTACAAAACTTTGAGCTGCCTCAGGAAGTCTCTCATGTCTACTGAGGGATAAAAAGGACCAGGAAAGTAGATATTAGAGAGAGTGCATGTATAGCATTACTTTAGAGAATAGCTAATGTGATGTGAGCTCCATTGCATTTCTTTGCTCTTTGTACTCTGTGGGGCAGTTTCTGAATCCTTCTGCATGCCCAGTGAGGAGGCCATAGAGAAGAAAGGACTATGTTTCTTCAGTTAAGGCTTTGGAAGATGAGTTCTGGATTTATGACCAGGAAAATAAACCATCTTGTGCTATAGAGAAGAGTCCGTGAAGGAACTGTACCTCTATCCAAGGAATAGATGGGAATTCCCAAAGGGAATGTTGACTTAGTTCAGCTCAGTTCAGTTGCTCAGTCGTGTCTGACTCTTTGCAACCCCACTGACTACAGCACGCCAGGCTTCCTGGTCCATCACCAACTCCCAGAGCCTACTCAAACTCAAGTCCATCATTTTGGTGATGCCATCCAACAATCTCATCCTCTGTCATCCCCTTTTTCTCCTGCCTTCAATCTTTCCCAGCATCAGGGTCTTTTCCAATGAGTCAGTTCTTCCCTGACTGGCCAACATATTGGAGTTTCAGCTTCAGCATCAGTCCTTCCAATGAATATTCAGGATTGATTTCCTTTAGGATTGACTTGTGGGATCTCCTTGCAGTCCAAGGGACTCTCAAGAGTCTTCTCCAACACCACAGTTCAAAAGCATCAATTCTTCAATGCTCAGCTTTCTTTATACTCCAAAACTCACATACAAACATGACTACTAGAAAAACCATAGCTTTAACTAGATGGATATTTGTTGGCAAAGTAATGTCTCTGCTTTTTAATATGCTGTCTAGGTTGGTCATAGCTCTTCTTTCAAGGAGCAAGCATCTTAATTTCATGACTGCAGTCACCATCTGCAGTGATTTTGAAGCCACCACCCCCCCCCAAAAAAAAAAAACAAAGTCTCTCACTGTTTCCATTGTTTCCCCAGCTATTTGCCATGGAGTGATGGGACCAGACGCCATGATCTTAGTTTTCTGAATATTGAGTTTTAAGCCAACTTTTTCACTCTCCTCTTTCATTTTCATCAAGAGGCTCTTTGCTTTCTGCGATAAGGATGGTGTCATCTGCATATCTGAGGTTATTGATATTTCTCCCAGCAATCTGGATTCCAGCTTGTACAATCACTCAGCCTGGCATTTCACATGATGTCCTCTGCATACAAGTTAAATAAGCAGGGTGACAATATACAGCCTTGACGTACTCCTTTCCCGATTTGGAACCAGTCTGTTGTTCCATGTCCAGTTCTAACTGTTGCTTTTTGACCTGCATACAGATTTCTCAGGAGGCAGGTCAGGTGGCCCGGTATTTCCATCTCTTGTAGCATTTTCCACAGTTTATTGTGATGCACACAGTCAAAGGCTTTGGCATAGTCAGTAAAGCAAAAGTAGATATTTTTCTAGAACTCTCTTGCTTTTTCAATGATCCAGCGGATGTTAACAATTTGATCTCTGGTTCCTCTGCCTTTTCTAAATCCAGCTTGAACTTCTGGAATTGCATGGTTCACCTATTATTGAAGCCTGGCTTGGAGAATTTTGAGCATTACTTTGACTTAAAGTTTTTTTAAAATAACTTTAAAATGTTGACTTAAAGTTTAAAATGTTGATTTAAAGTTATTTTAAAAGTCATACCATCTAATGGGGCAAGATACCAGGGAAAAGAGATTCAGACAAAAAAATGCTGTGAATTATATTGCTGGCATGAAGATAATTGGCAGAGATCAAGAGCAGCCAGCTTAAGAGCAGGCATTGACCAAAATGAAGATGCCAAATTTCAAGGCCCCCAGTAGGAAGGCTCTGAGGAATCTAGAAATGTACACATGAGAGTATCAGCTTCTAACATCTTCAGGCTTCCACTGGTAATAACAACTTTTATCTACCCCTGACTTCTTTCTTCCCCAACAGTGTATTCTGCAACTGAATTCCATCTTCTTATAATCCCTAAGTTGCAAACACTTGTGGTCCTATTTTATGTCTTCATTGCTAAGTCAAGAACACACTACTATATCTTTGACTGACCACATGTCTCTCAGATCTGCTGTTCATCTGTTTACTCACAGGTAATAGGCACCAGTTCAATAGACATAAACATACATATGTAAGAACTCCACAGATGGAGAAAATAACATACATGCTACCTAGAAGGCCTCAGAGGAACGGGTAGGGGAACAGGATTGAGCATTTTAGTTGACCAGAGACCATAAAATTGAATTTGCCTATTAGACTTTCAGCAGCCCATAATAAAATTGAGTACCTGCTGTGGCTCAGACATTCTGCTGAAATATTATCACTAATTGAAACACTTACTCTACCCCATAGGTATTATGATACCCATTTTCAGATAAGAAAAGTAAATTTTGAAACTATGGAGTAACATAAGTCTCACAGTAAGTGACTGAATATATATTCAAACTCAAGTTTTTTCAATCACCCACTTCTCTGAATTTGAGAACTGAGGTGTTAGATGTGTATTAATCTGCATGTGTGTAGCTCTCCATGTTACTATACTTATACTAGCATATTTATATTTATACTAGCATCTATATTTATACTAGCATATTTTGGGTTTATGAGGTGAGAGAAACATCAAGAGTAAACAATGAAAATCGAAAGCACATTGAATCAAGCCAAACTAGATTTGGGAAATAGAGAAAACAATGGTTAGTTAATAATTGAAGAGGAATATGCCATTATTCTCAGGAAGTACTCTTTCTGAAATGAAAATTGCAGTGTGATCTCTTTGAAAGAAATGATAGTTCCCCCAAAGTTACATATTTTTCTATTTTTTAAATTTTTTCCTTTTAAGGTTTTGTTTCATTTTTTTTTTTAATTTTAGTTGGAGTCTAA
Source organism: Okapia johnstoni (assembly GCA_024291935.2). NCBI lineage: Eukaryota > Metazoa > Chordata > Mammalia > Artiodactyla > Giraffidae > Okapia > Okapia johnstoni. The sequence goes on along the minus strand of CM044319.1, from coordinate 26,854,096 downwards.
TTGATTTACAATGTTCTGTTAGTTTCTATTCTTCAGCAAAGTAAATCAATTATATACATATATCCACATTTTAAAAATTCTAGTCCCATATAGATTATTACAGAGCATTGAGTAGAATTCCCTATGCTATACAGTAGGTTCCTATTAGTTATCTATTCTATATATAGTACTGTGTGTGAAAGTGAAAGTCGCTCAGTTACGTCCAACTCTTTGCGACCCCATGGACTATACTGTCCATGGAATTCCCCAGGCCAGAATACTGGAGTAGGTAGCTTTTCCCTTCTCTGGGGGATCTTCCTAACCCAGGGATCCAACTCAGGTCTACCTTATTGCAGGTAGATTCTTTACTAGCTGAGCCACAAAGGAAGCCCAAGAATACTGGAGTGGGTAGCCTATCCCTTCTCCCGACCCAGGAATTGAACCAGGGTCTCCTGCATTGCAGGCAGATTCTTCACCAACTGAGCTATCAAGGAATCTTCTGCTTTATTCTCCCACCTTTCCTCTTGGTAACGATGCTTGTTTTCAACATCTGTGACTCTATTTCTGTTTTATAAATAGGTTTATTTGTACCATTTTTTCAATTCTTCATATATGTAATATCATATATTTGTCTTTCTCTTTCTTATTTTTAAAATAAACTTTCAAATCTAGACTTATATTTACAGAAAAGTTTCAAAGACAGTGCTCTCATTAACCCCACACCCAGTTTCTCCTATTATTCATTAGCATGGCATATTTATCACAATCAATGAACCAATGCATGCATGCATGCTAAGCTGCTTCAGTTGCCTCTGATTCTTTGTGACCCCATGCACTGCAGCCTGCCAGGCTCCTACATCCATGAAGTTTTCCAGGCAAGAATACTGGAGTGGGTTGCCATTCCCTTCTTCAGGAATGAACCAATATTGATATATTCTTATGGACTAGAGTCCATACTTTTTTTCAAATTTCTTAGTTTTTGCCTGTTTTTTTTTTTTTTTTTAATCCAAGACCCCCTCCAGGATACCATGTTACATTTATTCACCACGTTTCTTGGCTCACCTTGACTGTGCCAGTTTCTTAGACTTGTCTTATTTTAAATGGGACATAGGTTAAGTCTTTTGTAGAGTGACTCTCAATTCATATTTGTTCTGTGTTTTTCTCATGAATGCGAGTTTGGGAGCCAAAGTTACTTTTTAAAGCAAATATATATTGATGATGGCAGGAGTAGAGAAATTATATTGACTTGAAGCTGGAAAGCCTGAATGTCTCTTCCACCATTGCTTATACCACCTTGGGAAAATTATTTAGTTTCTGACAGTCTCCTAAACAGAATTTTATCAGGTATGATTTTTAATCTGGATTCTCAGCTATCAAAAATCATATAAACTCTTTTTGTTTTATAAGACATAAATTAATTTCTACTTTAGGCCCCTAAATAGCCGGAGTTTTGGGGATTATTTGTCCAAGAAGATGTTTGCTGGGGAACACTTGGTCCCCTGATTTTTCATGGCCGTTAGTCTATCAGAGCTCCCTCATTCCTGCCCACTAAGACTCTTCACCCTGTATTTCCTTCTGTCACTTGAGTGTCACACTCAGAGTGTGGGCAGACATCTGCTGCTTCTGTTTGTTATTCAGGATTTCATCTGTTCCAGGCTCTCCTACCCATTCTGTCTCTAAGAGCTTTGCTGCCTTCCTAAGGCTCTATGTGGCAGGGCGTTTTCAGGTTCTTTCTGCTCTGGGATATTCCCAATCTCTCTGTGGTCTTGTCACCTCCCTGAGGATTCTGCCTGGAACACAGGACACAGGACACTTTTCTCTAGTATTTACAAGTACCACCCGTCTTTCATCACTCCCCAGTCCATTACTGTCTCCTCCAAAACTAGGGGTGTACATTTTCCTCTTGAGGGGAAATCTCTTTTTCCTCAAAAACACCTTTGTATGGTGATATTTGCCTATGAATCAAAAGCATACATTTTAAATTGGATCTTTGAAACCAGGATGTTTCCAAATTTTCTATTATTATTGTTGTTACTATATCATTACTATTATTCTTACTACTGTATTGTTGTTATTGTCTTCATGTAATACCACTTCTCTAAGGCAAAATTTCCAGATTGAATGTATAGGCAGAAATAAAGGTGGGGTTAAGGAAAACTAAGAGAAAAAAGAAAATAGGGGAACAATCTAATATAATATTAATTTTAGTATCTAATTTACATATATGTATAAATATAAAATAATTTCTGTAAGTCACTTTGTATATCAAGTTTTATTTCCAAGGAGATTATAAATTATACACTGCATAACTTGCAAAAACCTTTCCTTTTGCAAAAACAATAGTTTCTTCAATGACCCAAACCTTCACAACAATGCTATAAGATTGCATAGAGGGATAATAATGTCAAAGTCCCATTCAGGCAAAAAAAAAAAAAGAAAGCAAAATGAAAAGTCCTCTTGAATTACCTTCTTAGCAAGTTAGTGTCAAAACGCACAAGCTAGGCAATTTAATGGACTTACTTTAAAGAAGTACCAGTCCTCAAATGAGACTTTTTCTCACAAGTGAGTAGAAGGGGTATTTTGACCAAATGATTTTAGTATTAATATATACCAGCTGACAACTTATGCTCATATATAGCTGGATCTGTGAGACATGACTACACACATTTACAAAGCAAACACTATTGAAAAAAAAAAACTCTTCAAGCTAAGATGGTGCAAATGGCTTTCTAAACTATGAAGCTATCAAAGAAGATATTTTGAAGATATGGGAAACAGTGATATGGTTTGAACGCTAGGAGAGTGCAGATATTATAAAATACGGCCAGAATATGGTGAATGTGAAACACTGGCACACGGGGTGACAGCCCTGTCAATCTCTCATGTCTGTGTCCATTGTCTCCACATAGTAAATCTGCATAGTGTTTAACCCCAAGCAAGCAGGAACCTCGGTCTGGGCTAAACTTATCCTACAGGAGAGACAAATTTTTGAGCTCTTGCATAATTTCTATTCTTATCACCAAGAGGACACTGTCTAGGAGTCCACTATGCCAGCAAATGAGACATTCTGCTTAGGTGGTTAATTTTTAGTAGTCTTCCTCTCAGATTTTTCTGGTGAGCATTAACATGAAATACAAATAGAATAGAAATACAAATAGAAAGTTGGTAAAGATAACCCTGTATGCGAGACAGCAAAAGACACAGATGTATAGAACAGTCTTTTGGACTCTATGGGAGAGGGCGAGGGCAGAATGATAAGGGAGAATGGCATTGAAGCATGTAAATTATCATATGTAAAATAAATCGCCAGTCCAGGTTCCATGCATGATACAGGGTGCTCGGGGCTGGTGCACAAGGATGACCCAGAGGGATGGGATGGGGAGGGAAGTGGGAGGGGGATTCTGGAAGGGGAACACATATACACCCATGGAGGATTCATGTCAATGTATGGCAAAACCAATACAATATTGTAAAGTTAAAAAATAAAAAAAATAAAAAGAAAGAAATACAAAGATTTTCACATTTGTATTCACTTCCATGTGTCCATCCACTTGCCACTTACTCAGATCTTGTCTTCAATCTTCCAATATTTTTCCTTCTAGAATCCTGAACAACTAGACAAAATATTCATCACTGCTAATGATTGTATGTGCCTTTTATCTCAAGCTACCTCCACTTCTACACAAATAGATAATTAGGTAAATCATAAGACTTCTGTCTACTGAGAAAATTTCTTCTTATTACTTTCAAAGCTGCTCCCACTTAGGGATGTAATGCCATAACAATTCATTTTCAGCTTTTATTAACACATCAAGTGAACTCATCCTGGGACTATTTTGTCTTCTAGCAGTCAGTTAAAAAGGTTGTACTTCATATGGTCACAGGTGTAAGCTGGGTAAAAAGCACTGGAGCCACATGAGGCTGATGTGCGGTCTGGGCCACCTGTTCATGTACCATTATTTGTGCCTCTGGCCTATTTTATGCCTGATCCTGGTTGTAACACTTACCTCTTATGATGGATTGCTATTGAGCCCTTCAAACCTTATCACTTTTTGGCCTGACAGAATCCAATTCACAGTGTAAGGCTCTGACCGTATGATCACATGATGTCTCAAGATCAGTCACTCAGTCGCTTCTCAGATTCAGTATAGACCAGGAGCTATTTTTGAATGGTGCATAGTTCTCTCTTACAGATAGCATGTTCCTTCTTAAAACTTCTGGGCCTCTTTAAATGTTGATTTTCTTAATGGTACTTGGTGAAATACGGCAAAGTAATTTTCTCATACTAGGTACTTCCAGGAGACAACTTCTGCCAGATTATAGGGCCCCAAGCAGTAGCTTGCTCTTTAATGTGGACTTGCAAAAGAATTCTTTTCTGTTCTGGACTTAATTCAAATGTTGCTGTCCTCCATGTCACCAAGTAAGAGAGTACTTCCCGTGGGATTGGGCTGTGGCCAGAATCCAAAAAGTCCTACCAAGCATTTTGCTTCCTTCTGGTAGAAGTTACAAGATCATCACTTGGTTTTTATTTTGGAGAGTAGGTCCAGACACACCCCAATCAACTGAAGTCATTAAGTTTTAATCTTTGTTAGGTTCCTCTCCCACCTTCTTGAGTACATGAGTTGTATGAAGGACTCCAACGTATTTGCTGCTACTTGTAATCCAGTCTGATTAAGCTGGTACCATTGATAAAGTCCACTACGTGTAAAGCTGGCTTGGGTCCAGAGCAAAAATAAAAATATGTACTACTGCTTGTCCCTGGTAAATGTGAACTGCTTTTGATCCTCCTTTCACAATGTTGGAAACAAATTCATATCAATGGTCACAGATCAATGGTTACTCTGTGCTCCAGAGGCATCAATTGTCCCCAGCAAAAATATTCTACTCAGTGCAGCAGTTTCAGCTGAGGTTGCTACTTGGCTATGTTTTCAGTAGTCAACTTGCTTCTCTTATTTTTAACTCACTTTATAAAGACACAGACTTGAATTAAATGGTGGTGTAGTGGGGATTATCACTCCTGTATCTTTTAGGTCATGAAAGATGGTATTAATTTAGAAATACTTATGCTTAATTTACATTTAATTTGCATTTGTTTGTCATCCGCAGCAATATTGACACTTTGGACCCATGATTCTTTGTTGTGGGGCTGCCCTGTGGGGATGTTTAGCAGCATCCTTGGCCCCTCCCCACTAGAAGCCAGTGACACTCCCCTTCCCCCAAGTTGTGACAACCAAAAAATGTCCCCAAACGTTGCCAAATGTCTCTGATAGAGAACCACGGATTTAAAATCATATTCAGGTGTGGTTTTGGCTAAAATGCTTGTACATATACATTATTTCGAAAGTGTGTGCATGACATTGGAAACTGTAATTTATTTAATTGTAAAGTAAATATTGAAGGAATAAGAAGTTAGGAGAGATCAGAGGGAGTGGCCAGATGATTTTTTTTTTTTTTTTAGTGGGGGAAATTAACCACAACACTTAGTTTTCATTATTATAGGCAACGTGACTCATAGTTTACTTGGTTTTTGTTTTGTCCATGAAAGAAAAAAATGAATCCTAAGAGGATCAAAATTGCTAAGAGGAAAACCTTGATAATAGCAAAAAAAATTGGCTGTTTTAGACAGCCTTCAGAATGGGAGAAAATAATAGCAAACGAAGCAACAGACAAACAATTAATCTCAAAAATATACAAGCAACTCCTGCAGCTGAATTCCAGAAAAATAAACGACCCAATCAAAAAATGGACCAAAGAACTAAACAGACATTTCTCCAAAGAAGACATACAGATGGCTAACAAACACATGAAAAGATGCTCAACATCACTCATTATTAGAGAAATGCAAATCAAAACCACAATGAGGTACCATTACACACCAGTCAGAATGGCCGCTATCCAAAAGTCTACAAGCAATAAATGCTGGAGAGGGTGTGGAGAAAAGGGAACCCTCTTACACTGTTGGTGGGAATGCAAACTAGTACAGCCACTATGGAGAACAGTGTGGAGATTCCTTAAAAAACTGGGAATAGAACTGCCATATGACCCAGCAATCCCACTGCTAGGCATATACACCAAGGAAACCAGAATTGAAAGAGACGCGTGTACCCCAATGTTCATCGCAGCACTGTTTACAATAGCCAGGACATGGAAGCAACCTAGATGTCCATCGGCAGACGAATGGATAAGGAAGCTGTGGTACATATACACAATGGAATATTACTCAGCCATTAAAAAGAATACATTTGAATCCGTTCTATTGAGATGGATGAAACTGGAGCCCATTATACAGAGTGAAGTGAGCCAGAAAGAAAAGCACCAATACAGTATACTAATGCATGTATATGGAATTTGAAATATGGTAATGGTAACCCTATATGTGAGACAGAATAAGAGACACAGATGCATAGAACAGTCCTGTGGACTCTGAGGGAGAAGGTGAGGGTTGGACGTTCTGGGACAATAACATTGAAACATGTATATTGTCATATGTGAAGCAGAACACCATTCCATGTTCTATGCATGGGACGGATGCTCAGGGATGGAGCGTTGGGATGACAGAGAGGGATGGGAGGGGGAGGGAGGTGGGAGGAGGGTTTGGGAGGGGGAGCACATGTGAATCCATGGCTGATTCATGTCGATGTATGGCAAAAACTACTACAATATTGTAAAGTAATTAGCCCCCAACTAAAATAATAAAAAAAAAATAAATAAAAAAAAAAAAAAAAAAAAAAAAAAAAAAATTGGCTGTTTTTTTTTATGATTGCATTGTTGTTGTTCAGTCACTAAGTTGTGTCTGACTCTTTGCAACCTCATGGACAGCAGCATGCCAGGCTCCTCTGTCCTCCACTATCTCCCAGAATTTGTTCAAATATAACCAGAAAACATATGTTCTGAGATTAAATATATATAACAGGCATAATATTAAACAGATGCAAGGATGAATAAGCAATGGCTCCTATACTTAAGAATCTTACAGTTGAGAGCAATAATTCTCAATTTGACTATACATAAGAATCACTGCGGAGAAGGCAATGGCAACCCACTCCAGTACTCTTGTCTGGAAAATCCCATGGACAGAGAAGCCTGGTGGGCTGCAGTCCATGGGGTCGCTAGGAGTCGGACACGACTGAGCAAATTCACTTTCTCTTTTCACTTTCATGTATTGGAGAATGAAATGGCAACCCACTCCAGTATTCTTGCCTGGAGAATCCCAGGGATGGGGGAGCCTGGTGGGCTGCTATCTATGGGGTTGCACCAAGTTGGACATGACTTAAACGACTTAGCAGCAGCAGCAGCAAGAATCACTGCAAAAGTTTTGTAAACTACCAGTGCTCATATACACCCCCAGACCAATTAAATCAGAATCATGGTTTAGAAGAGAGTCTAGGCATCAGTATTTTTTGATTTATAATTGACATTGCATAGATTTAAGGTATACAGCATAGTGATTTGACTTACATACATCATGAATGATTATCATAAGTTTATTGAACATCCACCACCTAACACATACAAAATTAAAGAAATAGAAAAATAATTTTTCCTTGTAATAAGAATTATTCAAATTTACTCTCCTGATGACTTTCATATATAACATAGAGCAGTGTTAACTGTAATTTACATCACTAGTATTTATTTATTTTGTAACTGGAATCTCATACCTTTTGACTGCCTTCATCCAATCCCCTTTCCCCTAGTCCTCACATCTGGTAACCACAAATCTGTTCTCTTTTTCTTTAATTTTTTGTCTGTTTGCTTTTGAAGTATAATTGACCTACAGCACTCTGTTAGTTCCTGTTACACAATATAGTGATTCCATATTTTTATACTTTTCAAGATGATCCCTACCATAAATCTAGTTATGCTGTGTCACCATATAAGGATATAAAGCAATTACTGATTATATTCCCCACAATATACAGTTCACAACTGTGGCATTTATTTTGAAACTTGGAGCTTGTACCTCTTAATCTGTATCACCTATTTCTTTCTTCTGTCCCCTTCCTGATTTTTCTCTGCGTATCTATAACTCTGTTTCTATTTTGTCATGTATGTTCCTTTGTTCTCAGTTTTAGACCCACATGCGAGTGAAATAATATGGTATTAATCTTTCTCTCTCTGACCGACTCCACTTAGCATAATACCCTCTAGGTCCACCCATGTTGTTGCAAATAGCAAAATTTCATTCTTCCTCTTATGACTAATATTTCATGTATATATATATGGCTTCCCTGGTGACTCAGACAGTAAGGAATCTGCCTGAATGCAGGAGAGACCCAGGTTTGATCCCTGGGTTGTGAAGATCCCCTGGAGAAGGAAATGGCAGCCCACTCCAGTGTTCTTACCTGGAGAATTCCATGGACAGAGGAGCCTGGAGTGCTGCAGTCCTTGGGTCACATAGAGTTGGACACAGTGCAGCAACTAACACCACATCTATTTAGGCACTCATCTACTGATGGGCATTTAGCTTGCTTCCATATCTTGGCTATTGTAAGTAATGTGGCAATGAAATCTTTTCTAATTAGTGCTTTTGCTTTCTTGGGATAAATAACCAAGTGTGGAATTGCTGGGGAATATAGTAGTTTTACCAGAGAAGGCAATGGCACCCCACTCCAGTACCCTTGCCTGGAGAATTCCATGGACGGAGGAGCCTGATGGGCTGCAGACCATGGGGTCGCTAAGAGTCGGACACGACTGAGCGACTTCACTTTCCCTTTTCACTTTCGTGCGTTGGATAAGGAAATGGCAACCCACTCCAATGTTCTTGCCTGGAGAATCCCAGGGACGGGGGAGCCTGGTGGGCTGCTGTCTATGGGGTCGCACAGAGTCGGACACGACTGAAGCGACTTAGCAGCAGCAGCAGCATAGTAGTTTTATTTTTAGTTTTTTGGTGAATGTCCATACTATTTTCCACAGAGGCTGTACCAATTTTCATTCCTACCAATAGTGCAGAAGTGTTCCCTTTTCTCCACTTTCTTGCCAACATTTGTTTTTTGTTGTCTTTAGGTTAAGCTTGGTGGTTCAGATGGTAAAGAATCTGCCTGTGAGGTAGGAGATGCAGATTCAATCCCTGGGTTGGGAAGATCCCCTGGAGAAGGGATGACAACCCACTCCAGTATTCTTGCCTGGGAAATCCCATGGACAGAGGAACCTAGCGGGCTATAGTCCATGGATTTGCAAAGAAATGGACATGACTGAGTGACTAACATTTTCACTTGCATTTTGTAGATATCAGTATTTTTTAAAGTTTTCTAACTGGTTACAGATTAGGCTGAAAGATAAATTTATGAAAAGTAAGTAGACTTGAGAGTGATAATTATTATATAGTGGAAGTACATATCCAGTGATATTAAGGCATTGAGGAATAAACACATAAATGTAAATTCATAGAATTTTCATGAAGCTGAACAGTATTTCTACTGCAAAAATGGCAGAAATTCAAATATATATTTTATATTAAGATAAACAAAAATGTGGATGAGTACCTTTAAAGGATGTTAAAGGAGAGCCTTTGTGAAATGAGGAGAAATGAATAAATGCAAGAAATAGCTTTTCCTGCCAAGTTGCTCTGAAGTTTATAGAGTCATTTATACTATACAAGAAAATTTTTTATATTTTTATTAAAATTTCTAGAAATTGTTAAATAACAAGGAGAAAATGAAAGTTAAATAAAGTAATATTTGATTATATAATTACCATATACTACAAGTCATTCAAATTACTGGTCTGGGAACACATATTAATTAATCATTATAAAGCCATGCAAATGTTAGATATTCCAATGAGTAATAATTAGATAATCATACCTGGATATAAAATGTAAATGTAAAATGGATAATCATAACTGCTTTCAATTTTTTCTGACCAAATTAATTTAGTCTGTGCTCTATGGTATGAAAATCGACTTGCCAAATGAGAATTTATTCAGATAATATAGCATATCCAGGATGCCCACCTTGGAAATATTTGGTTTGGCTGATTTTCTTTTTCTCGTTTTTGAGGGTCAGTTTTGAACAAATTTTTCATTCTGTTCTGGCAACTGTGTTAAGAAATTTTTTCCTCTCCTTTGAATAAACTATAATTCAAGTTCTTGAATTTTCATGATATAGAATAAATTCTATGGCTATAACATGGTGCCCATGAAGAGTGAAGATATTGTTTGTGCTCAATACCTTTGCCCCAGACACTACAGTATAGCTTAGAGAATTTAATATTTGAAAAAGGATGGCAGAGACATTTACTAACTAATCATTTCTCTTTTAATTTCTCAGTTTTATGAAAAGTCAATTTGGAACCAGAAATCCATAGCCTACATAGTATGGACATCATTAGCTTACTTGCCTGGAATAAAACATCCAAATCAAATGGTCACATGAAGTTTGTTCTCGCATCTTTTGCAAAAAACACTATTGGGGGAATTTTCCTTCATGTTGTTCAACATCACTCACATAAAGATCATTAATAAATTACTTTCCGAGTTCAGTTTTGAGTTTCTATTGTCACAGATTAGTGCCTATTTACTACCAAGTACAATATTATAAATGTCAAATTACTCATCTCCTTTCATGACAAAACCATAACCATTTATAATACTCTAGGTTTGTGACATTTTGGGTTTCCTTTTCGATTTTTTAAAAATGCTTTTATTTATAGAAAGCTTTGAACTAAATTTAATGTTCAGTTACAATAATTGTGTTAGCCTAAGCCTTTGGAATATTCAATTTCCCCAACATCTTGCCATTTTATACTTTCTTTCTCTAGATTTATCACTGTATTGTATATACATTTTATTTTAAATTGTACCAAATAATTTGTCAAGATAGGCAAGGTAGAAATCATTTTAAAAGAATGTGTTCAGAAGAGTTAGTATTAATTAAAAATTTAAATAACCACATGCATTACTTGGATTTATTCTGGTTCCAATTCATATTTTGTCTTTTAAAATATGATTTTTAAAAGTAATTTCACTTTCACTGAAGAATGCATTTTAAATTTTAAAGTATGTTATTGGTTTTGTTCAAATTATATACATCCATGAAAAGTATGTCTGTTTAGAACGTAAAGTTGATATCTAGGATTACAGAAACCATCAGTTATATCTAAAGACAAAACACCTAAAAGTAAATGCCCAGACTCATGAGTATTAGGTTGACTTATTTGAACATTGAAGATTATGACAAATGTCATAGATATAATTTATAAAATAACTGCTATTCTATTTTGTTGATAATATATTTTATTGGAACATTTGTAAACTAACTTTACAAATTACATTCACTTAATAACATCTGCTTTAAGAAATTAATGAGATAATATGCATATGTACAATAATTCAATTTCAAATTGTGTTTTAGAAATGCTTGGCTCTTGAAGAGACACACATGCTTTTCTAAGTTAGGTTTCTATCTATACAGGGATAGATAGATTCTATCAATGGGATAGAGGTCAATGGGATTCTCCAAGCAAGAATACTAGAGTGGGTTGCCATGCTATTCTCCAGGAGATTTTCTTGATCCTGGGATCAAACCTGCATCTCTTAAGTCTCCTGCCACCTGGATATATTTTCAAAATTTAAATATTATCTAGTTCAATTTCAATAATAATGTTATAAAATATCTAGTAAACACTTTTCCCACCTGTGAAAACAAAAGTTCTAGCAATACTAGGGTTGTAGCTTATGCTTTTAAAAAAAAATCAATTTTCTGTCATGTTCTTTCCTAACACATTTTTGTTTTCATTATTTATTTGCCTTATGAAATATATAGAAAGTGGCACTTCTGTAGTAGTAGAATGGATGCCAACTGTGTTTTAGTGATCACTTTAGTGGAATCTTTAAAAATAGCTATTTCTCTTAGATAAGCAATTGAATCTCATGACATAAATATATGAACACATCTAATGATGTAGGTTTACATCATGTCACATTTTGCACGCCGAAATAATGAAGAGTCACCACACAAGCAGCCTAATTTTTATGGATCTAGAATATATTCCATCACTTAGTTCTTTCCAAAGAAATTTAGATTTATAAAAATGGCAACTTGGAAACAGTTTTTCTCTTGAATCATGATCAACATGTGAGCAAACTTACCAGTTTATGTATTCTGAGATGTAGTATAGAGATGTATTAGAAATGACTTTTGATTTGTGCTCCAGTTCAGAACATAAGGAAATCTTTCTCTAGAACTGTACTGTCCAATATAGTAGCCACTAGCACCATAGAGTTACTTAAATTAAAATTAAATAAAATTGAAAATCTGAGTTCCTCAATTGTACAAGCTGCATTTCAAGTACTAAATAGCCTTTTGTGGCTAGTGGCTACTGTACTGGATCACAAAGAATATTTTGATCATCTTCCAACATTATAGATATTTCTGCATTGCACATGAAAAACCTAGAACATCATCTCACCAACTGCATTGCAGTTGGACAGTGCTACTCCACATAATTAATAGAAAAATTATACAAGCGGAACATGTACCCACTCCTGCATTGATATGGATTTGTTCTAACATCACAAAATATGTTGCCTTATATAATCTAAAGCTTTATCATTAGGGAAGGAAACATAAATAAGGAAACATAAAGGAAGATAAATTAAGAAATTTCCTGGAAAATAGGAAATCAATAAATTGCTCTCCAAAAAATTATGACCTTCCTTTTAAAAATTATAATTGTTGATAATTATGTATAACTTTTCATTTCTATGAAAAGCTTTTACAGTTGTTTTACTGCTTTGTTAATGATTTTATGTACAAATGTTCCCATAAAATTATATCTCCTAAATTAATCTACAGTCTTTGATTTCTCTATATAATAATGTTAGACACACTAGGATACTAGTCTATTTTTCTGCCTTAATAAGTCTAGTATTCTGAAAATAACACATCACTTTTGATAACAGAAACTCCTGCAATGCTTTGGTGTCATTTCTATAAAATTTTGATATTTAGCACTGCTACTATTTACAGATGTAAGGCATAGGGATAGATAGATATTGAAAATTTGGGCTAATTCTATTTATAATAACTTCATAAATCATTATTCAGTCAATACTTGAACTTTTCCAGTAAAGTAGAATCCCATAATTAGTTTATATGGGCTTCATTTAATCAACCTATTCATTTGCAGATTCTAGAGAACGCAAGTGAATTCATCATATTTCTTGCCCTCAAGAAACTTATGGTTTAGTGGAAGGCTTCTGACAAGTGAGCAGGCAATTACAATAAAGTATGAGAAGTACAGCCAAATGGTGAACTATTGATGTTAATGAGAAGTAAGAAAAGTAATTAATAATTATTATAAGTGCTGTGCTATGCCAAGTTGCTTCAGTCATGTCCAACTTTTTGCGACCCTATGGACTGTAGCCCACCAGGCTCCTCTGTCCTTGGGATTCTCCAGGCAAGAATACTGGAGTGTGTTGCCATGCCCTCTTCCAGGGGATCTTCCCAACCCAGGGATCAAACCTGTGTTTCTTATTTCTCTTGCATTGGCAGGTGGGTTCTTTGACACTCGGGCAACTTATTGACCTTTTATTAAGTAATGGGGACTTTGACACGCTGGGGCACTTTCCATAAGGAGTTTAACCCACTTTGACTGCCACCTGAATGAGACTAGTCTGAGTGGTCTAAATTCCCTAGTGAATATTGAATTGCTGAGAAATTTAAGAAAAGACAAGCTAAATTTCTCATTCCATGGATGCCTTGGGTGAACCCTCCCGGTTTGCAGAGGTAAATGCACTAACAAGCTGGGGCAACTTGTGTGATGATGAATTAAATCCTTCTAACACTGCAGCTGAAATGTGTCAGGCAGATACTTTATAATAAGGATGTCAATGGAAAGTAATTCTTTGAAAAGGGTATGTGTTACAGTCATTGTGAATACCAGCAAATGAACATCTCACAGAGAACAATACTGTGTCAGACAGTATCTTCATATTTATAGGGCACCTCCAGGAACTTAAAGGTTGCTGGACAGGTGAAGTAAAATTGACAAAAGGATTTGATCTAGCTGGCCCATTCATCACTCACACAGTGGAAACTAAATACAGGGGCTTCTATCTCTGCAGCTGAGAGTTTCCTGTACAGTTGCTCCAGAAACATACACCAGCTGGCAAAAGAGCAGTCAACATCTCCTGTTGGGTCCTGTATCATCAGTTCTGAAAAATGAGGTTATTCTATAGAAGATGCAACACACATAGCACTTTACTTAAAAGGAAATTGGTAGAGGCTCATTGGGAGACTATTTAAAAAGTGAAAAAGTGATACCTGTTGTTTCTGAATTTGAAGAAGCTACTTTCCAAAAGATGCTACCTCTGTATTTCCAAAGTCATTAAAGGAGAACTATTATTTGTCAGGAGCCACATTAGGCATTACTGACAAAATGGAGCACGGCACCAACCCCCTCTCCTCATCCCGCAGGCACAGTCCCGGGATGAAGGAGTTAGGTCTTGTGATTCTGACTTGTCCTTTCCTTCCTTCGGTTGAGTTGGCTGGAAAGAATGTTAAGGAGCTTATTGTTCTTGCATGAGAAAGGACAAAGCCTTCTGCAGTTATGCCCAGGAAATAATCCAGAAAGTTACATTTGTTCAAGGACCTTTTACAAAGAATGTTCCAGGATGAGCACATAGGCCACAGCTTGAGGCCATGGGACAGATTGTTATTGAGACCTGCTTGTGAGGGAAATGTTTATGGCAAAAGAAGTCTGCTGAGTTTAAGGTTTAGGAATAATTAAGAATAGTTAGAAGCTAAAAGTTTAAGGTATGTTGTAGTGTTGGCATATTTTACTATAGCTTATAGAGACTATGAATTTTAGAGATACTAATAGTTAGAAGCCTTTTTAGGGATAATGAGCTCAAGATACTAGGGGCTAGCAGGATTTAGAAAGATAAGAAATAAACTGAGTAATGTGGTATGCAGCCCAGAGACAAACATGAGTTACAATGTAATCACAAGGACACTTAAGAGGGAACTCTGAAGGACAACAATGATTTATGGAGACAGTAAATCTGGGTGAGGGGAACTGAAGATGTCAAACCTCTGACCTAATGCTTTTGTAAAAGTATAAAAGAAAACCTGATGCTTAGAATAAACATGCAGTCCCGCACTTTGAGTCAGAGGCTGTATCATTCTCCGCCAACACCACTCTCCCTTCAGGCTGACTCCCTGGCTGCTGGAGCTGGACTCTGGCAATTATTGTCATTTCACATTTGCAATTACTGCAGATACTGGAAATGCAGAAGGAGAGCCTTTGGTACCCAAATGGAAGATTAGGATAAATGAAAGTCTGACACCCAGAAGAACATGTGGCTTGAGAAAGACTTGAAGAAGGTAAAAGTGTGAACCTTGTGAGAACTAGTGGAACGAACATAGAGGTAGAATAAAAGCTCTAAGGCAGGAGAGTCACACGTGACAAGTTAGAGACATGAGCAGCACAGATGTTCAGAGTGGTAATACAACCCAGATCGTTTCAAGCTGGGGAG
Source organism: Okapia johnstoni (assembly GCA_024291935.2). Classification (NCBI taxonomy): domain Eukaryota; kingdom Metazoa; phylum Chordata; class Mammalia; order Artiodactyla; family Giraffidae; genus Okapia; species Okapia johnstoni. The sequence goes on along the minus strand of CM044319.1, from coordinate 26,838,636 downwards.
ACCATCGTTAAGTACCACAGCTTTGCTCTGAGTAAGGAGGACAGAAACTTAAGGGCTTTGAGCAGGGGATGTAATGATTAGACCTCCATGTTTACATAGTTCATACTGACTAGCTCATGGAGGCTAGACTGTAGTGGGACCAGAATTAACTGAGAGATTTTATTAAGATGTTGTAGCAGGAATTTTGGCAAGATGTTGTGACTTTGTCTGGGGTTGTAGAAGTGAGAAGAGATCAGAAACTGGATTTGTTTTAATTTTGAGCTAATAGAATTTCCTGAGGAATTGGATATTAAGTGTGAGGAAGATACTTCCTTTGACCTGGGAGCAGTGTAAATGGAGTTGCAAATAACTGAAATAGGAAAAGTGAGGATGGAGTAGGCATTGGGAAGATCAGGATTGTAGCTTCAGACATGTGAAGTTTGGGATGTCTACTGAGCACCCAAGCAGAGATGGATATATGCATCTGGACTTTGGAAAGATACTTGGATGAGAGATATAATGTGATGGTCATCAGCATAAAGATAACATGTAAAGCCATGACACTGGATGAGATAACCGGAGAAGTGGGTACAGACAGAAGCAAAGTGAAGTGGGATGAAGACTGAGTTGTGGGGAACTCAGACATTAAAGATTAGAAGAAGAGAGAATGACAAAGGAGAATAAGGAGTGACCAGTAAATAAGAGGAAATAAAAGTGGATTATTCTAAATGCAAGTGAGGGAGGGTATTGATAAAATATGTGTGCTCAACTGTGTCAAATGCTGATGACAGTTGGAGTAAGATGAGGAATAAGAAAGCTTAGATGTTAATAGGGAACATAAGTAAGAGAATCAAAAAGGATTGTTTGAACTGCACACTTGGGCAATTGAATGTCTGGTGTTTCAATTCGATGAGTTAAAGCTTGAATCCCAGGGTTATTCAGGCTCTCTGGTGCTCCAAAGGGATGTCCAGTGGGGACTCATGTTGGGACAGGCAGAGAAAAGGGTGGGAAGCACAACAATAGCAGCAGAAGTGGTGGTAGGTGTCTTGGTTCCTTGATCAAGAAAGACTTCCAATGGAGCAGCACCAAGACTGGGAGCCTGTGCCTGCAACACCTCACAGATATCAGAGATCTGGCCTGAGCACACACAAGTGTTAGCAGAGTCAGTACCAAGGCACTAAACATTGTCCATGCATTACTGGAAAATAAAAGTGTACACTTGGACATTGCAATCAAGGATATCAGAGGGATATTAGAATTTTTCAGAGTTTGAAAATCCCTGGCTTTAAAACCTACTGCAACATTTCAAAGCACATATGCACAGACCATAGAAATTAAGTTTAAAACAGCTGCATGTACAGAAAAAAAACACCATTTTCATATGAAATTTTGGATCAATCAGTTGTAAATAAAAAAGGGTATTTTGAAATTATTTGTTTCCTTGCAATTGAAGGGACAGCTATACCATATAGAAACAAATCATGAAGTCACTGCTGTGTCTTGTGTAATCACCAATATTTACAGGAAATGTCAGTAGAAGCCTTAAAATGCTCTTTGTAAATTTATAGCTACATGTATATATTAATTGCATTATATTTATATATTAAAATTATAACAACATACAAAACTGATTTATATGAAGAGTTAAACATCTCTAGAAAAACTTTTCCTCAAGAATTATCAGCTCAAGATAATACTAAAAATTTTATTTCAAAATAATTTATCAGAAATGTATTGCAGTATTTTCACAGTATATAAAATACTCTGAAAAGTTCTAGTAACAACAGCATCAGCAAAAAGATTCTTTTAATCAAAAATTACTTGCACTCCTACATTGCCAAGAATGACTAATGTCACCTTAAATTATGTTCCTGAAAATGAGTTGTTAATGTCTGAATTCTGATGGCCAAATTATGAATATTCAGAAAAGTGAGCCATAAAATTTTGTCAGTAAAGATATCACTTAATTAAGTATTATTATTATGTTATATATATTTATATATAATTATACCAAAATATTTTCTTTTGCAATTTTTATGTTTGTCATTATTCATGTATTACATACTGTTACTGTGTTGTATAAGTACTAAAATATTCTAGAAGAAAAATATTTGCTTTAGTACCTTTAACTGTACTTTTTTTCCATCTTAAGGCAGTGACCGCATTTTTGCTTGACATAGGACCTCACAAACTAGGTAGCCAGCTCTATTAAGTTGATTTGCTGTGATGTGCTATTTCAGAGAATAGAAAGGTTTTTATTTAAAAAAAAAAAAAAAGGAAAAAAATAGCCAAGGTAGAAAGAGTACAGAGAAGTTTGGGAACAAGTGTAAGGAAAAGGGCAGCTGAAGTATGGAGAATGTTCATATCAGGCAGTGCCCAGAGACACTGAGAATTTTACTTAAGATCGATCAGTTGGACCAGTGAAAAGGTGTCAACTTGAGTAGACCCTGGAGATCCCTCGATGACAGAAATGGTGAGTCACCTCTGTCTCTTTTGTATTAGGTATACGTTGGTCAGTTGCAACCTGACTTTATGCTGTTTCTCAGCTAGCTGCCAGCCTGTTTTTCGGCAATCATTGACCTCATTCTGGTACATTAATAAGAATTTACTCCTTCTGCAGTATTAACATTGAATTGTCCATATGACAGGCATCTTGTGCCTTCATTCCTTGTGACCACTGCTTTAGGGCTTGCTCAAATATTTGAAACCAATCTTTAAATTCTCCATTCTTGGTTTGCTATCAAATACAGCATGTCTGCCCTTTCCTCACACAACCAAGTCTCTGAAAGGCTGATGGTCCATCCTGTAATTGTGTCTCCAAGTGTCCTCTTAGAATGTGTTTACAAGCACATTCTATTCTAAATGTTAAAACAAAACATTTCAAATGGATTAAAAAAAAATCTTTTGTTTGGAATCACACACACACTCTCTCTCTCTTCTATGATAGGCATGAAATAATCCAGAAGAAACCTATGTGCAAGCTCTGATATGGAGAGTCAGTAGAGAGAAAGGTCTGGAAAAACATGTTCCTGAAAAGTGGCAAGAAATTCAGCAATTAGCAATTAAACAAGATTTTCTTTCCATAAACAGCCTCAGAATTTGAATTATTTTCAGATAGCAGTCATACCGAGCCAAGAATTTCAAAGGAAATTTAGAGAAGGTGAGCTGGAAGAAAGAAGAGATGCTGGAGATGTGCTTAATCAGATAAAACAAACAAATATTAAAGAAATACTTAGTAGAACTAATAAGAGTATCAAATTTAAATCTACAGTTCCCTCCCCTCTGTGTAGAGATGTCTTTAATATGGTGATGGATGTCAGAGGGTGGGGAGAGGGGAGCAATCACATTCAATATGAGATAAGAGGACTCCATTTCTGCATATGAAGCTTAGACCTGCATTTTATTTCAAGTTTGGTGAACAGCAATCAGTTCCCATTTGTGATTAGTCTCTGTCTTTTCACTGAAGAGAGGGTTGAGACAGAGTTTTAAAGGTTATTCTACACCAGACAAAAGGAGTACATGAAAAATAAAAGGCTTTTCAAATGATCTAAAGTGCACTTGAATCTGCCACTTTGATATCATTAGCAAATTGTGATTGATTAAGTATCACAGTTAAATCTCTTACAAGCCTTTTGGAATAAAAGGGGGTATAGCAAGTGTGGATATTCCCAGTATGTGGCATTATTTTCTAAATGTAGAGTGACATTTTTTTTTCAGGTTGCATAATCCTATCTTTTACTCCTGAAATTATAAAGTTAGAATCCTGAGGGTATTTGTTCCTGAATCAGTGTTCAAGCAGATGACTGTCTCGCTATTTCAGACTGGGGATTCTTGCTAACAGTCTTGGGTTAGTGCTAAAGTTCCATTTCCTTGATAAAACAGAATCTGAGCCAAATATAATTTATCTGATTGTTCTTATAGTCACTTTTTTAGTTATAAGTGTTTACTTATCATAAGGTTAGTCCATCTCAACTAAACAATCTGAGTAAACTTGTTTTCAGGGCAAGAAGATGCTGTTTGCTTTAATACTGGTTTAAACAAAAAGGCAAGAGAAAATTCACTAAATCACCAAAATTCTCTTAAATATAATTATATACCTGTGAAATCAAGGTGGCTTGATATACAAGGTAGTCATTAATCCACATCTTTTTCTGATGGTTTGGGGGATGAGAGAGTATTTTGTTGTTTTATTTACTAAGTTCCATCTGACTCTTTTGCCACCCCATGGACTGTAACCCGCCAGGCTTCTTTGTCCATGGGATTATCTAGGCAAGAATGCTGGAGTGGGTTGGCATTTCCTTTTCCAGGGGGATCTTTCTGACCCAGGGATCAAACTCGCATCTCCTTCATTGGTAGGCAGATTCTTTATGACTGAGACACCAAGAAAGCCCAAAGTATTCAGTCAGTTCAGTTCAGTAGCTCAGTCATGTTCGATTATTTGCGACCCCATGGCCTGCAGCACACCAGGCTTCCTGTCCATCACCAACTCCCAGAGCTTACTCAAACTCATGTCCATTGAGTCTATAGAAGTATTAAGGGAAACAAAATAAAGGACATTGTATTACAGACTGCCACAAGAATATGGAATCCACAGATCACTTTTTAAATATGTGAAGGTGGAAGCAGTAGGTTGCACAATTAAACAATATGAAAGGAAGATTAAGAAACTGAAGTCCAGCTATAGTTCTGCCAGTTGCTGGTTATTTCACATGGGCCTTTCATTTCACTTCTCAGAAACTGAATTTGCTGCTTTGTGATACCTTCCTGGATTTGAATAGAGGACCCAGAATAAGATTTTTCAGTATCTTATTTACTGTGATCCATTCAAAGCTATTAGTAGGATGGTAAGCTTCTCTACGAAGGCCTTTGGTAAGATCTGACTTTTGAAATTGGATGTGACCTCATGATTGGCTCTAGCTCCTGTGAAATATGAGTGGCAGTGACACCAGTCATTTCTAGGGAAAATAAAGAACCAATATGTGCTTTGTCCCTGACATGAAAACCATGGAAAGTCATGTCAAAATAGAGCATTTGTAGTCTGAGTACCTGCATAAATAGGAATGTTTTAAACTCCCTGCTGATCCACAATGGATATGTCGCATAAAACAGTAAATCAACATTCAATATATTAATAGAAACCACTGCAAAGTTCGAATAATTTGTTACTGCAACATATTATATTTGTCCTGATTGCTACAACATGTTTTCTCACCCAAATAATTTCTTACATGAAATAATATACCCATGTATTTAGCTATTACAGCATAAAAACTTTTAAAATATTTTTAAATATAATTTTAATTAAAAATTATTAACAAAAATCAATATTCAACCTTGATACAGTAAACTAGTTAGTCCATCTTTGATTATTTTTTATCTATGCATTGCTAAATTTCTGGGGATTTTTGTGTCTTTTACATCCTTTGTGGTGACTGAAGTTGTGTCAAATCTTTTTACTTGGGTTTCAATGTGATTGTAATTCACCATCCTGAGAGTTATGCAATAATCTCTAAAATTTATAGCTTCCACAGGCCACTCCTTATTCTTGGAAGCCTTATATTAATGTCTCCTTTCTAAAATTCTACTCAACTTATTTTCAAAAGCATTCACAACAAGTGTATGTGGCTTAGTAAAGGCATATAACTTTGTTTTACTTGAAGTGCCTGAGAAAGATTTCTCATCCAACCATCCACAGACATCCCCTTTCCCACTATTATTTCTCCCAAGCTATTGTTCCTCTCTAGTGATCTCCTTCCTACTACATCTCCATCTTGCTGAAACCCCACTATCCCTATCTGTGGAGGAAAGAATGGCAGAATTTCAAATTCTCTGCATAGCAAATTTGATACCTATTTCTCATTTATTTATTCAAGACATTGCCATCAAATGCCTACTGAATGCTTGGTGAAAGTGAAAGTCGCTCAGTCGTGTTTGGCTCTTTTGGACCCCACACAGTCCATGGAATTCTCCAGGCCAGAACACTGGAGTGGGTAGCCTTTCCCTTCTCCAGGGGATCTTGCCCACCCAGGGATTGAACCCAGGTCTCCCACATTGCAGGCGGATTCTTTACCAGCTGAGCCACAAGGGAAGCCCAAGAATACTGGAGTGGGTAGCCTTTCCCTTCTCCAGGGGATCTTGCCCACCCAGGGATTGAACCCAGGTCTCCCACATTGCAGGCGGATTCTTTACCAGCTGAGCCACAAGGGAAGCCCAAGAATACTGGAATGGGTAGCCTTTCCCTTCTCCAGCAGATCTTCCCAAACCAGGAATTGAACTGGGGTCTCCTGCAATACAGGTGGATTCTTCATCAGCTTAGCTACCAGGGAAGCCCGTATTCTCACAGATACTGTAAATACGAGTGGGATGTGATCCTGGTCTTTAAATCTCAATCTCAATGCTTTGATGAGACTTTCAGATGCTATATGAGTACATAAGAGAGTCTATACACTCAGCTTTGCCTGGAGGCTTCCTGGTTGTGAGGTCTAATCTGTGAATGCATCAGAGTTTTTGAAAGAATTCAAGAGAGAATGGAGAACAGAGAACAGGGTCTGGACAGAGGGAATATATAACAAAGCTCCTAGTTAAAATATCATTGGTTTTTCCAAGAATATAAGTGACATAGTAGGCCTGAGGAAAAATTCTTGTTAAAGGGCAAATAATGGACTAGCAGGATTGTGAGAATTAGATTTAAAAGTAGACACCACTAGTCTAATAATAAAAAATAATTATGTTATGTTTAAGAATGTGTCTTTCCCCTTAGGGCATTTCCCAGCCAATGGAAGAATTTTTATATGGCAGGGATCAGGTCTGTGTTTTTGCCAGTTGACTTTGGCGACCGTATGGAGCTTTTCCTAGATGCTGAAATATCAGTCAAGAGTTTATTACATAAAAATAAAAGACAGATGATGGCAGTCTGAATTAGGTAGTGATATGATGGAGAAAGGGGCTTCCTAGGTGGCTCAGTGGTAAAGAATCTGCCTGCAATGTAGGAGACATGGATTCGATCCCTGGGTCTGGAAGATCTCTTGGAGGAAGAGTACAATACCACTTTATATCAAAGACTTGAGCTTCCTCAGATTTTGGTATACAAAGAGGTCCTGGAAACAATCTTCCTTCCACAGATAATAAGGAAAGACTTTACAACAATCCACATCATTTTGATTAAGGTAGGTGTTTTAATTTACATGTTACAGTTGAGAAAACTGATGCTGAATTGTTAGGTGACCTGCTATGTTTTATCATGACTAAGTAGAGGAGTCCTGACCCAAATCCACATTCTCCTGTTTCTAATCACTTACACAGAGTTATTGCAAGTTCCAGACCACCACAGTAAAGGGAGTATCACTATAAAGTGAGCCACATGAATTTTTGACTTCCTTGTGCTTATAAAAGTTATGTTTATAATATATTATAGTCTATTAAGTATGCAAAAGCACTGTGTCTAGAAAAACAATGTGCATACCTATTAAAAACTAATGCTGTGGGAAAAATGATGCCAATATACTTGCTTGACAGTAAGTTGCCACAAACTTTTCAGTTTGTAAAATATGCCCATTCTTTTTACATATATTATATATATATATATATATATATATATATATATATATATATATATATATAATATATTTTAACTGCAAACAACTGTAATCATGGGATGTGTAATTTTTAGTGTCTGCCTTCTTTGGCTTGATATTATGTCTGTATGTTGTTGTGACAGTAATTTAAAAAAACTTTTTTGACTCTATGATATTTTAGTATATAAATACACTGTAGGTTACTTGCATATTTGCAGGTTGATAGGCATTTGGACTGTTTCCTGTTTTATGTGTAATGGATAAAACTGTGATGAATGTCCCTCTGTGTGTATTTTGGCACAAGTATGTACACATTGTTGGGTTACAGGAAGAATTGATGCTTTTGAACTGTGGTGTTGGAGAAGACTCTTGAGAGTCCCTTGGACTGCAAGAAGATCCAACCGGACCATCCTAAAGGAGATCAGTCCTGGGTGTTCACTGGAAGGACTGATGTTGAAGCTGAAACTCCAATATTTTGGCCACCTCATGTGAAGAGTTGACTCATTGGAAAAGACCCTAATGCTGGGAAGAGTTGTGGGCAGGAGGAGAAGGGGATGGCAGAGGATGAGATGGTTGGATGGCATCACCGACTCTATGGACATGGGTTTGGGTAGACTTCAGGAGTTGGTGATGGACAGGGAGGCCTGGTGTGCTGCGGTTCATGGGGTCACAAAGAGTCGCACATGACTGAGCGAATGAACTGAACTGAACTGGACATTTTAATAGATACTCTCAAATATTTTCACAAAGTGAGAAAATTAATTTTTAGTTATAGTTTGTAGTTTAGTAAAGTAATATTCAAGTCTCTTGACAATTTTCCAATTAGTCTGTCTGTCTTTTTAACCCTAATTTGTAAGAGTTCTTTATGTACTCTTCATAAGAGTCCAGTGTTGTATACATGCATTGCAAAGTTCCTCTCTCACTCTATGACTTGTCTTTCAATTTCTTAATATTGTCTTAAAACGAACAGAAGTTTTAAATTTTAATGATCCAAATTACAAACCTTTTTCCTTATGGTTAGTGCTTTTTGTTCTGTTTAACATATCTTTTCCCGTCTCAAGTTCATGAAGGCCTTCTCCTGTATTATCTTTAGTGAATTACCTTTCAATTTTAGATTATGATCCGTTTGGAATTAGTCTTTAATTATACAGAGAGGTATAGGTCAAATCTCTTTTTTTCTATTTGAATATACAGTTGACCCAATGCTACTTACTGAAGATTTCTTTTTCCCTAGATTGCAGTACTACCTTCATCATATAACAATTGACTGTATGTATGTGACCCCTCTATTTTGTTCCATTTGTATATGCTATGACCTATTTGTATCAATCTCTCTAGATTTATTATAACTTCAAATGTGCTTCATATATATTCTCTGATTTTATCTTCTTCTTCAGTGTTGTCTATTCTATTCTTGATCTATTGCATTTTTGCATCCATTTAAAGTAATCATTTTGAGCATGTGCAATAATTTAAACAATTATATAATAAAAATTTATTGGACTATCATTAACTCCTTTTAGTTTACTTTAATGAGGCTTTTAAAGATTTAAAACTAATACAAATTACATTACTGTTAGCTTGACACTCATCAAAATATCCAGTTTCTGATTCTTTTTTCCCTTATGTATAAAATATGTGGGCTGTTTTTTACTTATAGTACTAAATTGCCTGTGAAGCTAAAATATTGTTTTCATTAGTGTTTTGCATACTCAGCATCAGACCTATTCTTATCTCTCCAACCTCTCATTCCTTATGTTGCTTTATTTGTACCATTCACATATATCCTCTTGGAATATGTTTTTTATCAACTTTATGGAAAATAGTTTTTTAAAGGTTAAAATATGCTATATGTGGAACTTCCCATCTATACAAGATTAAACAGACTCTTCTTTCCTCTTCCTCTCCACTAATACCACTATAAATGCTAGAAATAATGTAACAAGCAACCAAAGGAGGACTGAATGGTGGAAAGAAAGAAAACTGACTAGAGACTCTAGGATAATAGGAATAACAAAGTGACAGGACATCTTATAAACCACCACTCAAAAGAATAAGATGACCATCTCACCTCACTTTCAAACCACCAACATCACAACAGAAGGTGGCCTAGGTAGGCTCATTTCTTCAGGACAAGTTGATTGTCCTGTCAATCACTCAAGCAGCAAAGCAATATAGATTGATCAGGAACCCCGGGTGACTATGCTCTCCTCCACTGAACATAAGAGTCCTCCTCCCCACTAAGAGACACTGTGTGCCTGGGTGGAAGCAGCAACATGTAACTTCCAAAGAAGTGGCTTGCTATGGGAAATAATTTTATCTGTTCAGATAATAGAATTACTTTTCCCAGCAAGAGATATATAGCAGCCAAAACTTGGGAACTTCTTGGACTCCTTTACCCTGAATGAGGAGAGACCAGTGGGGGTCATAACAGGTAAACTAGATTGACCAAAATACCACCACAGATAATCTATAAAATAAATTTCCTTTTGAAGCATAGTTCACAAATGTAGAATAGGATCAGTATGCTAAACATAAACATATGGTTGTCTGGTAAAATAAAATATTTAAACAGGACCCATAATAACTTTTAGTGATAGCCAAAATGGTTAATACCAAAATCAGATTGATTATATTCTTTACAGCCAAAGATGGAGAAGCTCTATACAGTCAGCAAAAACAGGACCAGGAGCTGACTGTGGCTCAGATCATGAATTTCTTATTGCAAAATTTAGACTTAAATTGAAGAAAGTGGGGAAAATCACTAGACCATTCAGGTATGACCTAAATCAAATCCCTTATGATTTTACAGTGAAAGTGACAAATAGATTCAAGGGATTAGATCTGAAAGACAGAGTGCCTGAAGAACCATGGATGGAGGTTCATGATATTGTACAAGACAGTGATCAAGACCATCACCAAGAAAAAGAAATGCAAGAAGGCAAAATGGTTGTCTGAGGAGGCCTTACAAATATCTGAGAAAAGAAGAGAAGCAAAAGGCTAAGGAGAAAAGGAAAGATGTACCCATCTGAATGCCGAGTTTGAAAGAATAGCAAAGAGAGATAAGAAAGCCTTCCTCAGGGATCAATGCAAAGAAATAGAGGAAAACAATAGAATGGGAAAGACTAGAGATCTCTTCAAGAAAATTAGAGATACCGAGGGAACATTTCATGCAAAGATGGGCACAATAAAGTACAGAAATGGTATGGGCCTAACAGAAGCAGAAGATATTAAGAAGAGGTGTCAAGAATACACAGAAGAATTGTACAAAAAAGATCCTCATTACCCAGATAACCAGGATGGTGTGATCACTCACCTAGAGCCAGACATCCTGGAATATGAAGTCAAGTGGGTCTTAGGAAGCATCACTGTGAACAAAGCTAGTGGCAATGATGGAATTCCAGTTGAGCTATTTCAAATCCTAAAGGATGATGCTGTGAAAGTGCCAGCAAACTCAACATGCCAGCAAATTTGAAAAACTCAGCAGTGGCCACAGGACTGGAAAAGTCAGTTTTTATCCCAATCCCAAAGAAAAGCAATGCCAAAGAATGTTCAAACTACTGCACAATTGCACTCATCTCATACTTTAGCAAAGTAATGCTCAAAATTCTCCAAGCCAGGCTTCAACATAAGTGAACCATGAAATCTCAGATGTTCAAGCTGGATTTAGAAAAGGCAGAAGAACCAGAGATCAAATTGCCAAATAAACATTTTGCTTAATGTGTTTAATAGTAGAATGAAAATATCATAAAATAGAATCCGTGAGCTTGAGAATAAATCAGTAGAATTTATAATCTTGTCAGTGAAAAGAAAATAGAACAACAGAAGAAAACGGAGTGTTACAGACTTGTGACACAATAACATAAGGTACATTTGCATCACTGGAGTTCCAGAAGGAGAGGAGAAAGAGAGTGGAAATGATGAAATATCTGAAAAAATAATGCTAAAAATGACCCAGATTTGTTGGGAGACATAAATCAACATATTTAAGAGGCTAAGAAAATTCCAAATAGGATAAATCCAAATAAATTTACAACAAGAGATATCATAATTAAACACCTAAAAATTAAAGACAAAAATATTTTAAGTAATCTGATAGAAAAACCACATTACTTATGGCCGTTTCAAAATTATAGATTTCTCACTTGAAAACTTAAAGATGAAGACAAAGTACTGCATTATTCAAATACTGAGGAAAAGTACTGTCAATTAAAAATTCTCTACCTAGAGAAATTGTCTTTTAAGATGGAAAAATAAAGAAGGTCTTAGACAAAGCAAACTAAAAGAATTTGTAATTAGCAGAACTACCCTTAAAAATGGCTGAGAGAATTTCTTCAAATAGAAAGGAAATGATAGAATCTTGTAATATCGGGAAGAACAAAGCACAAAAAGAGTCAAAATACAGGGGTATACAATGGGCTATTCTTCTTCTTTTTATGAGTTTTATAAATCATAATTTATGATTGAATAAAAATATAATACCATCTGATACTAAAGCTGATCACATTTAAAAGTGGGGAAGCTAGATTTCAACAGTTCACTCAAAGCAGTGAAATGTTGATACAAATAGACTGTGATTAGCCTCAAATGTGTATTGTAATCATCAAAGCATCCACTAAGAAAACTAATTAAAGAGATATACTCAGTAAATAAATCTAAATGGAGTAATAAAAAAAAAATTCAATTATCTCACAGGGAAACAAGAAAAACAAAACCAAGCAATAAGTAAAAAGGAATCAAACAGAAAACATATAATAAAATAGTAGACTTAAATTCTACCATATCAATAATAACTTTAAATGTAAATAGTCCAAGCACAATAAGTAAAAGACATAAATCAGTGAGTCAATAAGAAAATATGATCAAATTATGCACTGTTTAAAAGAAAAATTTCAAATTTGGAAACACTTATGGTTGAAAATAAAGTGATGGGGAAAGATGTAAACAATGCAAATATTAATTTTTTAAAAAGCAGGAGTGACTGTATTACTGTCACACAAAATAGACTTCAAGAAAATCGTTGGAGACAAAGAGAGGTATTACAAAATGATGAAATGATCAAACTACCAGGAAGACATAGTGATCTAAATGTGTATGCAAGGCAGTCTCAATATGCATGAACCAAACTCTGATAGACCGGAAAGGATAAATATACAAATCCTCAATTGTAGCTGGAGACTTAAAAATTCTTTTCTCAGCACCTAGTATGAACTGCTACACAGAAAATCTGCAAGGATATAAAAGATCTAAACAATGCAATCAACCAAGAGAATCTAAATGACATTTGTATCCATCTTTCTATCTCACTTCACCCAACAACTGTAGGCCAGACATTTTTTTTCAAGTATCCATATACTAAGCTATAAGGTAAGCCCCAACACATTTAAACAAACAAAAATAATATACAATATGCTTTCTGAATATAAAGGAATTATATACATACAAGAATACAATAAAAGAAAGACAAGAGGAAAATCTCTAGACACTTGCCATAATAGCCAAAATGGGGGAAAAACCCAAAATGAATGTACTTCAACAAGTGACTGTACTTCAACTAAACAAACTGTAGTTCATCCATTACATGGACTAGTACTCAGCAATAAAAATAAACAAACTATTGATACACATAACAGCTTGAATGACTGACTCTCCAGCGAATTTTGCTGAGTGAAAAAAAATCAATACCAACATTTACATAATATATGATTCTATTAATAAAATATTTTTGAATTGACTAAATTTTAGAATTGGAGATTAGTAGCTTTCAGGACTCAGGAGTGAAGTGAGTCTGAGAGAAGGAAGTGGATATTGTTATTAAAGGGCAGTATGAGAAATGACTAATGGTGATGGAACTCTTCAGTACTTTGATCATGGTGGTGGATACATGAACTTCTAAATGTGACAAAGTTGTATAGAACTAAATACCGCCCCACATATACACACACACAAACAGGTACAAATAAAGCATAGGCTATCTGAAAATGATCAGTGCCTTGTATCAATATAAGTATCCTACATGTGATATTGTTTTGTAGTTATACAAGTCACCATTGAAAAAAATGGGTAAATGGTATGTGGAATCTCACGACGTTATTTCTCACAATTGCATGTGAATTTACAATTATCCCAAATTAAAAGTTCACTTTAATACATACCATGCTTCAATGTATTAAGCATCAAGAATATATCCACTTTTGAATATAGTTTAATTTATATATAACATTTTTAAAGTTTCATTTTTAATGGTATTAAAAACAAAAGTCTTAAAAGAATCCACTAAAGTAATAGTTGAAAAACAAAATGCTAATGGTCCTTTCATTTTCCATACAGTATGATTTCCATCTGATATTTTTCACCACATAAAATATATTTGTATAACACTGCAGAAGTAAATCTTCAGCTTCTAAAAAGAAACAAAACTTGTTACTCCTTTTACTGTAATATAACTTTCAAATGTAATTATCATAAGAAATTTTGTCTTCTTATTTATTCAGTTCCCATGGACAGGATAACACTTTTTAACCTATAATATGAGAATGATAATAATAATAATGAGAAAATAATAATGAGAATAATAATATTGTCTGAGCTTATGTTTTTAATTTTATGACACCAATTTGGTATGACTATTCCATTTCAAAATTAAGCTAGCACCTGTTTATGACTCAGTAATAGGCACCCCATGGCAAATTTTAACTATATATAACTTTGCTCTACATAAAACTAACAAATACACATACATTCATTTGGTTAAGTATATTTAAAGTTAACTAACTCTCCTTTCTCAAATTTATAAACAGGCAGAGTGAGTTTGTCAGTTTGGGGAAACTAGCAGAGGAGTGTGGTATTGTAGCAATACTGAAATTTTGTTTTAAAATTCTCTGCTAGTAGAATGAAGGTGTAAGAATTGGCAGCTTCAACTCTTGCAGTATGTTATCACCATACTGTCAGAACAAGCACCCTTATGCCAACTCTGACGAAACTGGGTGTGCTGTAAATCAAGTAGGAACCATGGGTTCCTTATGCCAACAACACATTTTAACTCTTACTTTATTACGTTTCTTGGATGCTACAGGATAGTATCTTTAAAGCTTTTTGCTGCTTGTGTGTGAAATCTCAAATAATCTAGCCAAATGTAGTGAAAGTTCAGGGCTGTTCCATGACGTTGGTTTACTGAATGCTAATCTATGAAAATCTGAATGCACAAATCCTTATCTATCACTATGGTCAATGAAACCTCACCACCACCTTGACAAAGTTTTTTCTCCCACTCTGTACATTATTTTTAAGAGGTTTGCTAAAACATGCCATGTCACGTAAAAATTTCTTTCTCTAGAATATCCTCTGTGAATTCAAAGTACACATGAATTACTCTACATGAAATGTATGATTATTATGCAGTAGAAAAGAAACATTGCATCTGAATTTTGGAAATTGTGCTTCTTTTAAAGAAATTCATCCAAATAACAAGTACATTTAGGGATATTAGAAGAAAATGCTAAGGTATATTGACAACACAAGTTTTCACAAGAATCTAATCTAAATTGAAAACCACATTGAACTTGCAGAGAGGGGAGAAAGGTCAATCATCTTATAGTAAGCAGACAGAACAGGACAAGAGGAACATATGTCAAAAACATACTTTATTTACCTTTCATTAGAATATCTCCCTCTGAAAAGGTTAAATACTTCAGGAGAGTGATAGGATTTTTTTCATGTTATCTAATCCAGGCAAAAGTGAATAGAGATTTGCTTTTTTCAGTGTTTATTGATATTAATTGCTTTATTGAACTAGCTGTGGGAACAGGGATTTCCCAATGCCAGCATAAAGGATCATTATTTATAAGCTAACTGATCCCACAAATTCTGCACTTAGCTCAACATTTCCGTTGGAAATATTGTAAGAATCTTTAAAAAAAAGAGTTGTCATATTTCAGCCTTCCTATGGTATGCTAAATTACATAAGCTAAATGATAAAACATTTTCCAGGAAAGGAGAATTTTAGAGTCTCACATACTAGGCTTCAAATCAAGCTCTGAAATGCAGCTTATTATTACATTTTTCTTCCATTTATTTTTAATTCTTCCCCTTTGGCTCTGTCTTACAGGTGTCCCTAGTTACAACCATCAGTAAAAACAAAACACATGTGTAGGCTATAAATCTGTATTTGTGCTAATTCATAGGAGAAAAATATCTTCAGTTCTTCCTTCCAAGTTCCTTTCCTCTCACCACTTAGAAGCTCTCTATAGGGTTCTGTGCTTACCATTACAGAAACTAAATTCTATCCCACATGATAAGTTAACAGGAAAGTTCCTGCATGTTATTTCTCTTTGCAACTAAAGAAGTCAATGTGGAAATTCCCAGGTTAATTTAGAACATGAAAGGGTTTAAAAAGGGAATCACTATTTGGTAAAAGGAGGAAGCTGCCAACTCAGACTTTTACAGAAACTACACAAGGTTCCCTGATGGCTCAGGTGATAAAGAATCCGCTTGAAATGCAGGAGACCTGGATTTGATCCCTGGATTGGGAAGATCCCCCGGAGAAGGGAAAGGCTACCCACTCCAGTATTCTGGCCTGGAGAATGGCATGGACTATATAGTCCATGGGGTCACAAAGAGCCAGACATGACTGAGCGACTTTCACTTTCACACAAGGTTCAGTCAGTCAGACAGATACCAAGTATTAGCACTAGCTGTTCACTTTGGGGAAAGTTCATAAGTTTGAAAGTCTTTGAATATGAAATAGTTAACAAGTTTCCCAGGCACCAGAAGGGAGGCTCTTATATTTTTGTTCAGATATTCATTTATGAAAATGCCAGAGGCAATGCTAAAGCCAAGGTAGAATCGGTTATTTGCTTGTAAAGTCTAATCTGAGTGCTTAATAGGTCAGCTGTTTTAAATCACATCACGTTGAAATATGATATGCAGATTGTCAGCTTGGAGAGTTTTCTTCCTCCTTCACTTTTATTTTCATAAAATAATAACTGAGTCTCTAGCATGGTTCTTTAGTCTTCAGATAACAGCATCAACAGCTAGAAACAAGCATCAGGGCTGTTGTATATTATATTTTGATAAATCATTGTTTTGTGTTTGTATTTTATTTTTCAAATCACTTCTTTCCTCGGTAGTAGATGAACATATTCTTTCATGAGGAAAAAAAAGTATTTTTATGAATACAAGGATGTATCTGAATAGTCATCTAGAAATTGGAGACATGAATTTATATAGCGCTTGCAGGGTGTCTTAGATTTGATTATGAAGTTATTCCATGAGTAGGTCTTGCCAAGACTATCACAGAATCAATGGACTGGACTTATTAGGTCATCATCTCTTGCTAACAGTATAGAGTTATCAAAAGCTTTATTAGGTGCAATTTTAAGTGGCTCAGACAAGAGGTTTCAATCATTTCTTTTAGAGATGATTCCATAGCTTTAGAGATTTTTATTGGCAAAAAATGATTTCTGATGCCTAGCTGATGTGTCATTTTTCTCTTAGAACACTTGCAATCAATCCTGCCCTATACCTCCTACCAACCACACATTATTGGATTTGTTGTTGCTGTTGTTGTTATCCATTTTTAGTTTTTACACTCTTTTCACCCATTAAGTTTTGCCCACATGATCAAATACCCACGTGAGAAAAAAAAATCAAAATTGGATAAGTTTGCATGAAAAGGGATTAGAATTGAAGGAAACCATAGAAAGAGAATATTTAGTTTGGCTTAAATCACTGCTTGCTATAATCACTTAAACATGAACGATCACCCATTTGGAACACATCAGAAACTGTTTTATATCTCAGACATATCATTAGGCCCCCATAACATTCCAGGAACCTGCCCTTTTCAACCCTAACCAGCCCCTAGAGAGACTATCTCTATAACAGCACTCTCAATAGAGATTTCAAACATTATTTCATTTTTTTAATTCACAAAGATAAGATGGCATGGTGAGAGTATTGTCCTGAGCTCCTTTCCTTTCTGGGTAGGAGACTTGAAGAAACTATTGCAAGCCAATAGGGAGGCTTTCCATAACGTGTAGGAAAAAGCTCCTTGTGAGCCAGGAGCCCCACAGTGGTCCTTTTTTCAGCCCATAAACAATACAGCTATGAGTTTCAGTGGGTTAAGCATCAGGGTTAAGCATCAGGCTGGAAATTTGTAATAACACATAAGTCTGATTCCAGATCTATAATTTACTGGCTTGTTGAGTGATAATGGGCACATACTTCACTGACGTATATTTCTAATGTTTGGTCTTGAAATGTGTACTTGTTATGCATTTGTTCATAGTAGAATATATCCTGTCCCAAAATAAAGAAAATAAAAGAAAAGCTAAGTAGATGTTCTGTAAACATAAAAAACACACACTGTAATTATGTGGGATAAGCTACATATGAGACCTCTACAAAGGAAAAAAAGAGTTAGTGGACACTAGAACTATAAAATATTAAAGTGTGTTATTTAACTTTAACACTTGAAATTGTAGATTGCTGTAAAATCAATAAACAGACCAAAATACCAAATTTGTAACTCATAAAAAGATTTAAAAAAGAATTTGGAATATGATTGCACTGATATCATTATTCAATACTTTCTAGCAAGAATTCTTAATAAATGATGCTGAAACATTAGTTAAAAGTTTATAGGTAACAAAAACTTCTCTTTATCTAATGTTAAAATTATTTCCATATTGCTTAAAACGTTCATTTAAAACATTAAATAGAAGCAGTTTAGATGAATGTGAAATCAGTAATGTGGAGAATCTTCTTAAATTTCTGGAATGGAGGAACTCACAAACAAGAAATTAAGAAACTTTATAACATTAAATGAAATTTCTAAATATAATAATGTTCTCTAGAGTAATATATTAAATTTTTAAAATAAATAAAAACTAAGCAAAATTTTACAAATTATAAAATAGACCTGTGGTGTTATTTTCATTTTATAAAGAGTTGGTTGAATAAAATAAAAAAGACCATTCCCCAATAAAATATTGAACATAATAAATGAGATTCACAAAATAAGAAATAGAATTAACTAATACATTAGTTCAAAAATTATTCTCGTCTGCCACCCAAAACTTTTAAATCAAATATATTTTTAAAACAAAAATATATTTTTCTAGAAAAGACCTCTCCTAAACTACTGGTAGGCATACATATTTTCATAGACTGTATAGGAAGGTAAAAACAGTTGGAAATGTTGATTAAAAATGTGAAAATTGTTATGACTAAATTTATGTATCTTTTGTCACATTAATTCTACTCCCAGAAGTTTATCTTAAAAAATTGTCAGAAACACAAAGATTCAAGTATGAACATGTTTATTGCAGTATTATTTACAGTAGCAAACTATTGGAAAAACTGAATATCTTCTAAAAGAGTGTTCTAGGCTCATGCTTAGGACTCCATGATAGAATAGTATGAACTCAACTAAAATACGCTAAAATGGAAGAAAAGTTATGTGAAAACTATTGAATTATAATATAGCCTAATAAGATTTTACATAATAATATGCTTTGGGCTTAAACAGTTATGTAGATATATACAATTAAAAAAAAAAGCTTGAAAGAAATAAATCAAAGTATCACCCAGTAGTAATATTTTTAAAAGTAGGGTTCAGGGCCATTCTTTTCTTTTTCTTTCTATATTTTTTAAATGTCCATAATCAGAATTCAGAACTTGTATAATCATGGAGAAAAACATTTATTTTAGACATGGTTTTTAAGGAGTCCTTATACTTATGGCCTGTTTCATACTTATACTATTTCCTTGACTATGCCAAGGCCTTTGACTGTGTGGATCATAATAAACTATGGAAAGCTGTTAAAGAGATGAGAATACCAGACCATCTTACCTGTCTCCTGAGAAACCTGTATGCGGATCTAGAAGCAACAACTAGAACCGTGTATGGAACAACTGATTGGTTCAAGATTGAGAAAGGAGTATGACAGGTCTGTCTATTGTCACCCTGTTTGTTTAACCTATACACTGAGCACATCATGGGAAATGTCAGGCTGGATGAGTTACTAGTGGGAATCAAGATAGGCAAGAGAAACATCAACAACCTCAGATATGCATATGATACCAATCTAAGGGCAGAAAGGGAAGAGGAACTAAAGAACCTCTCCATGAGGGTGAAGAGGGAGAGTGAAGAGCTAGCTTAAAACTAAATATTAAAAAAACTAAGATCATGGCATCTGCCTTGTTACTTCATGGCAAATAGAATGGGAAAAGGTGGAAGTAGTGACAGATTTCTCTTCTTGGGCTCTAAAATCTCTGTGAATGGTGACTGCAGCCATGAAATTAGAAGATATTTGCTTCTTGGCAGGAAAGCTATGACAAATCTAGACAGTGTGTTGAAAAGCAGAGACATTACTCTGCTGACCAAGGTCCATATAGTCAAGGATATAGTCTTCCCAGTGGTCACCTATGGTTGTCAGAGCTGAACGGTAAAGAAGGCAGAGCACCAAAGAATTGATGTCTTCGAACTGTAGTGCTGAGAAGACTCTTGAAGGTCTCTTGGACAGCAAGGAGATCAAACCAGTCAATCTTAAGGGAACTCAACCCTGAATACTCATTGGAAGGACTGATGCTGAAGCTGAAGCTCCAGTGTTTTGGTCATGTGATGAGAAAAACGGAATCATTGGAAAAGTCCCTGATGCTGGGAAAGATTGAGAGCAGAAGGAGAAGAGGGTGTCAGAGGATGAGATGGCTGGATGGCATCACTGATGCAATGGACATGAACTTGGGCAAACTTCCGGAGATGGTGAGGGACAGGGAGGCTTGAAGTGCTGCAGTCCATGGGGTTGCAAAGAGTTGGATATGACTCTTACAACAACAAATACTTATGGCCACATGATATTGAAGTGAGTTGAATATAAAAACTGAAAAAACAAACAAATGACACAGTATACTCAATTAATTGACATTAATAAAATGTCTTGCCTTCACACAAGTGAAATTTGTTTTTTGGTTAACATCACATTTTCCAATTTAAGCAAATATAACCATACTGGAAAAGAAAATGTTTAAATGGCCATGGTGTGTAATTACTAATTTTTATGTGCTTGCATTCATAGATAATTCTGAAAAAACAAACTGTGCTGTCAAATCTCAAAATGATACCATTGATGGATATCTCCCCAGACATGGGATGATTATTTAAGACACCTTCTAAGGCCTCGATGAAATAGTCTTTCATTAAGATCAAAACCATCTTCTTTTAAGAGAAAAAAAAAAGGTGGAAAATGAAAGAAAACAGAGCTAGTTCAATTCAAAGGGACCAGAGCTAAGAACTAAGTCAACATGGGTGGACAAAGAGGAAGAACACATTTTGTGATCAACCTCAGTTAATTATTGGCTTCCCTGATAGCTCAGTTGGTAAAGAATCTGCCTGCAATGCAGGAGACCTAGGTTCAATCCCTGTGTTGGGAAGATCCCCTGAAGAAGTGAAGGCTACCCACTCCGGTATTCTGGCCGGAAGAATTCCATTGACTGTATAGTCCATGGGGTCGCAAACAGTCGGACATGACTAGGCATCTTGCACTTTCATGCCAAAACCCAACCCAGGGATTGAACCCAGGTCTTGGGCATTGCAGGTAGATTCTTTACCATCTGAACCACCAGGGAAGCCCCCACTCCAAAACAGAGCTTAAATTAAACCATGTGCGGAAAGTTGCTTCACTTCAGATGACTTAACTGGTCTTTGCAAATGTGTTCAATTTGGTTCCTGACCAGAAAAAGACTCCCTTTCTCCTACTCCCACACAGCATGCTGCACAAACACTCAATTCTATGACGTTTTTGTTTCCTGCATAGTGACTTTTCATGCCTGCCTACCTTACTCACAATCTTGTGATTCCACCCCCAGGCTTCCTCCACATCCTTTGCAGATGCTAATTCCTGCTCCAGGTGTTCAGGGACAGACCCCACCCACTCTGCCTAGAGAGGACACTCCTGAGACTGCCTGAGGCACAAGTTATCTCCTCAATATAAGACTGAAGAACAGAGGAAGGATACTATTTTTTATCAAATCTGAAGTTAAAAATGAGCATCACAATCATGTAAGGAGGATTTTCAAAGAAAGCTTCCAAATAGAACTCAGGCTTACAGCCCTGGGCCCAGGCTCTCTTAAAAAGTCAAGTTTGACTTAGTGACCATTTTCTTTCATTTCCTGCCAACTCTGGTCCCCATCTGTAGCATTATCTGGGATTCTATCATCATAAGGTCTCCTTACCTTCTGGTTAGAGAACCGTGAGAAGAGTTGGCTGATGAAGTTATGTGTATGCAGGAGGAGAAGGCGATGATAGAGGACAAGATGGTTGGACGGCATCAGTGACTCAATAGACATGAGTTTGAGCAAACTCTGGGAGATGGTGAAGGACAGGGAAGCCTGGCAGGCTGATGTCCATGGGGTTGAAAAGAGTCAGACACGACTGAGCGACTGAACAACCAACAACAACTGTATATTTACATTTAAAGAATGTCTTCATGAACACCAATATGAATTTAAGATGGGAAATATGAAGGTAAAATATTAGATTGACAAGCAGTACTTCTGGACAAGCGCACTACTAGTAATTTTGCTGAACTAAACATCAAGTGTTTTCTTGGGACCTAATATGCTCTTCCTCCGGCCCTAGTTTCCAAGGGTACATTGCCATGTTTAACTTACCAGGTTTTTGTAAACAGAGGTTTACTGCCCACATCAACGTAGAGAACTCAGTGTAGGGCTATAGCATATCTCAATAAATTAAATGAACAGATACTTCATGTAGATAATTTATTTTTTCCCACATTTACTTTATCAAAGGACTTTTTACATGGCATATATAAACAATCAGATTAAATAAAAACTGGTGGTGTGAAAAAGATGCTCAGGAACTGATTCATTCTGCATCTAATCTCCCGCTTAATATAGAAAAAAAGAGCATTATAAATCATGAGATTTCCATCTAGGTCTGCTACTATCAAGCTATTTGACAACTCAATTCCTTTGGTTTAAATATAAGGGGATGACAGAGGATGAGATGGTTGGATAGCATCACCGACTCAATGGACATGAGTTTGAGCAAGTTCTGGGAGGTGATTGACATGGAAGCCTGGTGTGCTGCAGTCCATGGGGTCACAAAGTCGGACACAACTTAGCAGCTGAACTGAGCTGAACTGATTTTTTTTTTTTTTTTTTTTTTTTAATTTTTAAACTACTTTTATATGCTCCTGAATTGGGCAGGTTCTCAAAATGAAACTCATACGACATTCAAAATCTGATATGTATGGAAGAGTTTCTTTGTAAACAGACTATTTGCAAAGGTTCACTGCAGTGATCCCCAACGTGTTTGACACCAGGGACCAGAAAAATTGTGGAAGACAATTTTTCCATGGACTCGGTTGGGCCTGGCAGGGTTGGGGAGGATATGGGTGGTGATTTCAGGATGATTCAAAGGAATTACATTCATTGTACATGGTATTTCTATTATTATATCAGCTCCACCTCAAATCATCAGGCAATAGATCCTGGAATGTTGGGGGCCTGTTATAGGGGAAGCAGGAAAGATTGTGTAGGCAGGTGTTGGCACTAGCCCTATGCTGGTGACAGCTGAAGAAACTCATAAGGAAGGACCTGTAGTATCAACAGCCATGAACTCGCGTCTCCTGCATTGGCAGGTGGATTCGTTACCACTGAGCCACCTGGGAAAGCCAATTATGACTTAATGAACTATATAAATTCCATAACTTTAAACCTGTGTTAATCTATATTTAGCATGAATGTGGGGGAGACACTTATGTCATGTAATGTACTGAAACTAGAATACAGTTATTATTGAACGTCTTTTGCTCAAAAGGTTTCTAAGTGGGGATGGATACAATAACATAATGGCATACTTTCACTTTTTAAAAAGGATGGGGATTTTGAATAGTAATAATTGACTAATTTATTTTAAAATGCTTGGAATATATTTCAAACATTTCCAGACTCATTTTAACAGGAAATCTTGTAGAACAACTGAACACTAACCAGAGCTCACCAGCTTCATTTGCTTCCATTCTGTTGCCCTTAAGAAAGATTTCTAAAATTTTGGTGTTTAACCTTTTCTGGTTTTTTCGTTTCTTGTTTGTTTGTTCTTGGATTCAAAAGAACTGCAACACCAGTTTTTACGTGCAAAGCTTTTCAAGACTCTTTAGTCACCAAGTCCTGATGGAAGCATGATATGTAAGGATGCTGCCACTGGCTGCCTATACAGGGGAGCTAAAGAACTAATGATCTTTAAGATTCAGTCATCCCTAATATTGCAGCGCTCTTCTGACTTTTTCCCTCTGTTTGGCCATCTGCCCAGTTTTTAAAAATCCTTTATTACAGTATAAACAGAATCCACAAATAGAGTTAAGATAGGAAACTCAAGACCTTGAGTGACTGACATTCCTGCTCTAGATGTTCACATTCTGTTGAGTCTGTGAAATGTATAAAAAAGCCACTCAGTGCTTTCTTTCTCCACCCTATGAAAAGAATAAGTAGCTTCATTAACTAGGAATCTTCTAAATCAGGCCTTCTCAAACTCTGGCGTGAATACAGATCCCCTTAGGATCCTGTGAAACTCAGATTCTGGTTTAATAGATCTGGGGGAAGGCAGAGCCTGAGATTCTGTGTCTCTAACAAGCTCCCAGGTGATGCCAAAGCTGCCAGTTCTGGGCCAGACCTTGAGAGTAACATGGTTCTCAACTCCTATGTTTGTATCCAGATTCAAAGAGATCTTGGCTTTCTAAATGTGAATCACTCTCTGTACATTCTTCCAGTTTCTGATTTCTAAAAATAAAACTGGACAGAGAACTGGAAGGGGTATTTTAGATTCCCGAAAATTGGATTAAATTAAGGTCAGAAAAGCTCTTTAAAAATGCAGTTCAGAAGGTTATAAATTCCAGATCATTTTCCAAGCCACCCCTTCTCAAACTGAAGTCAGCTCCTTTATGGGATGATCTCTAGTGTTTACCTCTCTTCTCCCTCTTACTAAAAAGTACCTTTTGTCCCCCTACAACTGCCAAATTACTCCATTCCCTCCATTCCCCATCTCTTCCCCTGCTTATGTATATCCAACAAAGGTGCCCTTTCACATACATAGACACAATGGATGAATTGTACTTTAAATAGGAAAGAATCTTTATCATTCAGAGTAACAGGAAGTCCCAGAGCCAGGGCAATATGTATGTGATATCTGAACACACAATCAGACCCTTTGAATAGTTTTACATTGTAGGAGCAACAAACACTGCAGAGTCCACAAAAGCTGTCTTTTTCAGAGTATTCACAATGCAAATGAGCCATGATGAAGGAGAAAATCTGGTTAAAATCACTCACTAGCTGGCTACACATACCCTACTTTTTATATCCTCAATTTCAACTTTTCAATTTAATGGCTGGCATCTGTTAGAAAAGAAAAATGTAATGGTTAATGCCGTGGAATTAAACCCGTAGGCCCCCAAATTTATTAGAGGCTTCCGCCTCCACCCCTAAAAATGTAATACATTGATTAAAATGCAAAGCTTTGTTTTTAAACAGAATCTGGGAGTATAACTTGGGAAAGATAATCTCTGAAGTCTCTGTATTGCTCTGGGAATATCTGAAGATCAGAAAATGATCTCTATTTTGGGGGCTATTTACTAATGAAAATAGCATTGTCTTGTGGAAAATACTACCACCACCTACTGGCATATATTATACATAAATTTGAAAAAGCATCTAAATCATTTGAACAGTGCCAAATAAGGATATGGAAGAAGAGAATAATCATTGTCATTTTGCTGCAACGTAAATTTAAATTTAGTCAATAATTTTATTTGCTTTTTCATAGTATCATAACCTTAACTTCTATCACCTGAATATGTAAACCGGAAAGAAGAAAAGAGCAAAAACAAGGTCTAGGATCTTTAAATAGAAAGAAAGTATATTTATATTGTTGAAATGGCAATGGCCTTTGCCTTCACCTGTTGCTAAGTTCATTTTTGTTTTTATTGGAGATTTATTCTGTCAAACCTAGAAGGAAAAGAAAGGTTTGTGTCAACGTAGCAGTTCGAAAAGACATTCACACACATGGTTTGCAAAATTCTTTACAACCAACAAAAATATTTTAAGCAGAATATAAAGATGAATACAAATCCCCTTACAATTTCAGCATCTATTTTGATAAAGGAAAACAGCCAAAAGATTACACATAAAATAAGCTTTTAGAAATTTTTATTCCACAGTTAACTCTCATTAGCTTTTCGATTAGCATTAAATTTGCTCTTCTTTACAATTTCGCTTGGGAAAGAATTAAATCTTCATGTCATTTCTTCAGTGCTTATTTTGAATTTATCCTCAGATGATCTAGTCTTCAGTACTACAAATTTCCTACCTCCAGAGAAACTACTTCTTGCATAGAATCTATTTTCTTGTTCAGTGGTTTAATATTTTGCATCAATGAGCTAGATGCATGAAAAGGATATAGAATTAAAGACATGGGTTTTCTTTCCAAAACTTTACTGTGATACACCTATTTGTTAAACACACAGAATGGACACTGTATTACTTTAGTGATATTTATAATGACATCTGTATGTACACATAGAGGCAGGGATATATTTAGATAAGTATACCTAATGATAAAATATTTATATGTTGTTATTATATTCAAGAAACTTTTTTAGAGGGTGGGTGAATATATATTTTAAAGAAATAGAGAAAAACTTTAATAATTAATTGCAGTTGCATATGGAAAGTAGATATTACTTCTGTTATTTTTTTCTCATAGAGGTGAAAATGTTTTTCAACGATATGGTTTTTCAACGATATGGTTATCTCACTCCTCTCCAGCTTAGTATTGTTCAATTATTTTGAAAAAACTATTATATTCTCCAGCTTATGATTTGATA
This sequence comes from Okapia johnstoni, assembly GCA_024291935.2. NCBI lineage: Eukaryota > Metazoa > Chordata > Mammalia > Artiodactyla > Giraffidae > Okapia > Okapia johnstoni. Next base: position 26,812,178 of record CM044319.1, on the reverse strand, counting down.
TGACATTGATAATTAGAATCGATTGTGAATTATTGAATTACTGGCACTGTTGAATTGTTCCTTTGATATTAATAGCTCGTGTGTGTGTGTGTGTGTGTGTGTGTGTGTGTGTGTGTGTGTGTGTGGTCATTGCTCAGTATCTGATTCTTTGCAACCCTATGGACTAAAGCCCACCAGGCTCCTCTGTCCATGGGATTTTCCTGGAAAGAATACTGAAGTGGGTGCCATTTCCTTTGCCAGGAGATCTTCCTAACTCAGGGATTGACCCTCCGCATCTCCTGTGTCTCCTGTGTTGCAGGCAGATTCTTTACAACTGAGTCACCAGGGAAGCCTTTTGACAGCTCAATTTTGCTTATTTGCCTACTGTCTCACTTTTTGATATCTAATGCTATTTCTCCTCCATTTATTTGCTCAAGAGAAGAGTCATTAAATCCCTACCACATGCCAAGAACTGGCTTGGAACAGCTGACTCTATGGTGGGTGGTATGAAGCACACAAGTCCTTTGACTGGCTGGCATTTAAAATAGAGGGATAGAGAAGTACAATAAGCAAGTAAAGCAAGAAATAAAAGAAAAGGGCACATTATTATAAGTGAAATGAAATGTGATAGAGCAATTAGGTAAGCGTATTAGCTGTGGCCAGAAAAGGCCTCTTCAGCAGCATGGTCACTGAGCTAAAAGACAGACAGGAGCCCAATCACAGAGTGAAATCTTATGTGACTGATGAAGATTACCTGTTTGAGGCAAACAGACTAGTTATCAAAAAGTATTAAAAACATATTTATCTTTCTTCCATTTTATGTGATGGAATTAGAATGAATCTATTACATTACAAAATTCAACAAGATTTGAATTAGTGTTTTCAACAAGAGTTGAGCTAGTATTTCCATCAAAGTTTGAAGAACAGTGTTATGGCTAAATTTTGTCTCCCCCACAATTTACTTGTTGAAGCTCTACCCCCAATGTCACAAAATGTGACAGTATTTGTAACAAGTAGATAAATAAATGCTGATGATTTAATGTACAGCATATTGCTTATGGTCAACAATACTGCTTTATAAACTTCAAAGTTGCTAAGAGACAAGATCTTAATTGTTCTCTTCACAAGAAAAAATTAAAAGTATGTGAAGTGATAGAGCTGTTGGCTATGTTATAATGGAATCATACAGCAATATATAAATGCATTAAATTAATACATTCTACACCTTTAACTTACATAATGTGTGTTAGTCACTCAGTCGTTTCCAACTCTTTGCAACCCCTATAGACTGTAGCCTGCCAGGCTCCTCTGACTATGGAATTTTCCAGGCAAGAACACTGGAGTGGGTTGACATTTCCACTCCAGGGTATCTTCCCAACCCAGGGATCGAACTTGCATATCTTACATCTACCTGCATTGGCAGGCAGGTTCTTTACCAGTAGTGCCACCTTGGAAGCCCCAAGTTATACACTTAAAAATTGGTTAAATTTTATATTATGTATATGGCAGGCAAATTCTTTATGGTCTGAGCTACTAGGGAACTCGCACAATGCTACATGCCAATTATATCTCAATATTTCATTTAATTTTGAAAAGAAAATGATGACATTTGGAGACAGGATCTTTAAGGAGATAAAGTAAAATAAGGTCATGTGTTGTTGTTGTTCAGTCACTAAATCGTGTCCAGCTCTTTGCAACCCCATGGACTGCAGCACACCAGGCTTCCTTGTCCTTCACTATCCCCTGAAGTTTGCTCAAACCTGGGTTCATTGAGTCAGTGATGCCATCCAGCCATCTCATCCTCTGTCACCCCCTTCTCTTCCTGCCTTTAATCTTTCTCAGCATCAGGGTCTTTTCCAGAGTCAGTTCTTTGCATCAGGTGGCAAGAGTATTTGAGTTTCAGATTCAGCATCAGTCCTTCCAATGAATATTCAGGGTTGAGTTTCTTTAGGATTGGCTGGTTTGATCTTCTTGCAGTCCAAGGGACTCTAGCGTCTTCTCCAGCACAATTTGAAAGCATCAGTTTTTCAGCACTCAGCCTTCTGTATGGTCCAACTCTTACATCCATACATGACTACTAGAAAACCATAGCTTTGGCTATAGGGGCTGTGAAGTGAAGTAAATGTCACTCAGTCATGTCTGACTCTTTGTGACCACATGGATTACATAGTCCATGGAATTCTCTAGGCCAGAATACTGGAGTGGGTAGCCTTTCCCTGCTCCAGGAGATCTTCCCAATACAGGAATCAACCAAGGTCTCCTGTGTTGCAGGTGGATTCTTTACCAACTGAGCTATCAGCGAAACCCTATAGAGAATGTGGGAAGAGAGCAAATTAGCCAAGATGGCCTGTTCAGGCTCTCTCATACCACGTTTTGTAAATAATGACTATGTAACAGCTGAGATCATTTACAGAACTGCACATGCACGTCACAAGGAACTCGCATGGTCACCAGCTACTCTGTGCTGTGGGGCTATGTAAACTCCACCTAAAAAGCAGCAGCATTACTATTGCATCTCGGCTGTGTCTATTGGAATAGCTGCAAGAGGAGACAATATAGCATGTCTGCTGCTATGGCTGCTGCGCCAGCCAGGAGAGAATAAACATGTCTTCAGTTCCTACGGCTCCTCAAGTGTTTTTCCAGCTTCCTCCCTTGCGCATTGTCTACCCTGCGTTCAGTGAACACTGAGCACAGTCAGATACAACAAGACAATTGGCATCAGGAGCAGGATCAGCGATACACAGACATATGTCAGTAAAGTGATGCCTTTGCTTTTTAATATGCTGTCTAGGTTTGTCATAGTTTTTCTTCCAAGGAGCAAGCATCTTTTAATTTCATGGCTGAAGTCACCACCTGCAATGATTTTGAAGTCCAAGAAAATAAAATCTGTCACTGTTTCCACATTTTCCCCATCTATTTGCCATGAAGTGATGGGAGTGGATGCCGTGATCTTTGTTTTACGAATGTTGAGTTTTAAACCAGATTTTTCACTCTCTTCTTCCACCATTATCAAGAGGCTCTTTAGTTCCTCTTCACTTTTGGCCATTAGGGTGGTATGTGCAGATATGTGCCTATTTGAGGTTGTTGATATTTCTACAGGCAATTTTGATTCCAACCTGTGAGTCTTCCAGCCTGGCATTTTGCATGATGTACTTTGCACATAAGTTAAATATGCAGGGTGACAATATACATCCTTGACATACTCCTTTTCGAATTTTGAACTAGTCTACTGTTCCATGCCTGGTTCTAACTGTTGCTTCTTTTCCTGCATACAGGTTTCTCAGGCAACAGGTAAGGTGGTCTGATATTTATATCTCTTCCACAGTTTGTTGCGACCCACACAGTCAAAGGCTATATAGCATAGTCAATGAAGCTGAAGCAGATTTTTTTTTTTTTAATTCCCTTGCTTTTTCTATGATCCAAAGAATATTAGCAATTTGATCTCTGGTTCCTCTGCCTTTTCTAAATCCTTCCTGTACATTTGGGAGTTCTTGGTTTATGTACCGTTGAGGCCTAGCTTGAAGGATTTTGAACATCACTTTGCTAGCATATAAAATGAGTACAATGTGAAATGAGTGCAATATGTGAGATGTGAGATCATGTGGACAAGCCCTAATCCGATATGACTGGTGTCTGTATATGAAGAGACTCAGGACACAGATACACACAGTGGGTAATGTAGTGGTAAAAAATTCACCTGCCAATGCAGGAGATGCGGGTTCCATCCCTGCTCAGGAAGATCGCCTGAAGGAGGAAATGGCAACCTGTTCCATTATTCTTGCCTGGAAAATTCCATGGACAGAGGAGCCTGGCGGGCTATAGCCCATGGGGTCGCAAAGAGTTGAACACAACTGAGCATGCACAGAGAGGGAAGGCCATGTCAAGATACTGGATAAAGACAAAGAAGGCCCTCCACAAGAAAAGGAGAGAGGCCTTAAACGATATCAACCCTGTCAACACCTTGATCTCAGATCTAACCTCAGGATTATGAAACAATACATTTCTATTGTTTAAGTACTCTGATCTGTGGTACTTTGTAATGGTTGTTGTTGTTGAGTTGCTAAGTCATGTCCGATTATTTTGCGACCTTGAGGACTATAGCCCCCCAGTCTCCTCCGTCCATGGGATTTCCCAGGCAAGAATACTGGAGTGGTCTGATATTCCTATTTCTTCCACAGTTTGTTGTGACCCACACAGTCAAAAGCTTCTTCTTCAGGGGATCTTCCCGACCCAGGGATCAAACTCAGGTCTCCTACATTGGCAGGAGGATTGTGGATTCTTTACCACTGAGCCAGCAGGAAAGATGTAATGGTAGTCTTAACAAACTAAGATACATAAGTTTCCAAAGCATTAATGGTGGAATAAAAGGTTTACATTAAAAGAGGGTATAGTTTATGTAGAAGAAAGTCAAGGAAGAAAGAAATGGTGCCATATAAAAATTATAAGTTAGGTTAGGTGGAAGTGTAAAGTAAATGGGAGGGGATAGAGAAGACAAATTTTGAAAACTACACTGGCATTTTATGAAAGAAAATATTGATGGTCAAGCAAAGAAAATGATTTTAACTATTTTTCTGAAATTAAAAAGAGCTATTATTTTCCCCCAAAGTAAATCTTACACAGGTCTCTGACAGATAGCACAGGTAAAACTAGAACTACTATGGAGTGGGAGAGGGAGTGGCATCAAGAACCACATGCCCCTTAATTTCTCTTGACATCACTATATGTCCAAGGAACCTCAGGGATCGATGCAATATTTCAAAAACCATTGGAATAAAGAGTTTAACTCTATTAGTCTACATTTGGAGCCACTATAATAGTTTGTGGTAAGTTGCATTATTGTGCTCAATTTGTTGCTCCCACCCTGTCCTGTAAAGGGATGATACATTTTTATTCACCACTAGCTGATGGGCTGTACCCTGTCAGCAGAGGAAGGGGGTTGCACATCCCTTCGACATCAATGCTGAATCTATGTCCAATGTAATGTGAGCAGGAATAATTTGCAGCACATCTAGGCAGAAGCTTTAAGAGCCTTCACACATCTCTGCCAGCTCTCTTGCTTTTTTTCTCTGCCATAAGAATACTATGTCACAAATGGTGGATGCTTCCTCAGCATGTGTCTGATATAGGAAGACCCACTGAGAACCAGACAACCATCGTGTGTGAAATGCACAAGAAATACGTACCTAAGCCACTGGAATTTGGGGACAGTTTATGATTACATCAAAGCTGATGGATAGAGTATTTATAAGGGAAACCAAGTGAATCAAACAAATCAAAACAAGGGAATATTTTTGCTCAAAATTGTGTTTGGCAGGTTCTAATTTGGACTACAGAGTAATAAACATGAAGTTAATTATCATTGCACATATATACATTGGTAGATGTAATAAACTATTAGAATTGTCTGTCATTCCCTACTCTCTGCATTCCTTTTCACGTAACTTCATATTCACCCACAAAATCAGCTGGGGTCTACACACCCATGAATAAAGATGGGTGGACTCTGAAACTGTTACTTTTAGGGGATAGGTATATGCTGAACAGGAACTTGGGATATTTGAGTTAATTCATTTAAATTTCTTACCTCAGGCTGCTGCTGCTAAGTCGCTTCAGACATGTCTTACTCTGTGCGACCCCATAGACGGCAGCCCACCAGGCTCCCCCGTCCCTGGGATTCTCTAGGCAAGAACAATGGAGTGGGTTGCCATTTCCTTCTCCAATGCATGAAAGTGAAAAGTGAAAGTGAAGTCGCTCAGTCGTGTCCAACCCTTCGCAACCCCATGGACTGCAGGCCAACAGGCTCCTCCGTCCATGGGATTTTCCAGGCAAGAGTACTGGAGTGGGGTGCCATTGCCTTCTCTGCTTACCTCAGGAATTTTAACTAAAAGACTTTGAGAGAATTTTTATGATTCACTAAAAAGTCATAGACTGTCAAGTCTAGGGCAAAGAATTATGCCCAGTTAAATGAAATGAAATGAAATGAAAATAAAGAATTTGAGGGCACCAATTGAGAGAGAGACAAGAAAGGGAAAACCTAAAGGAAACAGTCGTGTTCCTTGTTACTAGACTCTGCCTACAGTGAGCCTGAGACAGGCTGGGACCTTGGACCCTTTGCTGCAGTGCTTATACCTGGATAAATGTCTCCTCAGGCAAGAGCATACAAAGAAAATATAAGGGACTAAAAATAACCACATGCATGCCCAACTGGGGCAAATCATCAACAATAACATACAAAAGGGCCCAAACCCAACTGCCATTTCTGAGGTACCAGAAGGAAAAGCAGGGTGCTGCCCATGATCCCAGTACACTGCACCACGGAGGGGGGTGGGCAGATGGCCTAAGCCACTTTCCCAGCCCAATCCACCAATCCACCCCATCCCATCTAAGGGACCAGCTCACCCTCCTAGGGCAGCAAGCAAGGGAACTTGTTATTTGTTTTTGCTCCCTTATGCCTGAATTTCTAGTCTGGCCTCTTATTAATTTATATTAATTAAAGAGTTCAAGAATCTAGGTCTGTAACAAGGTCTGGGTTCCCTTTTCTTCAGTATCCAGAATTTCTTTCTGTAACTTTAACTGGCTGTCTTACTCCCTGTCATTTGATCTCATTTGAGAGGGATTATTTTCCTTAACCAAAGTAAGAAATAGTAAGTTGTTAAAACAACGAAGCAAATGTAGGGATGGCCCAGAGTAGAGTAGTGATATCAAAAATAGAAAAGAGGGCACTTCTCTGGTGATCCAACGGTGGAGAATCTTTCTTGCAATGTAGGTGTCGAGAGTTCCATCCCTGGATGTGGAACTAAGATCCTACATACTGGGGAGAAACTACGTCCATGAGCTGCAACCACTGAGCCTGAGCCTCTCAACTAGAGAGAAGCCAGGCATATGTTGCAACTAAGATCTGACACAGCCAAAAGTAAATAAATAAATATTTAAAGCATGGCTTCTCAAACTATCCTGGTGATGAATCACTTGATTTTAAAAAAATATAGTCTCAGAATCACTGTATAGAACTAGTTGGCTCTGTGGGGTAATGAAAGGTAAAAGTTAAATGTTTCTTTGTGTTTCCATATTTACATTGTAATAATATAGGAGAGCAGCTGGAAAAGAGATGCAGAAGATAATAATATTAGTTTTGGGACATCCTAAATGTGAGAGATTAGAATATTTCATAGGAGATGTCTCCTAACCAGATGCAAAGGAAAGGTGTCTATGCTCCCCAAAAAGTGAATAATCTATTAAGCAATTATTTGCTATAATATGCTTGGCACTACATGAAATACAAAAATAAGACCATAAACTTAATTTTTTTGAATGTCTCACTTTTTATGGGTTTGATTGTGCAAAAACTGTCATTTCTTTGCCTGAACTAATGGGCTATATCTTTGTGTTCTTACAAATTTATAAGAAGGTCTAATTACTGATTGAGAAACACATTAAATTATTTTAGAAAAAAAAAAAAAACCTGGATTTTCTAAAAGGGTTGTGTGTGTGTGTGTGTGTGTGTGTGTGATTCTTTGATTAATCCATACAGTCTCCAAAAAAGTGATATGGTAAAAGGAAAATTTTATGAACTAATTTTCATTATTTTGGTGTTTAAAATTGCAATCCGGCCTTCCAGGTTTCAAAACAACCAGATGAATATATTAAGATGAGGTGGAGGAATTAAGACAAAGGTTAAGAGAAAGAGTTGATGCCTATAGTAAGATTAAGGTAGAGAAGAGTTGTGATGCCTTTTCTAAAAATGGATCATAAATATGGCTGTGAGGATTTTGGTGGCAAATGTGAATAGGGGAAATACAGTTAGTGTTGGTTAGGTAAAAGAACAATGTATCCTCCAGGCAAAGAGAAATTTCCCCCAGGACTATTAAATAGAGTTGATTGCATGATATATAGTAGATGGCAAATGTACTCCACATTTTGCAATAACTTTAAAAGATCCCTTCAAAATAAGTGGACAGAGGATCAACAAACACAAGGGTATTAGGAAACTGATTTAAAGTTTTTAGGTTTACAGCTTTCCAAAGGACAAGCTTAATAGCAAAATAAATTTTAGAACCTTGAAAGTATATTTCTTATTTTCCATAAATACTTCTACATACTGTTTCTCTAAATTCCTTTTGCTAATCAGTGAATTCCAGATTGCTTTCCCTGACAAGTTCAAGGGTGCTGCCTTGCTACATGCTGATTAGCACATAGGCATAAGCTTTCAAAACGATCCAGGTGGGGCTACAGAATCACCTGTTCCTAGGTCATTTCACTCTTTGGGACATAAAATGGACTTTTTACTGATATTTTTCTTAATAATTTTGAAATGATGAGCAGAGGTCTCTTAAATTTCTGTTCTAAGAAGCAACTGTGATCGATTTTATCCTAGAAGATGGTGGAAGCATTGATGAACTACAAGACCACAGAGTCTGAGTAAAGTCTTTAGAGAACGTGAGACTTAGAACAATGCAACTTCCTGTTATATTCCCTTTCAGTTGTAAAGCAGAAACCTTGACTATTCAATGAGCAAAATGCTTTTCAGGTTTATTAACTGAATGTCAACCAAAAATAATGGCTTAGGTTTTGGAACAGTTAATATGTAGCCCTTTTTGCTGGCCATAATTAGATAGCAGGGTTGGTTGATGTGGCAATTTAGGAAATATATTCATTTGTTAAAATGGTACAGAGTTAAAATCGTTTCAGATTGTTCCCTTTAAGCCTTCTATGCAGAGGCCTATCACAGCTTTGTCTTCATAGTCATCATTAAATCCAGTTCAAATACTAGTCATGGGAATTGTTATTTGACATTTATTTATTTTGCAATTTATCTCAAACTGATTTTACTAGGGGAAAAATGCACTGAGGAAGTTGATCAGCTGTCTCAGCACTTACTTGTTTACAGAAAATTTAAGTGTAGGTGACCCTGTTCTGGTCGGAAATTTTATGATTAGGGCTCTTTCTGCCTCAGTGAAGAGTACATGTACTTTTCGTTTTTCTTTTCAGCCGTCACATTTTTAAGGGAAACAAATTAAGGCAGCAAGTATGTATTAAAGGGCCAAATAGGGGACATACTTGGGTCTTTAAAATATCCAGTAATCTTAAATTAGGAACTGATTCCTATGAGATAACTTATCATTTGATATGCTAGCATGGTATATTTGTTCCAAATAAAATGAGCACAATTAGGAAAATTGTAGGTAGAATTTAAATACATAGAGGCTAAGAGCAATCCTCATACTAACTGTAAATGCAAAATGCTTTGATTTGAGTTTAATGTTCAAAATAATAAGAATGCTCTTGGATATACTTTCACCTTTCTTTTTAACATATATACAATGGGATCCTACACATCCATATTGTTATTGTTCGGTCGTTAAGTCTTGTCTGACTCTCTTGCAACCCTATGGACTGTAGCCTGCCAGGCTCCTCTGTCCATGGGATTTCCCGGGCAAAATACTGGAGTGGGTTGCCATTCCTTTCTCCGGGTGATCTTCCCAACCCAGGGATGGAACCTGCATCTCCTGCACTGGCAAGCAGATTCTTTACCACTGAGCCACCTGGGGAACCCACACATCTCTATACTTGCATATTAATTCTCTTAGAGGCGGAAAAAAAAACAAGATTTTTCTCATCATTTTGATTCTCCTCCAAAATTGTGTTGTTCTCCCTTTGTGATTGTTGTCTACACAATCTCATTTCATTGTATTTGGATCCTTAAGCAGCCAAAGTTAGGATATTGGAATGTACTTAAAAAGGACTCGGTTATCAGAGATTACCTTATTTTTGAGGAAAAAGCTGCCAGTAACTACACTTTCTTGTCTTTCATTTCCAAAGGATTCTTTATAAAATAACTTTTTCACAAAAAATATACATTCGTTATTTTGCTACTTAGCTTTATTTAGTTTTAATAATGTTAATTCTTCCATAACCATTTCTTTTTTATGAAAAATTAAAACAAGGTCTTTACTTCATTTACTTTTAGCTATTTCATAAATACCAGAAGGGAAACTAGATGATTTGTGAGAAAACTTAGGAAAAAGTAAAGTTAGAAACCCTTCCCTTTGGCTCTGTCTTCCAATCCTCCCGCACTGTGTTGAAGAGAGATTGAGGTCTTCCAAGTTTTGGGTTAGGTGGGTGAACTCCAGACAGACTGGACCCTCCAGGTAGGTGGTTCCCCCACAGCACTTTGCGGTCACTGGATATATGACTTGTCTAACACTGAACATGATCTCAGCCAGCTCATGATTAACAGGGCTTTGTTGGCTGGACAGGCAGAGCTTTGAGAAGCTCAATATACCCAGTGTTGGAGTGCTGGAGAGCATTGCAGCAAAGTACACTTTTTGCTTATTAAAATATTTTAATAAATAGGGATCCAGAACAATCTGGCCACAGAGTGGCCACTCAGCAGTCTTTTGCATTGCTGTCACAGTCACCTTCCCCATGACCCATTTGGCATGGACAGATGAATGAGCTATCAACATTATGTGGCTTTGGTCACCTGGAGGTCTCCCACGCCATGGAGTTCCCTCCCCCTACCCAGTCCAGTCCATCTCCTTCTGTGGTAGCAGCAGCTGGCAGTCACCTCCAGATTCCTTTCATAATCATTTCTGATGAGTGACTATTGGGCTACCTCAAGAAAATAATGCAAAAGTCAGAAAGAGAAAAACAAATATCGTATATCAACGCATATATGTGGAGTAGAAAAATGATACAGACAAAACTATTTGCAATGCAAAAATAGAGACACAGACATAGAGAACAAAGGTGTGGATACCAAAAGAGGAAGGGAGTGATGAATTGGGGGGTTGTAATTAACATATATAGAGTACTATGTTAAAATTGCTAACTAATGAGAACTTACTCAGTAACACAGGGAACTCTACTCAATGCTCTGTGATGACCTAAATGGGAGGGAAATCCACCCCCTCCCCCAAAGGGGGATATACGTATACATATGGCTGACTCACTTTGCTGTACAGCAGAAAATAACACAATGTTGTAAAGCAACTACCTCCAATAAAAATTTAAAAATACAAAATCATAAATAGTACTGATGACCTATGAAGTCATTAGAATGTGAGTACACAAGTTACTGAAATATGCTTTGAAAAAGAATTAAAAAGTTTACAGAAAGCTATTAACATAATTTCAATATAATCAATCCATTTGAAACACAGAAACAGATGAACCAAAAAATATCAAATTTGACTTTTTTTAACTTTTTACCTTTTCTACACTTTTTGCTCATTTTTAAGAATGCATTGACATTTGGCTGGTGTGAAGATACAAGATTAGAGTATAGGTCTGCTACTGAGGTGTCTTGGCCAAATCTAGTTTGGAGAAGTGTTTTGTTTGACTTGCATAAAATAAAAAACCAAATTTATTTTAAAATTAAATATGCTGCCAACATTTAAAAATTAAGGCATCTGATATATTTAATATTGTAAGAAAACTCCATAATTCTGACATTTTTTGGAAAAAAAAAAATATAGGCTAGCTTGTAACAGGGGGCATGGCAGCCATCTGTCAGTGCTGTGTTCAGGCTTATTTTAGCTGGGCACTGCTCCCCAGTTTGCCCCAGTCTCATTTCCTGTCTTCTGCAAGATCTTAGTTTCTGTCTCCTGAGATAACCTAGGATTCAAAGGAGACTTATATCTTCTAGCAAAAGACAGAATCATAGTATTTTCTTATCTCCTTCCTTACAACATACCCACTTACTTCCAAATGATAATATAACGTAGAACAGGAAAACAAGCAGAAGTGTGAAATAATCCATTGGAGATAAACTGACACAATCACTCTACTCTAAGCACATCGTCTTTTTCCTTGATAATTCAGCTTAAAGTGAAAATCAGTGAAAAGATCAGCCATCTTCATGTTTTTCTTAACCTAGGCTTACATGAGATCTTTAAAAGACAGACTTTCCGAAATGGTGACAGTATCTCGGGTTGTGCAAACCTGCAGGCTAAACTACAGATGGTGCCACTTAGCAATGGCCAAATTGCTGGTTACAATCCACTGAAAAACACAGGGTTTATCATAGAAACATGGACAGTCACTGGAATATCATGTCTCTTTTGGGCATTGTTTTAACAAATGCATTTACAAGAAAAATGTTCTCTGTTAACTACAGTTCCCAGAATACCTTGTAGAACATTCTGTCTGTATTGATCATAAAATGGCATAGCCATTCTGCCTCCTCTGGCAGAACTCAGGGGAAAGTGAGCAAGTGCATTACACCATGTGACAAACTTTAAATTATGAAAAACACTAGTGTGTAATTTCATCAGAATTTGCATTCTGTTAGCAGGAGACAGATCTGAAATCTATTTTTATCCAAAGGATCTTGTTAAACTAAGATTGCCTGTTACTGTATGTAGTTGTTTCATGCAGTAGTGCCTGATGGTGCTTCTTATAAACAATAGAGAATAAGCCCAAACAAGGTGAAAAGTTATTTATTGCAATTTATTGCAAAATACTGCAGTTCAAGAAAAATTACATCTGCATGGACTGCATATTTTGGGTACAATTTATGGTGTAGTTTCTCTTCATTAACCACATCTCAGAGAATTTTCAAAGCATCAGCTTGCATATTATTAACATGTACTTAAAATAACAATATAGAAAGCTTCAGGATTAAAGTAAAAGGTTAAGCGTAAAATGCAAGGTGCTTTAAGTGCATCTATATACTTGCAATTCTTCAGAAATTCAGCTTTTTAATTAAAGTGAACTAGACCTTACTTAAACCAGCTAGATTAATAAGTATTTCATTCTACTCTAACTATTCTCCTTAATAAAAGCAGATGGAATCCATTTTGCAAGAAAAAGTATAGTATTAGCTATCATGGCTTCTTTTATATAGTTAAACACATATAATTATTCTCCAGCATTTTTTCATGGAAAGGAACAGTGACAAAAAAGCAACTATAGCATTTGAACTCAGTGGAAATCTTTTTTCAATTACTCTACATTATATGTGTTTGGGTGAATGATTGTTTTTGTTAATTTTTTTGACATTTATATGCACCATCTATTATTTTACAGCTTGATATTTTTAAAGGAAAATTCATACAAATTTTATTTACAAATGCATGTGTCATTTTAAATCATTAAAAAGCTAAATGTGAAGAGTATAATAAATGAGTCTCTAAAAATTTAATATTATACTATCCACATGTCCTCTCTTGTGATTCACTCTCAGATCCTTTAGGGCTTTCCCTGAAAGTTGGTGGAAAAATGGATTCTATCTGTTACTTATATGTACAGTTTCTGGATATAATTATATTATAAAGGCCACAGTGATTTTAATTCAGAAAAGAGTTTGAGAGAATTCCCTGGAAGTCCAGTGGTTAGGACTCAACACTTCCCCTGACTGGGGAAGTAAGATCCCACAAGAAGCCTCACAGCCAAAAAAAGAACGGAGTTTGAATGTGAATCCAGCTGGTATTTCCTAACTTCTTGTGATGCTGGGCAAATCAGATAATCTGTCTGAGCTTCAGTTTTCTCATATGAAAACCAGGCATAAAAAATACTTGCTTCATACAATTGTTGAGAGGGTTAAAATCAAAACCTTTGTAATGCATCCATGACAACATCCAGCATATAAGAAGCACTTTGAAAAGGTGTAATGGTTATGCTTATTTCTTCTCATTCTAAAGCATTACCAAAAGGCAGTCCAAGTCAGCCTGGATTTGTATAAGATGCTGTTTTAAAACAAGAATTAAGTTTGAAATGTTTCACTTTTTTAGCTATTACCACTATTACTTTCAAACTTCCTGGGTCAGCATATCCCATGTCTCATTGATTAAGCCTCCAACCCTATCAGTGGAGAACTAGCCCTTGGCCTTTCAGGCTCCCTTGTTTGAGCTTCTCAGTTTTGTCACTCTAGTGAATTTCTAGTTACTCTTCAATGATACTTTCTTTGATGCACCGAGGCAGAAATAATCACTCAGAGCTTCTCTATTTTTCCAACATTAAGCTCTTCTCAGTGTGTCTGTTGATATTTGCTTCCTTCATTATAAGCTAGTTGAGGGGTAACTTGTGTTTCCCTAGCACTAATATGTTACTTGCAAGTTGCTAGAAGAGAAGTAGCCAAATTATTTGAAAAATATGCTATGAAAAAGAAAGTTGTTTAATCTCTCAGTTGTGTCCAACTCTGCTATCCCACAGACTGTAGCCCACCAAGCTCCTCTGTCCATGTGATTTCCCAGGCAAGAATACTAGAGTGGGTTGCCATTTCATTTTCTAGGGGATCTTCCTGACCCAGGTATGGAACCCACATCAAGTGTGTCTCCTGCATTGGCAGGTGGATTCTTTACCACTGTGCCACCTGGGAAGCCCTAATATTAACTAAATGGAAGCTAATCATACAATGCTAAAAGCAAATTAAGCAATATAAAATCACAGATACTTTATGGAAGGAAGAAGGGCAGTTTGGTTTACTCTTCCTTAATCTGTGATTTTCATGAGGGAATTCCTCCATAAACGTTGCTGGTTCAGCTGCCATGACTCATGTCCTGTGGGGCCATCATAGCTATAGCATCAGCCTGGAGTCCTCTCCACAGCCTGGAACAATGCCCCAGGCCATCTTCCCCAGTCCTGCCCAGCACCAGGTAATTTACGCACTGCAAAGATACAATGTCACCAATCTACACAATGAGTAGAAATAACACTCCTAGTAGTAAAATGTCACTGCAGATACAAAATCATCATTCAACAATCACCGTTTTTTCCTTATTTACTGCTGACCTAAAAATAAGCATTTTGCTTCAATACTTTCAAAATATTCACCAATATTGTCTGCTATTCTTACTAATGCTTATTCAGCTGATGCCTTTTGGCCTTGCCACTCACTGTACACAAGCTAAATATACAGCAGAAAGTCAGTCATCACATGTACACCAGATTTTGGGACTGAACTTTACTTTGGGTGGTGGGAGATGAAGTTATAAATCAGAATGTTTTTAAAGCAGCTAAACACTATGAAATGCTTCTAGAATTTCTGTCAAAAATAGACTCCAAGGGAATGTAAATTGGGGAGTCTGTAAGTCTTTGTGAATATTATGAATGTTGTACCATATTCATGTATTTTGATGCAAAAAAGGAATTATTTAAAAATAAAACAGCCTTGTCATAACAGATTTGAACTCATAGATGAGTTAAAAGTCTCAATCTTTTAGTTTTCTGTGTTCTCATCTGTGATTTTCTCACCAACCAAAATAGAGAAATCTCACTGATCTTCACATTAAAATAAGATAATCTGATCTATTTCTCAATGCATTTTTATTTGATCAGTACTCATGTAAGAGAAACCCACGTACTCTTAACCCTTTTAATGTTCCTACCTCACGGAGCCCTCTGGCTTCAATGTTCCCCCTCAGTGGGATCATAAATAACCACACAATTCACTTTTTAGCCTTGTTAAGTGTGCCACAATAAGGCCACAGAAACCAAAAATGCCCACTTGTTTCATTTGTGAGCCAGCACTCCAATCTTCAAGGCCCATCACTGACCCCCAAATTCTAGCATTGAAGTTTAAGCAGGTTACCTCCAGGGAAAACCATCAGCAACTTCATTTTTAAAATATATTTGATTTTCTTTTCCTAATCTTCCAGCCTTTCTTTTCCTTCCCCTCCTCCCCAACACTGCTGCATGCCTTAATTTTGCTTTCAGTCGGTAGTTGAAAAACTTTAGTTTCTAATAACTGGAAAAAATGGTTATTTAAAGATAACTGCAACTTGCTTAACATGCTAGGCTATCATATGCTCAGTGCTTTGAAGCTGCAAATTAATGACGAGCAGGAACAGTGACTATCTTTCAGAGGAAACTGACCTCTTTCTAATGGCACATCGCTAATGTCATCTGTCTACTGCATCTCATTACGTGAATTTCACGGAGTTAAAAAAAAAAAAGTATCTTAAGGCTGTGCACAAATAAAAGGACCTTCTAGTATTAAGCACTTTGAAAATTTTTGATCTCTCAAAATACCTTCCTTAGATACTGCTTCCCCCTTTTGTGCATGGCATGCTGCTTATGTCATCTATTCTCTGTGACTAATTATGTTAATTTTGTGCCATAAAAGTAACTGAAGGCTGTTAAGAAATAAAAGCTTTTGAGTGGCCTTATTTCATAAACACCCCTTTTGAACAAGGCACATTTAGTCATATTTGCAGTAACAGAAAGAGTCTTGTGCTAAAAATACAACAAAGGCTCTTGAATATGGCCATTTATTCCCACTTTATTAGGTAATTTATGAAAAAGTATGAAGGGAAGCCTTTTTGTTACCATAATTTGCATAAAGCTGGTGCCCCATTAATGAGATAACTTCCTGCCTTTTGTGTATCACCAGCTGGAAATAGAAATGGAGGAACTTTTCTGTAGCCCAATTACCTAACCTGCTGAGTTCAGAGTTGGAAAGTAAACAGGATTCCTATCTGCCAAAGAACTTTACTTTGGTTCCTCTAACATGATTTTTTTTAAATAAAAATAATTAAAAAGAAAGATGAACACCGAACGCTAAAGCTAACTAAATGTCAGCAAGCCTACATGTTAGAACATATGATCTACTTCTGGAGAATATTACTTATTTAATAATCATAGTTTTTCCCTTTGAAGAACAGTTGTGGCTTTACTTTTGCTGTCATTGGATCAAATGAATAACATTTGATCATGCGTATGAACATTTAAACTATACATATGACAAAAAGAAAAAACTGTGAACAAATATTATTAATAGATTTTTGGGGGGAGTTTGAAGGAGCAATGAATTGCATTGCAATTTATTGCAATTATGAATGGCAGTCTTTCAATGAAAGATATTAACAATATTTTATAAATTAATAATTCTATGCTACTGAAAATACATTGCAGCTACAATAAATATCTGTTAAGGTCCAAAATATGCTAAGAAGAGAATATAATTTTGCCATGAGGGGTAGAAATTCTACACTTACCATAAAAGCATGGAAAATGAAATAAATGGAAAAGAAAAGGAACAATTTTGAACTCATAGTTTGGGTGTACACATATGCACACCTGCACATATACACACATACACAATATTAGAAAAAGCTTTATTAAACCCCCACAAACAAAAGAGCCTATAAAAAGAAAACTTCTACTTATCAGGAAGTGACAATAAGATGTAATCTTTGATAGTGGCAGTGAAATTAAGCTACTATACTTTTTATCCTCCAGTTCCTAATGCCAGCTATATAAATGTAGCTCCAGATGACACGTCAGGAAGGTTGTTCAGTGGTTATGTCAAAATGGAAAATAAAACAAGAATAAGACCAGAAGGGCAAAAACCACTGTTTTTGCTTGGATTTAACAATAAACCAGAGAACTGGATGATTTGCCTTATGGTCTCATGTTCTTTTAAAACAAGGTCTTGAACTCTTAAATTATAAGTCATCTTATAATTAGGGCTTCCCTCATAGCTTAGTTTGGAGAAGGCAATGCTCTAGCCTGGAAAATCCCATGGACGGAGGAGCCTGGTAGGCTACAGTCCATGGGGTCGCTAAGAGTCGGACAAGACTGAGCGACTTCACTTTCACTTTTCCTTTTCATGCACTGGAGAAGGAAATGGCAACCCACTTCAGTATTCTTGCCTGGAGAATCCCAGGGATGGGGGAGCCTGGTGGGCTGCCATCTATGGGGTCGCACAGAGTCGGACAGGACTGAAGTGACTTAGCAGCAGCAATAGCAGCAGCAGCATAGCTCAGTTGGTAAAGAATCTGCCTGCAAAGCAGGAGACCCGAGTTCAATTCCTCGGTCAGGAATATCCTCTGGAGAAGGAAATGGCATCCCATTCCAGCATTCTTGCCAGGAGAATCCCATGGACAGAGGAGCCGGCAGGCTACAGTCCATGGGATCTCAAGAGTCAAGACACGACTTAGTAACTAAACCACCATCATCTTACAATTAGGTCAGAATTTCACTTTTTTCCATATACCTCATAACATCTTCAGTATATTGCATTTACTGAAATAGTAGAAGTAGTGCAAAAGCCTTGACAACTATCAAAAGGTATCAAAAACTTTGACAGCTATTACCATTGAAATGTGTTGTGTTTTAACTTAAGTTAAGCTTAATCATGAGTCATTCTACTTTTACCCTTATTCTCTGGACAATCTTCTCTGTAGTTAAATGCAAAGCCTAGCTGCCAGTGTGTGAGACAATTCCTTGTCTATGAGAATAATATTCTTTTAAGAAGTGGACTACTGGGGAATTATTTCTTTTCAGTTGCTTTTATAGTCCAAATTGTTTGTTTTAAGAGAATTATAAGCAGACAAGGAAATAAGTATTACTCCTCCAATCATTGCAAATTATCTTTGCTTTTAAACATAGACTTATGGAAAAAAAAACATAGATAAAAGGTTATCAAGAACACCCTGAAATTCCAAACACTATCTCTAAGAAGTTAGCAAGGAATTGTTTAGCCTGAATAGACACTTCCTACTCAACTTTCTTCTCACTATCACCTGCGAAAAAAATGTACCCTATGTAGCAGTCACAGCCTTCCATTTGTCTGTAACTGGACTTGTGCCAAAATTTGTAATTTAAATTTTCATGAGAGTTAGTCAATTGAACCACTGGAACACAGAGGAAGAAAAGAGTGTAATGAGTAATCCTTTAAAAAACAAAGACTAGGGCAAATTTGCTTAAACTCAATGGAGAAAGTAGCCAGAATGACAAAGCAAAATACACAGCCATGATACCATTCACGTTAATGTTTCTATATCATCAATGTTTTATATTTTAGCTGTCCTCCTAAAAATTCTATATTCTGACTCAAACTATTCTCACACAGACCTTAAAATTAGTTGATCTTCCAAAGTTTGAGAGTTGAGTGAAAAATTTAAGCAAGCTCTGTAGTTATTAAGTAATATACAATATTGAGTTTTCGAATATTAAGCAATAATTTGGGAACGTATATACCAGTCCATTTAATTCTTACCTTGTAGTGTGAAGACTATAAATATAAAGACAGGTCTTTCTTCCCTTGCTACTTCCCTAAAATTAATACAGACAGTATTAATACAGTTAAAAGAAATCAACTATCAGCATTAAGTTAATACACTGCTAAAGCTATGTGGCAATATTGAGAAATTTATGGGGGAAAGTTTCAATCAACAAATATTTTCTATATTCCTACTGGTAACTCCAAGGCCTTTTTTCCCCCACTCTGTTCTTTTTTTCCCTTCTTGTCTGTTACAAGTTATGATGTGTGGATGAAGGCTTTTTCCCATGCAGTAATGACTGTATACTGAGATTTCAAGGGGCTGTTCATGACAATCCCATTTTCTGTGTAATTTCATGGTTGTCTTCTTGAATGAAGATATTGGCTGCTCTGAAGCAGGGGTCAGCCGCTCCTGCTCCCTTTCAGTATTGTTCCGGAGTATGTTTCCTTTCAGCTGATGAAAAGTAATTCATCATTTACACCCCTGAATTCTGCCAGCATTTTTTGAACAACTTTTCTTTCCCTGTGGTACCTTCGGCCCATGAAAGAGATAAATAGGTTCAATACAACACTAGGCCCCAGATCCTGGGAGCAGGTTAGGCCTCGGAGGCCCCGAGCTGCCCCTTTCTCATGATAGAGTTTGTCACCTTTCTACCTCCAGAAGTCAAATCCTGTCGACTCAGCCATCTTTCAGGCTCTCTGAAGTGGCTTTGGCACCCACTGGGGCATGTGAGCTTAAAATTGATTTTTTTTAAGATCTGTCAAGTTCCCTTAAGGGACGGAGTTGACAGCCAGCAGGCCTCAACTATCACAAAGCATTCAATGTGTAAAAGACACCTAAGGAACTTCCTTTGAGGGGCCAAAGGGCTTCAGACTTTGTGACACATTGAGAGGGTGCTGTTGCTAAGAAACTGGCTTTGGGCAATAGGATTTTTCCTGCAACTTGGCCACTTTGGGAAGTCCTTTAGCTACCTCTCTCCTTATGGCAAAAGACAATATCAACTGTTATAAAAAACAACATGCAAAAAAAGATGTTAAATGGAATCATTACACAGTGCTTCAGATTCTAACTGCCTATCACTTATGCAGTTTGGGAATTAACTTAGTATTTGTACCAGCTTTTAGAAGAATACAGCGTTAGGTAATCTAAACAATCAAGTAATATCAGTTATTTGTTATAAAAGTAAAGGATACCGATTCTTTACAAATTTGGATATTATAGAACATGAGGCAGAAATAGAACACTCTTTCTCGACTTAAATAGTGACTTAACATTTCAGTGATAGTGTGATGCTATAGTTCACCTCTCATTTGTAAAAAAAAAAAAAAAATGATGCTGGAGTAGTTACAGCCAGCTATTCGCTCGTGACCTAAGTCTACCAGATCAAAGAATGTTAATTCGGCCTTTCATTTAACCATTTCTCTTTACTTCATATGTTCCCTCAGAAGTCAAAATAATAGGGACAGGATTTTGCTATATTATTTGAACACTAAGGAAGTGTTCTTTCTGATACTGATTTTGAACAGCTTCACATGGCAAGCCATGTTTTGGTTTTGAATACAGAGGAAAACGACTCCGCCTCTTTTAGTGACCAGAACATAACCACTTTCTCTAGCTAAACCATTCGTGCAGAGCGAGCACAGCATCCTTTGGAAGATTAGTGATTCCTCAAAAGAAGTCAGGAGACAGATTTTCAAATTCAATTCCGACCTGTGTGGTTTGAAGGCCGTGAAACTTTCAACGACAATATAAATACTGCGTGCGTCTGTCTCTTTCTCTCTCCCAAGGCTGGATTTTACCAACTGGTATGTGAAGGGCCAATTGAGTAAGCAGGTGTAGGTCTGAGTTGAAAGGATGTGATGGCATTAATCTCCCTTTAAGAGGTCTTGTTTTCATGGGCTGTTGTCAAATATAACTGGGTTGTTCTGTAACTATAACTGCAGTTACGTGTTCCTTGTCATAGAGAAGTGCTGTAGCTTTTGAAGGAATTTCTGCACTTTTCCAAAGATAGTGTCAGTGTTTGGTACAGAGGGAGAGAGTCTGGTAGCTGAAGAGAGTACAGGATTTTGTGTCAAGACATTCCCTGGGTTTGAATATCGGATTGCAGGAGCTGTGTTGACTCAGCAAATTTATGAAACTTCTCTGAGACACAGCTTTCTTTACGTAAAAGGAGGACAACTGTATCTGAAGATTGGGCTTCTCTAGTGGCTCAGTGGTAAAGAATCCGCCTGCCAATGCAGGAGACCTGTGTTCAATCCCTGGGTGGGGAAGATCCTCTGAAGAAGAAAAGGGCAATCCACTCCAGTATTCTTGCTTGGAGAATTTCATGGACAGAGGAGACTGGTAGGCTACAGTTCATGGGGTCGCATAAGAGTTGGACACAACTTAGCGACTAAATAAAAGTGCCTCTGAGTATTAGATAAGGTTATGCATGGAGATACCTAACATAATCATTTGAATGGAAACTCAATAAATAGTAATCATTATTACTCTGAAGGGCCAAATGTATTCCAGGATTTCATGACCTTTGGCATCAAAGCTCAAGACACCATGGATATGAGGAATTGTAGACTTAAATAAGCAATTTTCCTCCTAAATCCAAACACTGAACGAACGTGTTACCCTCCAGGCTAAAGTGATTATTATGATACCTAGGGCTAAGTCAAGACCGCTATGATAGTCATGAAGGAGTAACCTGGTCAAAATACAAAAGGACATGCTGAGACATTTTCTGACCCAAGAATTAGACCCGAGTTCACAACTAAGGGCTTCCTGGTGGCTTCGGTGGTAAAGAATCTGCCTGCATCTGCCTGCAATGCAGGAAACCCAGGTTTAATTCTGCGTCGGAAAGATTCCCTGGAGAAGGGAACGGCTAACCATTCCAGCAGTCTTACCTGGAGATTTCCATAGACCGGGGAGCCTGGCGGACTACGGTCCATGGGTTTGCAAAGAGTTGGACACAATTGAGCGATTAACACTTACACTTACTTTATTAATTTAAGTTCTATACAGAAAAGAACAGGTTAGAAAAGCCATTGCCACTACCATATTTCTGTTGTTGCATAAGTTTAATTAATTTGCTCTGTCATTAATGACTGGTTAAGTCCTGCAACCTCTAAGGCAAATATATTGCTCTCATTTGACAAGTGCTTGTGATCCTTCTGCCTGTTGGTCCATTCAAGTCATTTGGTTGGTATTCCTAGTTTTCTGGTTTAATTAGGGTAGTGAGTGTGTGAGTTCTAAGTTGCTTCAGTCATGTGCAAATTAGGGTAGATGGAGCATCAATTTTTTTTTTTTTAATTTTCCCTGTGATTCTTAAGTTCAGTCTGGGCTGAACATTGTTGCCATTAGTTAAAGCTTAATTATCACTTTTCTCACAAAATGTCCTACATGTCTGCAGCCATAACTAATTTTGAAGGAGAACTACTACAGCAAAAATGGAGGTTACTGAGTGGCTGGAAACAAAATAAAGTAGCTAACCTTTAAGAGAAGAGGAAAGAGAGTCTTTGTGTAAAAACAGAAATTACATTGTTACCTTACTGTATCCTTTTGAGAATCAGTTACTTATATAACAAACTGTATCATCTTACAACTAGCCACCAAAAGTTTTATTGAATTCCTCTTCCAGGCACACACACTGAAGGAAGAGAAATGGGACTTTGGACCTTCTTTTTCCCGAGTCCACTTAGGCTTTATGTTATCCAGTTATCTTATCTAGGAATTTTCCCTGATCCCAGCAGTAAATTAGAGGAGCCTGTTCTGTGTTTGCCTAGCGTCCTCCAATTCCCCTATTATATCGAGGCAGAGATCGAATCAAGGCACCGAACACAGTGAGATGCGTTTTCCATTGGATTCTCAAGGACTCATGTGTGGTGGGATCGTTCTTGCTTCCCCAGGGCTCATTTCAGTGTTTTTTGATTGCAGGCACTTAATATATATTTGCTGAGTGTGTAAATAAATAAATTTTCTATTTTCACTAAGAGTTTTCTAAAATCAACAGCACCATCCCCCACCCCCCAACCACCAAAAGACCAAAAGGATTGAATCTTTGCCCAAGGATCTGACAATTGTTCTACTACAAAAATTTTCCATATTCTCCTCTGAGAAGATGACAAAAATATTGTGGCCAACATAGCTATAATTCACCAGAAAAAAAATAAAATAAAAAAGATGAATTCTCTCTCCTGAAGTGAGAATATTTTGGAATTCATTTGGGAGGGTAGAAACTCGGTGGAATAGTCGTGTCCTTCTTCCATGTTGGGAATAAATTCATCAGCACGGTGGGAAAAAAAATAAGCATTTTTATTCCTGATAAAAATTGCAAAAGTGTCAGTGGTTTATTTTGATGCTGCTATGTGTTCACAGGGTCATCATGTTACAGTCATTATGGTAGGAGGCACACTTCCCTCCCTGGTCTATTATAACTGGCTGTAATGTACCATAGAGGCTCAAGATGTTCTCTTCTTGACTGAGCCTGGAGAGTATCTATTTCACAGTGTATTCCCCTTAAAGGGCGAGTCTACAAATGGCAATAGAGGAGGCACTTGTCTGTAGATAAGCATCAAAGACAGAATGGGAGTAAATGATGCACTTCATGGAGTTGCACTACTTCTTTAGTAAAATTTATGGCACTGAAAAAGAAACCAAGCAGAAAGAAAAATAATTTGGTAAATGGACTCAAGTGGCCTGAAAGAGTTAATTTGCTTCTTCCCACTAGAAATAGTGAGTCATTTATATGTAGGCCATCCCTTCTCCTGAGTTACATCAATGCTGCAAGACATTTTGAAATGGATCTTCACAGGCTCCAGGGATAGAGAAAGAGGATTTTTTTCTTCGTTGTCAGTAGTAACTACAAAATTAGTTTGCAGTTGTTTTTTTTTCTTGTTTATCTTTTGTTCCCCCTGTGGCATCGCCCTGAGGAAATTGTTTGAAAGACTTGCTTTCTTACATTTGGAATCATTGTTATTTGGAAGTTACCTCCTTGGTTGTCTTAGTTCATCTACACAACATCTTGAAGAGTTAGCAAATATTTTCTCTTAGTAAATAAAGAACAACAACAAAAAAGAGCAAATCTGTCCTTCAAACATTTTAATAGTTTTCAATGAGTTAGCGTCTCTCTTTTTATGACCTACTGTCAATTCAGTTCTCATTATTTAATATCTACTTCTGGATATTTTAAATATCATTTTGCTTAGGTTGTTCTCTTTAAAATTATTTCAGTTATCTCTTTTGGTTCAACTTAAATGAATATTAAATGCATCACAATTTTTTAATTATAATTTTCTCCCACAAATTCATCATGCATTAAAAGATTCCAATAAATACGCTTTTGCGTTTTTTGCATTCTTGCCAGAATATCTTTTCCCAGGATAACCTCTCTTGCATTCCTCTATTTTCACAATATGTACATATCTAAATGTTTCAATAGCAAATATTTCTCAAACATTAAGCATTCATTCACTTGCTTTTCAGATTCTGGAGTATGATTTCACAAATAATTTTCTTTAGCTGAGTGCAAACATGAGATGTACCTATTCTTCCTGAACAACTTTCAACCCTGCAAACAAAATTTTATATATATAGAAAATAAAAAACAGTTCCTACTCTATTTTCTCTTCATGCCCCGGAGGTGTATTTCAGCATTTACAAAATACCTGACTATTCTTATCTTCCTGAATGTCTATCCAAAGAGTATCTGCTGTGTCAGCTAAAACACTCTGAGCTTTTCGTTTCACTGGCTACAGTATCTGTGCAATATTGAAGCCTCCCCCTCCTTATTTTGGTTTCTAGTTTCAGTAAACCCTATCCTAGCATTTTAAATCTTCAGTCATTTCCCTGACTCAACCATATCATTACTATTTCAATATCATGCTTGTCCCTGATACTCATATGCATACTTATCATCGATAAGGCTTTGATGTAATAAATCCTCGATATAGTATCGTGCTTATCCATGCTATGAGATATAATCAAAAATGAAAGCAGAAACTTAAGATACAGAGTAAAATATATTACTTGCCAATTTTCCACAGTAACTTTTCATCATTACTTCAAAATTACTTTTTAATGCAAAGAGTAGTTTCAATCACATTGAGGCCCACATGATTCAGATACTATCATAATCACAATTAGATTACATTACTGCAATCAGGAATAGAGATCATTAAGAGAAAGAATATAAATTGCTTTAGTTTTACAAGTACTGAGCTAGCAAAATTATAATTAATCTCCATTTATAATCTTTTCTTTCATAGAACTGCAAAGCATGCTACTTTTTTTAGGCCATCAATACAAATTAGAACTAAGTAATAAAGCCCTAACTACTACTACTGTGCTGCTCACAATTGAAGAAAGTTTCACATTATGTATAGAAGGCTTTTGATACAAACAGTGCCCTCGGAATAGATTGTCTCAACGCAATAAGCCCAACTATTACAAGGTGCTGTTTAAAAACCGGAATGCTGCAGAAGCTCTCTTTCTTTTCAGAGTAATCAGTTTTTTGCATTTCATTTCTTAAATGAGATGGCGCTACTCATGTGAGATGAAGAAATAATGACTTAGTAGTCACAGTGGATGCATCATTCTGTACATTCCAAGTTTTTAAAATATAGTTATTTAAGAAGTATAAGAAATAATACATGAGAAAATTTAAAAAATCAAGATAGAAATACCTTCAAAATATTAATACAACCAACTCTAATTATATATTAAGTATTTCATATTTTTTTCAATAAATTATGCTGTGTGTGTGTGTGTATGTGTGTGTGTGTGCATGCGCGCGCTCCATCATTCAGTCGTGTCCGACCATTTGCGACCACAGGGACTGTGGCCTGTACTCTGTCCATTAGATTTTTCAGGCAAAAATACTGGAGTGCGTTGCCATTTCCTCCTCCAGGGGATCTCTCTGATCAAGGGATTGAACCTGTGTCTTACCACTGAGTCACCTGGGAAGCCCAGTATGTTGCATGATACCTTAGTATTCCAAGTCCCTCTATTGTCCAATGTATACCTTTTGGTTTCTAGTTCTTAGAAGTAACCTCAAATTATAACAGAGTATATTAGTAAATTAGAAGTGTGTATGCTCATTCTCAGTCGTATCCAACTCTTTGCGACCCCACGGACTGTAGCTTTCCAGGCTCCTCGGTCCATGGGATTATCCAGGTAAGAGTACTGGAGTGGGTTGCCATGACCTTCTTCAATAAATGTAGGTGATCTAATTTTATACAGGTTTACAGACTTTTCCAATTCTGAAATCAAAACAGTTCTAAAACAGCAGACAATTTGAAGGAACTTATCTGGTGGCAAGTTGAGCCCACCTGAAGCCAACTGAGCATGAGCTTATTTGGTTTCAAAATCTGACCTGAACCGAAAGGAAATTACTCATTGTCTTTATGTTAGTTTGTTATTCGTACAAGATACTGCTCCAGATCCCACTGGAGTATTAAATAATATATGGTATATGCTGCTGCTGCTAAGTCGCTTCAGTTGTGTCCAACTCTGTGCAACCCCATAGACGGCAGCTCACCAGGCTCCTCCATCCCTGGGATTCTCCAGGCAAGAATACTGGAGTGGGTGGCCATTTCCTTCTCCAGTGCATGAAAGGAAAAGTGAAAGTGAAGTCATTCAGTCGTGTCCGACTCTTCGCGACCCCATGGGCTGCAGCCCACCAGGCTCCTCCATCCATGGGGTTTCCCAGGCAAGAGTACTGGAGTGGGGTGCCATTGCCTTCTCCAGTATGTTATATATAGGTATCAAATTACCTTTTTAAAATGGAAACAATTGTTTTCCAAAAGACATCTTGTACCAAGGGTTTTAGATAAGGAATGATGGACTCAGCAGCTGCATAGAGGTGACTGATTACAGCAGAGTCAGAACTGTCAGTTGTCTGCTGTGCCTTTTGCATCCCTATGCCTGAAACCCTTCTTTTGGTACATTCTAGCTTTCAGCTTCCCTAAGTCAGACAGAGCTTTCACTATCATGCTATAAATGGGTAGCAGCTTTGCCATGGTTCTGATCCATTCAGCCCCTGAGGCAGCTGGATAGGGATGTGGGGACCTGTAGCCCTGGCTGGGCAACTATCAGCTTCAAATCTACACAACCGGTTGCTCAAGTAGCCAGTGTTAACAGTAAACTGCACATTATTAATGATTTCTGTGTGTGCAATGTCTCAGAAAATGCCTGGAAACATTGTTTTTGTTATTGAGTTTCTTCATATTTCCCACTTTTCATGTATCAGGCTATTGATAACAATGCCTGACATAATAGGCAATGGTTATTTGCTGAGTCTTGAGTGTATAAAATGTTACCATTCTTATTAAAAAATGCTGGCAATTAAAAAAAAAATAGGCACATGGAGCATTACTTCCAGTATATCAAAATTTCAGAGATCAGACTGTGGATGGTTTATTGGAAATGCTGAGTCATTCTAATGTAGATTAAAATGTACTTCTAAGACTGATCCTCTAAAGACATGGCATATTTAAGCACAGAGAAGGAAACTAGGTCAAATATCCTGTTTATTTGTAGCAAACCCTCTATTAATGGTGCAAAATATATGGCAGCATAGGTTTTAAGAGTCATAAATTACAAAACACCGCGATAGTTGATAAACCTCTGAAATTCTAGAAATTTGTAAGACCTTTGCAAAAACAAAAATGAGGAAAAATAATTATAAGAGAAATATTTAACTGCTGCATTTTAACTATAAAAACAGAATAAAAAGTTTTATTCATAGGTAATTTTTTAATTTAAATTGTTAAAAGGATATATTAGATGGTTCTACATGAATCAAATTTAATTAAACAATGTGCACACTGCTACCCAAATTGTATTTTACTGTATATGTGAAATAGTAATAATTTAAAATAATAAAATGATAACTATAAGCAATAAAATTAGTTTTTAGGGCTAATAAACTCATGCTTTTCAGTTATAATAGTCTACAGCTCTTTGGTAGGAACTTTTAGGAAAATTAAAAAGCTTTGCAGAAATGTTCTTTGTCATGAGAGACAGTATTCAGAGTTTGATTCAGAAAAAATGTCAAGTGAAAAAGAAGGGTGAGGAGCAAATTTGAGTTTACCTTATCAATAATGACTAGAGAAAGTATAAGTATTTTTAGGATACCCCATGAATGAGATAAGTATCAAATGAATCATTTTATTTATAAGGAATAAATTATCTGTCTTATCTACTACAATTTAAAAAAATTATATCCATAGTTTATTTTCTCTTCCGTTGTGATTAATTACTATATCTGAATAAGATTCCAATAGGATACTGATGTGAAAAAAACATTGTGTTTGACATTGAGGAGACAGAAAATAAATATTAAAATACCTTCCAAAAATACTATAAATGAATGGAAAAATGCTATCATAGTTAAGAGGAGGGGATTCGTTCCTAATTAAATTCATTAAAGAATATTCTCTGCGTGTGTATGTATAATGGCCTCCAAAGTCTAAGATTTTAGACAAATATTTAAGTTTCTCTAATGCTTAGTTTCAATCTGTGTTTATATTCATATAGGATACATTCTAACTAAGTAAGTTTTCTTGCCATGTGTGCTTGAAGAAAAAACATTGAGACTAACTTAGTTAGACAATAAGAAGTATTTGTCTTAGGGAACATTGTTTGGAGAAAATTCATTTTTTAATATTAGTTGAATGAATTAAATGATAAGTGATTGAAGAAAGAGTAACAAAGTTGCAGAGTAGAGGCAAGAAAAATAAAGACCTGAAGTGAGAAAAAAAAAGGAAGGAACAGGACATCAGTATTTTGAAGAAAGTACCCACACAGCCCGGGGGATAAAAAGAGGGGCAAGTTGAAAAAGAGTAGCAAAATCTTCTATTGTCTTGTATCTCTGAAGAGTTAGAAATATAGTCCCATCAAAAGATCAGTGAAATGGTCATTTTCCTTGAAATGTAGGAGAGTACAAGTGTTTTACTCTTTCTCCCCTTTTTTAGGTTTTTCCTTTTCTTGCTATAACACAAAATAAAACAAGGGAAAGAATGAAAAAAGATGCCAATGACCAAACCAAAATTTTGTGATATTTCTGCCAGGTACAATTAAATATGGGAAATGATGAAAGTGAGTGTTGGGGATTATGCAGGTCTCCTGAGACCTCATGAGAAAAGCTTGGTGTCAGAATGGAAGGGCTACAATGCAGATCTATCCCAATGACTTTCTAAAGAGAGACTCTAAAGAGTCTCTCATGAGAACCAGGGACTTGCTGGTGACTTTCTGTAGAGAGATTCACTGACAATACAAGATTTCAGCAGAGAAGTTGCTAAGGGAGGAATCACGCTTCTGTGCCATTTCTGTGGTTTATGAACATGCATAGGACTGAAATTACCGAGAGCCGTGGGACACAGTGCAAGGAGTGTGCGGGTGTGATTATTGGTCCAAACTGCAAACTATCGGTTACTTAAATCACATTTCTGTGCATGTTACCCAAACTTGGAGACCAAAAATGGAAGAGAAAACACTCCAAAT
Source organism: Okapia johnstoni (assembly GCA_024291935.2). Classification (NCBI taxonomy): domain Eukaryota; kingdom Metazoa; phylum Chordata; class Mammalia; order Artiodactyla; family Giraffidae; genus Okapia; species Okapia johnstoni. The sequence continues at coordinate 26,782,761 of CM044319.1, read as the reverse complement.
ATGAAGAAAGGAACAGACTTCATGAATGAGCTATTAGAAAAACAAACTTCATTGAAATTGGAGACAACAGAACCAACCTGACTCCCACCCAGACCTCACTTGTACTCAATTCAGTTCAGTTCAGTCACTCAGTCATGTCCGACTCTTTGTCACCCCCATGGACCTCAGCACACCAGACCTCCATGTCCATTACCAACTCCCTGAGTTTACTCAAACTCATGTCCATTGAGTCAGTAATGCCATCCAACTGTCTCATTCTCTGTCATCCCCTTCTCCTCCTGCTCTCAATCCTTCCCAGCATCAGGGTTTTTTTTTCAATGAGTCAGCTCTTTGCATCAGGTGGCCAAAGTATTGGAGTTTCAGTTTCAACAACAGTCCTTCCAATGAATATTCAAGACTGATCTCCTTTAGGATGAACTTCTTGGATCTCCTTACAGTCCAAGAGACTCTCAAGAGTCTTCTCCAACACCACAGTTCAAAAACATCAATTCTTCAGTGCTCAGCTTTCTTTACAGTCCAACTCTCACACCCATACAAGACTACTGGAAAAACCATAGCCTTGACTAAACAGATTTTTGTTGGCAAAGTAATGTCTCTGCTTTTTAATATGCTGTCTAGGTTGGCAAGGAGCAAGTGTCTTTTAATTTCATGGATGCAGACACCATCTGCAAAGATTTTGGAGCCCAGAAAAATAAAGTCAGCCACTGTTTCCACTGTTTCCCCATCTATTTCCCATGAAGTGATGGGACCAGATGCCATGATCTTAGTTTTCTGAATGTTGAGCTTTAAGCCAACTTTTTCACTCTCCTCTTTCACTTTCACCAAGAGGCTCTTTAGTTCTTCCTCATTTTCTGCCATAAGGGTGGTGTCATCTGTTACTGATATTTCTCCCAGCAATCTTGATTCCAGCTTGTGCTTCATCCCACCCAGAGTTTCTCATGATGTACTGTGCATATAACTTAAATAAGCAGGGTGACAATATATAGCCTTGACGTACTCCTTTCTCTATTTGGAACCAGTCTGTTGTTCCATGTCCAGTTCTAACTGTTGCTTCCTGACCTGCATACAGATTTCTCAAGAGACAGGTCAGGTGGTCTGGTATTCCCATCTCTTTCAGAATTTTCCAGAGTTTGTTGTGATCCACACAGTCAAAGGCTTTGGCATAGTCAATAAAGCAGAAGTAGATATTTCTCTGGAACTCTCTTGTTTCTTCGATGATCCAGCGGATGTTGGCAATTTGATCTCTGGTTCCTCTGCCTTTTCTAAAACCAGCTTGAACATCTGGAATTTCATGGTTCATGAACTGTGGAAGCCTGGATTGGGAAATTTTGAGCATTACTTTACTACTGTGTGAGATGGGTGCTACTGTGCGGTAGTTTGAGTATTTTTTGGCATTGCCTTTCTGTGGGATTGGAATGAAAACTGACTTTTCAAGTTCTGTGGCCACTGCTGAGATTTCCAAATTTGCTGGCATATTGAGTGCAGCACTTTCACATCATCTTTTAGGCTTTGAAATAGCTCAACTGGATTCCATCACCTCCACTAGCTCTCTTCCTAGTGATTCTTCCTGAGGCCCACTTGACTTCACATTCCAGGATGTCTGGCTCTAGGTGAGTGATCACACCACTGTGATTATCTGGGTCATGAAGATCTTTTTTGTACAGTTCTTCTGTGTATTCTTGCCACCTCTTCTTAGGAGGGCTTTCTTACCTCTCCTTGCTATTCTTTGGAACTACTCTGCATTCAAGTGGTATATCTTTCCTTTTCTCCTTTGCTTTTCAGTTCTTTTCTTTTCACAGCTATTTGTAAGGCCTCCTCAGATAGCCATTTTGCTTTTTTTCATTTCCTTTTCTTGGGGATGATCTTGATCCCTGTCTCCTCTACAGTGTCATGAGCCTCCATCCATAGTTTATCAGGCACTCTATCAGATCTATCCGGTTACAAGAGCTGGACAAGACTTAGCAATTAAACCACCACCACCACTATCAGATCTAGACCCTTAAATCTATTTCTCAGGCCCACTGTATAATCATAAGGGATTTGATTTAGGTCATACATGAATGGTCAAGTGGTTTTCCATGCTTTCTTCAATTTAAGTCTGAATTTGGCAATAAGGAGTTCATGATCTGAGCCACAGTCAGTTCCCAGTCTTGTTTTTTCTGACTGTATAGAGCTTCTCCATCTTTGGCTGCAAAGAATGTAATCAATCTGATTTCAGTCTTGACCATCTGGTGATGTCCATGACAAAATGTGGTCCACTAGAGAAGGGAATAGCAAACCACTTCAGTATTCTTGACCTGAGAACCCCATGAATAGTATGAAGAGGCAAAAAGATAGGACACTGAAAGATGAACTCCCCAGGTCAGTAGGTGTGCAATAAGCTACTGGAAATCAGCAGAGAAGTAAATCCAGAAAGAATGAAGAGACACAGCCAAAGCAAAAACAACACCCAGTTGTGGATGAGACTGGTGACAGAAGCAAGGTCCGATGCTATAAAGAGCAATATTGCATAGGAACCTGGAATGTTAGGTCCATGAATCAAGGCAAATTGGAAGTGGTCAAACAGGAGATGGCAAGAGTGAATGTCAACATTTTAGGAATCAGTGAACTAAAATGGACTGGAATGGGTGAATTTAACTCAGATTACCACTATATGTACTACTGGGGGCAAGAATCCCTTAGAAGAAATGGAGTATCCATCATAGTCAACACAAGAGTCTGAAATGCAGTACTTGGATGCAGTCTCAAAAATGACAGGATGATATATGTTCATTTCCAAGGCAAACCATTCAACATCATGGTAATCCAAGTCTATGCCCCGACCAGTAACGCTGAAGAAGCTGAAGTTGAATGGTTCTATGAAGACCTACAAGACCTTCTAGAACTAACACCCAAAAAAGATGTTCTTTTTATGATAGGGGACTGGAATGCAAAAGTAGGAAGTCAAGAAACACCTGGAGTAACACGGAAATTTAGCCTTGGAGTACAGAATGAAGCAGGGCAAAGGCTAATAGAATTTTGCCAAAAGAACTCACTGGTCATAGCAAACACTCTCTTCCAACAACACAAAAGAAGACTCACTTGTACTAGTCATTAGTATTGCCTTCCCAATATTTCTAGTACAGGATAGAATCGTATTTCTCAACTCCTTACAGTAATTTGGAGCCCTGTGACCTGTTCAGGTTGATGAGTAACAAACACCAGTCATTAAAAATTATTTGCTATCCTCAGAAATTACATGTAGAGATCAAATTTTCTCTGCCATTGTGCCAAGTAATATTGTGCATGCATGCATGCTAAGTTGCTTCAATCATGTTGGACTCTTTGCCACCCTATGGACTGTAGCCTGCCAGGCCCCTCTGTCCATGGGATTCCTCAGGCAAGAATACTGGAGTAGTTTGCCATACCCTCCTCCAGGGGATCTTCCAGATCCAGGGATCGAAAACATGTCTCTTATATCTCCTGCATTGGCAGGCAGCTTTTTTATCACCAGTGCCACCTGGGAAGCCCAGGTAATATTGTAGATCATAGCAAATACTGATCTTTTTCCTCCATCCATAGTGAGGCTTTATACAGAACATCATTTCTTTGAAACTATACAATATGTAAACTTTGCTTATTGGTTTCTTTTACTTACTACACTCATTTAAGTTTGTCTCATATCTTTTCATGGTTTGATAGCTCATTTCTTTTTAGTGTTAAATTAAATTCCATTGGCTGGATGTATCATAGTTTATTTATCCATTCAGTTACTGAAGGATATCTTAGTTGTGTTCAATCTTAGCTGCTTAGATTTCGGCAAATAGGAATAAATCTAATGTAAACATTCATGTGCAGATTTTTGTCTGAACATACATTTTCAACTCATTTAGGTTAATACCAAGGAGCACAATTTCTGAGTCTTATAGTCATTTTGATATTTGCACAAATGTATAGTGGTATGATTTAAATACCATGTAAACTGACCACTCTAAATATATATTTCAGTGAATTTTAGTAGATTACTAAGGTTGTGAAACTGTCATCAGAATTAGCTCTTTAGACATTTCCACCAGAGCAAAACTTTCTCCCTCCAAGCCACAACTCCAAGTTTTGTCTGTACCAAGTTCTTTTTTTCTAGAAATGTTATACAAATTATGTCATTTAATATGTGGTCTTTCATGCCTGGCCTCTTTGACAATATTTCTGAGGTTCGTCCATGTCATGAGATGTTTCAGTAACTCTGCTTTTCACTGATATTACTCCATTGTATGGATATGTCACATTTTGTTTACCCATTTTCTACTTTATAGGCATTTGCATTGTTTTATGTTGAGGCTATTATAAGTAATGATACTATAAATATTCAAACTCTAGTTGTAAACAAATGTTCTAAATTCTCCTGCCTCTATAATCCATTTTTATTTATTTTCATGTATGGTGTAAGGTAAATGTCGTAGTTTATTTCTCTCCCTATGAATATCAGTAGCTCCAGAACTGTTTCTGTACAGATTACCTTTTCAAACTGAATTAACTTGGCCTCCTTGTCACCATATGATCACAGGTGACGATATATATTTAGATCCGTTTATCTGTTTCTAGACTCTCTATTCTGTCTCACTGATATACAGGCCCAAATTACGTCAATGGCACAGTTTATAAATTGCTATAGTTTGACTGCACATCTTGATAATAGGTAAATAAGTGTTCTCATTGTACTCTTCTTTTGTAAAATAGCTTTGACTATTTTAGATTAATTTCATTTCCATATATTATAATTTAGGCTTGTAAATTTCTACTGAAAAAAATGTTTGCTGAGATTTTCAATGGAGTTAAGTTGAATCTACAAATCAATTTGGGGAAAATTAATGTTAACTTTTTTTTAATCAGGTTGAACAAGTTCTTATATCTAGTTTTTTGAGAGTTTTTACAATGAATAGGTATTGGATTTCATGAAATACTTGTTCTGTATCAATTTATATGGTAATAAGCTTTTTCTCTTTAACCAATTGGTATATTGATTATACTGATTAATTTCCAATTATGGAAGTCTCATTGACTATGTTGAAAAAAATTTCACTTGGTTGCTGTGTAAATGCTTTTATATACGGCTGTATTTAATTTGCTAATACTTGATTGAGGATTATTGTGTTAGTGCAGGTAAGAGATACTGGTCTGTAGTTTTCTGTAATGTCTTTTTCTGATTTTTACATTAGGCTTATACTATCCTCATAAAGGGGCTTCCATTGTGGCTCAGCTGGTAAGGAATCTTCCTGCAGTGTGGGAGACCTGGGTTCAATCATAAGTTGGGAAGATCCCCTGAAGAAGGGAAAGGCTACCCACTCCAGTATTCTGGAGAATTCCATGGACTTTATAGTCCACGGGGTTTGCAAAGAGTTAGAGACGACTGAGCAACTTTCACTTTCATCCTCATAAAGTGAGTCAGGAAGAGTTTCCTCTGTTTCTGTTTTCTGGAAGAGATTAAGGGGATGGTTTAATAGAAATATATATACGGCTTCCCAGGTGGCTCAGTAGTAAAGAATCCACTTGCCAATGCAAGGAAGACGCAGAAGATACAGATTTGAACCCTGGGTCAGCAAGAACCCCTAGAGGAGGAAATGTCAATCCACTCCAATATTCTTGCCTGGGAAATCCCATGGACAGAGAAGCCTGGTGGGCTACAGTCCATGGGGTTGCCAAAGAGTTGGATGTGACTGAGCTTCCCAAGTGGTGCTAGTGATAAAGAACCTGCTTGCCAATGCAGGAGACATAAAAAGACATGGGTTTGATCCATGGGTTGAGAAGATCCCCTGGAGGAGGCAATGGCAAGCCACTCTAGTATCCTTGCCTGAAGAATCCCATGGACAGAGGAGCCTGGCTATAGTCTATGGGGTCACAAAGAGTGGGTTGGGAAGATCCCCAGGAGGAGGACATGAAAAGCGACTTAGCGTACATGCGTGCGCACGCACACACACACACACACACACAAATGTGTTTCTGCTAGATTAAAGAAATATAAAATAATTCAAATAGAAAAAAATAATAAATTCTTATCAAATTTTTCAAGTCAAAAATATCTTGAGCCAAACAAAATAGAATTATTTAAGGAAAAATTAAGTTGATTTAAAAATTAAACATGATTTAAAAAATTTTACATTAAAAATAAACAAAAGACTAGGGCACATTCACAGCCAGTATAATGAAGATCTAGTGTCACTGGTCATCATTTAGGTCATACAAACTGATGTGAAATAAATACACAAAAACATAAACAGACACATTTTTGATTAGCATGAATTTAAAATTTGAGCAAAAATAAAACCTGTAAATAAACATGTAGGAAATTTTTAAGCTAAAATCAAATACATAAATTATAACAATAGCATTGCTTTTAACACTAACAAAATTTTGGAGGGAAAAATTCTTTAGATTCTTAATGATGCCAAAGGTGTGATAAAATCTGCAACATTTAAAATGCAGTTGGTGTGGTAAATTATAATGCTCTATAAAGAAATTTTTCATTTAAAAAATGGTGTAATATCATATGATTCTTGAACACCACTTGTGGGTTTTTTATTAGCAGATGAATTCTACTTTATACCTTATTATTATTTATAATTTTAATAAATTAGAAAAGCCAACGTGGTTGGGGAGAATAGAATGATCAAAGAAACTGTGTTAGATCCACATGAGGAACTATTTAGTGGCTCATATATCATAGTGTTAAGAACATAAGCTTCAGCATCAAATTCTCTTCATTTGAATCACAAATTTGAAATAATACCACCAGTCTGACTTTATATATATTTTTGCAAATTTCTCTCCCTCAGTTTATTCATTTGTGAAATTTGTATACATACACTCATATATATATTTGTATATGTACTATGTAGGCAAACACATACAACATGTAATTGTATGTGTTTGCCTACACAGTTTTTTAAATCCATGTATTACAAGGTGGAATATCTCTGAAATAACTCCCATAATATTTTGATCAATAAACACCTTTTATGCTTTTACTCTATGCCAGATGCTCAGAATTTATAGATGAAGAAGAGACTGTTCTTTTCCTCAAGGGAAAGACTATTAGCACACATTCAATGAAGAGGCATAATTTTATCAACAGGATTTGGTGGAGGAGGAAGGAGGAAGAGAATCAATTTTATCTGAGGTGTTATTACTTTTTTATCATTGTACAACCTTTTTTCCTCCTTTAACCTATATAAAACTTAATTTTCAAATCCTGTTAAAAAAATATCTATTCTTAATTAGTTTAGGAGTTATGGTAGATTATCCACCGAAAGATTAATTACATGCTTTCCAGTGAAGTATTATAAACCATAAGTTTAAAGTTGGACCAGATGTATTTCAGCCCTGAAAACTCATTAACCATCTGACCATGTTGCACATATGGTAACAAAGTGAAGAATGTATCCAGTCAAACACACATAAACACTTCTTCATCATCATGCGACAACTGCCTCTTAAAGTATGCCAGGAATCGTTCTATTTCTCATACCTACAAATATCTAGTGTAGGAACAGAGAAGCAGGCAAGTAAGAGATTTAGAATGGTGGGTTTGAAAACCCACACTGAGTAGACAGATATCGACACTGTTCATCTAGTTTGCTTTTGTCACAAAATTCAGCATCCATCTCTCTTAATCTCAAATTGAAAATGAGTTTTGGATGGGAAATGTTAAACTCTATGTTGAGAGTGGACATCTTCACCAATATTGGGTAAAACACCAGCACTGATTTTATTGACCAAAACGTTTAATACCTAAATGATCTAGCTATCAGTTTATTGCAGAGGGTTATCCTCCACTTCCTTGGCAGGTATCAAGCTTCAGGCATATTCTAAATCTCTTTTGTAATTCCCTTTCTCAGTATGACACGGACAATTCCTCTTGTGAGTGTGACCGCTGACAATGTAAACACTTTGTGCAACTCTTCCCATCACAAGATGGCAGCCAGTCTCAGCAGCCTAGACCATGTGATAAATGAGGTGGGAAAGGAAGTATTTGATGGTTCCATGTAAAATGCCAGAATATGTCTATTCATAAATAGGCCTGTCAAAATAGTTTACATTTGGTTTTTTCAATAATTTTTTTGCCAAATGTCTTAAATTTGATAGGTATTTACACATGGATAACAAATACTAGCTTTACACTTGTTATGTATTTTGATGAAACTTATTAATCAAAAAAAGTTTATGAAAGAAAACCATCTGTCCACCCCTTTCTTTGAACATGGATAATCCTTTTGAATTTTGTAATAGCTAGCTTACACTTTTATGATGTTGCAATATACCCATATAACAAAAGAAGTTTCTACCTTTTTATATGATTCTTGAAAAGTATCCATTTTTTCACTGAATTTTCTGTTTTAATGAAAAGAAGTGTGAGATAACTGTTTTTTAGTCTCAGTAGACAGTTCTACATGTGTTCATAGGTACAGATGGGTCTACAACAATGGTCAACATCTATCAAGTGAATAACATTATTTTCCTATGAATATGAAAAACTAAATGGTGACTTGACTTATTATTTCTCCCACTTTTGAAATGTAATGAATAGAACTGATGTTAATTGCTAAATTTCTAAATATACACACTAAGTTGCTTGCATGGTTTTAAAAAACAACCTGAGTTATTATCTTTGTGTGAGCATTTTTAGAGTAACTTGTATTTATTTGCTGATTGTGGGTGTTTATTTTCATGCAAGACCTTTAAACAGTGTGTGAGCACTGTTATTAAAATAAAATGTTTGAGAGAAAGGGAACAATATAGTCTGCTATAAAAATGCACAGGGAAAATTCATTAACATTTATTCTTTAAATGTGTTACTACTAGTTTTTCTGTATTCATTTCCATCATCATCTGTCTTTATTAAGTTAATAATAAGAGGTTGAAATTTACCAAAGATTCATAGCCTGAAGGAAAACAGTGATAAGGATTAAGTGAGACATGTAGCATCATTTAACTGAATTGTCTGATTATTTTAAAGGCATTTTAAGTAGATGTTATCTTTATGTCACAGACAACATAAAAAAGGTTCATGTTACATAGATTTGATCACACATATGAATGAAGCCTTTGTCTGAATAAGTAGTATATCTTTAAACAGAAAAAGAAAATTCAGTGATTATAGTAGTAAATGAATAACTCATAAAGAAAGAAGTCATTCTGGCTAAAAGTGTACTGAGGTTTTAAAGAAGAAATAATCAACCACAATTTGATGTTTCTATCTTAAATTTTAGTATAAAATTTCAAACATTTCTACTGATTCAATAGTGTTTATTTGTACTGCTACCCAATTCTTTAATAACGTTGTATACTAATCATCAATTGTAAAACAAATAAAAATGGAAAAAAATAAGTAAGATGACCACAGCCTGAAGGCTATGGTTATGACTATAAGCATCCTTCTGTTCAAGATGAAGAGAAACAGAATAAGATATTTTACCAATATTTTTCTCAAGAAAGCAGTTGCTCAACACAACTTTAAAGAAATATAAGCTGTGTAAAATTGGGATGAAAAGTAATGAATCCATTAGGAAAATCTCAGAAAGCACTACAAATTCTGTTTGCAAGAATTTATATTCTTAAAACTTTAGTACAATAATTTATTCCAGGGGAAAGAAAACTGTTCAAAATTTAGTAAAGGATAATAATATCTTCCCAGAAATATGACCTTAAAACTTGACTATTATTGTTATCTGATTTTTAACCCTTTAAGGCTTTATAGATTTGGTAGCTTAGATATTTGTTTTATAGAAAAATATTTTCAGAGTTTTTTTTTTTTAATGCAGCTAAGTTATTTACAAAAATATTCATCTCGTATTCTGAGATTGTGCTCAGACACTCATTTGTGGCCAACTCTTTGAGACCCCATGGACTGCAACCCACCAGGCTCCTCTGTCCATGAAATTTTCCAGGCAAGAATACTGGAATAGGTTGCCATGCCTTCCTCCAGGGGATTTTCCTGACACAGAAATTGAAGCCAAGTCTCCTGTATCTCCTAATTTGCTGGCAGATTCTTTATCCACTGAACCACCTGGGAAGCCCCTGACATAGTGTTACACAAGTTCAAATTCATCTTCTTTAATTTTTAAGATGAATCTGCAAACATTTTATTTTTATTCCTACTTCTATATGAGAACATGGTGATTCGGGTGGATTGATTTTCTTGCCAAGTATTATACAACACGGATCAGGCGGCAAAGCCCAGGTCTTTTGGCTCTAAAGCCTTTGTACCGCACATCACAGTTCCAAGTAAGCATATTTCTTAGTCTTTTCCAACTCCCATTTCAAGCCTAGACAGTTAAATCTGTTAACTATAATGCTCCTAGCACTTTCATGCTGAATCCTATTCCCAACCATTCTGGTATCCCTCTTCTGACCATGTTTCTCACTCCTGAACATCTCTCCATTCATATCCACAACTTTCAAAACATCCTGATCTATATTACAGTAGGATCACATTCTCACCTGCAATTCCACAAACGTTTTCATAAGAAACAGAACAGTCTGAAAAGTTAACTCAACACATCTTAATACCTGCCCAACCCTAGTGTAGGGAAATAGTATGGATGCTGAGATCTCTCACTATGACTTGAGTGTTATGTAATATTTAATATTGAAACATATGTGTCTTATGAAGATGTGGAAAAATTGGAATGTGAGCACACAATTGATGAAATTGTGGAATGGTACAATTAGTATGGAAAGCTTGTATGGCAGTTCCTCAAAAAATTAAAACTCCTGTATGGCCCAGCAGTACTACTCCTCAATATATATCAGGATGTAAATAGGGAGGACAAGGTCTCAAAGAATTGAAAGCAGGGTCTTAGAGAAATATTTGCACACTCATGTTCATAGTACCATCATTCACAATAGCCAAGAGATTAAAGCAACTCAATGTCCATTGACAGACAGATGGATAAAGGAAATGTGATATATACATACAATGAATATTATTCAAATGAAGAACATTTTGTTACATACTATAATGTGTAAGACCCTTGAGACATTATGTTGAGTGAAATGAACCAGTCACAAAAAGACACTTCCTATATGATTTCACTTACATAGATATTTAGAATGGTCAAATTCATAGAAAATGCAAGAAGATGGGGATAGAGAAGGGGGGAAATAGGAAGTTGTTTAATGGATATAGAATTTCAGTTTCACAAAAGGAGAAAAGTTCTGGAGATCTGTTAAACAACAGTGTGCATCTATTTAATGGTACTGAACTGTACATTTAAAAATGATTAAAATAGTAAATTTTAATCTGTGTGGTTTTTACAATTGGAAAAAAAAAAAGATGTACCTTATAAAAAGTGAAAGAGAAACTTGCATCATTAGAATTAGAGCTTTCCACAGAGAGGCAATGGCAATCCACTGCAGTACTCTTGCCTGGAAAACCCCATGGACGGAGGAGCCTGGTGGGCTGCAGTCCATGGGGTCGCGAAGAGTGGGACAGGACTAAGTGACTTCACTTTCACTTTTCACTTTCATGCATTGGAGAAGGAAATGGCAAACCCACTTCAGTGTTCTCGCCTAGAGAATCCCAGGGACGATGGAGCCCTGATGTCTATGGGGTCACACAGAATCGGACACGACTGATGCGACTTAGCAGCAGCAGCAGCATAGAACACAAGTGGACTTTTTTTTTTATCACTGGCTTCTCAGAAATGGTGGGAGAAATATCAATAACCTCAGATATGCTGATGACACCACCCTTATGGCAGAAAACAAAGAAGAACTAAAGAGCCTCTTGATGAAAGTAAAAGAGGAGAATGAAAAAGTTGGCTTAAAGCTCAATGTTCAGAAAACTAAGATCATGGCATCTGGTCCTATCACTTCATGGCAAATAGATGGGGAAATAGAAATGGTGGATACATTTCCTTGATAGCCTTTATGAAAAACTTCTTCTGCTAACTAACGTTCTCTTAACTTCCCTTCCGTTGACTTCCAGTGCTTGTGGGTATGTTTTTCTACAGAATGGTCGGTGAAATAGTGCAGCACTGTTACCATCTCTTCATTTAAATTTCTGGCTATACTTAGCAATGTCATTCCCATCCTTCTATTTTGATCCATTTATGATGGTAAACATGTGTACTTTGTAAGGGTCATTTATGAATAAAGAAGTACAACGTAGCTTACTGTTAAATTCTACAAGAAATCCCAAAAAGCTTAATGTAAAGAACTACAATTTAGCTTTCTTTTTCTCTATTTCACACTGAACTATGTTACTAAAAATCTTTATTAGTTATTATAAAAACCAATTTATTAAAAATGATAGTTAATAGAGATATTAATATATTTAAAATATTATTTATTCAAAATTCATCCCTTCATTTCTCTATTAAGAAAGTTAAAATGATATAATTTTATTGATGTATACTGATGGCTTAATATTCCTATAGATAGGTATGTATATAACTATGTCTTTTCTTCATGTTTCTGAATTCCTTCATTCCTTTAAAAGTCACCTTTATTTACACAAAACATGATTTCTTTTTTCTGTTTAACCACTATTTAGTTTTCATCATTTTTGGAGAATTCCTTAGTGAATATACTTTGGTTTTTATGTAGTTTATTGTTATGAATGCTTCATAATGCCCTTTCTAAAATATCTCACATTAATCATAGGCAATGTTTCTCTAGTTTTAACCTTCTTATCTAATCAGTTTAACCTCTTTTCAGGAATGAAACTCAGTTTTGGATCTTCCTCTATGGACTGTTAATTGCTCTAAAAAATTTATGGTCATATAAACTCACTAAGCTTATTCATTTTCCCTTGGTTTCCAAAATGATATCATCTGGATCATTACCCTTAGCTAAGAAGGTATTCTTCTGTACATTGTTAATATTATAAAATTGGCAAAGGGTATTGAATTGATTCTCTGGTTCTTAATAACAAGTTAATTTTAGATATCTTTGACAATTACAACATATTATTTTTAAACATATCACTCAAATTCCTTGGTGAATTATGGCATTTTTTCCTATTATGGGTATAACTACTTACTTGTGTAAGGGGTGAAAAGGTATTCTTTTTCAGCATATGTTTTCTGTTTCAAGACAGATGCATGATTTAAACATTTCCCAATGCTGTCATTATGTAGCTGTTTCACAAGGTGCATTAAATACTCTAGGCATAAATTTCCATCAGTATCACTTTCTAGATTTATCATATTACTAATTATTCTATGTAAAAAGTCAACTCATTATTATTTGATTTGAGTTTTAGTACTTCTTTACTATAACTTTGATTTGAAGAGAGAAATCTAAAATGTAATTTTCTACAAGAAAAGCAAAAATTAAACCAAGAAAAATAACAACAGATGCTTCGAGAACTTCTTCACTTGGGGATACATATGTTTGCTTTATTAATCCTGTGGTGCTTGAAAATAAAAATTTTTTAAATCCTACAACCTAGAAATAGCACAACACAAAGAGAACACCAGAATAATAAAAATAAAATAAAAAACAACCTAGTACAGATAGTGGTCATTAAAGTTATTTTCCCAGTGATACCCTCAGTTAATTGTGTAGCATCCACACAACTGAGTTCCAATTTCTTTCTGTCTCCTGTATCTCAATATTTTGCATCATTCTTGCATAGTTTTTTTCTATTTAAATTATTTTTGTAAATGTTTCTTTGCCAATCTTCATAACTACTTCAATTAGTCTATAATTATTATTCAATTTGCAGACCACTACTTCTTCATAATGAAAAACAGTACAGAAATTCAAAATAGTTTCCAAGATTCTCAGATGAAAGTTACTGTCTCTTCATTGAAATGGAAGTTCTCAATGTTTTAAGGATATTTGAGGAAAATTACTAGGTTCAATTGCTTTCATGGAAACTAGCTCCTACAAAGTGTTAGCTTAAGAACTGACTATACAGCAGTTACATATTAGTCAAACTCTCCTACTAAAAATATTATAATTTAACTTTTGATATTTTTTCAAATTCTTTTTTCTAGGAATTCTAAAAGTACAGACCACACAAAGTCTGATACCAGACACCCTGTGATGACCTATAGGGATTGGATGAGGGGAAGGGAGGGAGGCTAGGAAGGGAAGGAATATATAACAATGGCTGATTTGCATTGTTGTATGACAGAAACCCACATGGCACTGTAAACATTTTTTTAAGGATTTACATAAAAAATTGGGGAAAAGTCTGAAAAATACAGTGTTCTGTCTTAAAATACCAATTGATTGTTTTCTCCTGAATTTTAAATAGCTTTATTGAGGAATAACTACCATATAATTAACTGTGGTGTTGGAGCAGACTGTTGAGAACCCCTTGGACAGCAAGGAGGTCAAACCAGTCAATCCTAAAGGAAATCAGTCCTGGATATTCATTGCAGGGACTGATGCTGAAGCTGCAGCTCCAATCTTTTGGCCAGCTTATGCAAAGAATGACTCATTTGAAAAGACCCTGATGCTAGGAAAGATTAAAGGCAGGAGAAGAAGCGGATGACAAAAGATGAGATGATTGGATGGCATCACTGACTCGATGGACATGAGTTTGAGCAAGCTCTGGGAGTTCATGATGGAGAGGGAAGCCTGGCTTGTTGCAGTCCATGCGGTCACAAAGAGTCAGACATGACTGACCAACTGAACTGAACTGAAATTGTACATAAAGTCAGATGAATTTTGACATATGTATACATTTGAGAAAATATCACCTCAGTCAAGATAATGAACCTATCACCATTCCCAAATGTTTCCTCATGCCCCATGTTAATCCCTTCCTCCCTCCACTTCCTCTTCCCTCAGCAAACACTGATCAGCTCTTCATCACTATAAGTTAGTTTCCACCTTATATATTTCTGTATGAATGGAATCTTATGGAACACACTTCCTTTTTCTTTTTGGTTCTGGCTTCTTTCACTTGCCATAATTATTTTGAGGTTCAGCCATGCTTTTGTATGTATCAATAGTTCACCAGTTCAGGCAGATCCCCTGGAGAAAGGAATGGCAACCCACTCCTGTATTCTTGCCTGGAGAATTCCATGAACAAAGGAGCCTGGTGGGCTAAAGTCCCTGGGGTCACAAAGTGTCAAACATGACTGTGTGACTAACACAACAGTATAACAGAGCCGTTCACTATTTTTATTGCTACGTATATTCCATTATATGTATATACCACAATTTGTTCACATACTTAAATGATTATGGGTATTTGGGTTATTTCCACTCGGGAGCTATTAAAAACAAAGCAGCTTCAAACAATAACGTACAAGTTTTTTTTTGTTTTTTTTTCTATCATGTGAATGTCAACAAACATATGGTCTTTTGGATAAATACCTGGAGTGAAATTCTGGGCAATATGGTTAAGTGTCTGTTTACTTTTTAAGAGATTTCTAACCTGTTTTCAAGGTAGCTGCACTGTTTAACATTTCCACCGGCAATGTATTCAATATGAGAGGTCCAGTTCCTCCACATTCATACCAGCATTTTCATAATCAATGTCTTTCATTTTAGCCATTCTCTTGACTTTTTAGTACAATTGGTAGTTTCAATTTGCATTTCTTAATAATTGATAATACTGAACATTTTTTAATGTTCTTATTTACCAGTCATACGTCTTCTTTGGTGAAATGTAGCTAAATTGTTCTCCCACTTTTTATTTTTTGTTATTTGTTATTATTATTATGTTTTGATAGTTCTTTATATATTCTGGGTACAAGTCCTTCATCAAAAATATCATTTGCAAATGTCTTCTCTCAGTCTGTATTTTTTTTTCATTCTCTTGACATATCTTTTAAAATGCACACATTTTTAATCAAAATTTAAATCAAAATCAAAGCTAGTTGTTTTTGTGGAAATTGATAAACTGATTCTAATATTCTTAAGAGAATGAAATAGTTTAGGTAGAACAAAAACAGTATTAAAAACAAAAACAGTATTAAAACAAATTTATGGAACTATTACCTAGTTTCAATGTTGGTTTTCAAGCCACTGTATTCAAGAAAGTGTCCATTTGCCATAGTAGAAATATAGATTAATGAAATGGAATAGAGTGTCCACGAATGTTATGGAAAAATTCAAATGAACTTTTTGGCCAACCCAATAGTTTTATGTAGTCCTGTTTATTTTTGCTTTCATTGTTTGTGCTTTTGAGGCCATATCGAAAAATTCAAGTGATGCATGATAGTCGCTCAGTGCGAGCCCATGGACTGTAGGCTGCCAGGCTCCTCTGTCCATGGAATTCTCCAGGCAAGAATACTGGAGTGGGTTACCATTTCCTTCTCCAGAGAGTCTTCCTGACTGAGAGATAGAACACAGGTCTCCTGCTGCAAGCAGAAAAAAATTTTGCTTGCTAGGCTTCAACATTATGCAAACTAAGAACTTCCAGCTGTCCAAGCTGGATTTAGAAAAGGAAGAGGAACCAGAGATCAAATTACCCACGTTTGTTGGATTATAGAGAAAGCAAGGGAATTACAGAAAAAACACCTACCTCTGTTTCATCAACTATGCTAAAGGGTGGATCATAAAGAACTGTGGAAAGCTCTTAAAGAGATGGGAATACCAGACCATCTTACCTGCCTCCTGAGAAACCTGTATGCAGGTCAAGAAGCAACAATTAGAACCCTGTATTGAACAACTGATTGGTTCAAAATTGAGAAAGGAGTACAACAGGGCTGTCTGCTGTCACACTGTTTCTTTCACCTACACACTGAGCTCATTATGAGAAATGCTGGGCTGGATGAGTTACAAGCTGGAATCAAGACAGGTGGGAGAAATATCAACAGCCTCAGATATGTGGATGATACCACTCTAATTTCAGAAAGCTGAGAGGATCTAAAGAGTCTCTTGATGAAGGCAAAGGAGGAGAGTGAAAGCCGGCTTAAAAACAAATATTAAAAAAGTTAAGATCATGGCATCTGACCCCATTACTTTATGGCAAATAGAAGGGGAAAATGTAGAAGTAGTGACAGATTCCCTCTTCTTGAGCTCTAAGATCACTGAGGATGTTATGGTGACTGCAGTCATGAAATCAGAAGATGTTTGCTACTTGGCAGGAAAGCTATGACAAACCTAGACAGTGTGTTGACAGGCAGAGACACTACTTTGCCAACAAAGGTCCATATAGTCAAGGCTATGGTCTTCCCAGTGGTCATGTACAGTTGTGAGAGCTGGACTGTAAAGAAGGCAGAGTGCCAAAGAGTTGATGTCTTCTAACTGTGGTGCTGGAGAAGACTGCTGAGAGTCCCTTTGACAGCAAGGAGATCAAACCAGTCAATCTTAAGGGAAATCAACCCTGAATATTCACTGGAAGGACTGATGCTAAAGCTGAAGCTCCAATATTTTTGTCATCTGATGCAAACAACTGATTCATTGGAAAAGTCCCTGATGCTGGGAAAGACTGAGGGCAGATAGAGAAGATGGTATCAGAGGATAAGATGGTTGGATGGTATCTCCAACACAATGGACATGAACTTGGGAAAACTTTGAGAGATGGCGTAGGACAGAGAGGCTTGGTGTGCTGCAGTCCATGGGGTTGCAAAGAGTCAGACATGACTGGTCAACTAAAATACAACATGTTCTTGTTAGCCGTTGTTTCAATTTAATGTTTGAATAAAAAAGTGACTATTTCAACTCCAAACTCAAATAGGTGCATATGTGCTTGATGGTTTCCTGAAAATAATCATCATACTGTGGTGTGCAAGGGAATAGTTTTATGTGGGCTTCCCATTTCATCAATCATGGTATTACAATGTTTTCTCAAGGGCATTCTTAGACAAAAATGTTTTGTTTTCCTTTGAGTGTATGAAGGGAATACAATGATTCCTGATATCATTAGATGCCACCGACATGATTCAGACCAAAATATCAGCATTACTTTAGTACAGACTGAATGTCAATATAGTGAAAACGTTAAAGAAGGTCTTAAAATTAAAAAATAGCTTTAATTTTTTTGGATGCCTCAGAAACCTCTAAATTCCATTTACCCCTCTAATAACTTTTATGTTATTATTGTCATATATCTAAATGTATATCAGTTCAGTCCAGTCACTCAGTCATGTCCAACTCTTTGCGACCCCATGAACTGCACCACACCAGGCCTCCCTGTCCATCACAAACTCCTGGAGTCCACCCAAATGCATGTCCATCAGTCGGTGATGCCATCTAACAATCTCATCCTCTCTTGTCCCCTTCTCCTCCTGCCCTCAATCTTTCCCAGCATCAGGGTCTTTTCAAATGAGTCAGCTCTTCGCATGAGGTGGCCAAAGTATTGGAGTTTCAGCTTCAACAACAGTCCTTCCAATGAACACCCAAGACTAATCTCCTTTAGGATGGACTGGTTGGATCTCCTTGCAGTCCAAGGGACTCTTAAGAGTCTTCTGCAACACCACAGTTCAAAAGCATCAATTCTTCTGCACTCAGCTTTCATTATACTCCAGCTTTCACATCCATACATGACTACTGGAAAAATCATAGCCTTGACTAGACGGACTTTTGTTGACAAAGTAATGTCTCTGCTTTCTAATATGCTGTCTAGGTTGGTCATAATTTTCCTTCCAAGGAGTAAGCGTCTTTTAATTTCATGGCTGCAATCACCATCTGCAGTGATTTTGGAGCCCAAAAAAATAAAGTCAGCCATTGTTTCCACTGTTTTCCCATCTATTTACCATGAAGTGATGAGACTGGATGCCATGATCTTAGTTTTCTGCATGTCGAACTTTAAGCCAACTTTTTCACTCTCCTCTTTCACTTTCATCAAGAGGCTCTTTAGTTCTTCTTTTCTTTCTGCCATAAGTGTGTTGTCATCTGCATATCTGAGGTTATTGATATTGCTCCCGGCAATCTTGATTCCAGCTTGTGCTTACTCCAGCCCAGCGTTTCTCATGATGTACTCTGCATATAAGTTAAATAAGCAGGGTGGCAATATACAGCTTTGATGTACTCCTTTTCCTATTTGGAACCAGTCTGTTGTTCCATGTCCAGTTCTAACTATTGCTTCCTGACCTGCATTCAGGTTTCTCAAGAGGCAGGTCAGGTGGTCTGGTATGCCCATCTCTTTAAGAATTTTCCACAGTTTATTGTGATCCATGCAGTCAAAGGCCTCGGCATAGTTAATAAAGCAGAAATATATGTTTTTCTGGAACTCTCTTGCTTTTTTGATAATCCAGCGGATGTTGGCATTTTGATCTCTGGTTCCTCTGCCTTTTCTAAAACCAGCTTGAAAATCTGGAAGTTCACGGTTCATGTATTGCTGAAGCCTGGCTTGGAGAATTTTAAGCATTACTTTACTAGTGTGTGAGATGAGTGCAATTGTATGGTAGTTTCAGCATTCTTTGGCATTGCCTTTCTTTGGGATTGGGATGAAAACTGACCTTTTTCAGTCCTGTGGCCACTGCTGAGTTTTCCGGATTTGCTGGCATATTGAGTGAAGCACTTTCACAGTGTCATCTTTGAGGATTTGAAATAGCTCGCTGGAATTCCATCACCTTCACTAGCTTTGTTCGTAGTGATGTTTTCTTAGGCCCACTTGACTTCACATTCCAGGATGTGTGGCTCTAGGTGACTGATCACACCATCGTGATAATCTGGGTCATGAAGATCTTTTTGGTATAGGTCTTCTGTGTATTCTTGCCACCTCTTCTTAATATCTTCTGCTTCTCTTAGGTCCATACCATTTCTGTCCTTTATTGAGCCCATCTTTGAATGAAATGTTCCCTTGGTATCTCTAATTTTCTTGAAGAGATCTCTAGTCTTTCCCATTCTATTGTTTTCCTATATTTATTTGCATTGATTGCTGAGGAAGGCTTTCTTATTTCTCCTTGCTCTTCTTTGGAACTCTGCATTCAAACGGGTATATCTTTCCTTTGCTCCTTTGCTTTTCGCTTCCCTTCTTTTCACAGCTATTTGTAAGGCCTCTTCAGACAGCCATTTTGCTTTTTTGCATTTCTTTTTCTTGGGGATGGTCTTGATTCCTACCTCCTGTACAATTTCATGAACCTCTATCCATAGTTCATCAGGTACTCTGTCTGTCAGATCTAATCCCTTAAATTTATTTCTCACTTGCACTGTATAGTCAAAAGGGATTTGATTTAGGTCGTACCTGAATGGTCTAGTGGTTTTCCCCACTTTCTTCCATTTAAATCTGAATTTGGCAGTAAGGAGTTCATGATCCGAGCCACAGTCAGCTCCTGGTCTTGTTTTTGCTGACTGTATAGAACTTCTCCATCTTTGGCTACAAAGAATGCAATCAATCTGATTTCGGTGTTGACCATCTGATGATGTCCATGTGTAGAGTCTTATCTTGTGTTGTTGGAAGAGGGTGTTTGCTATGACCAATGTGTTCTCTTGGGATAACTCTATTAGCCTTTGCTCTGCTTCATTTTGTACTCCAAGGCCAAATTCGTCTGTTACTCCAGGTGTTTCTTGACTTCCTACTTTTGCATTCCAGTCTCCCATAATGTAAAGGACATCTTTTTTGTATATATTTCTTTGCAAAACCTATAGAAGGCTATTAGTGCTTTTTACTAAAATACTTATGGGGATTTAGCCACATATTTATACATTTTGTTCTTTATTTTGCACAATTCATGTGTACTTCTATTTGGAATCTTGGATTTTTTTCTTTCTTGGGGTCTTAAAAATTCCCTTAGAAGTTCTATCTGAGTAAGTGCCAAAGAATGAATTCTCTATTTTCACATGTTTAGACATATCTTTATTTTGCTTTCATTTTTATAGAGTATTTTCATTGGAGATAATATTTTAGGCTGCCATTATTAATATTAATTTTGTTATTATTTTCATACTTTAAAAATATTATTCCATTTTCTTTGATTTCTACTGTTTCTTAGTCCCACCTGTATATTGTCCCCTACTGTCCAATTACTTCAGATAACTGTTTTGTCTGTTTGATTATTCTGCATCTTTTTCCATTTTTTGTTTGTTTGTTTTGGTTTCTGGTTTTTCTTGCGGGTTTCCCCCGCCCAACCTCAGGCAAGCTAACCTGTCATAAATGGGAACATAATTCCTCTCTAGTTCATTATTATTAAAAAAAATTAATAATGATAATGGGAGAAATGTTATTTCTATTTGCTTTTAGTTATTTTAAGTATTCAGGTTCCTCAATGTCTGACCTGGATTACTAGAAGATTTGAAGGGAAAAATGAGCTACATTTAATCTGTTCACACATTCCGTCCTGTGCTTCTAAAGATGAAAGCCAAAATTTGTCTTTCTGTCAGACTTTGAAATGAATCATTTTGATAAACTCTCTTTGTCATGAATATGTAAGCCAAGTACCTTACTCAGTGTTGTGTTGGCAGCAGGCCCAAATATTTGCTCAGTAAGAAAAATGTCAATTCTTCATAAGAGGTTGATAACTATTTTCATTATAGTGTGAAAGGTTATATCAGTTGAATAGAGTAAAATGGGCATCTCAGCAGAGTGATAATTGGTATATTAAGAAGGAATCTTGAGCTCCATGTAGTGGAAACCTGAGGAAGGAGACAGAAGAAAGTGAAGGGATGAATGTAGATGAGCCCAAGGAGGAGAGAGATCAATGAGACAGGGAGAGCAAGGAGAGCTAGCCATCAAGGAGCTCCCAATGTAAGGGGAAAAAAATCAGTGAACTACAGGAAGTCAAAGTCTGCTAGACAATTTTCAATACTCTGATTATTTGTTTGAATTCCCTAATGATATTTTTTTGAGGAACTATAGTATTGATCTTCCAAAGTATCATTCAATGCAGATGTTTCAAGTGGCAGAGAGTCGCAGAGATGAGGCCACAAGGTGTGCAGTTTATAGACAGAGATGAAAAGAAACATCAGGATATGTCTATATTCCCTAGAGTTTTTAGGAATTACTTCAGGAAGTTATTGGACTCGCTATTCTTTTTCAAGAAGAGACTTGAATTATTGTACTTCTGATACAAAAAGAAAAGATAACCTTAAAAGGATAGGAAATGTGAAAGCACTCAAATTCCAATGTCTATAAAATAGGACCAAATTAGAGAATTACATAGAAAAAGATTTATAGAAGGACATTTTATACTTAAAGAAATTATTCTAAAAATCCATTTGTAAAGACTACTAAAGTACTCAGTAATATACTGAACAGTGAATTTGCCTAAGTTAAACAGGATATTCATTTTTCTACTTTTGATATCACCACCAATAACAGAAAAACAAAGGATCTTTAATGACATGTTATGCCTTTGAGTAAAGTAGCTCATATCAATAACCAATTCCAGCCTTTAACCCAAACAGCTGCCTAGAATGAGAGGCCTCTGGTTACAACTTCTAATATATAAGTTAAGTAGATTTTTAGTTATGCTTTTTTTTCCATGGAACCACAAAATGGCAAATCTCTAAAATTTGAAAACTTCAAAGCATCGTTGGAAATTGATTTATACTGAAAAGCTCTATATACTATCAGAAAGTAAGTTTTCTTTCCATTCATTCGTTTCTCCTAAAAATGTCTTCAAATGTTAAAGGAATTTTTGTGGTTTAGAGACATAGAGGGAAGCAAAATAATAATGGCATTTTTTCATTTGCTCAAAATCCTCTACCACTTTTATAATACTATATGCATATTATTCTAGACTACTGAGGGAAACATTTATTTATTTATTTTTTTGAGGGAAACATTTAAAATAAAGCTGCCAACCAAGTAGCAGTTTCAATCCTATATATACCATTTTGTAATGATTTTTGCCTATATTTTTTTCATAAATGAACTAAAAATCAGTTTATTGCTCTGTGTAAAAATATCATTATTATATTCACTTAGTTAAATACTTCAAATTTTAAAATAGAGAATTCTACCTTTCTATCACTATCAACATATATGTGTCAGATATAAATTAATCTGAATTTACATTTTATATACCTATATTCCATATTAATACAAATAGATGTAGATGTAATAAATACATAAAGCTTATATAGGTACAACATTTCTATAGCTTTATTTTTAGTTCACAGCACACATTCAGCTCAATACACTTATTAATCAATGATTAGAAATATGTTACTACATTGAAGCAGCCATGGCCTTTGTTCCATGTCACTTGTGTTGACTTAGGCTGACACATAGCTACAAAGCATGATGGATCAAATTAATTAAAGTTCCAATCATTTACCTTTCTATGTTCAGTTTCAACTCTGTTAGCCCTCACTCTGAGTTTCTAGTATTTATTTGTACACGTGTATACATGCCCGTGTTTGTGACTATAAATAATACAGAAAAGAAAATTTAATGAAGTTTTGCTGTATTTTAAGAATTTTTAAGCATTTTCACTTTAAAGTTTGTTAATGTATTATTAAATTCCTTCATCATTATAATTTTTTTAAAGAAAGGTTGACTTTCAATAAATTTACATTTCACCCAAATTTGAGACTGTCTTTGCCTTGTATATAAGATGAGAATCAACAGTAAATAGATGTTATGTCCATACACAGAATTAAAGATGCTGGGAAAAGTCTACATGACCCACTTATCAGTCTTTCTGCATTAAACCAAATAAATATGAGTTCCTCAAAGAAAGTTGGTTACATAAGCAACTTCTTACAGATTTCTCAGATGAAGATGTAGTTTATAATTTAAGTTTATATCTCTAAGAGTCAGCTTTTCTAATTTGATAAGGTAAATATAAAATAATTGTTTAGATTACAAACTGAGTTTCCAACAGAAGTTCAATCTCATCATAAGATGTTCAGTTTTTTATATTAGCCAGCTAGTAGTTTCTGTTTCGGAGAAGGCAATGGCAACCCACTCCAGTACTCTTGCCTGGAAAATCCCACGGACGGAGGAGCCTGGTAGGCTGCAGTCCATGCGGTCGCGAAGAGTCGGATACGACTGAGGGGCTTCACATTCACTTTCATGCATTGGAGAAGGCAATGGCAACCCACTCCAGTGTTTTTGCCTGGAGAATCCCAGGGACGGCAGAGCCTGGTGGGCTGCCATCTATGGGGTCGCACAGAGTCGACACGACTGAAGCGACTTAGCAGCAGCAGCAGCAGCAGCAGCAGTTTCTGTCTGGATAATAGCACCCAAGACTTTAGCCAGATTTACATTTTAATGGTACAGTCAACACCACATTAACACTTTCTTTGGAAGTCTATTCAATGACATCAATTAATGATCTCTATCGCCACCTCTCAATTTTACCTCTTGGCTATATCTTGTTCTAACATTTTTACTTGGCTATATTAAAACATGGTAACAAGACTTTTTAAATATTTGTACTTTTTTTAGTTAGATGTCAATTGGCAAGATTTATTTTTTTCTTTTAATCAATTTATTTATCACTTTTTGATTGTTTAGTGGCAACTTAATGGAAAGAAAATGTATTCCTAAAATATCTATTAAAAAAAAAAGAATTTAAGCAATTCTTCAGTAGGAGAAAAGTAGTCTACCTAATTATTTAACTACTATTTGGAAAGAATATTAGATTATTGGATTGGATTACTACTTGTACAAAGTGTATCAGTTAAAGAATTATATCTTTAACAGATTTACAGTAATAATAATGCAGCCATTGTTAGGATTTGATTAGTGTCATGCTTAATTGCTTTTGGTTGATTGATGGCTTTAGGATAATATATTTGTTCCAAGTTTCCTACATGAAACATTCCTTTGATCCTTAAACTTATCCTGTTAGGATCTCCTGGCCTCTGGCATTCAGTTGCTAAAAGCAGCATGTTCATTTAGCTGTGGATGCTGTGCCACTTTAAAGCAGCATTCTGCCAGTTCCCTGTCTCATGTGATAAAAAGGCAAAATTATTTTCATACAGGTGTTTTGCTTTTATAAAGTCATTGAAACATTATCAAATGTGTTATTTTTCTTGCTGTATTACACAAAATTCACTACAAATTCCCTGGCTTTTTAGTTAGACTGACCTTTCTGGCATGTGAAAGTCAGCTGTAAAAACTGTATTTGCCAGAGTTTTCATAAATCGAGTGTAAAAAGAAAAATGGATGATTGATAAATGCTATAATGTGTGTGTATCTGTCTGTCTACACACATATATATTATCTATCTCACTCTGCAAAGTGTGAATACAAAAACAAAATTAAAACTGTCATCTGCTCTCACCATTATTCAGAAAATTAAGGACATTTTAACAAAAAATGTGGAATAGATTTTATTTCAGGAAAAAGAAAGACTTTCTGCAAACTTACTCAACAATATATTTTAGAGTTTCTGTATTTTAAAATAAAATGTCCAATGATTCAGTATTAGTCTGGGTATAAATTTGACAGTATATGAATCTATATTTGCTAAGATATCACATAAAAATCTTATTTTTTATAGATATATCTTTTATCATTTTATATTAAATGTGGTCATGATTAAAAAGAAAAATGTAGTGACGTTTAAATATTTGTAAAATGTGAAAATAATTGTAAATAAGCACCGTATTAAATAGCAAGGTGATAATGATTTCATTTTGAACATCTAGAAAACATTCCTCTGCAATTTTACTAGTGAATATAGTAAAATAAGTTTAAAATAAGTTGTCTTTATCACCTAAAGATTTCCATTCTTATTTACACATTTTTATTAAGAATAGCTGTTGGATTTTACCAAATGTCAGTTATTCATATATATATATGTACATATATTCAAATGCTTTTATGATTTAATCAACTTATTATCAATCTATTAATAAACCTTCTTATATCAAATCATCTTTGTATCCCTAAACTTGAATTGAATATAGTGAAATATTTTTCTAACATGGGACTCAATTTTTGCTGTTCAAGTTTTAAGCATTTAACATAGGTTAATCTATAATTGTGCTGTGTTTTGTTGCTCAGTCATGTCCAACTCTTTGCAGTCCCATGGACTGTAGCCCGCCAGCCTCCTCTGCCCATGGGGATTCTCCAGGCAAGAATACTGGAGTGAGTTGCCATGCTCTTCTCCAGGGGATCTTCCCAACCCAGGGATTGAACTCAGGTCTCCCACATTGCAGGTGGATTGTTTACCGTCTGAGCCACCAGGGAAGCAAATCTATAATTAACACTTGGATTTTTTTTTCCTCAAATTTAAGGATTATGATTGTACTAATTCCATATAATCCATAGGAGAACTCCCCCATTTTTTATTTACTTGTAAAGATGAAAACAAACTCTAATTTCTCTTTTTCAATTATTTCAATCTTAATTCCTGTAAAACAGAGAATAAAAAAGATAACTGTGTGGTAATAGAAAGTAAAATTAAATCTGACAATGATGAAAAATTCAGGGCAACTTAATAAATTAAAACTTTCACTTGTTGCACTTATAACAACAACTAATATTCAGTGTAGATAGATTTTATGATTGCTTTGATGTTTTTGAACTGTGGTATTGGAGAAAACTCTTGAGAGTCCCTTGGACTGCAAGGAGATCCAGCCAGTCCATCCTAAAGGAGATCAGTCCTGGGTGTTCATTGGAAGGACTGATGTTGAAGCTGAAACTGCAATATTTTGGCCACCTGATGCGAAGAGCTGACTCATTTGAAAAGCCTCTGATGCTGGGAAAGATTGAGGGCAGGAGGAGAATAGGACGACAGAGGATGAGATGGTTGGATGGCATTACCGACTCAATGGACATGAGTTTGAGTAAACTCCGGGAGTTGGTGATGGACAGGGAGGCCTGGTGTGTGGCAGTCCACGGTGTCTCAAAGAGTCGGACACGACTGAGTGACTGAACTAAACTGAACTGAACTGATGACATTTATTTTCAATTTTGTATAGGCATTTTCATGTCTCATTATAAAGATTTAATATCCAAAATAGACTTAATACTCATTATCTCTTCTAATTGTACCGGTATATTATATTTGCTTTAATATGATTCAGGGGGCTAAACCTGCTCAAACTCAAAGCAGTAGTTCTTAACCATTTTTAAAATCACAGACATCACTGAGTATCTCATTCAAGTTCTTGACCTTTCAATAAGAAAAGTAAATACAAACTTACAATTATACACTACATGTCAAATTTTTATCAAAGAAGCATTAACTATTATAACTTAAATAGCATTCATGTATTTTAGTTTTCTGTAAGATTAAATGAGAGGAGAAATTAAAATTTCATCCCAAATAAACTTATGTCATAGATAATTAATAATGTAGCTTTTATATCAAGTATATGAAAAATTTTGTCAAAGAAAGTGGCATATTTCCACAATTAACACCTTCCTGAACTAGAAGTATAGCAGAAATTATCTTGGAATTGTAAAGATGAAAATAACTACTTTTTTCTAATGTGGTTTTATGTTCCACCCAATTTCCAAAGTATGCATGCATTTATATATGAATGTATTCATGAATATATGCATCTATTTATCATACTCCATCAACTCTAACAACTAATTTGAAGTCACATGGCTATATGAAAGAGTGTCATCTATATTCAGTTTGGCCTTTTTTTTTTAATCTAGGAAAATGTCGAGGTCTCCAAATTTGATCAATTTTACCTCAACCAATTTCTGAATATAGAAATGACAGTGTTTGTTATGTATATAATTTATGTCCATATTTTCCATATAATAACAAATCATGTCCCACTTTTAAATGCAGTTACCTCTGTATACATATGTCATTTTCAACACTATTTTTTTTTAAAGTTCTGGAAAATAATGCATTTATAGTTTTGTTTTGTGTGTAATGAGAAATATATTCCCACTAAACTATCACCCCACACATCTCTTATACCCATAATTAGGTGTGTGCACACACAGTTTCTATAAATTCTGACTTTTTTTATGGTACTTTCCGTTGATGGTTTTTGCTAGGTGCATGTTAATGAAGATGTGGAATTCTGCAGATTATTCTAAAGTTTAGAGAAGGTAAGATTTTAGATCCCTAAAACTGAAGGGTTCAGAAAAATATGCATGTACTTGTCAAACCTACAGAATTAGGATTTCACTGCTCATCAAACCATGGGGCTGGGAAACAGGGGGTTTGAAAAAATTTTATTTTTAGATGCAGGAATTCCGTGGTCAGGCATGGACATTTGTGGTTTCTGTGTTATCTCCTGATATCTCTTATGGTATAAACCTTTTACACATGTAGAATTTCAGTAAGTAATGCCACTTAAAGTATAGGTTTAATGTAGAAATAAAAAACAATAAAAGGTAGTTATCAAGTAGTATCTAGAGAAGTCAATTTTTTCCCAGATGTTTATCAAAATCATTTGTATGTTTAGACACTGGTTGTTCTATGATTAACTGGTATATAAAGTCAACTTTTCATTATATTTCAGTACATTGGCAAAGCATTTAAATTAATCCATATTATTTGTTCCATTTTTTCTCTTTTTAAAATTGACGGTAAATTCTATCAAAACTTATACAGTATTTCAGATATACAATATTAAAATTCAACATCTGTATATGCTACAAAGTGATTCCCCACAAAGATCTAGTTACCCTGCATCATCATGCAACTGACCCATTCATCCATCGGTTTCTTATAGTTTTATGTTTCTTTTTTCTGTATATTTTTAGGATACAAGATCTTTAGATGTACATAGAAAATTGCTTCTTTAATATGACGGACAATTGACTAAGTGAGAACTGCTTTATCTGTGTTATAATGCTGCCCAAATTATTGCATGCTTCAAAAGAAAGACCACATTTTGGAAAATGTCCCTATGTAAATTAACCTGTGAAAATATAACATCTTTCTGTGTATGTACAAATAACATATTAATTGCCATATTTTTTCTAATTTCATGTAGAGAAAATTCAATATTATCCTTAAATACAACATATATTTAAAACAGATTCCAATATGTTATGTACTTTTATATACTTCTAACATATGTCATTCAATATTCACAAAGTGAAAAAAGAATATTTCTTAAACTAATTTGCCATCTCAAGGATGTCAAAATCATAAAAGGAATAACATTAGCAAAATGATACTTAACATGACTGAAGATAAAAGTGCAGGTAGCACTGGGAACCATCTGTAACTTCTGGTGGGTGGCTATAGACCCTACCACACACAAACACACAGAGGATCCTTCTCTCTATGGATAACAGAAAACACCTATTTGGTTTTTTGAAATGCTGCCAAGTATGTATTAGAGCAGGTAGCATCAGGTTAAACTGTGTAACCAAAAACAAGCACTAATTGCATTTAGCCTATTCACATTTTTTAAACAACCTTAATGTTTCAAGTCAAAAGAAATTTGAAATATTATTTTTTAAACATTAGAATTACAAACATTTTGAACATCTTTGAAGGAAAGCATACTGATAAGAGAAACTATACTGAAATATTCAGAAAGTTTACACCAGTGATTACAACTTTCTTAAGTGGTTTCTCCAGCTTTTATATTGTCACTCACTTTACTTTTTCATTGATTTTAAAAATTTAGTCTCAAACATTGGAGGATCATATTAAAATAAATTTTACACTTACATATTGCTTCCCAACTTTTCTCCATTTACTTAGGCATTCAATACAAGAAGATAAATTTGGAAATCTATGTCAGTTCTTCTCCAAGTATAATGACTGTAAGTGGTATCATGTAACTCATAAATAATTACTCTCAAGGAATACCATACAATTTTAAATGTTTCAAATAAAATTAATGAATAGCAAAATATTTATCAGACTGCCAAATGTGTTGGCACAAACTCACTTTTTAAAGAATCTTCATTTACAGGACTACACCAATTTAACAAATAAAACACACTCTGATTGTTTCATCTATTTCTGCTTTATTGAATATGCCAAAGCTTTTGACTGTATGGATCACAATAAACTGTGGAAAATTCTTAAAGAGATGGGAATACCAGACCATCTGACCTGTCTCTTGAGAAACCTGTATGCAGGTCAGGAAGCAACAGTTAGAACTGGACATGGAACAACAGACTTGTTCCAAATAGGAAAAGGAGTACATCAAGGCTGTATATTGTCCCCCTGCTTATTTATCTTAGATGCAGAGTACATCATGAGAAATGCTGGACTGGAAGAAACACAGTTGAGTTCAGTTGAGTTCAGTTCAGTCGCTCAGTCGTGTCCAACTCCTTGCGACCCCATGAATCACAGCACGCCAGGCCTCCCTGTCCATCACCAACTCCCAGAGTCTACCCAAACCCATGTCCATCGAGTTGGTGATGCCATCCAACCATCTCAACCTCTGTTGTCCCCTTATCCTCCTGCCCCTATTCCTTCCCAGCATCAGGGTCTTTTCCAATGTGTCAGCTCTTCTCATGAGGTGGCCAAAGTATTGGAGTTTCAGCTTCAACATCAATCCTTCCAATGAAAACCCAGGACTGATCTCCTTTAGGATGGACTGGTTGGATCTCCTTGATCTCCTTGACTGGTTGGGACTCTCAAGAGTCTTCTCAAACACCACAGCTCAAAAGCATCAATTCTTTGGCACTCAGATTTCTTCACCGTCCAGCTCTCACATCCATACATGACCACTGGAAAAATCATAGCCTTGACTAGAGGGACCTTTGTTGGCAAAGTAATGTCTCTGTTTTTAAATATGCTATCTAGGTTGGCCATAACCTTCCTTCCAAGGAGTAAGCGTCTTTTAATTTCGTGGCTTCAATCACCATCTGCAGTGATTTTGGAGCCCAAAAATATAAAGTCAGCCACTGTTTCCACTGTATCCCCATCTATTTCCCATGAAGTGATGGGACCAGATGCCATGATCTAAGTTTTCTGAACGTTGAGCTTTAAGTCAACTTTTTTACTCTCCTCTTTCACTTTCATCAAGAGGCTCTTTAGTTTTTCTTCACTTTCTGCCATAAGGGTGGTGTCATCTGAATATCTGAGGTTATTGATATTTCTCCCGGCAATCTTGATTCCAGCTTGTGTTTCTTCCAGCCCAGCGTTTCTCATGATGTATTCTGCATACAAGTTAAATGAGCAGGGTGATGATATATAGCCTTGACATACTCCTTTTCCTGTTTGGAAACAGTCTATTGTTCCATGTCCAGTTCTAACTGTTGCTTCCTGAACTGCATGCAGGTTTCTCAAGAGGCAGGTCAGATAGTCTGGTATTCCCATCTCTTTAAGAATTTTCCACAGTTTATTGTGATCCACACAGTCAAAGGCTTTGGCATAGTCCATAAAGCAGAAATAGATGTTCTGCTGGAACTCTCTTGCTTTTTCGATGATCCAGCGGATGTTGGCAATTTGATCTCTGGTTCCTTTGCCTTTTCTAAAACCAGCTTGAACATCTGGAAGTTCACAGTTCACATATTGCTGAAGCCTGGCTTGGAGAATTTTGAGCATTATTTTACTAGCGTGTGAGATGAGTACAATTGTGCGGTAGTTTGAGCATTCTTTGGCATTGCCTTTCTTTGGGATTGGAATGAAAACTGCCCTTTTCCAGTCCTGTGGCCACTGCTGAGTTTTCCAGATTTGCTGGAATATCGAGTGCAGCACTTTCACAGCATCATCTTTGAGGATTTGAAATAGCTCAACTGGAATTCCATCACCTCCACTAGCTTTGTTCATAGAGATGCTTTCTAGGGCCCAGTTGACTTCACATTCCAGGATGTCTGGCTCTAGGTGAGTGACCACACCATCATGATTATCTGGGTCGGAATCAAGATTGCTGACAGATATGCAGATGACACCACCCTTATGGCAGAAAGTGAAGAAGAACTAAAGAGCCTCTTGATGAAAGTGAAAGAGGAGAGGGAAAACGTTGGCTTAAAGCTCAACGTTCAGAAAACTAAGATCATGGCATCTGGTCCTATCACTTCATGGAAAATAGATGGGGAAACAGTGGAAACAGTGTTAGACTTTATTTCTTTGGGCTCCAAAATCCATGAAATTAAAAAACGCTTACTCCTTGGAAGGAAGGTTATGACCAACCTGGATAGCATATTTAAAAGCAGAGACATTACTTTGCCAACAAAGGTCCCTCTAGTCAAGGTTATGGTTTTTCCAGTGGTCATGTATGGATGTGAGAGCTGGACGGTAAAGAAAGCTGAGCGCCGAAGACTTGATGCTTTTGAGCTGTGGTATTGGGGAACAGTCTTGAGAGTCCTTTGGACTGCAAGGAGAGCCAACAAGTCCATCCTAAAGGAGATCAGTCCTGGGTGTTCATTGGAAGGACTGATGTTGAAGCTGTAACTCCAATACTTTGGCCACCTCATGTGAAGAGCTGACTGATTGGAAAAGACCCTAATGCTGGGAAGGAATAGGGGCAGGAGGAGAAGGGGATGACAGAGGATGAGATGGCTGGATGGCATCACCAACTCAATGGACATGGGTTTGGGTAGACTCTGGGAGTTGGTGATGGACAGGGAGGCCTGGCATGCTGCGATTCATGGGGTGCAAAGAGTCGGACACAACTGAGTGACTGAACTGAACTGATTGTTTCATGTAAAGGTTAAAGAGTTTTCTTAGTAACTTTTGAGAGATCTGTATGAGTTTCTATGTCTGTGGTTTAATGAGAATAATAAGTTTAAAATATGTGTAATTCTCTTTCTTTTTATTTCAGTAAGCATCCAACTGTGCTATTGTGTTCAACTGTTATCATCTTGAAGATCCATAAAAATTATATCAATAGTGTTTTTATAATTTATCATGCATTGCATTTTTGTTTTGGTATATTTCAATATCTTAGATACTCAGATTTTTTTCAGAAATATTCTGATATATCTTCTTTTATATGCTTTATATATCTATGCTTAAATATACCTTCAATCAATGATTTTATAATATTGTTTTTATAATTTTCCAATGATTTTTTATAATTAATTAATTTATAATAATTTTATTATTTTCCAGATATCTTTCTTAAACAAGAAATTATCTTTCACAGTCCTCCGTATGTTTAGAGGCACTTCTGAAATTTTAGCATGATCAACTGCACCGACTTCTCCCCAGTGGAATAACTATAACTTATGAAAGCTATATAAAAATACAAAAAAAGCATCTGAGTCTCCAGAAATTATCCTAATGTCACCCAGGAACTGGAGAAATATTTATTCAAGATAACATTCTAAATACCTGTAAGAATGAAAATCTGTGGGATTTAAGCCACCAAGCCTCTTTCTCCTTTTCTTTCCTCTTATTTTTTCCTGTTCCCTGTGATGAAAATTCTACTCTTGTTGGATGAAGCCAAGAATAAAAGGCTCCCTCACTTTCCAGTCCCAGTCTAGGGCTATGGTATCTCTCTGCGAGGGGTAGGCTGTGAGTATTTCTCATCCCCCAACCCTGTTTCATGTTGCACAAGCTAGTTCCTTCTCTCCACCCAACTTCAACTTGTACGGTGCGAATCTACCCTGGTGCAAAAAGGTAAAATCTCCAGTTACCTTTATTTTAACTGACATTCCATTTATCCTATTCTGCCATTTCAGAAGAGCAAGCTAACAGGCTAGTGCCTCTGCTCCATGGCTGGATTGTAGTGTAGGGGAGTTACTCTGAGAAAACTGTGCAAACTAAGAAAAAAGAGAAGACTAAGTTGCTAAAATCAGGAATCTAAGAAGAGATACTACTACCAATGTTAGAGAAAACAAGTGTTTTAAGAGTACTATATGCAATGGAGTCTCTATGAATTTCTTTACTTGTTATTCACTATTATCCAAGAGGAGGCCAATTTGGTCATTGTTTTCAATGGTTTCATTGCTTCATAGCAGCAATGAATGCCCACTATGGTCCTGGTGATGTAAACAATGCTCAGTATTTAACACTATGCATAAATATTTTAGGTCTTTCTTTAGTGATGTCATAGCACTGTATTCATGTACTAAGGCTGCCATAGCAAATCACCACAAACATGGTGGTTTAAAATGTATTCTCACATAGTTTTGGAAACCAGATCAAGCTATTGGCAAGACCATAATCTCTTTCAAGCTGGTAGAGAATTGGCCTACTCCTAGCTTCTAATGGCCATTAGCAATCCATTGCTTGTGGCAGCATAACTCTAGTCTCTGCCTTCATTTTCAATGGCCTTCTACCCTCCTTTCCATGTCCTTCCCTCCTCTTTTAAAGACACCAGTCATTGGATTTAGGACCCATGCTAAATCCAGAATCATTTCATCCCTAGGCCCTAAACTGTCTACAACTGTGAAGACTCTATGTTCACATTTTGAAATTCCTGTTGAATAGATATTTGGGGGGAAATTATTGAATGTACTTCATGCATGAAAATTTAGGTAGTGGAAATTACAAAAGTCAGAAACGCTGGCTTGAATCTTTTCTACGATTAACTCGCTGTGAGATTTTGGGCAAAATACTGTGAACCCCAGGATTCTTATTGGAGGTTAAAACAATGATAATGATTTCTATCTCATAAAGTAATATGGGGATTAGAAATTATGCATATAAAGTGCCTACATACCCTGACTTGGAAATAGTGAATATTTGATAAATGGAAATTAAAAAAAAAAAAAAAACTTGTCCAAAGTAAAATTTGAATAATAAGAGGTAGATCAAGGCTTTAAATTCAAGTGTCTCTGACTGTAGAAACACTTTTCCACAGACTTTATTCTCCTGATACATGTGGAACTGCATTAAAATATTAAATCTACTAGGGGAATGTTCAGATAAGATCCTTTTAGGTAAAGTATGTTTATATGTTTATATGTTTATATTAATATTAGTTATGGTTTGTGGTTATTCCATTTAAGATAAGTTGCTAATGGCCTCTGTCTCAACTTTTGTATAAACAGGGCAAAGAGCCTATCAGATGTAACCCAACTGGAGGGCTTCCAGAACCACAAACCATGAATGATCCCAAGGAATCTCCTATAAGGAAAGTATACAGTAAAATGGTGATTAAAAATAATAATCAAAGTGAAAACAGTTTCTAGAAATGAGAGTTTGTATTATGCTCTAATATCTTAAGTTAGGAAGTTTTAAAAATGTCTGTCCAGTTACAACTAAGACACTTATTAGTTATTCCTTAGTAGTATTTGAGAACTAAATTCAACTACCAATTGTTTTGGGACATTTACAGTGATTTTACTGACATACTTCTAACTATGTATAGTTCATAATTTTGTTAATCAAACCACTTTACAATTTCTTTTGCTTATTAATTCTTACTTCATATTCTCATTTAAAAATACAATATTTTGAATTTCAGATTCAGTAAAAACAGATTTTATCCAATAATGTGGCTTTTCACATATTAAAATATTTCATGGCTGTTAAAAGAAACTAAATCAACATATGTCAACAAGGATACGATTCAGAAACTTAAGTGACATAAATTGCAAAAGGAATTACATAAATTTCATGAAAAAATGGCAATATTACCTATTTCTTGTGTTTATAAAACTTGGGTATTAAAAATATGAAACATGAATGAAATCAGGCCTTTCACTACCATAGCGATAATGATCTCTGATGAAGTCAGGCGGAGAGAGGACCGAAGGTGTACACAACTTCAGCTGCTAACATTTTATTTCACAGAGAGAAAGTGAGAGAGTGACCCAAAATGAGAGATCTGAAACAAATATAGCAAAATATTAACTTCTTTCTGCTGTAGTGTTTTCTGTATATTTTATACGCATGATCATTTTAAAAGTGTAACACTGGTTTAACCATGAAACAGGCTAATCTGCTGTTGGAGTTCCTGTCCATCAAAAACACAACAAGCAAAAAGTAAACAGACAAAATGTGTAATAGTACCAACTCAACAAAAAAGTCTCATAATCTGATAATCAACATGGCAGAGTAGAAGAACATACCCTCATCTTCTCCTGTGAGAACTCCAAAATTACAACTCATTGCTGAACAATTGTCAACAGGAGAACGTTGGATCCAACCAAAAAAAGACCCCACATCCAAGGGTAAAGGGGAAGCCCCAGCAAGATGGTAGGAGGGGTGAAGTCGAGTTTAGAATCAAACCCTGTAGCCACCAGAGACACTCAGAGGGCTCAAGCAAAACCTTGTGGGCACCCGGAGACCCCACAGAGACTCAGCCAGACCTGACTTTGAGTGTTTGAGTGTCTCCTGAGGAGGCGTGGGTCAGCAGTGGCCTGCTGCAGGGGCAGGGGCTCTGGATACAGCAGACCTGGGTATGGCATAAGCTCTCTTGAAGGAGGTTACCATTAACCCCACCGAAGAGCTGCCAGAACATACACAGCAATGGGGAAACGGATTCTTGGAGGATACAAACAAAACCTTGTGCATACCAGGACCAGGAGAAATGAAGAGTGACCCCACAAGAGACTAACCCAGATTTGCCTGGAGTGTCCAGGAGTCTCCAGTGGAGGCGTGGGTGGGAGGTGGCCTGCTTCAGAGTCGGGGGCACTGAGTGTGGCAGTTTGTGCAATGGGACCTTTTGAAGGAGGCCCATAGTCTTCATTAGCTCCACCATAGTTTGGCCTCAAATCAAACAACAGGGAGGGAACACAGCCCCACTCATCAACACAAAATTGCATTAAAGATTTACCATCACTTTATGGCAAATAGATGGAGAAACAATGGAAACAGTGACAAACATTATTTTGGGGGGCTCCAATATCACTGTAGATGGTGACTGCAGCCATGAAATTAAAAGACACTTGCTTCTTGGAAGAAAAGCTATCACAAACATAGTTCAGTTCAGTTCAGTTCAGTCACTCAGTCATGTCCGACTCTTTGCGACTCCATGGAAGCAGCAAAAGGAGGCCAGGCTTCCCTGTCCATCACCACTCCCAGAGTTTACATAAATTCATGTCCATTAAGTCAGTGATGCAATCCAACCATCTCATCCTCCACTTATTCTCCAGCCTTAAATCTTTCCCAGCATCAGGGTCTTTTCAAAGGAGCCAGTTCTTTGCATCAGGTGGCCAAAGTACTGGAGTTTCAGCCTCAACATCAGTCCTTCCAACAAACTCAGGACTGATCTCCTTTAGGATAGACTGGTTGGACCTCCTTGCAGTCCAAGGAACTCTCTAGAGTCTTCTCCAAACCACAGTTCAAAAACATCAATTCTTCAATGCTCAGCTTTCTTTATAGTTTAACTCTCACATCCATACATGACTACTGGAAAAACCATAGCCTTAACTAGATGAACCATTGTTGTTAAAGTAATGTCTCTCCTTTTTAATATGCGGTCTAAGCTGGTCATAACGTTCCTTCCAAGGAGTAAGCATCTTTTAATTTCATTGCTGCAGTCACCATCTACAGTGATTTTGGAGCCCAAAAAAATAAAGTCTGTGACTATTTCCACTGTTTCCCCATCTATTTGCCATGAAGTGATGGGACCTGATGCCATGAATTTAGTTTTCTGAATGTTGAGTTTTAAGCCAGCTTTTTCACTCTCCTCTTTCACTTTCATCAAGAGGCTTATTAGTTCCTCTTCACTTTCTGCCATAAGGGTGGTCTCATTGACCACATAACATAAGGGTTATCTCATATGAGATAACCTCATATCTGAGGTTATCGATATTTCTCCCAGTAATCTTGATTCCAGCTTGTGCTTCATCCATCCCAGAGATTCTCATGATGTACTCTGCATATGTTCCCTTGGTATCTCTAGTTTTCTGGGAGAGATCTCTAGTCTTTCCCATTCTATTGTTTTCCTCTATTTCTTTGCATTGATCACTGAGGAAGGCTTTCTTATCTCTCCTTGCTATTCTTTGGAAATCTGCATTCAAATGGATATATCATTCCTTTTCTCCTTTGCTTCTCCCTTCTCTTCTTTCCACAGCTATTTGTAAGGCCTACTAAGAGAGCCATTCTGCTATTTTGCATTTCTTTTTCTTAGGGATGGTCTTGATTCCTGTCTCCTGTACAATGTTACAAACCTCCGTCCATAGTTCATCAGGCACTCTGTCTATTAGATCTAGTGCCTTAAATCTATTTCTCACTTCCACTGTATCAAATAAGGGATTTGATTTAGGTCGTACCTGAATGGTCTAGTGGTTTTCCCCATTTTCTTCAATTTAAGTCTGAATTTGGCAATAAGGAGTTCATCTTCTGAGCCACAGTCAGCGCCTGGTCCTGTTTTTGCTGACTGTATAGAGTTTCTTCATCTTTGGCTGCAAAGAATATATCAATCTGATTTCGGTGTTGACCATCTGGGTATGTCCATGTGTAGAGTCTTATCTTGTGTTGTTGGAAGAATGTGCTTGCTATGACCAGTGCATTCTCTGGCAAAACTCTATAAGGTTTTTCCCTGCTTCACTCTGTATCCAAGGGAAAATGTGTCTATTACTTCAGGTGTTTCTTGACTTCCTACTTTTGCATTCCAGTCCTCTATCATGAAAAAGACATCTTCTTTGGGTGTTAGTTCTAAAAGGTCTTGTAGGTTTTCATGCAACCATTCAACTTCAGCTTCTTTAGTGTTACTGGTCAGGGCATAGACTTGGATTACCGTAATATTGAATGGTTTGCCTTGGAAACGAACAGAAATCATTCTGTCGTTTTTGAGATTGCATCCAAGTATTGCACTTCAGACTCTTTTGCTGACTATAATGGCTACTCCATTTCTTCTAAGGGATTCCTGCCAATAGTACTAGATATAATGGCCATCTAAGTTAAATTCACCCATTCCAGTCCATTTTAGTTCGCTGATTCCTAGAATGTCAACCTTTACTCTTGTCATCTCCTGTTTGACCACTTCTAATTTGCCTTGATTCATGGCCCTAACATTCCAGGTTCCTATACAATATTGCTATTTACAGCATCAGGCCTTGCTTCTATCACCAGTCCCATCCACAACTGGGTGTTGTTTTTGCTTTGGCTCCATCTCTTCATTCTTTCTGGAGTTATTCTCCAATGACATCCAGTAGCATATTGGGCATCTACTACCTAGGGAGTTCATTTTTCAGTGTCCTCTATTTTTCCTTTTCATACTGTTCATGGGGTTCTCAAGGAAAGAATGTTTAAATGGTTTGCCATTCCCTTCTCCAGTGGACCACATTCCGTCAGACGTCTCCACTATGACCCATCCATCTTGTGGCCCCACATGGCATGGCTTAGTTTCATTTAGTTAGACAAGGCTGTGATCCATGTGATCAGATTGGCTAGTTTCTGTGATACAGAATACACAGAAGAACTGTCCAAAAAAGATCTTCACTACCCAGATAATCATGATGCTGTGATCACTCACCTAGAGCCAGACATCTGGAAGGTAAAGTCAAGTGGGCCATATGAAGCATCACGATGAACAAAGCTAGTGGAGGTGACGGAATTCGAGTTGAGCTATTTCAAATCCTAAAAGATGATGCTGTGAAAGGGCTGTACTCAATATGTCAGCACAATTGCATTCATCTCACACTCTAGTAAGGTAATGTTCAAAATTCTCCAAGTCAGGCTTAAGCAATACGTGAACTGTGAAATTCTAGATGTTCAAGCTGGTTTTAGAAAAAGCAGAAGAACCAGAGATCAAATTGCCAATATCTGCTGGATCACCGAAAAAGCAAGAGAGTTCCAGAAAAACATCTATTTCTGCTTTATTGACTATGCCAAAGCCTTTGACTGTGTGGATCACAATAAACTGTGGAAAATTCTGAATACCAGACCACCTGACCTGCCTCTTGAGAAATCTGTATGCAGGTCAGAAAGCAACAGTTAGAAATGGACATGAACAAAAGACTGGTTCCAAATAGAAAAAAGAGCATGTCAAGGCTGTATATTGTCACCCTGCTTATTTAACTTATATGCAGACTTCATCATGAGAAACACTCAACTGGATGAAGCACAAGCTGGAATCAAGGTTGCTGGGAGAAATATCAAGAACCTCAGATATGCAGATGACACCACCCTTATGGTAGAAAGTGAAGAACTAAAGAGCCTCTTGATGAAAGTGAAAGAGGAGAGTGAAAAAGTCAGCTTAAAGCTCAACATTCAGAAAACTAAGATCATGGCATCTGGTCCCATCAATTCAGTTCAGTCACTCAGTCGTGTCCGACTCTTTGCGACCCCGTGAACCACAGCACGCCAGGCCTCCCTGTCCATCACCAACTCCCAGAGTTTACCCAAACTCATGTCCACTGAGTCGGTGATGCCATCCAAACATCTCATCCTCTGTCATCCCCTTCTCCTCCTGCCCTCAATCTTTCTTAACATCAGGGTCTTTTCAAATGAGTCAACTCTTCGCATTAGGTGGCCAAATTTTAGAGTTTCAGCCTCAATATCAGTCCTTCCAATGAACACCC
Source organism: Okapia johnstoni (assembly GCA_024291935.2). Taxonomy (NCBI): domain Eukaryota; kingdom Metazoa; phylum Chordata; class Mammalia; order Artiodactyla; family Giraffidae; genus Okapia; species Okapia johnstoni. Next base: position 26,742,722 of record CM044319.1, on the reverse strand, counting down.
AGGACTGATCTGTTTTAGGATGGACTGGTTGGATCTCCTTGCAGTTCAAGGGACTGTCAAGAGTCTTCTCCATCACTACAGTTCAAAAGCATCAGTTCTTTGGCACTCAGCTTTCTCTATAGTCCAACTTTCACATTCATACATGACTACTGGAAAAACCATAGCCTTGGCTAGACAGACTTTTGTTGACAAAGTAATGTCTCTGCTTTTTAATATGCTTTCTAGGTTGGTCATAACTTTCCTTCCAAGGAGTAAGCATCTTTTAATTTCATGGGTGCAATCACCATCTGCAGTGTTTCTGGAGCCCAGAAAAATAAAGTCAGCCACTGTTTCCACTGTTTCCGCATCTATTTTGCATGAAGTGATGGGACTGGAATCCCAATCCAATCCCAAAGAAAAGCAATGCCAAAAAATGTTCAAACTACCGCACAATTGCACGCTTCTCACACACTATCAATGTAACGCTCAGAATTCTCCAAGCTACGCTTCAACAGTACATAAACCATGAACTTCCAGATGTTCAAGCTGGTTTTAGAAAAGCAGAAGAACCAGAGATCAAATTGCTAACATCTAATGGATCATCGAAAAAGCAAGAGAGTTTCAGAGAAACATCTATTTCTGTTTTATTGACTATGCCAAAGCCTTTGACTATGTGGATCAAAATAAATTGTGTAGATTCTTCAAGAGATGTTAATACCAGCCCACCTGATCTGCCTCTTGAGAAACTTGTATACAAACCAATCTAGACAGCATATTATAAAGCAGAGAAATTACTTTGACAGCAAAGTTTTGTCTAGTCAAACTATGTTTTTTTCAGTAATCATGTATAGATGTGACAGTTAGACTATAAAGAATGCTGAGCACTGAACAATTGATGCTTTTCTCCAACTGTGATGCTGGAGAAGACTAGAGAGTACCTTGGACTGCAAGGAGATCCAACCAGTGCATCCAAAGGAGATCAGTCTTGAATATTCATTGGAAGGACTGATGTTGAAGCTGAAAGTCCAATACTTTGGCCACCTGATGAGAAGAACTGACTCATTGGAAAAGACTCTGATGCTGTGAAAGATTGAAGGCTGGGAAAGACGGTGACAACAGAGGGTGAGATGGTTGGATGGCAACACCGACTCAATGGACGTGAGTTTGAGCAAGCTCCAAGAGTTGGTGATGAACATGGAAGCCTGGTGTGCTGCAGTCCATGGAGGCACAAAGAGTTGGACATGACTGAGCAAGTGAACTGCACTCAGAACAGACCTGCCCATCAAAACAGGACCCAGTTTCCCCGAAAGTCCATCTCTCGCATCAGAAGGCTTCCGTAAGCCTCTTATCCTTATCCATCAGAGGGCAGACATAATGAAAACCAAAATCACAGAAAAGTAACCAATCTAATCACATGCACCATAGCCTTGTCTAACGCAATGAAATTATGGGCCATGCCATATAGGGCCACCCAAGACGGATGGGTCATGGTGGAGAATTCTGAAAAAACGTGGTGCACTGGAGAAGGGAATGGCAAACCACTTCAGTATTTTTCCACTGAGAATGAGAACCCCATGAACAATATGAAAAGGCAAAAAGATAGGACACTGAAAGGTTAATTTCCCAGGTCCATAGGTTCACAATATTATACTGGAGAAGAGGGGAGAAATAACTCCAGAAAGAATGAAGAGATGGAGCCAAAGCAAAAATAACACCCAGTTGTGGATATGACTGGTGATGAAAGGAAAGTCTGATGATGTAAAGAACAATATTGCATAGGATCCTGGAATGTTATGTCCATGAATCAGGGTACACTGGTAGTGGTCAAACAGGAGACGACAAGAGTGAACATCGACATTTTAGGGATCAATGAACTGGAATGTGTGAATTTAACTCAGATGACCATTATATCTACTACTGTGGGCAAGAATCTCTTAGAAAAAATGGAGTAGCCCTCATATTCAACAAAAGAGTCTGAAATGTAGTACTTGGATGAAATCTCAAAAACGACAGAATGATCTCTGTTCATATGCAAGGCAAACCATCAATATCACAGTAATCCAAGTCTATGCCCCAACCAGTAATGTTGAAGAAGCTGAATTTGAATGGTTCTATGAACACCTACAAGATCTTCTAGAAGTAAAACTCAAAACAGATGTCCTTTTCATGATAGGGGACTGAAATACAAAAGTAGGAAATAAAGAGATATCTGGAGTAACAGTCAATTTTGGCCGCGGAGTACAAAATGAAGTAAGGCAAAGGCTAACTGAGTTTTGCCATGAGAATTCACTGGTCATTGCCAGCACCCTCTTCCAACAACACAAGCAAAGACTACACATAGAATCACCAGATTGTCAATACCGAAATAAGATTGATTATATTCTTTGCAGCCAAAGATGGAAGAGCTTTATCAGTTTAGTTGCTCAGTCATGTCCAACTCTTGGCAACCTCATGGACTGCAGCATGCCAGGCTTCCCTGTCCATCAACAACTACCAGAGCCTACTCAAGCTCATATCCATTGCTTCAGTGATGTCATCCAATCATCTCATCTTCTGTCGTACCCTTCTCCTCCCACCTTCAAACTTCGCCAGCATCAGGGTCTTTTCCAGCGAGTCAGTTATCAGGGCATCAGCTGTCCTGGCATCAGCTCTGCTGCCTCACCCAGGAAACTGAGCTTCCAGGATCCGGGGGGTGATTAAGATGCACAGCCCACCTGGGACAGTACACTCACCAAGAACCTGGTCGCCTGAGTTTTTCAGACCTGGAAAGGGCACAAGATGCATGGCCCAACCCACAGAGACTGAGCCAGAACTGTGTCTGAGTATCTCCTGTGGAGGTACAGGTCAGCATGGCCTGCTGCTGGGGCAGGGTAATGAGTGCCTGCATGTACCTTTTGAAGCAGCTCTTATCTTTCCCAGGTGGCTCAGACGGTAAAGCCTCTGCCTACAGTATGGGGGACCTGGGTTCAATCCATGGGTCCGGAAGATCCTCTGGAGAAGGAAATGACAACCCACTCCAGTACTCTTGCCTGGAAAATCCCATGGACAGAGGAGCTTGGTAGGCTACAGCCCATGAGGTCCCAAAGAGTCAGACAGGACTGAGCGACTTCACTTTTAGCTTTATTACCTTCCTTACCTTCACCATAGTATGACCTCAGGCCAAGCAACAGGGAGGGAATACAGCCCCGCCCATCAACAGAAAACTGGATTAAAGGTTTACTGAACATGGCCCTGCCCATCAGAACAAGATTCCGTTTTCCCCTCAATCAGTCTCTCCCATCAGGAAGCTTTCATAAGACTCTTATCCTATGCATCAGAGGGCAGGCTGACTGAAAACCACAATCACAGAAAACTAACCAAACTGATCAAATGGAGCACAGCTGAGGCTAGCTCAGTGAAACTATGAGCCATGCCCAAGACAGATGGGTCATGGCGGAGAGTTTTGACAAAATGTGGTCCACTGGAGAAGGGAATGGCAAACCACTTCAGTATTCTTGCCTTGAGAACCCCATGAACAGTATGAAAAGGCAAAAAGATAGGACACTGAAAGATGGACTCCCCAGGTCGGTAGGTGCCCAATATGCTACTGGAGATCAGTGGAGAAATAACTCCAGAATGAATGAAGAGACAGAGCCAAAGCAAAAACAACACCCGGTTGAGGGGAAACTCTATACAGTCAGCAAAAACAAGACTGGGAGCTGACTGTGGCTCAGATCATGGACTTCTTATTGTCAAATTCAGACTTAAATTGAAGGAAGTAGGGAAAACCACTAGACCATTCAGGTATGACCTAAATCAAATCCCTTACAATTATGCAGAGGAAGTGACAAATAGATACAAGGAATTGAATCTGATAGACAGGGTGCCTGAAGAACTATGGACAGAGGTTTCTGACATTGTAGAGGAGGCAGGTATCAAGACCATCCCCAAGAAAAAGAAATGCGAAAAGGCAAAATGGTTGTTTGAGGGGGCCTTACAAATAGCTGAGAAAAGAAGAGAAGTGAAAGGAAAAGGAGCAAAGGAAAGATATATCCACTTGAATGCAGAGTTCGAAAGAATAGCAAGAAGAGATAAGAAAGCCTTCCTCATTGATCAATGCAAAGAAATAGAGGAAAACAACACAATGGGAAAGACTAGAAACCTCTTCGAGAAAATTAGAGATATCAAGGGAACATTTCATGCAAAGATGGGCTATATAAAGGACAGAAATGGTATGGGCCAAACGGAAGCAGAAGATATTAAGAAGAGGTGGCAAGAATACACAGAAGAACTATACAAAAAAGATCTTCATGACCCAGATAACCACAATGGTGTGATCACTAACCTAGAGCCAGACATCCTGGAATGCGAAGTCAAGTAGCCTTAGGAAACATCACTACGAACAAAGCTAGTGGAGGTGATAGAATTCCAGTTGAGCTATTTCAAATCCTCAAAGATGATGCTGTGAAAGTGCTGCACTCAACATGCCAGCAAATTTGGAAATATCAGCAGTGGCCATAGGACTGGAAAATGTCAGTTTTCATTCCTATCCCAAAGAAAGGCAATGCCAAAGAATGCTCAAACTACCACACAATCGCACTCATCTCACACGCTAGCAAAGTAATGCTCAAAATTCTCCAAGCCAGGCTTCAACAGTACATTAACCAAGAACTGCCAGATGTTCAAGCTGGATTTAGAAAAGGCAGAGGGACCAGAGATCAAACTGCCAACATCCTCTGGATCATTGAAAAAGCAAGAGAGTCCCAGAAAAACATCTACTTCTGCTTTATTTACTCCGCCAAAGCCTTTGACTGTGTGAGTCACAGCAAACTGTGGAAAATTCTTAAAGAGATGGGAATACCAGACCACTTTACCTGCCTCCTGAGAAATCTGTATGCAGGTGAAGAAGCAACAGTTAGAATTGGACATGAAACTACAGACTGGTTCCAAATTGGGAAAGGAGTATGTCAAGGCTGTATATTGTCACCCTGCTTATTTAACTTATATGCAGAGAACATCATGCAAAATCCTGGCATAGATGAAGCACAAGCTGGAATCAAGATTTCCAGGAGAAATATCAATAACCTCAGATATGCAGGTGATGAGATAGACAAGGCTGTGGTCCATGTGATCAGATTAGCTAGTTTTCTGTAATTTTAGTTTCAGTGTGTCTGCCCTCTGATGCCCTCTCGCAACACTTACCGTCTTACTTGGGTTTCTCTTACCTTGGACGTGGGGTATTTCTTCACGGCTGCTCCAGCAAACTGCAGCCGTTGCTCCTTACCTTGGGCAAGGAGTATCTACTCACGATGGCCCCTCCTGATCTTGAATGTGGAGTAACTCCTCTCTGCCCTCCTGTGCCCATGCAGCCCCTGCCCCTTGGGCCTGGGGTAACTCCTCTCGCCGCCGCCCCTAGCCCGGCCTAGCCCCCATCGGCCGCCGCCCCCGGCCCCCGGTCCGGCCTAGCTCCTCTCGGCCACGCTTCCGCGAAGAGTTGACTCATTGGAAAAGACCCTGATGCTGGGTAGGATTGGGGGCAGGAGGAGAAGGGGACGACAGAGGATGAGATGGTTGGATGGCATCACTGACTCGATGGACATGGGTTTGGGTAGACTCCGGGAGTTGGTGATGGACAGAGAGGCCTGGCGTGCTGCAATTCATGGGGTCGCAAAGAGTAGGACACGACTGAGCGACTGAACTGAACTGAACTGAATGCAGGTGATAGCACACTTATGGCAGAAAGCAAAGAACAACTAAAGAGCCTCTTGATGAAAGTGAAAGAGAAGAGTGAAAAAGTTGGCTTAAAACTCAACATTCAAAAAACTAAGATCGTGGCATCTGGTCCCATCACTTCATGACAAATAGACGGAGAAACCATGTAATCAGTGAGAGACTTTATTTTTTTGTGCTCCAAAATCACTGAAGATGGTGACTGGAGCCATGAAATTAAAGGACACTTGGTCCTTAAAGGAAAGTTATGACCAACCTAGACAGCATATTAAAAAGCAGAGATATTATTTTGCCAACAAAGGTGCATTTAGTCAAAGCTAAGGTTTTTCCAGTAGTCATGTGTGGATATGAGAATTGTACTATATAGAAAGCTGAGCACGAAAGAGTTGATGCTTTTGAACTGTGGTGTTGGAGAAGACTCTTGAGAGTCCTTTGGTCTGCAACGAGGTCCAACCAGTAAATCCTAAAGCAAATCAGTCCTAAATGTTCATTTGAAAGACTAATGCTAAAGCTGAAACTGCAATATTTGGCCACCTGATATGAGGAACTGACTCATTTGAAAAGACCCTGATGCTGGGAAAGATTGAAGGCAGGAGGAGAAGGGGACGACAGAGGATGAGGTGGTTGTATAGCATTACAGACTCAATGGACATGAGTTTGAGTAAGCTCCGGGAGTTGATGATAGACAGGGATGACTGGCGTGCTGCAGTCCACTGGGTCGCAAAGTGTCAGATATGACTGAAGGACGAAGCTGAACTGAATCAGCAAGTATTTCTTGTGATCAAAATCCTTCTGTGCATTTTTAAAAGAGAGAGAAAGATGCCACAATGTTCACAAGCCTATTGCTTGGTTTTTCTCCTCTTTCCAATCTGTGCAGCCTTATTCTTACACTGAGCAGAAGCTAACTTAGGACAAGGCAAGTCACCAACAACACTGATATCAGGCAAGGCCCTGACTTAGGCTACAGGGAGCTCAGCTTTCAGAACTTAGTAGGGTTAGAGGGCTGACCTTCTTCATCCATCCCTTCTGGAACATGTGTGGGCATTCCCACAAACAGTGCTGCAGTTCTTCATCTGTGGACATAATGAGACTGTAGAATGAAAGATTTGAGATTCTTTAAATTTTTTTTTTTTTTTTTTAAGTGAAGGAGGGCTGAGCTGAGCTTGAAGAGAAAGTGAAGAGGTTTTGCCAGTTTGGGACTTTGGAAATACTTGGCTCAGTGTCTTTGCTCCCCTCCCACCAATTCGTATGTTGAAACCCTACTACCAGTGTGATGGTATTACAAAGTGGTTTTTCTGGAGGTAATTAGGATTAGATGAGGTCATGAGGTTGAGCCATCATGAGGGGGATTAGTGTCTGTACAGGGGTCAGAGGGAGTGTTAGCTTCCTCTCTCTGCTCTCTGCCATGTGAGGACAAGCAATACAACCTGGCAGAGGGCTATCGCCAAAACCCAACCATGATGTCACCCTGATCTTGGACTTCTACCTTCCAGACTGTGGGAAATAAATTTCTGTTGTTTATAAGCCACTTCATCTATGGTATGTTTGTTTCAGCAGTCCAAACTAAGAGGAATTATAGGAAATATAATTCTAACTCTTAATAGTAATCTCAAATAATTTCAACCAAGTGTCTTTTCTGCATTTGTTGTTTAGTCATTTAGTCATGTCCTCTTTGTGATCCATGGACTGCAGCATGCCAGGCTTCCCTGTCCTTCACTATCTTCTGGAGTTTGCTCAGACTGATATCCATTGAGTCCATGATGCTGTCCAACAATCTCATCATCTGCTGCCCCCTTTTCCTCCACCAAATTAAAGAATGATGTTTATATTGTTCTATATCTATTTAATTTGACTTAGAGAATCATGCTCAGGACAAAAACTATTAAAGAAAGGTAGATTATAGAATTGTTACTTATTTAAAAATAGAAATAATACAAAAATAATTGTAAAATTATTTTACAATTGGGAAAATAATTCTAAGTGATGAGAATGTATGTCTGAATTATGACTTAATGGATGATATAGCTAAGACCATTTGCAACTTCTGAATTTCCACACTTACTAATGTGTGTCAACAAAGAATTCAACAAATGTTAAATTAAGACTATCAAATGTATTTTATACCACTTATTTAAAAATAATTCACTGCATTTTTTTCAGTATATTGATGCTATGCAGAAACAGGTGCCCAACCTGTTATATTTTAGTGTTATATTGTTATAATATAGCATTATATTGTAATATATAAGCTTAGTTTATTTAGTATAGTTTTTGGATGACTGATTTGCATTTGTAACTTGCTGTATGTTTCAGTAAGAAAACAATATTGATTTTTTAAAAATCTTGGTTTAATTAGTATTTGCCTTAAAGTTCAACTCTCATTTTATACTGTAAAATATAGTAATATTTAATAACTAAAATAAACCTAACAACATTTAGTGACCTGTCACAATACCTGATTTAGAGGGACTTTGCATTAATTCATTTGCACATTTTCTATCTGCTAAAAGTTAACCTCATCTTAAGCAAGTAGGAAGAAAAGTGGGGAAAGCATTGAGGTATAGGTTGGCCACTTGGGTCCTTAGGGAAATATGTTGAGCTAATGAAAATGTTTATTAAGCCAACTCTAATTTCCTTTAGAATTGCTTTTGAAGATGCTTTCTTGAACTACTGCCTGCAAAACTCAACATTTTGGAAGACCATTTCAAGGTTATTTTCTGAACATTTTAACCTCCTCCTCCAACCATCCCTTCCTTTTAATCTAGACATATCATAGCTTACATAATACAAAATATACCTAATAAGTCTATGAGTTCTAGATCACTGTTACTCCAGTAATATTTTTCTTTGCACTTTTTTCTCTGAAAGATTAAGAGCACACATGTATATAATTTGATAATTATTCCAATGGATTTTTAACTTTTTATATTATAGTCTAAGACAGGTTTTCTGGTAATATGAATTTAAATTTTATATTTTGTGTCACTTTCCATTTAGAATTAATAAATATTAGAGATATAATTCAGAGAAGGCAATGGCAACCCACTCCAGTACTCTTGCCTGGAAAATCCCATGGACCGAGGAGCCTGGTAGGCTGCAATCCACGGAGTCGCAAAGAGTCGGATACGACTGAGCGACTTCACTTTCACTTTTCATTTTCATGCATTGGAGAAGGAAATGGCAACCCACTCCAGCGTTCTTGCCTGGAGAATCCCAGGATCAGGGGAGCCTTGTGGGCTGCTGTCTATGGGGTCGCACAAAGTCGGACATGACTGAAGTAACTTAGCAGCAGCAGCAGCAGCAAAGATATAATTGTATCACCAAGGGACATTGAGATAAATAAACATGGCAGAAAGGAACTCAATCCACATCAGCACATTGACTTACCAACTCTGATGTGACTCCACCAATTAGTTCTCTCAGTTTCTCAAACATACCAATTCTTTTCAGTGTCAGGCCTTTTACATTTGCTTTCCCCTCTGCCTGAAATGTTCTTCACAAGGCTTTATATCCATATTACTCCATCACTTCACATAGCAGCCTCCAACAACACTTACATCTCACTCAAAATTCCATTTCTTTGGAGAAGACATCTACAGTCACCTGTCACATGTAACTTTCTGAATATTTTTATTTCTTCATCTGTTTATTTATTATATGCCTTTCCTCTCTTTCAAAGTCCCCTTTTCCATCCAACTAGAATAAATTTAAAAAAGCAAGGATCCTGACCTTCATTCATCATTAAATTTGTTGTATGTAAACAGTATTTGCCACATATCAGGAGCACAATAAATACTGTTGATTCATGAAATAATATTTAAAAGGGAATAGATTATAATATTAATGTACTTAAATATGCTGCAATGGCGCAGGAGCAGCGGCTGGGAGGAGCTACCCCACGTCCAAGGTCAGGGGCGGCGGCCGAGAGGAGATACACCACGTTCAAGGTAAGGAGCAGTGGCTGGGCTTTGCTGGAGCAGCCATGAGGAGATGCCAATGTAAAACAAATACAATACTGTAAAGTTAAAAAATAGATAAATAATAATTTAAAATAAAAAAAAAAGAGATGCCCTGAATCCAGGGTAAGAGAAACCCAAGTTAGATGGTAGGCACTGAGAGGGCATCAGAGGGCAGACAGACTGAAACCACAATCACAGACAACTAGTCAATCTGATCACACAGACCACAGCCTTGTCTAACTCAGTGAAACTAAACCATGCCCTGTGGGGCCACCCAAGACGGATGGGTCATGGTGGAGACGTCTGATAGAATGTGATCCATTGGAGAAGGGAATGGCAAACCATTTCAGCATTCTTGCCCTGAGAATCCCATGAAAAGTATGAAAAGGCAAAAAGAGAGGACACTGAAAGATGAACTCCCCAGGTTGGTAAGTGCCCAGGATGCTACTGGAAATCAGTGGAGAAATAACACCAGAAAGAATGAAGGAGTGGAGCCAAAGCAAAAACAACACCCAGTTGTGGATGGGACTGGTGATAGAAGCAAGGTTCAATGCTGTAAAGAGCAATATTGCATAGGAATCTGGAATGTTAAGTCCATGAATCAAGGCAAATTAGAAGTGGTCAAACAGGAGATGGCAAGAGTGAACATCAACATTCTAGGAATCAGTGAACTACGATAGACTGGAATGGGTGAATTTAACTCAGATGACCATTATATCTAGTACTGTGGGCAGGAATCCCTTAGAAGAAATGGAATAGCCATCATAGTCAGCAAGAGAGTCTGAAATGCAGTACTTTGATGCAATCTCAAAAAACCCCAGAATGATCTCTGTTTGTTTCCAAGGAAAACTGTTCAATATCACAGTAATCCAAGTCTATGCCCCAATGAGTAATGCTGAAGAAGCCGAAGTTGAACAGTTCTATGACAACCTACAAGACCTTCTGGAACTAACACCCCCAAAAGATGTCTTTTTCATTACAGAGGACTGGAATGCAAAAGTAGGAAGTCAAGAAACACCTGGAGTAACAGACGAATTTGGCCTTGGAGTACAGAATGAAGCAGGGCACAAGCTAATAGAGTTCTGCCAAGAGAACTCACTGGTCATAGCAAACACCCTCTTCCAATAACACAAGAGAAGACTCTACACATTGATATCACCAGATGGTCAACACTGAAATCAGATTGATTATATCCTGTGCAGCCAAAGATGGAGAATCTCTATACAGTCAGCAAAAACAAGACCAGAAGCTGACTGTGGCTCAGATCATGAACTCCATATTGCCAAATTCAGACTTAAATTGAAGAAAGTGGGAAAAACCACTAGACCATTCAGGTATGACCTAAATCAAATCCCTTATTTGATACAGTGGAAGTGAGAAATAGATTTAAGGGACTAGATCTGATAGAGTGCCTGATGAACTATGGATGGAGGTTCATGACATTTTATAGGAGACAGGAATCAAGACCATCCCTAAGAAAAAGAAATGCAAAAAAGCAAAATGGCTGTCTGAGGAGACCTTATAAATAGCTGTGAAAAGTAGAGAAGCAAAAAGCGTAGGAGAAAAGGAAAGATATATCTATTTGAATGCAAAGTTCCAAAGAATAGCAAGGAGAGATAAGAAAGCTTTCCTCAGTGATCAGTGCAAAGAAAGAGAGGAAAACAATAGAATGGTAAAGACTAGAGATCTCTTCAAGAAAATTAAACACACCAAGGGAACATTTCATCCAAAGACTGGCTCTATAAAGGACAGAAATGGTATGGACCTAAGAGAAGCAGAAGATATTAAGAAGAGGTGGAAAGAATACACAGAAGAACTGTACAAAAAAGATCTTTACGACCCAGATAATCACGATGGTGTGATTACTCACACTCACTTATAGCCACACATTCTGGAATGTGAAGTCAAGTGGGCCTTAGGAAGCATCACTACAAACAAAGCTAGGGGAGGTGATGGAATTCCAGTTGAGCTATTTCAAATCCTAAAAGATGATACTATGAAAGTGCTGCACTCAATATGTCAGCAAATTTGGAAAACTCAGCAGTAGCCACAGGACTGGAAAAGGTCAGTCTTCATTCCAATCCCAAAGAAAGGCAACGTCAAAGAATGCTCAAACTACCGCACAATTGCACACATCTCACACACTAGGTAAGTAATGCTCAAAATTCTCCAAGCCAGGCTTCAGCAATATGTGAACCGTGAACTTCCAGATATTCAAGGTGGTTTAGAAAAGGCAGAGGAACCAAAGATCAAATTGCCAATATCTGCTGGATCATCAAAAAAGCAAGAGAGTTTCATAAAAGCATCTATTTCTGCTTTATGGACTATGCCAAAGCCTTTGACTGTGTGGATCACAATAAACTGTGGAAAATTCTTAAAGAGATGGGAATACCAGACTATCTGACCTGCCTCTTGAGAAACCTGTATGCAGTTCAGGAAGCAACAGTTAGAACTGGACATGGAACAATAGACTGTTTCCAAACAGGAAAAGGAGTATGTCAAGGCTATATATCATCACCCTGCTCATTTAACTTGTATGCAGAATACATCATGAGAAACGCTGGGCTGGAAGAAACACAAGCTGGAATCAAGATTGCCGGGAGAAATATCAATAACCTCAGATATTCAGATGACACCACCCTTATGGCAGAAAGTGAAGAAAAACTAAAGAGCCTCTTGATGAAAGTGAAAGAGGAAAGTGAAAAAGTTGGCTTAAAGCTCAACATTCTGAAAACTAAGATCATGGTATCCAGTCCCATCACTTCATGGCAAATAGATGGGAAAACAGTGGAAACAGTGTCAGACTTTATTTTTTTGGGCTCCAAAATCACTGCAGATGGTGATTGCAGCCATGAAATTAAAAGATGGTTACTCCTTGGAAGGAAAGTTATGACCAACCTGGATAGCATATTAAAAAGCAAAGACATTACTTTGTGCACAGTGGTTCGTCTAGTCAAGGCTATGGTTTTTCCAGTAGTCATGTATGGATGTGAGACTTGGACTATAAAGAAAGCTGAGCACTGAAGAATTGATGCTTTTGAGCGGTGGAGTTGGAGAAGACTCTTGAAAGTCCCTTGGATTGCAAGGAGATCCAACCAGTCCATCCTAAAGCAGATCAGTCCTGGGTTTTCATTGGAAGGACTGGTGTCGACGCTGAAACTCCAATACTTTGGCCACCTGATGCTAAAAGCTGACTCATTTGAAAAGACCCTGATGCTGGGAAAGATTGAGGGCAGGAAGAGAAGGGGTAGACAGAGGATGAGATGGTTGGATGGCATTACTGACTCAATGACATGGGTTTGGGTAGTCTCCAGCAGTTGGTGACGGACAGGGAGGCTTGGCGTGTGCAGTTAATGGGGTCACAAAGAGTCGGAGATGACTGAGCAATGAACTGAAATGAAATATTATTTCTTTTGCTTTATTACTCATAATTTTTCCCAGCTTACACCTATAAGCAGGCATTTAGAGTCAACTAATGATGTTATAGAGATTCTACTCTATTTACATTATAGTCATGGAAATAAAAGACCACATAGTATATTTTCCTTAAAGTTACACCAGCTAAAATCCATTGTGAGACTAGAACTTTGCTATCAGTCTTTTGTTGTTTTCATAAACATGCTGAAATATAGTTAAAATGCTAAATAGTCCTTCAATCTGTTTTGAAAAAACAAAAGTCAAATAGTAAAAATGGCATTGGAGTCCAAAGAACTGACTTTTATCCTCTGCTGCATCTCCTGTTAGATGTGTAATCCCAACCTATTTAACTATTCTGGGATTCAGATGATGTAAATTGAAATCAAAGCATTGCTTTGAGGCTTAAGTAAGAACACACATTCAAAAGCCTAGTAGAGTCCCTGATAATTAATAATCTCCCATTGTATGGTATTTTGCTTTCATCATGTTTAATAGTGAAATAATCAGTATGGTTCTCATGATTGTAGCTGATGGACATCAAGAATTGCAACATTCTCCCTCCAAATCTCTCCTCTACTACAAAACTGAGAGCATTCCCCATCACTGCCTCCGCTTACGACATTTACACACTCACAGTTCCCTCCGTCGCTCCATTATAGCACCATGAAGTCCTTAAGTTAAATAGCAGTAGAAGGTATAAAGATTATTGCTTATTAATTACTTCAATTCTTGTTTATTAGCACTTTGTTTTTGCCTCATTAAATTTCAATCAAAACTACAACTGAAGAGAAGAAAAGGTAGTGGTTCCCATTGTAGGGAAACTGAAGGAGGCTACCTGAGGAAAGCCTGTCTGATTGCCTGAAAAAAGTTTCCCTGAGTCAGGAGGAACAATTCTCCTCCTTCATCTGAAGCGACTTGGCAGTACTTACGCTGTCAGCTCTTCTTCAATCTTCTCGACCTTTAAACCTCCATTAAATGCTGTTAAGTATCGAGTAAAGCCTAAATCTTTTACAGAGAGAGTTATGAGAACATCATCACTTGATAAATTACTTCCTAATTATGCAATACTACTATTGTCTCTTGTTGAACCAGGAAAATATATGGCTGAAATAGAGATGAATTAAAGTGCCAAAGGAGTGACTTTAAAAGGTATGATATTTTAAATGCGTCAGAATTTATACATGAGGCAAGGGTTCTTAAACTGTATATAAATACTTAGGAAGTTTTTTTTTTTTTTTTCCTGCTCAAGTCCCATATACTTATAACCTTCTTCCTTTTAAATGCCCATATCACATTTTGCTTATGAGATGCTATGTGATGTTCACAAGTGGCAAGAAAGTGGTTGGGAGACTGCCATTAGCAGTACAGTTTCTCTGAAAGCAAGTTTCATGAAGGAAGAAAGGTTTTAAGTAGGGAAAGAAAATGATCAACCAAGCATTGTAGGTTATGATTTAGTGCAATTTACTTGGGATGTATTTAATAAATAATGCTGGTGGTATAGTTCACTTTCTGTTATTTAATATGTGGACTTTGAAGTCCTTCAGCTGCGCTCCCAAGTCCAGCATCCAGCTGATGGGTTTCAGTCAGGCGACATTCAAAGACCACTGCTTCAATTAGCTTCCCCCTACTTTGAACAGGTACTTATTGCCAGTAGTGATAAGCTAGTCAACTAATGAGTCAATTAAAGAAGTAATTAAAGTGTAAAACAGCAGGAAGGGAACTTGCTTCTAAAAGATATTGTAATACTTAAGGTTAGGTCAAGTCAACTCACAATGCATCAGGTCTGCCTAAAAGAAAATATTCATGTGTTTCTTCTAGCTGGTGAAGTGAAAGTTGCTCAGTTGTGTGCAACTCTTTGTGACCCCATGGACTATACAGGGGTCTCCAGGCCAGAATTCTCCAGGCCAGAATACTGGAGTGGGTAGCCTTTCCCTTCTCCAGGGGATCTTCCCAACTCAGGGATCCAACCCAGGTCTCCTTGCATTGCAGGCAGATTCTTTACCAGCTGAGCTACAAGGGAAGCCCAAGAACACAGGAGTGGGTAGCTTATCCCTTCTCCAGGGGATCTTCCCACCCCAGGAATCAAACCGGGTCTCCTGCATTGCAGGCGATTCTTTACCAGCTGAGCTACCAGGGAATCCCTCTAGCTGGTTAATTCTCTTAATTATTTGACATAATCAGTATGGTTGTTTATTATTGCCATAGAATCAGTAGAAAACATAATCAACCATTTGTTTTGTTTTAATTCACTATAAGGGCCATTATATGTTAGGAACTAGAGGGTATGCAAGAGAAAAAAACAGATTTAGTGTTCACCATTCTAATAATTGTGCCAACATTATGTGGATCAGTTGTGCATTTAACCAACTTTCCTTGTAGCACTGTATAGAAGAATAAATGTACATAATCTGTATTCTGACAATATCTGCACACTTTTTGAATGATTAAGTTTAATATTTATAATATCTCTGAGGAATTTTTTAATTTGAGCAAAATTTTGAAATTATAATGAAGATCAATGTAACTTTATTATTAAAGGCACAAGTGCTCCATCAGATGCACATTTTTCTAAAATGTATGTTTGTGATCACATTTCTTAACACAGTATATGGCAACTTAGAGACTGGAGATGTTCTTATACTAGTTTCAAAGATAATTTAGATCAAGTGAAATTAGTCCACATATTAGGAAAATTACTTTTATTCTATGTCTTCACTGACTCATATTAAAAGGATGGTTATATATTGTTATCCCATTTTATGGATTGAGAAATCAGGGTATAGGGCAATCATGAGCCTTACCCAAGTTCACAGAATTTTTAACTGGTGTAGCAAGAGTTCATACCTTGATCTCAAACTATGACTGTTAATCACTGGATTTTGATGATAGCTAAACTCTGAAAATCTTATCGTAAAAAAAAAATAACTTTTAAAAATATAGTTAATACCTTTAGTGAAGGGTAATTTTAATGAGGCAGATAATTTACTCACCTCTCTGTCTAAGTAGAATAAAGAAACAGATGTGGTCAAAATTCCTTTACCATCTGATGTTATTTAGTAGACCTAGTGGAATATGTCAAGATTTCAGTTTTTTTTCTGGAGGACAATATTGAATCTATATTACATTTGGCAACCACAGTGACCTTCCTCTCAGCATTGTCTCTTCTCTTAACTCTGATACAGTTATTTCTATCTGTAAATCATTTTAATACTCAAGTGATATTTTAGACATAATCACAAGGCATGTGGGAGTAACTAGACAAGTCCCAGGATAGTCCAGAGCAATGATTCTCAAGTTTAGTGTGTCTCAGGATCATATGAAGTGCTGGTTAAAACAAATTGCTCAGCTCACCTCCAGGGTTTCTGAACTAGTAGAAATGGGGTTTAAATTTTTGCTTTTTAAACAAGTTCTTAGGGGATGCTGATGTTGCTGATCTGGATACCACACTTTGAGAAACACTTGTGTGGAAAGAAGAGCAAATTCTTTGGGAGCTGAATGTCCCAGGGGTGAGTTGCATATTTGCTATTTCAATATATGCTACTTTGGAGCAAGATACTTTAGTTCTATAAGTCCTTGTTAATTTATTGTGAAAATCTAAACCTTAAAATCTTCTCAGGAAACTGAAATCTGTTGATACATGGTATTTCATAGGTATTCGTATAGTTTCTCTAAAGTTCTTTCTTCAGTGATTTATAAAAATATTTTTCTTAAATATTCTACTAAGTATATTCATTCACTGTCCATTAAGCTGCATTTTCTTTTTGAAGTTTGTCATGGTTATTTTTGTTTTATTTTATTAAACTTTTATAATTGATGATCAAAATTAATGTATTCCCTTGCATTTTCTTCTTTTTGTGTATTCACTAAAGAAGGTCTTTGCCTCAATATCAGATGCATGTATACTCATATTGTCTTCTAGTTAATTTCTGTTTTGATATTTAATATTTAATCAATCTGATGGTGTATAGGTAATGTGGTTTGAGTGTGTGTGTGTGTATGTGTTTGAGTGCATGGGGAGAAAGAGAGAGAAAGATAATTTAACCCAAATATATGCTTAACTTGACTGATTTAATGTCCCATATTAAAGCTGTGACAGGAAAAGCTGTATGCCTATTTCTGGCGAAAATAGTGCTTATTGCAGTCCTTATCATTTTTCTGCAAATGACATTCAGCATTCAATCAAATGTAAGGCACACCTTTGAAAGAAGGAAGGGAAGGAGGGAGAAAATATATATATAATTCACCATCAAGAGATAAAGCATAACTAATGTCAAATTGGACATGGAAAAACAGACTGATTCTAAATTGGGAAAGGAGTATGTCAAGGCTGTATTTTTCACCCTGCTTATTTAACTTACATGCAGAGTACATCATGAGAAACGCTGGGCTGGATGAAGCATAACCTGCGCTGCCAAGATTGTGGGAGAAATATCAATAAACTCAGATATGCAGATGACACCACCCTTATGGCAGAAAGTGAAGAAGAACTAAAGAGCTTCTTGATGAAAGTGAAAGAGGAGAGTGAAAAATGTGGCTTAAAACTCAACATTCAAAACACTAAGATCATGGCATCCAGCCCCAGCACTTCATGGCAAATAGTTGGCAAAGCAATGGAATCGGACAGATTTTATTTTCTTGAGCTCCAAAATCATTGCAGTTGGTGACTGCAGCCATGAAATTAAAAGATGCTTGCTCCTTTGGAGAAAAGCTATGACCAACCTATACAGCATATTAAAAAGCACAGACATTACTTTGCCAACAAAGGTCTGTCTAGTCTAAGCTATGGTTTTTCCAGTAGTCATATATGGATATGAGAGTTGGACTATAAAGAAAGCTGAGTGCCAAAGAATTGATGCTTTTGAACTGTGGTGTTGGAGAAGACTCTTGAGAGTCCCTTGGACTGCAAGAAGATCCAACCAGTCAATCCTAAAAGAAATCAATCCTGAATATTCATCAGATGGACTGATGCTGAAGCTGAAACTCCAGTACTTTGACCACCTGATATGAAGAACTAACTCATTGGAAAAGCCCCTGATGCTGGGAAAGATTGAAGACAGGAGTAGAAGGGGGCGACAGAGGATGAGATGGTTGGATGGCATCATCAACTTGATGAACATGAATTTGAGCAAGCTCCAGGAGTTGGTGATGGACAGGAAGCCTGGTATGCTACAGTCCATGGGGTCGCAAAAGTCGGACATGACTGAGTGACTGAACTGAGGTCAAAGAGTTATCTAAAGTAAAACATGAAGATCACCAACAGTATAAAAAAACAACAACAACAACAAAAAACTGCATCCGAGAGCTGCGAGGCACTATAAAACAGCCTAAAATGCATGTGATTGGAGTTAAAGAAGAGAGAGGGGGAAAAGTGGAAGAAACACTTGAAAAAGCCATAGATGACAATTTTCCAAAATTAATGAAAGAAAACAAACCATGTTTCCATGAATCTGAGACAAATTCATCAAAATGAAACAAACATGCAAAATATAGTAACATCAAAGTGAAACTGCTGAAAAGCTGCCAGAGAAGGCTAAGGGGATGGGAACATTATATACAGAGAAGCAAAGATAAGAATAAGAGAAAAATTCTTATCAAAATGATGCAAGCCAGGAAACAGTGGAATGAGATCTTTAAAGTACTGAAAGAAGGAAAACCATCAACTTAGGATTCTATATCCAGCAAAAAATATCATTCTAAAATGAAGCCAAATGAAAGACTTTTTTAAAATAAACAAAAGCTGTGCAAAAAATATTTCCAGAAAAACGCACTACAAGCTTGCTAAGGAATGTTTTAGGGCAGAAGCAGTATGACTTCAGATTAAAATCTTGATCTGTGCTAAGAAATTAAGAAAATGCATGTAAATAGAAAAGACATTATTTCCTTAGTTTGAAATGCTTCAGAAGATAATTTACTGTTTAATGCAAAAAGAGTCATAATGTACTATAGAATTTATACAATGTTTATAATTAAATACATGGTAACAGTAGCATAGGGAGCCTGGGTGGCTCAGATGGTAAAGCGTCTGCCTGCAATGCAGGAGACCTGGGTTCAATCCCTGGGTTGGGAAGATCCTCTGGAGAAGGAAATGGCAACCCACTCCAATACCTTTGCCTGGAAAATCCCATGGACAGAAGAGCCTGATAGGCTACAGTCCATGGGGTCACAAAGAGTCGGACACAACTGAGCGACTTCATTAGCAGTAGCATAAATATAGGAGAACAAAAACAGATACATTTTAAAATTTACCATATGTGAAGAGGTATAACAGATTAATATGTATGGCTCTATTTGTTAAGCATATATATATATGTATATAGGGGCTTCGCTCATAGCTCAGTTGGTCAAGAATTTGCCTGCATTGCAGGAGACCCCAGTTTGATTCCTGGGTTGGGAAGATCCCCTGGAGAAGGGATAGGCTACCCTCTCCAGTATTCTTGGGCATCCCTTGTGGCTCAGCTGGTAAAGAATCTGCCTGCAATGTGGGAGACCTGGGTTCAGTCCCTGGGTTGGGAAGATCCCCTGGAGAAGGGAAAGGCTACCCACTCCAGTATTCTGGCCTGGAGTATTCCATGGACTATATAGTCCATGGGGTTGCAAAGAGCAGGACATGACTGAGTGACTCTCCCTTCACTTCACGTATGTGTGTGTATATATATACATATATATATATATATATATGTCATGTATAACATTACATATCTACTAATGATATTAAAATCTACTAGAATGTTCACTAAAATTATTTCAGTATCTCAATAAAACTGGAAGATAAAAATAAAATCTACTGGATATTTACTTCCTTATTTTCTGTTGAGACATTAATTTTCTGAAAAGTGAATGTTAAATTCTTATATATGATAACTGCTTTTATTCAATTTTCAATTTAAATTTTATTTCAATTTTATTCAGCTTGCTTTCTTTTTTGTTACTGAATAGATGAATATTTAAACATTATATATGCTATATTTTATTCTTTAGCTGATTATATCTCACTTTAAACATTCAAGCTCATTTTCCATATTATTTTCTTAAGCATGTTAACATTTACGTCTTTTCTCAAATAAGTGAGAAGTGGGACTCATAATGACCTTTTTTTTTCTCCTTTTTTGCTACTCTGCCCTATATGGTTCCTTCTAAAGTATAAATTCTGAACTATGATGATTGTATTCTTTTTATATTTTTAAAATTAATACTATTCCAATCATAAGAAACTTCGAAATTTGTAATCCACCATTGATTATTTTTGCAATTCCTCTTAGGAGTACATTTTTAAAAAATTTTACTATTGGAGCATAATTGCTTTACAAAGTTGTATTAGTTTCTGCTGTACAACAAGGTAAACCAGCTCTGTGTATGTGTGCACATGTGCTCAGTCGTGTCTGCCTCTGTGACGCCATCGACTGTAGCCCACCAGGCTCCTCTGTCCATGGAATTTTCCAGGCAAGAATACTGAAATGGGTTGCATTTTCTCTTCCAGGGGATCTTCCCAGTCCAGGGATCGATTCCACATCTCCTGCATCAGCAGGTGGATTCTTTACCACTGTGCCACCTGGGAATATATACATCACCTCCCCCTTGAGCTTCTCTCTCACCTCCCCCATCTCGCCTCTCTAGATCATCACAGAGCACTGTGCTGAGCTCTCTGTCTTGTACAGCAGCTACACTAACAAAATAGGCGTACATTTTAAAAAATGCTTTCAAAGAGGACATTTGTGCAATAACTTTTATGTATATATATCCCTCAGAATGTATTTAACACTCGCCTTTTAATGGCAATTTTTCTGGCTATAAAATTCTAGGTTCCAAGTTATTGTGCTTTGTTATTTTAAAAACATTCCAATTCCTTGGCTTTTATCACTTCTTCTCAGGAATCTGACTTCTTTCTAGGAAATTCCTTCTTTGGAAATAATTTTCAAATTTAACCATAAGGGTCTGATTGTGTTTTCTTTCTTTCCTTTTTTAAGATACCCTTTATAGCTAATACCTTAAACTTTTTTCATTTTTATGACATTTTATTATGATTTCTTCAATTATTTCCTATTCAATCCTTTACTATTTTTTGTTTCATTGAGCATTTCCAATTATAGTTTTTCTTTTAACTCTTTTAATTGTTTTCTGATGCATTTTAAACAAATTCTTTGAGTTTATTTTTCAGCTCATACATTTTGCCATTTGACTATTCAAACTATCCATTGAGCTCATTATTTCAACAATTGTTTTAATTTTAGTACCCAGATCTCTGATTGTGTCATCTTTAATGTTACCTAATGCTGTTTTATGTTTTTCTTCAAGGATATTGTCTATTTTACATGTTTTTTTCTGACCCATTAACTCTGCTTTCTCTGTGGTATACTGTTTAGTGTGCCTGCCTACTTTTATAATCTTTTCAATCCTGAGATGTTTTATTAATGCACTTTATGATTTCATTCCACCCTGGAAGTATTAAGGTAAATATATGCTGTGTCATACCATATGTTGGGATATGGGTAAGAACTCAAGCTTTGGACTTGTTCTTACTAAGATAATTAAGGCAATAAACGGGTATGGAGAACTTTAAGGCAAAGACCATTGTTATTATAATGTGTATTTTACCTCTTCTTTCTTACATCCGACCAGTTGGCTGGGTTTCATGGGGAACTCCCCAGTGCTTCTTCCGCAGCTGTAGATATTACCTGGGTCTTTTCTGTGCATTGTAATTATGTAGCAAATGGTACAGAATAAGCATTTGGAGGAGGAAATACTCAGAGGCTGGCCTCTGTGTGTGCTCCTAATAACTTTTACCCTAGCTGGGTTTCAGGAATTGTCTGATGCACCTTTAGCAGCAATTCTGGGCTAGCATGACTGCTCTATAGTAGAATGGAACTCGCAGCATCCTCTGGAGAAGGAAATGGCAACCCACTCCAGTATTCTTGCCTGGAGAATTCCACAGACAGAGGAGCCTGACGGGTTATAGTCCATGGGGTTGCGAAAGAGTCGGACATGACTGAAGTGACTTAGCAAGCTTAAATTGTAAATCTCAAGAGTTTTGTAAAGAAAATCATTAATAATTTTCTATTGACACATGGAATCCCTAGACCATTTGCTTTTAAAAATTACAAATAATATTGTTCAGTTTAAATCATGGACTACATATTTAATATCTTTAATCACTTTTGAAGTACCTAACTTCAATTATTAATTTAACTCTCAATGGGCATTTTAGGTTTTTAATCAAGATTTCCATAATTTTTAACATACAATATAGTCTTTATCCTGAAATTATCTTTGAATAACCAAAAAAGTTATCAAATCAAAATGTATCAGATTTAATATAAAAACCATATTTAATTGGGCAATGAGACACCTACGAGTCCCCTTAGCTTGACTGGGATACCATTGATATTTTGAACCCAAGCTAGCTGAGGTTTTGAATTTATTCAACTTTCAAAAAACTTTACATATATGTTGAATTTATATATATATTTATATATATATATGTTATAAATACATATATGCTTGCATGTGTTTAAAGGGTGCTCCATACAAAATATATTTTTTACTGGCTTATGAAAATACTTTTATGTTCACATGTTCATATAAGTTATATTTGCACAGTATTTTTTTTTTAAATCCCCTGAATCCTTCTCTTTGGTTTACAAATAACCGTTGTTTGTGACTTTCCCAATTAGTTTAAATAGTAATAAGCAGGTAGAGTTGAAAAGAGAATTGAACTCTCCGATACTGATACTTAGTTTTATCACATCTTGTGGATGTAGCCTAACTGTGACTGTTCTTTCAATGGGAGGGAAAATTTTTTTAAAAAAATTATCTTCTCTCATAGAGATGTGCTAAGCAAAAGGTGCTAAGAGATGTGGTAAAGAATGTGAAAGATGAAAAATAATGCTGGGATGTTAGTGTTTTCTTCCTATTTTGTTTACTTTACTTGAATTATGGTTGATATTATTTGGATATCAAGTTTTCTTATGGTGTGCACTGAAATCAAAATGCATTTTACACAAGTAAAAGAGATTATGAGAAAAAAAAAAGCCAGTGAAAACAGGGTTTGGGGATAATATCCTAGGCTCGTTTGTGAGATTTGGGGGCTTTGTCATTTAGAAATCTCCTTGTGATGTATTAATTAACTGAAAACAGGAACATATCATGTCCAAACAATGCATACATTGCAAGGGTGCAATGTGCTGGGAGCACGTAAGTAAGCAAGTGTGTTGTGAAACCACAATGAAAAGACTCGGGCAGAAAACAGCTTTCTGAAAATTGCACCTTTTGATGTGTTGGTGACATGAAATTGATGGAGTTAGGTGGAATAATGACTTTAAACATGAATCCCTCTTCTCTTCAGACAGGCAGTATTTTGAGGTACTCACTAGGTCTCACAGGGAAAGAGGATTTAGCAAATTCCTTTTTTTTTTAACCTTTCACAAAACTGTTAAGTATTTTTGATATATATGATTACTCTGCTTGGGAGGTATCCAGAGCAGGTAAATCTGGGAATAAGCTGGTCAAAGTCACACTGCTTGTAACCCAGGAGAATCTATGCTGTGAGGTGCTGCATGGTGCCTGGTACACACTAGTTCAGTTCTGCCTGAACCTACTGCATGAATTTAATTTCAAAAGCAAAGCTTTGAGGTTTGATCCACCAGCCTTCTCTTCACTACCTTGCAGCCAAAAGCTTGCATTTGTAACGGCTGTCATTGTAGGCTCCTGGGGTGCTTCTGATGTCATGGCTTTTAGAGGAACACCGCCATAAATGTCGCAACTCAGAGAAGTACGAAGACAATGCTTTCAACATTTGTGCATTTATTAGTAGTCACCAAGAGTTTCCAGATCAGCCTTAAGGGAAATGGGTATTTGTTTATTTTTAACATTTTCCCAGGGAATTAGATTTTCTTTTCCATGTGCAGCATTTATGAGAAAGGTATATATGTGCCCATGACCTCTTCTAATATAATAAGGATTGTATAGCCAACATACCATTAAATAAATCAACATACCATCAAAGCCTCAATAATGGTTGATCCTCATGGCTTTCCTTATATTTTAGTTTTAACTAACATTGCAATAGATGTTTAAAGAAGAAAACCACTTTTGTGTGTGTGTGTGTGTGTATGTGTGCATCTGCTTCAGTATGTGTCTGTTTGTATGCACACACACACACCACTCTTCAATCATACACAATTCTCTATTGTAAGGGGTCATAATGCTGTGCCATCTAGTATCTTACAAAGAAAAACACCCATCCAAAAAGACAGGGCTTGATTTAGTGGTAAAAGTTATGAAACTAGGTGAAAGGAAAAGCTTCAGAAAGCTAGCTATCAAAATTTTAAAATAACATAAGTTTCTCTTATGGGCTAGTTTTTATATTGTTGTCTGTGCTTCCAAACCAGTAGTAGAATTTTCCTTGTTTCAGACCTTTATAATGATCCTCCTCAGATAGAGTTTGGAAATGGAAGTTTCAGAAATAATCTTTTGGCAAAGAAATGGCCTATCTGACCTAATTGCAAGGTCTTTCTATCTCTCTCTCTTCTATCATTTGGAGAAAAGCTGCGTGGGACGAAAACATTTTTCTCACTATGTTTTGCACATTGTCAGAATTTATTAACACAGTATTTTTAGAAGAATGACAGGGTTATTAGACATTTCATGGCAGAAACTCAGAAACATTTCTGCATCCTGTTTGGTCAAAACTTGTAAAATTTTCAAGAACCACAGAAGCAAAAGTGATCTTCCAGGGTATGTATTAAATACAGACTTGCCAAGATGATAGAACTTGAAATCGGGGGAGAAAAACAGAGTCAAGTATATAAAGTCATATTATGCATTAGCATGTGTGGGATAGATGCTATTATAATTTATGATAAACAAAGGCTCACAAAAATATATGAATAACTTCATTTAAATGTCCTAATCTATGGACACCCCATATAGAACATAATATGTATCTATACCACGGCAGAAAAATCAGTTACATACTAAATAAAAAAATAAATTTTGAAAATGCAGCCAGTAAACTGATAGACTTTCTCCTATGATATTCAAAACACTGATCGCTATTTTTTTCTAATTTTGACTAATAAATTCACTGAATTGATCTTATATATATATTGTTTAGCAACAAGAATACAAAACATAATCATATATTGGCCCACTGGTAATATAAGTTAAAAATTTTTTTCATCTAAAGAAAAGCTATTTGTGTTCCTTTAACTGAAAGGATATAGCTTAAGTTTTACCATTTGGTGTTTGATTTGTTTTTTTTGTTTCACTAGGTCACTATGTGCTCCTGGTGAAACTTCTTTTATCTTCCAGTCTCTGGTTTCAAATATGTTGTTTTAAAAAGAAGTCTATGAAATTAATGTGAGGATAATAAAACAATTTTAAAGTATTAATAGAGAAAACACAGATGACTATCTAGCTTGATTGAGAAAGGATGAAATAATTGTTATATAGAAATATACTTACATTCATAGTCACATGTTTTTTCAGGTCTTAATTCATTAAATATTTACTAAGTACCTATTTGTCTTGACCACAAAATCTAGACCTTGTGAGAGATGTCAGGAATGCAAAGGTAAACATGACTTTGTATTCCAGTATAACATAGATAGAAGGAAGAAGATATAAAAAAAATTACTAAAAGGAGTCATGACTGTATAACATAAGCTATGCGTACATTAAACTGAGGTTATAAGAAGGTGAGTGGCCAAATTTACCAGGCCTGTAAAGTGGTGGAAATGGTCTGAGAAGCCTCAGTGATGGGGAATTTTGTTGATTTGTTTGTCTTTGAGTTGAAATCTATGAGAATATGTGACAGGCCAAGAGAAGGGCACGCCAGAGAAGTCAGGTTAGTTTTACCATCATAGTCTATAAAGTAAAAGCTGCTGCTAAGTCGCTTCAGTCGTGTCCGACTCTGTGCGACCCCACAGACCGCACCCCACCAGGCTCCCCCGTCCCTGGGATTCTCCAGGCAAGAATACTGGAGTGGGTTGCCATTTCCTTCTCCAATGCATGAAAGTGAAAAGTGAAAGTGAAGTCGCTCAGTCGTGTCCGACTCTTAGCGACCCCATGGACTGCAGCCCACCAGGCTTCTCCATCCGTGGGATTTTCCAGGCAAGAGTACTGGAGTGGGGTGCCATAAAGTAAAAGCAAATACTATCATCTATAAAATGAGAGAATAAGGGTAATAAAAGAGGTAAAATACCAATTAACATAGAATGACTGTTAGCTTATGTCTTCAGCCAAAATCAATCATATGACAAAATTATGAAATAATTGATTTTCTCCTACAGCTTTAGTAGTTATACTCACCATTTATACCAGGTATCCAGAATTTCATCCCACAAAGTTAGTTACACTCTGTCAGTTGCCTTCAGGATTGTTTCTGTTCCGGTTCCCACCCCATCCCATCTCTTCTACTTTGTGCTCCATTGCTTCTCACTTAGTGGTTGATGGAAAGCAATCTGATAAGCTAATTCTTACTAAGGTTTAATTACTTAACAGCATGATTATTAAATCTCTAAGGGTATTTGGATTTTGAATAGAGCGCTCTTCGATGTTAAAAGTCTTAATTCAACAGAATTAATTAGTGGCTTTTTCAGTCAGGGAGGACATTTTGTTAGGGTACAAAAGGCAACAGAGAAGACAATTACAGAAATACTTCACGTTTTTTAAAAAACAGCAAGCTCAAGTATAAACAATATTATATTTAAAGTTAAAATCCCATGTGTATTACCATCTAAATTGTTACTTCGGGCAAGTCAGTTGGTCTTTGAGTCTCAGTTTTCTCATCTTCATGATAGAAATATTAATAGTTATGCTACCAAGAGTTGCTAGGATTAAGTGGGAAGTAGGCTGAAGTTCTTTATAAAGTATAAAAGCACATTATTATTATCTTATTCAGAAGAATTTAGGTTTATCTGCATTTAGATCAGTTAATTTTCCTAAGTTTTTCTTAATTCAATTAAGTGGCTATAAGGACAGCCAATAGAGGGATGACTGACTTATAATGAATGAAGTTTATCTTGTGGAGATATATATACATGCTTTCTAAACATATTGCTTGCATCTTAAAGTTTTTAAAATAATACCCACAAAGAAGATGGAAAGAGGAGCCTGTCCAAAAGAACAAATGAAGAAATGAAAATTGCAGGGCCCTAAGATGGGTTCTAGGAAAATAAAGATGCAAGTTAATTGAGAATTTAAAAAGCCACAAAGGAAACTAAGTGAGGATTTAAATTGTTTACAGAATCAAAAGATATGGGTAGAAGTATATGCAGTACTTAACACACATGGTTCAGTTCAGTTCAGTCGCTCAGTCGTGCCTGACTCTTTGCTTCCCCATGAAGTGCAGCACACCAGGCTTCCCTGTCCATCACCAACTCCCGGAGATTACTCAAACTCTCATCCATCAAGCTGGTGATGCCATCCAACCATCTCATCTCTTGTCCCCTTCTCCCCCCGCCTTTGATCTTTCCCAGCATCAGGGTCTTTTCCAAAGAGTCAGTTATTCACAACAGGTGGCCAAAGTATTGGGATTTCATCTTTAGCATCAGTCCTTCCAATGAATATTCAAGACTGATTTCCTTTAGGATGGACTGGTTGGATCTCCTTGCAGTCCAAGGGACTCTCAAAAGTCTTCTCCAACACCACAGTTCAAAAGCATCAATTCTTCGGTGCTCAGCTTTCTTTATAGTCCAACTCTCACATTCATACATGACTACTGGAAAAACCTCAGCTTTGACTAGATGGACCTTTGTTGCCAAAGTAATGTTTCTGCTTTTTAATATGCTGTCTAGATTGGTCATAGGTTTTCTTCCAAGGAGCAAGTGTCTTTTAATTTCATGGCTGCAGTTACCATCTGCAGTGATTTTGGAGCCCCCCTCAAAAAAGAACATATTATGGTACAATTAATATATAACAATAAGAAAAACAATTAATTAAATCTTGTGTTCAAGGGTGGGGCAAAAGTATACAGCATCAATGCATCATTATAGGTAGAATAGAGTAACACAATCTATTGGATGATTTGGGAGTAACTATCAACATTTAAATGTTTGTATGACCCAATTCTTTTTTTTTTTTCAATTTTTGCTAGAAACGTGAACATATAAGAAACAGCTTTATTTTTAATATTGATTGTTTAGAGACAAATGAATAGCTCTCTGCAGAGAAATGTGTCAAGCAATTTTGCAACTGAAAAGAAGAGAAAGTGTGAAGTCCAATAAAGGAGAATAATGATAAAAGAGTGGTTACTTCACAAAAAGAGTTCCTGGTTTCCAGCAGAGCACTGCTGATGAGAACATTAAAAGTGTATGCAATTGGACATTCTCCATAAATAACACTTAAGAAAACATGGAAAATGGAAGATAAAACAAGTGAAAATTAGGTAAATGTTTTCATTTACATAAAAGGAGATTTGTGAATTTGAAGTTTAACAAGCAGAAGATCTATGCAACAAAATTACATTATGGGTTTGCAAGTGTATATGTTGTTAACATTTTGCTATGTTACCAAGATATTTTTGCTCAAGCTAATGTGATTTATTTTTGATAGATATATTAGACTAGTGGATCAAAGAAATGCCATACATACCTTATATTTTCATACAAGCAAGGCATGTGGCAAAATCTGAAGTTCTTCAGGATCACTAGAGGAAGAAGGACTTAACCATCATTTAGTAAGCTTTGGAATGCGAACTTGGGACAGAAAAAGCATTGCTGCCTAGTAGAATGGGCAGAACTTAAGAAACAGAGAGACTAATTACTTTACAATATTGTAGTAGTTTTTGCCATACATCGACATGACTAAAATAAAAAAAAAAAAAAAAAAAAAAAAAAAAAAAGAAACAGAGAGAAGATAGGCATAGATATAGCACCTAGACTTTGGAGTCAAACCTGAGTATGAATCCATGTTCAGAAATGTCCTATTTAATAATTTGTCTATTTGTGTTTATTTCTCCAACAATCAAGTTTTTTTTTAATGTCATTTGAGAATTAAAATGTTGCATATATCAAATGTTGTATGAATGTATCTTGATTCAATGATGCAAAGTTACCAAAATCAGAGAAATGTTCCAAGCTTGTTAAGAAGAATTAATCATCACTTATTTTTTGTTATATTAAATTAATAACAACGGGCTTCCCTGATAGCTCAGTTGGTAAAGAATCTGCCTGCAATGCAGGAGACCCTGGTTCGATTCCTGGGTCAGGAAGATCCACTGGAGAAGGGATAGGCTACACACTCCAGTATTCTTGGGCTTCCCTTGTGGCTCAGCTGGTAAAGAATCCACCTGCAATGAGGGAGACCTGGGTTCTATCCCTGGGCTGGGAAGATCCCCCAGAGAAGGGAAAGGCTACCCACTCCAGTATTCTGGCCTGAAAAATTCTATGAACTGTATAGTCCATGGGGTTGCAAAGAGTCAGACACGGCAGAGCAACTTTCATTTTCACTGACAATAGCTAAATAAATATTCCACATCTAAAATATAAAGTTGTCAATCTTAAGGTTGTTGGGAGAACCAAAAAACACTAAATGAAAGGTATTTGGTAAGATGACAAGCATCAAGTATTGTGATCAAAACAAATATGCAGAGGATGTAATTAACTAGAAGGATCTAAGCAGAAAGTAGTCTTTTTTTCTCACCATAGGCAGTAGCAGAAGAGACAGAAAGCATTTGAATAACCATGATATCACTTCCTACTGTAAAGAGGAAAGAAAAGCTCTTCTTAAGAAGGATGCTAAGCACAAAGCATTCTGTTGGGTAAAGAATATTGCAGTTGAGACACTAAAGCTATTAAATATCTGCAGAAAATTTCCTTTTATTTGAGACTTGCTGTGTAACTCAGTTTTCCACTAACATTTTCTTGAAGCCCATTTAAAATAAATCTTCAACATCTAAGATAAACTCAGAATGTGCTCCTTGTCTCCTAAGAGAGCCTAACATCAATATTAAATAAAAACTCAAAAGGATGAATTGTTCTAAACTAACATAATAAACATAAAAAGGTTAAATGTTAATTCTACCACATCTTTGGGCAGAATATTCAACTTCTTCTGGTACTTTTTTGTTTGTTTGTTTCTATTCTGTAGATACAACTAAGGCTGTGATGGTTTTAGGTAATATAATCAAGATAAAATGCTTAGTATGACTTGGCTAGTAATGAGCAATCATAAAAATATGCTTATCATTATTATAAGATAGGTGATTTAGTAAACACCTAGTATTTGGAACAAATAAGAATGTTTCATTTTTAAAAAATCTAAATACTGTACTCAATGGTAAGTGCAGTATGATCCAAAGGATGAAAACACCATGAAATAGATAATGGGATTGTATGTTGCATTGCACAAGAGTGCTGTGTGTTCATGAAGAGAAATCATTGTTTTACTTTACAGAGTTAAGATATCACCTAAAGGATTTAGTTCTGGGAGTAATATTTTAAGAAGAACTTGAGCAAATGTGTGTGGATCACAACAAACTGGAAAAATCTTCAAGAGATGGGAATACCAGACCACCTTACCTGCCTCCTGAGAAATCTGTATGCAGGTCAAGAAGCAACAGTTAAAACTGGACATGGAACAATAGATTGGTTACAAATTGGGAAAGGAGTACATTAAGGCTGTATGTTGTCACCTTGCTTATTTAATTTATATGCAGAGTACATCATGAGAAATGCTGGGCTGGATGAAACACAAGCTGGAATCAAGATTGCTGGGAGAAATATCGATAACCTCAGATATGCAGATGACATCACACTTATGGCAGAAAGTGAAGAAGAACTAAAGAGCCTCTTGATGAAATTGAAAGGGGAGAGTGAAAAAGTTGGCTTCAAACTCAACATTCATAAAACTAAGATCATGGCATCTGGTCCCATCACTTCATGGCAAATAGATGGGGAAACAATGGAAACAGTGAGAGACTTTATTTTTTTTTGGCCTCCAAAATCACTGCAAATAGTAACTGCAGCCATGAAATTAAAAGTCACTTGCTCCTTGGAAGAAAAGCTATGACCAACCTAGACAGCACGTTAAAAAGCAGAGACATCACTTTGCCAAGAAAAGTCCATCTAGTCAAAGCTATGTTTTTTCCAGTAGTCATGTATAGATTTGAGAGTTGGACTATAAAGAAAGCTGAGTGCTGAAGAATTGATGCTTTTGAACTGTGGTGTTGGAGAAGACTCTTGAGAGCCCCTTGGATTGCAAGGAGATCCAACCAGTCCATCGTAAAGGAAATCAGATTTGAATATTCATTGGAACGACTGATGCTGAAGTTGAAACTCCAATACTTTGGCCACCTGATGTGAAGAACTGACTCTTTGGAAAAGACCCTGATGCTGGGAAAGATCAAAGGCAGGAGGAGAAGGGGACACGAGAGGATATGGTTGGATGGCATCACTGACTTGATGGACATGAGTTTGAGTAAGCTCCAGGAGTTGGTGATGGACAGTGATGTCTGGCATGCTGCCGTCCATGGGGTTGCAAAGAGTTAGGCATGACTGAGAGACTGAGCTGAACTGAACTGAGCAAATGTAGAGATGGTTAAAAATTTGGAGCAATTAATGACTTTTGATTTGGAAAAGAGAAACATCCAAGGGGGGAAAAGAAGATCTAAAATGTTTGCAGACTTGAAAGCAGAAAAAAATTAGGACTAAGTGGAGAGAGTTACAAGAATCAGATTTTGAGCAAATATATGGACACAAATTCAGAAATAGATCTGTCTGACAATTCAGTGATATGTTTTAGGAATTGGAATCTTCATTTTGGCCAGCTTTTAGTGATCTTTGATATATACTAGACAAGGGGAGTCAAGTCCACAGCCTGCTTGCCACCACGCTCCCATCCAGGACTCAAGACATATGTTCTCAGTCATCCAAGGGCTCTTACTCATTGGATTGATAAGTATTCTTCAATCTCTAATCATGATAGAATCCTTTAAATTGCATTTAGGCAGCCACTGCTGATCAATTAGTGTGCCATTTCTGCCTAGATGCTCTCCAAGGTTCTATCAATTCTAATATCTCATGATATTAATGTTCAAACTATATTTTGTCGCCAAGAATATAGGACATTATGATCTCCACTTACTTATATAAAAGTAAAGGGACTAAAATTTTCAGCCAAAATTGTAATGTCTATTTCTAACAACAAATAATGTTGAGATAATCCTCAAATCTTAACAGAATCACCAGATGATATGTTTTCTAGACAAGTCAAATTTACAACAATGTATTTTTACTTTTTGCAATGCAACATAAAGCCTAATAATAAGATCTGAATTCTGCAAATATAATACTAGACAAATCTGCAAGTATAACATTCTTCTCTCCTACTGAACATCCTGTGAATTCATATTTACATATTGCAAGTTATAATTATGTAGCACTGGGGAAAAGGGAAAATGTAACTGTATATTTATATCTACAAGAATATAAAAGAACATTCATAAATTAACAAATGTGCTTTGTTCTAAGAAGGATACCTACTGAGCTTTTGTATCTTAAGGCCAATACATAAGACAAGTTTCTCCATTTCCCCCATCAGTGGGCTAAAAAATTATAATTGTAAGTTTGAATGACTATTGATTGCTTATTATAGTTTCTATTATTAGTCATAAATGGTTATGTATGAGCACATCATTGTAAGTATTTGTTAATGTAGAAGAGGAAGTTTGTATTGCTATAGGGATAATCCTCCTCAAGAAACTGACAAGCATGACTATAAAGAATACTGCAAAGTACATATTTGCTTAAAAAACAATTACCTAAAATAGTACAGTTAAATGCTATTTTGCTTTTGCTTTTCATATTAGTTGGCTTTCTATAGTAAATTCTACACCATAGATTAATCTGAACGCTAATCAAAAGGTCTGCTAAATAAAATAAGATTTAAGTTTAGAAATATGTTGTGTATGTTGGTTTTGAGTTACCCCAGAGCTTTAAAAAACATGAAAACTGAGAAATGTTTTCTACACTTTTGCATTGTTTTCCAAAGAAATTATCACCATTTACATTCATTTTTAATTTTTGTACTCTCCTTTCCTTATTATTTTCACTACAAAATATTCCACAGTTTAATTACTTCCTAGCCACATTTTTATGCCTATCTCTTCAGGTACATTTATATAGAGTAAATTCAGCTCTTAAATAGTCTAATCTATGAGGTCGACAGCCTTTATGTAGCAGTGACCTCCAGCCATCTGATCAAATTTTGGGTTACTTACTAGCTATAATCAAATATATTCTCATCTCTTATTTGAACAAATCATTCAGAAATTGAATACAATTTTTTATGAACACTAGCAATATGTTCACTTCTCTGATAATTTTGACATTAAAATTCCATCTTAATAATCCCATCCTTCAGGCTTTGCAGACTCTTAAGGTATTAAAGCAAAAATTATCCTAAGCAGTTAGATTATAATGTATTTAAAGATTAGACATTTCATGTTGAATATTAACTGCTCCACTTCTCAGGAAAAGAAAACTATGCTGATTTTTTCCTTCTATAATTTATACATTTCAAAGGCCAGCTATCCAAGTTTTAAACCATGCTATAGAAAACACACTTTAAAATGAACTTGAATTCTCCATGGAGTTTCAAAGGTATATGTAATGACATATTTACATAAAGTAGAATTATGTACAACAATTAATTTTATTTCAAATAAAATACTATAGTGTTATTAAAACATTAACTACGGTAAATGCTTTACAGATAGTGAAATATCACTAAAGAAGTTAATTCATCTATTCAAAAAAAGTGAATATGCACTCAACGGAGTTACTCACACTCTACCTACTAGGTGAGATATGTGTTAAATACACCCTTTATTATGTGAAATACAAGAAATTAAAGACAAATGTGAATTAGCAGATGAGAAAATGACCTACTGTATTGTTTTCCAGCTTAAAAGGACAATAAGACACCATGTATTTTTCTACTTCTGGAAACTCTACATGTAAGCTATTCATAAGGATGAAAGCCTGTCCTATTTTAAATTTCTTCAAAGAATAAAATTTTGACACTATTAACATATTTCAAAAGTAGTCACTTAAAATAATCAAAATCTTCTTTTCTAAATCTTGTTTAATTTATATGGCTATGATAAACCTTTGTTCATATACATTTTAAAATAGGAAGTTGTTATAGACTGGATGTTTGTGCCCTGCCCTCAAAACTGGTATACTGAGACCTAAACTCCAGTGTGATAGCATTAGGAGTTGGGGCCTTTGAGATATAATTTGAGTCATGAGGGTGCAGCACTTATGAATGGGATTAGTGCCTTTATAAAAGAGACTTCAGAGAGCTCCCTTACCCTTTCCCCCATGTGAGGATAAAGCTAGCACAGATACGTAAATTGGAAAGTAAGCCCTCATGAGGCACTGAATCTGGACGATCCTTGATCTTGGACAGCCTCCAGAATATAAGAAATGTATCTGTTCATAAACAGGTTAAGGTATTTTGCTTTAGCAGCTCAAGGAACTAAGCCAGCAGGCTAGCAAATTCAAAAGAAGAATGCTTCCAATAGTTCAATTCTTCCTCTGTCATTGCTGATCAAAGGAGAGGAATAAGAATGGTATAAAAATGGACAGAAACATCTACAACACATTTCCTTTTGCACAGTATATGACAATGCCATTATTTTATTTTGTAGTCATTAGCAAGTAAGTTCTACTCATTAAGCTCTGTTTCCTATCTAAAAATAGAAATGATGAGTCCTCATTTTTTGTGTGAATGCCTGTATGTGACAATTAGATAATGTGAGACTACTTTATTTTATATTGATTTGGTTTAATTATTAGTTGTGTTGTCTTGGTTTGGGCTCCCCTAAAAGTAAATTCTAATACTAGATTTAGATTGAAATTTATCTACTTGGGAAGTAATAATAGGAAGCATCCACAAAAGAATGGGAAAGTGAGAGCACAGGAAGAGGGGTTCTAGTCTTCTGTTCCTGGGTAGCAAATCACTCTGTAATCAGTGACTTGCAAGGACAACCATTTATCATATTTCACAATTCTGTGTGTTGACTGAGATCAACTGTTTGGTTTTTCAGTAGGTCTCATTTGGGACTTCTTGTGTGTGTGCATGCTAAGTCTCTTCAGTCGTGTCTGATTCTTTGCGACCCTATGGACTGTAGCTCTCCAGGCTCCTCTGCCCATGGAATTCTCCAGGCAAGAATACTGGAATGGATTGCCATGTTCTCCTCCAGGGGATCTTTCTGACCCAGGGATTGAACCTACCTCTCTAAGGTCTCCTGTACTGGCAGGTGGATTCTTCATCACCAGTGCCACCTGGGCTTCTCACAAGCCTGCAGTCAATAGTGACTGGAGTAGGATCATAGTGATACAGCGCTTTAAGGGGAGTCTGGCTCTCTGTCTCTCTGTGTCATCCTAGGGTCACATTTTTTTATGTGATCCCCCTATATAGTTTCTCAATGTGATGTTTCCAGCAGTAGTATAGTCAGACTTCTTATGTGGCATCTCTGAATTTCCAAAAGTGCTACAGAAAAAGCTGGCAAGTCATTGTAAGTTGTAGGCTTCCAACAGAACCGTGTCACTGTGATTCAGTGTGAGAAGACATTGCTCAGGGTTTGAACATTAGGAACATCGTTCCCAGGAACTAAGTTCTTTGGGGGCTGTCTTTCGACTCAAGAAGAAAGTCAATACATTTTAGGTAAATGAAGAGGTTTACTGTGGGTAACACGCTGAATCCTGATGGAATATGTGTAGAAATACCTTAGAATTTCCTCAATTTAGAGATGTGGAAGCTGTGACATCTACCAATTGCTATTTGGCATTGCTTAGGGGATGCTTTTGCAGGAAGAAACTTCCTGGCACCTCACGTCTGCGAGGTATGTAGGTGAAGCACAGAGCCCATCCTAAAGAAACTCCTCTCAAAAAGAGTTGCAGGAACCTTCAATCATAAGTTGACAGAAGGCATGGGATTATAGAGTCCTTTGGGGATATGGGATAATTGTATAAAACATTTTTGTACAGCTTACAAATATAACAAAATGAGCACTCAGACCAAGAAATAAACATTATCAGTATCTTAAAAGTCCTTTTGTCTCTTTTCTTCAATAATATTTCCTCCCGACCTCCAACAGAATAGTCACTATGCTAAATTTTGTTTTAATCATTTCCTTGTTTTAAAAGATTTGTTTCTCCATTGAAATACGTATCTGTAAAAAGTACATTGCTTAATTTTATCTACTTTGGAAATTATTATAAATGGAAGGATATTGTATTATCTCTCTGGAACTTGCCCATTCATTGTACATCATTTTTCACATTCACAAGTTTCTACTTGAAACTGAAGTTCATTTTGCCCCTCTCCCCTATCCACCTTTTTCTAGTCTCTTTTGAATACATTTTTTTTCCTTCAACTTTTCCTTTAGTTAGATAGGCTATCTTTTAATTACTAGTTATTTGACAAGCATACTTAACAGAGTTTAAAATTAATCAGTTTCTGTGCATGTATAAGTAAAGATTCTCCAGAGAAACAGAACCAACAGGAAATACATACTTATACAATATGTGTATATATATGATATTTGTATGTATGTAAAGATTTATTATAAGCCATTGGCTCATGTGATTACTGAGGCTGACAAGTCCCAAGATCTGTAGTTAACAAGCTGGAGAACCAGGAGAGATGATGGTGTAGTTTTTGTTTGCGTCCAAAAATCACAAGAACTAGGAGAACCTATACTGTAAGTGCCAGTCTAAGTCTGAAGACCTGAAAATCAAGGGAGCTGGTGGTGTAGTTCCAGACTGAGTCTAAACACAAGAGAAGACTGCTGTCCCCTATCAAAGACAGGAAGGTAGAAAGAGGGAATTCAACCTTTTATTCTATTCAGGCCTTTAAAGACTGGAGGTTGTCCACCCATACCAATAATAGCCACCAGCTTTACTGAGTCTATCCATTCATATGTTCATATCCTTCAGAAACACCCTCACAGACACAACCACAACAAGGTTTAACCTAATATTTGCCTCTCTGTGGTCCAGCTAAGTTGACA
This sequence comes from Okapia johnstoni, assembly GCA_024291935.2. Classification (NCBI taxonomy): domain Eukaryota; kingdom Metazoa; phylum Chordata; class Mammalia; order Artiodactyla; family Giraffidae; genus Okapia; species Okapia johnstoni. The sequence continues at coordinate 26,705,642 of CM044319.1, read as the reverse complement.
CATAAGCTAATTATCATAATTGTTTTGCTTTTGTTTAGTTGCCAACTCCAGTCTGACTCCTGCACTGTAGTCCACCAGGCTCCTCTGTCCATGGGATTTCCCAGGCAAGAATACTGGGCCGGGTTACCATTTCCTCCTCCAGGGGATCTTCCTGACCCAGGGATCGAACCTGAATCTCCCACTTGGCAGGCATATTCTTTACCACTGAGCCACCAGGGAAGCCCTTACAGTATACTTACTATTATGTTCCATGTTTCAAGATAAGGAAACCGTGCTTAAAGAATTAAATTATTTCTTTAGTGTCACTCAAGGATGAAATCAGAACTGACTCATCACCTAGTCACCTGCAAGCATAAACCGTTTAAGGTCAGGCTCACTGTTTCTTCTGTGTTTATTTTTTTTTAAACCCATGACAGTTATAAGGGCTTTCCTGGTGACTCAGCAGTAAAGAATTTGCCTGCAATACAAGAGATGGGGGAGACATGAGATATACATATTAGAAACAAATGCTGTGTTTAGTACAGCTTATGCACAGCTCTTTAAAAGAGATTTTTGTTGTTGTTAAATAAATATTGTATTTAAAATTCACCATACAGAAGAAAATCAATACAGATTCTAAAAATGGGTGGCATAAATGCACAAATGAAGGATTTCTGGAAAAACTGTGGAAGATTATTTTTCTTACTTAAAGTTTAAAGTTTTCTAATATGGTATATTGTAGCATGTGATTAAGAGGTCAGGCCTTCACGCAGCAGGTTTTAAAGCGCAAGTTTATACGGCCCTATGGGATTGCAACCCAGGTTCCACTGGCCACCATCTCCAGGTGTCCCCTGGGCAGCAATTCCCAACATGGATATAGGCAGAGGGAGAAAGCAAAGACGACGTGCATTAGCCTACCTGCATGAAGTACATCCATGTTTATAAGGCCCTGGACTTGTGCTTGCCCCTCAAACCAAACCTCCAGGACCAGCCAAGAGGACCAGCAAACCTCCAGGCCCCGGCAGAGAGCCTGAGGGCACCTCAGGCTGCTGTCTGTGCCCTGCCCCAGGTGGGAGCCTGTCCAGGACCATCTCGCACACTGCCGCATTCCTGTGGGATCCAGGAACACAAGCCCTGCTGGCCACAGAGGGAGTGGATCCAGTCGCAGCCGCAAAAGCCAGAAACATATAAAGGCGCCAAACATCCCCGCCCCCTGGAGGCAGCGGAGGGAGAAAAATGGCGGCCGCCAGGCTCCAGGAGAATGCGCCCGCGGGCGCCCAGTGACCGGCAGATCAGACACCTATCACTGCCAACACTTCAAACGAGCAAATGGGCCTCTCCCACACAAGTTTGGGGCACCCTAGATCAGGCTTAGCCCTGGGCCTTGGAGCTGGTGAGTCCGCGCAACCTCTTTACGAGCTGACCTCCCTAAACCTCCTGCGGCTTGTGGACAGAGCCCTGCTGGTTTTCAAAGCTAGTTGTTTTGGGAGTTCATCTCTCCCAAGTGACGGTCTTAAAAATTGGGGGTGGGGGGGAGGAGGGGTTGCCCAATGGGCGGTTCAAACTTCACTCCTCAGTGGACCTCCACTGTGGCGTAGGCAAAATGGGTATGGTTTGGCTTACGGTGCTCCTGTGTCCCAGTCTCTCTTACCTAATTGGATGTGGACCTTCTGTCTTTTGCTACATGCAAAAAGGAGTGCCTCAACCAGTTTTTTCAGAGGAAAAATCATAATATGTTTATGTAAATAGTATAAAGCTCTAAGAATATTTTAGCTGGGATTAAAAAAAAAAACAAAAACAACTTTTTTTTTTTTTTTCTGGTTGCTCGGTCTTATCCAACTCTTTGTGACCCTGTGGCCCACTGGGCCCATTTGTCCATGGAGTTTTCCAGGCAAGAATACTGGAGTGGGTTGTCATTTTCTACTTCAGGGATCTTCCTGTCCCAGGAATAGACCCTGCAACTCTTCTGTCCTCAGCATTGGCAAGCAGCACTTGTGTAATAGATTTTATATTATTTTGTGAAGTATTTGTGACCTAAGTTTCCTCACCCAGTATCATTATAGTATTTTTCACACCTTCCCTTGGGGGCACTACTGCCTCAAGCCCATTTAGAATTAAATTACTTGTTTTCTTCAAACTGTAAATCATGAATTCAGAAAACAAACTGCATAAGGGATAGTTTCAGATTGCAAATTCTAAGTAAATCATATTTCACTTACAACTAGTGCCAAGTTTATAAAAGGCAACTTTTCTTGCTGACCTTATCTTCAAATCTGGATTATTTCTCATATAACCTTCTTCAAAGGTGTGACACTTTGTGCCCCAGGATATTTGGGGGTATTATATTTGATTACCTTCCTCAGTTGGTCCCTTGATTTTTTATCCCATTTTTACTATCCAAACAAGAATCAAAATAGAAGCACAAGAAGACTAAGATTTGACAGAAGACTCGGGATGGACTGTAACTTCAGTACTTACATATTATCTAGAATTCATACTTTCACTTCATATTTTCAATTTGTATGCTTATTTTTTGTCAGCTTATAAACATTTAAAAATCAAATTTGTATTCACTATACCACTAAGGTTAAGTAAGAAAAATTAGAACATCACTTATTTTACTGAAATAATTTAGCATAAGGACTTGGCTCTATGGACTTTGGCATACAAAAGAGACAAAATTCCACTGAGGTAAGGTGGAGACGAAAACTACAGAAAAAGAATTAGGGAGCAAAGGGAAGAAGGATGTTCAGTTCAGTCGCTCAGTCGTGACCAACTCTTTGAGATCCCATGGAATGCAGCACTCCAGGCTTCCCTGTCCAACACCAACTCCCTTAGTTTACTCAAACTCATGTCCATTGAATTGGTGATGCCATCCAACCAGATCATCCTCTGTCATCCTCTTCTTCTCCCGCCTTCAATCTTTCCCAGCATTAGGATCTTTTCAAATGAGTCAGTTCTTCGCATCAGGTGGCCAAAGCTTCAGTATCAGTCCTTCTAATGAATATTCAGGACTGATTTTCTTTAGGATGGACTGGTTGGATATCCTTGCTGTCCAAGGGACTCTCAAGAACTTCTCCAAGACCACCATTCAAAAGCATCAATTCTTCGGTGCTCAGCTTTCTTTATAGTCCAACTCTCACATCCATACATGACTACTGGAGAAAAAATAGCTTTGACTAGATGGACCTTTGTTGGCAAAGTAATGTCTTTGCTTTTTAAAATGTTATCTAGATTGGTCATAACTTTTCTTCCAAGGAGCCAGCATCTTTTAATTTCATGCCTGCAGTCACCATCTGCAGTGATTTTGGAGCCCCAAAGATAAAGTCTCTTATTATTTCCACTGTTTCCCCGTCTATTTGCCATGCAGTGATGGAACCAGATGCCATGATCTTAGTTTTCTGAATGTTGAGCTTTAAGTCAACTTTTTCACTCTCCACTTTCACTTTCACCAAGAGGCTTTTAGTTTTTCTTCAGTTTCTGCCATAAGGGTGGTGGTATTTGCATATCTGCAGTTATCGCTATTTCTCCTGGCAATCTTGATTCCAGTTTGTGCTTCATCCAGTTGAGCATTTCACATAATGTACTCTGCATATAAGTTAAATAAGCAGGGTGACAATATACAGCCATGACATACTCCTTTTCCAGTTTGGAACCAGTCTGTTGTTTCATGTCCAGTTCTAACTGTTACTTCTTGACCTGCATGCAGATATCTCAGGAGGCAGGGCAGGTGGTCTGGTATTCCTATTTCTTTAAGTATTTTCCACAGTTTGTTGTTATTCACACAGTCAAAGGCTTTGGCATAGTCAATAAAGCATAAGTAGATGTTTTTCTGGAACTCTCTTGCTTTTTTGATGATCCAATGGATGTTAGCAATTTGATCTCTGGTTCCTTTGCCTTTTCTAAATCCAATTTGAACATCTGGAAGTTCATAGTTCAGGTATTTTTGAAGTCTGGCTTGCAGAATTTTGAGCATTACTTGGCTAGCGTGTGAGATGAGTGCAATTGTGCAATAGTTTGAGCATTCTTTGGCATTGCCTTTCTTTGGGATTGGAATGAAAACTGACCTTTCCCAGTTCTGTGGCCATTGCTGAGTTAGGACACTGATAGATGAACTCCCCAGGTCAGTAGGTGCCCAATATGTTACTGGAGATCAGTGGAGAAATAATGCCAGAAAGAATGAAGAGTCGGAGCCAAAGTAAAAACAACACCCAGTTGTGGATGTGACTGGTGATGGAAGCAAGATCTGATGCTGTCAAGAGCATAGGAATCTGAAATGTTAGGTCCATGAATCAAGGCAAATTGGAAGTGGTCAAACAGGAGATGACAAGAGTGAACATGAACATTTTAGGAATCAGCAAACTAAAATGGACTGAAATCAGCAAACTAAAATGGGTGAATTTAACTCAGATGACCATTGTATCTACTACTGTGGGCAAGAATCCCTTAGAAGAAATGAGGTAGCCATCATAGTCAACAAAAGAGTCTGAAATGCATTACTTGGGTGCAATCTCAAAAACAACAGAATAATCTGTTTGTTTCCAAGGCAAATCATTCAATATCATGGTAATCCAAGTCTATTCCTTGACCAGTAATACTGAAGAAGCTGAAGTTGAATGGTTCTATGAAGACCTACAAGACTTTCTATTACTAACACCCAAAAAAGATGTCCTTTTCATGATAAGGGACTGGAATGCAAAGTAGGAAGTTAAGAAATATCTGGAGTAACGGGCAAATTTGGCCTTGGAGTACAGAATAAAGCAGAGCAAAGGCTAACTGAGTTTTTCCAAGAGAACGCACCAGTCATAGCAAACACCCTCTCCCAACAACACAAGAAAAGACTCTACACATGGACATCACCAGAACTGCTAAGAGGACACCTAAAAGAGAGGGTACTGTTTAAAGCTCGTTCTGGAGCCCCAGAAACACTCTTCACAGAGCTGGGAATCAGATTTCAGAGAAGGAAATCCTTCAGTTGGTACTGGCGTTTTTGGAGGAGGGCAGTAAGTTGGGTCTGAGAATATGGGGGGGAAATTCTGGAATCTAGAACTGTCATTGCCAATATAAAGAACAATGGCTGTTAAGCAACATAGAGGAAAGCACCTCTCTCCTTTGCCCAGGCTCCCAGCCACTCCTCAGCATCACTACTGAGAAAAACTTAGAGAGCCAGTTGGGTTTGCAGAAATGAGTGTGTAGTAGTCCTAGTCATAGTATAAGGAGTGCAATTTGAAGCTGAGAAATAACCTGATAAATGGCACAAAAATATTATTTCTGTTTTGTTAGAAAAGGGCATTTGTTGGTTTAGTTTCCATGATCATTATTTTCCAAGTATATGGTGGAATAAACTTATTAGATGAGTCTAATGAAGAAAAATTTTAAAATATTGTACATCAGTGAAATAATTTGGTTTAATAAACACATCATTCACATACCAAGAATTTCATCTTGTAGTCCTTCATGCCAGTATTTTTCATCACTACAATGTGACTTTCTAGCATCATCAACCAGGAGAGTAATCTTAAAAAAAAGTGGAGGCACTTACTTTGCAGTGCTGTGTTAGAAGCGTACATGCTTACTCTTCAGCCCCAAGCTGTGATCCATAGAAAGTAACTTGCCTTAACAGATGAAAGTCTGGAGAACACCAAACAGTGATGTCTCAGTGACATCATGAGCTCTATTAGCTTGTTTTTTTTTGTTGTTGTTGTTGTTGTTGTTGTTTTTAAGTCCATAACAGATTATTGTTGGGTCTCTAAGTCTTGTCCAACTCTTTGCAACCCCATGGACTGTAGCCTCCCAGGCTCCTCAGTCCATGTAGTTTCCCAGGCAAGAATACTGGAGTGGGTTGCCATTTCCAACTCAGGTATCACTCTGTCTTCTCTTGTGTCTCCTGTATTGCCAAGCAGATTCTTTAGCACTGAGCCACTACATTAGCTTGGTTAGTGTTCTTTGTTTATGGTTCAGCCATACAAACTTTCTTGGAAATCTTGAATAACATCTAGTATGTTTACTTTTCTTCTATTCTCTGTAAACATGAGTGCCATAACACAAAAGAACTTTATTTTTTGTATCACTGCAAGTCTTCTTTTCCTTGGTGAACAATAAGCCTCTGTTGATTATATGAACAAAGGAAATGTTTTTTTTTTTTTTAATTTTTATTTTCAACTATGTCTTTACTATTAACAGAGATGATGTGTTAGTACTTTCCTGAGATGGTATACTTACACCATTCCTTTTGGTTTGGTAAAATTAAAGCTCAGAGCCAGTCTTTTTCTGAAGTGGACAGAATGTAACTTGATATTCATAAGAATCCCTCTCTTCCAGGATAGAAACCATATTCTGTGTCATTCTGTGTGCTGATTATCATATGGACACTCTAAATCCAGGTGTAGCTTTATATACCTACCAGGAATAGCCATAAAGATTTATGGAAAAATTGAAATTTATGGAAACCAGTACATATTTTAGATGCTTACCAATTAAAAGAGTTTTATGGAATTGTAAATATACATACTTTTATGCTTTGAATGATTAGCACTCATGTAAAATTTTGAAGTTTTACTTATTTCAAGTATAATGCAATTCAAAACCTGTTTTTTTTTTAATATAAATGTGAAATCAGTTCATTCAACATATATTCCCATTGCAATATATTTCAAACAGGTTTCCCTAAATAGGATGTGGCATAAATTTATTTAAGTAAAAAAAAAAAAAAAACAGCTTTACTGCATAATTAAACCTTCAGAAATCATGTGTCTTGCTATACAGGCCTTTTTAATATCATACCATTTGTCAGGAAGTAAGCAATTACCCTTAAAATATTAGGATGAATTTTTAATTTTAGTATTTCTATACACTGTCACCTAGGAAGAACTGTTGAAACCCTGGCATTGCATGTGAACTCTAATTGCAAAAAGTGATGATCACATTTTAATATAGGATCACTATTTAGATTTTTCCTAATAAATGTCAATGTTTCTGACATTTCATTTATTAAATAAATTTAATCCAAGATGATCAAATGCATTGTTTTCATGTCTATTTCCTTTATATATAGTGTTCAGGGCCTTTCTATAATTCCTGTTTGATTTTAATTAGTAAGTTTTCAACAGGATTTTAAGTTGATATCTAAGAAGATGAAATTACTGTTGTATACAATTTGCATGCTGTCCCTCTGAGCTGTGAGTTAATCTGAATCACATCAAATCAAAAATTTGGGAAATGACTTTCAAATATAATATTTTAACTCAGAGATTCTGAATTATGAGTAAACCTACAACAAACAGCTTTGCAACCAATTTTATCACTATTTTCTCTAATTTTCAAAAGTTAAAATTCCATTTTTAAGGCTAAGAACATGAGTTTTGTTATTTGTATTAATTTCTCTTTTGCCCTAAGTAAAAACCAGTCATAATCATTCAACTCAGTTTATAATGAAACTTCATTTGCTCAAAGACTTTTCTTTATTTAGAGCCCATTTTAAAAATAGTTGCTTTATATATTATCTTAATTTCCTGAATACAAAGTAGCAATATGATCTACCAGGATTTCTTCATCCATTCAGTTTTATTCCTTCCTTCTGATAGATTTATTTTTCTACTGTGAGAGATTTTTTTTTTTCCTATTTCGTTGTTTAAATTTTCCTTCTTTAGATAATTGTTTGGAAACTAGTGGATCAGTTCAGAAGAGTCTGATGTTGACTCATCACTTAGTACAGATAGCTCCATCATTTCGTTCTTTATCTTGGGAAAAGAAATCTTTTTTATTCTAGCCTGGTGAAAGGCTTGGGTTGTGGGTCAGATGAATGATTACAGTACTCCTCAGTTATTCCTCTTACCAGAATGATAAGTGCATTTTTGTACTGGACAGTGGTCTGTGATGATGAGGTAGATGATGCCTGTTTAACTCCATGAGAGTTTGCAACAAAAGTAGACTGTGTCTTTACTCTTGTTGAAGGAGTAGGCATTTTCTACTTGTCCTCTGCCTTCCTGTTGTTCAGATAATGCAGGGGCTATACCTGCAGGCATTGCAACTGAAAGAGCAGAAATGCTTTTCTCTCAAGATTTACTGGGTCACTTTCCTAGGGCAGAAGTTAGGAGGCCTTTAGCATTATGACTTAGGCACACTAACTTTCCAAGAAGATGTCAGTGATATGTAACACTCACCGTCCCTCTATGCTTGACAAACACATGCAGTCTAAAACAAAAGAGCTTTTTTATGTTCTCTGTATCCCTAAAAATGTGTTTCTTGTTAAATAATGATCCTCTGTATATTATATAGATAAAAGAAAAAAAGGAAGATGACAGTGTTCCCAGGAACTCTGCTTTATGCTCTCATGTACCCTATTTCACTTAATTTAAACCTCATAGCCATCTGAATGAAATGATTTCCAAACCCATTACCATAATTAGAATTTGTGGTATGTGTACAATTTTTATATTTTTATATTTACATGGTGTGGATAGGAACTCATATTTTAGGGTTGTCTGCTTTTCTAGCAGAAGAAGCAACTATGGCTCTGTGCCCATAGAGCACATTCTTTCTTGGTTATAACTCACCATATATTCTCCATTTCTGCATTGTTAAAGTGTATCTGATTTTAAATATACACAAACACTAGTTTATTTGTGTTTGAATTTACCTTTCACCCCTCCCCACTATTTGCTCATGCAGTGACACTTTATAGAGATAAGAATAACTGCACATTTCAGTGTCAAGATATATGCCTTTTTAAGATCCTTAATAGATTCTAACTGCCCAATAACACTGAAATAACTATGGTCATAACACATTTTTTCTCATGGATTGCAGGCACATAGGGACATTCCTCATAAACTGGTAAAGCAGTTATTACTACCTTGTGTTACAATGGACTGTATATATACATACATTTTTTTGTGAATATATTCTGATTGCTTAGTGAATCCTTAGTTAAAAAACAATTCTTTACTAGTTCACAAAGGGACTAAAGGGAGGATTTACATATCAGAAAATACATTTGATAGCTTAAAGATTTAAATATAAAACATGACACCATAAAACTCCTAGGAGAGAACATAGGCAAAACATTTCCTAACATAAATTCTACTGCTGTTTTCTTAGGTCATTCTATCTAAGGCAGTAGAAATAAAAGCAAAAAATAAACAAATGGGACCTAATCAAACTTACAAGCTTTTGCACAACAAAGGAAACCACACACACACACACACACACACACACAACTGAAAAGACAACCTATGGAATGTGAGAAAATATTTGAAATGATGTGACTGACAAGGGCAAAATTTCCAAAATATACAAACACCTCATACAACTCAATAACAAAAAAACAAACAACCCAATCAAAAAATGGGCTGAAGACTTAGACATTTCCCTGAAGAAGACATTCTGCTGGCCAATAGGCACATGAAAATATGCTCAACATTGCTAATTAATAGAGCAATGCAAATCAAAACTACATTGAGGTAGCATCTCACATCTCTCAGAATGGTCAGCAGTAAAAAAAAATCTACAAATAACAAATGCCGATCAGAGTGTGGTGAAAAGAGAACCCTCCTATAACACTGAGGGAATGTAAATTGGTGCAGCCACTATGGAGAACAGTACGGAGATTCCTCAAAAAACTGGAAATAGAGTTGGCATTTGATGCAGCAATCCCACTTCTGACCATATAGCCTGACAAAATTATAATTCAAAAAGATATATGTACCCCTGAGTTCATAGTACCATTATTTATAATAGCCAAGACATAGAAATGACTTAAACGTCCATTGATACAAACACACACTCACACACACACACTGGCATATTACTCAGCCTTGAAAAAGAATGAAATATTGCCATTTGCAGCAACATGGATGCAATGAGAAATTATCATACTAAGTTAAGTAAGTCAGAGAGAGAGACAAATACCATATGATATCACTTATATGTGGAATCTGAAATATGATACAAATGAACTTTTCTATGAAACAGAAACAGACTCACAGACATAGAGAACAAACTAGTGGTTGCGAAAGGGGAGGAGAGGTGGGGGAACGATGGATTGGGATTTTGAGACTAGTAGATGAAAATTATTATATATAGAATGGATAAAGAACAAGGTCCTATTGTATACCACAGGAGACTATATTCAGGATTCTATCATAAACCATAATGGAAAAGAATATATATATTACATATATATATATGAATCACTTTGCTGTATTTCAGAAACTAGCACAACATGGTAAATCAACTACACTTCAGTTAGGAGAAGAGAAAATCCATTTTGAAAATATGTTGCAGAGTATATTCAGACATAAGGTAATAAGGAACATTTGTATAATCTTGACTAAAACGGAAAAGAAGTATTTCTTCAGAACTTCTTTCAGAGTATATGTGGGGCTCTCTCTTTTGTAACCATGTGCTTCCATAATCGTGAACTCACAGTCTCAACAGTTCTCCTGGAGGAACATTGTCAGACATTTTTTTAAAGGTTTTCCCTTTATCCTCACCCAGGGGGAAATCAGAAAACAAAGTGGGCCCTGTGTTTCCAGTCAATATCCATTTATATAGTTACATCATTTAGACTTTTAAGTTCCTTGCAGCAAGAACAATGACATTTCCATCTTTTTCTTTCTATCTTGGCCTAGGGATGCACAAGCTGCATTGTTGAATGAATGAC